>JAKOOJ010000008.1:16762500-17495000 GCA_022577455.1 Arizona elegans | reverse complement strand
CCACAACTTAACCATTTCTGCTTTCAACACAATATACAACTAATAGTATCTCAATTATTACAATTCCCTAGTTAAATAGAGCTTTTTTTCTTTTGTGTTTTAAAATCTCCTCTTTTTCCCTAACTTTCCTGTTGTTTGCACCTACCTTTTTTGGTGAGGAAAAAGAAATCTGTCTGCCTAATTTTCCAACGTGCAAAGCCAACAGCCTGCTTTACTTTCTCTTTCGTTTTTCAGTATAAGTAGGGGGAAAAAAACCTGCACTCTTTCCAAGCAAGGAGCAGATCCGTGAGCAAAACAGCTGAGAGCAAATCTAAGCAAGGGCTAATTAGCCTCTGCTGAAGCTCCGGGGGCCAATAAAATTCCAAAAAAAACACCGAACCCTTTGTTAAATTGCTGGCTCCCCCGCCCCTCGCCCACCACTATTGATTGGCAATAAATAGTGGTGCGGAGGGGCGGGGCAAGCCAGCCATTTAACAAAGGGTTCGGCTGCAGCACTGGCTCTAGGGCGGCCCTTTGAAGCCCCGCGGCAAGAATTTGAAGTTTTTTTTCCCTCCAGCCATCGGAGGCAGCAATAGATGGGGAGTGGGCGGGGTAAGCGAAGGGCAGAGAGGGAGGGCGAATGAAGGTGGGGAAGCTGCTTTCTCCATCCTGCTCTCTTGCATCGGGAGCCCACGTGGATCCCAGGCAGTGGAACTCAGGCTAGGGAATGGGGGGGCAATGGTGGCTCTTTTACAACCTGTGGCCTTCAACTCCCAGAATTCCTCAGACAGCCAAGCTGCATCAGGAATTCTGGAAGTTGAAGTCCACAGGTTGTAAAAGAGCCACAATTGCCCACCCCTGGCTACGGTAGGCTGGCGCCGCGCGGGTGGGAGGCGAGGGGCGGGCGAGCCAGCAATTTAACAAAGGGCTCGGCCGAACCCCCTAGAACCCCCAGAATCCCACCACTGTGTAGGCCCCTCTGGATCTTGAGGCTCTAGGCTGAAGCCTAGTTAGCCTATAGGAAAATCCGGCCCTGGACTTCCCCTTTGATTTTGCTTGTCAGAAGGTCACAAAAGGTGATCAATCATATGACTGTGGGGAACTGCAAACATTGCCAAGCGTTCAAATTTTGATCATGTGAAAAAACAGTCATAAGTCACTTTTTTCAGTGCATTGTAACTTTCAATGGTCACTAAACGAATGGTTATCAAACCAAGGTCTATCTGGTCAAGGACTTACAAGAATTCACTTAACAATTGTTCAAATTAACAGCCTCCAAAACAGTCAGCTATGACATAAATTTGAAATTATGACCATTGCTCCACCACTGGTCCCGTGATTGCAGTTTGGGTGCTTAGAAACTGGCTCACATTTATGACTGGTTGCATCGTCCCACAGTCACATGATTTATACTACATTTTCTGCCTGTTTCTGGTGAAAAAAAATGCCATTGGTTAAGCTGGATTGACACAGCCATGTGATTCAATTTAGAACTGTGGTAAAATTGGTTGTAAAATCAGGTCTGGTCATGCAATGATTCAACTTCCGACTCTAATGACTTATAACAGACAATGCAGTTCCAATTGTGGATTGGAAATTGCAAATTGGTGGATTACTAGTATTCTAAAACTGAAATGCAACACCCTTTTCCCAAGATTTTGCTCCAACCTGAAACAAAGTTTCAAGTTCAAGATCCAAGATCATAGCAAAACAGCATTTCATTCCATTTTGTTTGAAATGTTCAAATATAATATAGTTTGTTTTCTTTTAAATTCACTCAAACCACTGATTAGGCAACGAAACAGGCACAGGTTCTTTCCCGCTGACATTTGATGTATTAGAGGGAAGTTTGACTACGGAAGAATTAATTAACTACATACTCAGAGACTAAGAATCTTTTGTACACTAGAAAAATATTTTTAAGAGATTTATTGGTGATGTAAAATTCTGCTTTGTTGAGCTTTGCAGGCAGACAAGTGAACCTTTCTTACTATTAAATTGTACCCCCCCAAAAATCCCATTGCTGTTATCTGTCTTTGCTGGCCTTTGTGGCTGTTTGTGCAGGTGGACAGGGAGCCCATAACATGCTATAATGTTCTGTCCAGTGTTGATTTGGAGGCTTTTTAAAAACAAAATATATATTATCCCTTTGGCCACTTCTCCACAGGCTGTCAGGTGCAAAGAATCAGGACCATACGTTAAGTTCCAATTAGGAAGATTTATTGCTCAAGCCTGTACACAAGAATCTAGTCAACTAATGGTCACTACTAAATTGGCACTAAATGTGAGTCAACAGAATTGAAGGGGGACTGGTCTTGAAGTATTAGTAAAAATGTAATGATTCTAGGCTAACTCCTTTCTTGACTCCGCTTCAGTCTCTGCCTCTTCCTTCTCTACATAGGCTGCCTAACAAGCAGACCCCCAACAACTCTAATGGCCCAAAGACAGACCAAAAGGAGGAGGGTAAAGGATTTCTTTCCAGTTACCATTGTTTTCTGTGGCAGGAAATTTGAAATTTGAGTTTTTGTTCTGATTTAACACAAGACACTTGAGACATTTTAAGTTTTGTTCCAGTGGAAAATAGAAACCTTGCAAAGTTCCAAAAGAAAATTCTGAGTACACATGCTTCCATTCTGAATTTGAAATACTGTTTTTCATTTTTGTATGCAACCATGAATACAGCCAGAATTCAATATTTGTTATTTGCTACCTAAAAATAAATGTCCTTTACCTTTAAATGACAATACCAAGACAACTTACACAATAATATATGCATTCTCTCAATTTTTAACTGAATAATTCTATATATCACTTTTAAAAATATTAGGTGCATAATTACCCGGGGGGGGGGGTAGTTAAAAATTGCAGAAACAACGGTAGATTACTGAAGAGCTTAGTGGAATAGATTTTGAAAATAAGAAATTATATTCAAATCATAAATTGGCAGGCATGAGATAATCTATTTTCAGTTATTATTCTCATCTGTGCAATTCCATCCTGAGCATTCTTAAGCAAAGAAATATATTTATTTTCTCCACAGTTTGTTCAGTAGTTGATACTAGAGAAATATTAGGCAATATAACAAAAACAATTTCAAATGTATGTGTAAAAATGGGACACACACTTCCAAATAAATCTTAGCTCCCTCTTCTATTGAAGCTTTCCTTCCTTCTTTCTTAAAATCCCTTCTGGATATTTAAGTGGAGTGCTTTAATCTAGCCCTTGCTTTTTCACAGAAAATCGATTGCATAATATTATTCTCATGAATGATTAGCAATATATAAATGGCATTTCAGATGAAATAGAAAGACCACTTAGAAGTAAATGCTAAGAAGATTAGCTTTAAATGATACTTACTGAAATTTCTAAATTTAGAAAACATTTTTGTTCTACTTATCAGAGCAAAAGTTTGTGATCAATGAATCTGTTTTCAAATTTTTATTTATTGATCAAAATTCTATACTAGCTATCTCACCAGAGTCTGTGCCATTTATAAAAAATATATATATTTTACAGTGATGTAAAAAACATACATTGGAAAACAGAATCAAACACCGTTAATGACCAAAGAGTTAAGAGCAAAATTAAAAGTTAGGATGCTAAAAAATTTAAAAAGGCAGAGACAAGCCACCAACCACTCCCAAGAGCAGATCACTCTCAGACCCCTTATCTTGACACTCTTCTGGAAGCAAGCAGAGTGGGGGCCTGCCTCACCTCAGGGGTAAGATATTCCAAAGGGCAAGGGTTCTTAACTGTGTGTGGCTCAGTGGTTTAAAAGCCCTGCTCTCTAGCAGTGAGCCCTATTACCATGTGACGGGGTGAGCTCCCATTCTTTCCCCATCTCCTGCCCACCTAGCAATTCAAAAGTAGATAAATAGGTACCACTTTGGTGGGAAGGTAACAGTGTTCCATGTTTCGCTGTATGCTTTGCACAGTGGTGTGATGTCATGCTAACCACATGACCACAGAAATATCTCAGCACAATAGCGCTGAGACAGACCGCAGCAGAACAGTGCTGACTCAAAGGCTTTCAAAAGTCCCCTAAACTGACCCCTAAAATCAGCTATGACTAGTGGAGTAAAACCTACAGGGACTCCTTTACCTTGGCCTTACTTAAGCAAGCAAGCATTTGCCCAGTGTGTCAGCTGGTCTTCGCGCGTGCATGCCCACCAGAAACCAGAAGACCATGCGGCCGGTGCACATGCGTTCACTCGAAACCAAAAGATCATCTCTCCCGGAACCTGGAAGAGCAACAGCCGATAGCTTGTGTGCCTGGAGAGACAGCTCTGCGTGCCGCTTCCCGCACACGTGCCATAGGTTCACCATCACGGCTCTAAGTGTTGGTCTCATGGCAGTTTACAATAAAAGCACTGACTCAGAATAAATCAAAATTAATAAAACAGTGAGTGATTAATTGCAAGCTTACAGAGTCATAACAGATTAGAGGCAAAAACACCTCTATCCTGGCTCAAGTGTGGCTCAAGATGACTAAGTCTGTTGCAAAAGCCATTTGCAAAAGCCATTGCAACATGTGCAAAGATGATCCATAGGCACAAGAGTGATTTTTAACAGTAAGTCTGTAAACTGTATGTGCAACTAATGGATTGCTGCCAGACCACACTCCCAACGGCCAGCTTGTCCAGGCAGAGAGGGAGCTTTATCTAAATGGAGGCCCCTTGTCAAAGTGCAGTCTGACAGTTTTATTCATGGGAGATCACAGAAGTTAATTACTGTATCTTAGAGAAACATTGCTTAGCAAATTTTGAGAACACTGAATTAGCTTTCTTTATAGATAAATATATTTTTCCTCTTTTGGCTACAGAAACACTTACTTCTAGAATCTGATCTAATCCGCTTCAAGAAAGTAATTTCAAATCTATGTACATTTACAACACAGAGGAGAGTGGGTGATTTTTCTGTGGCAACTTCAAGGTTCCCAGTTTTTGAATCTTGAGTAGACAGAGAAAGTTATAGGGGTTATGTTGCTGTTTTAGCAACATCTAAACCACAAAGAAGTCACTTGTTTAGGTAAACTATGATTCAAATAACTGGTAAAGTTAAAGAAAAGAATTGGCTAAATACTATGAACTGGTTTTTTTTCTATTTACAATGTAGGAAGCAACTGCACTGACTAGAATATATTTCTTTGAAATTAATAGGCTGAACTTTTAAAACTCAACTATAAATAACTTTGCCTACCATTACCTGTGCAGTCAACAAAGACAGGTTGTAAAAGAGTTTCTGAGATCACTGAATTGTTACGGCAGTTTCCTCTCTCAATAAACTAGTGACTGCAGGTGTAACAAGTTGTTCCTAATTTGTTTCAATACAAGGCAGTCTTAGAAGAGAAAGATGACTTGGTTCATATAAACACACTAGCCTATAAGCCATAGCTTATAAATCACAATGTTTCAGATAAGACAGGAAGCTAAAACAAAAAAAGTCACATTATTATTTAGAGCAAAGTACCTATTTCATACCACCCTGAACAAAACATCAGTAGTGAGTCTCTCAAAATTTCTTTGTGTGTTATATTACACAAAAATACCCAATGAGATTTAAGAAATTTAGATCCTCAAACATCATTTTAAAATTACTACCAAAAAAAAAAAAAAGAAAAGGAAAAAAGAATTCCTTGTCTGATATTTGGTAAAGTTGTTTAGCACAGAATGAAAATCTAATTTCATGGGTCTTCTAAAAGTCTAAAATGCAAACAAAAGCCACAATATCCACTACATGGTAGAACATACTTACAGTGACACGTAACTCAATTCCTAACAGTTGAAATTCTATCTTGAATGTATAGTCATGCTGCTACAATTTACTGAAGTGAGTCAAAGAAGTACAGAAGTACAGGGATTTTATAGGGTAAGTACAATATTAGGAAAGCTTGAGAACGAGATGGGCCTCTATTAATGCACCTTCAATAAAATGCTTCCCATGCACAGCTTCCTTTACTTTTCTTTGAGGGGGGGAAAAGGTAGAACAATTTGCATTTACAGCTTAGTTCCTCCGTCCCTTTAACTTTTTTCTTCTTCTTTTTTTATGGTGGATATAAATGACACCAAATTGTCAGATAGGCTGTATGTTACCTATACAAACAGGCCTATTTCTGACTAGCCATAAAACAATTACTGATGAAATTCCTATAAGGTCTCTTGACTCCTAAGCTTGCCTACAAGGCTTCAAAGTTAAATTTCTTTTAGTAGACCTGGTTAGTGCCTAAGGTGAAGGGAAGGAGGAATGGAATCTTCTTTCTCTACAATTTTTGAAATAATTTTTGCTTTCTGTTTTCCCTGAAGTTTAGAAAAGAAGACAAATGAAGGTAGGGACTGTATTTGAAGCAATATTTTTTAAAACTTCATTTTAGTTAAAAATAATATGCCTGATTTTTTTGAACTGCATTTCGAAAACCTTCCACTGTTGTTAAATCAATGCTCCTTTTTAAAATCAACGTATTTCCACAATAAACGTCTTTACTAAACAATTTAATTCACACCTAGTGATGAGGGATAATGACTGTTTCAACATTTTGGTTTGGGATAATGATCACAGCCACTGTAGTTTATTCCACAAATCATAACTAAACATTCTATTCTATACAGGTTCACAAGTTTTTTACACCACAAAATTGACAATAACTGATCAACCATTTTAACATTAAAAATCTCAGCTTGGCCTTTGTATATCTTTACATCCAATATTACACTATATATTCTTGTATTATATATGTAGAACAAAAAAAAGTATAGAAGTGAGACGTCCACCTGGGCCATTTCCGTTTTTCCTCTAGTAAAACCAGAAAGAGCAATAAAGTCCTGAAACAACTCAAAAATAGTGGTTATTATTAATAAACACAACTGATTCCTAGCTTTCTCCTTTACATGGACCACTGTTACATCATCAAAAACTTTTGCAGATCACCATATGGCCCAACCAAACTCCAAATTTCTGGTGAGGTCACCCAAAATTCTACCTGACAAGAGTGCACAAATCTCACCATGCTGAATGAGAACACCAAAAGTGAATAACTTTAAGAAGGCATGTTAAAATATTGTGATCTTTCAGATTTATTAATTTTTTAATGTAATTGTAAACTATTTTTCATTTTTCTTTTGACCGTGGAACACAGACCACTTGCAGAACCCGCACTGGTCACCAATTGGCTTCAAACTACTCAGCATAATTTCCTTTTTCCTTATAGCATTAATTGTGGTTTAGAATTATGGTTAATGTTAACTATATAATTGAAATGAAATGAAGTAAAAATTACTGTTTAGAAAATTAAAGAAAACACAGCTGGTACTTACTAGCACAGTTTTATTTTTGCTTAACATATAAGTGTCCATATTTAATCTGATAGTCATAATTTCCACAACATTATTTGTTATATTTATAATATGCTACCGTATTTGCATCATATTTTTGTATTATTTACATACAGAATAGGAAGTTTTAACTCAATTCATACTTTTTCTCTTTATATTATATTTAGCTATAATTTAAAAACAAGATTAGAAACTGATATTTTCCCTAAAGATGTATTTAAATAGATTACCCTAAATAAGAAACATACTCCTTTATATGGCAGTCTATATGAAATATATTGATATTGAATATAATTCAATGTAAATGCTACTCCCATAAAAATATAAAATCTCTGTTACCACTATTACCACAAAAAGCAACCACTAGGTAATTTTTTAAAAAATGCTTATATTCAATAAAACAAATGCACTGAATAAATATTTCTGAATTGTCTAAGATAATCAGAATATAAAACTATACCAATTCAATGGTGTTTAATGGTATAGTCACTTTGGAAACCAAGGCAGGGCATGTTACATAGACCAAAAAAAAAGGGGGGTGGGGAATTATTCATAGATTAAACTTTGGGTTTATTTTTACAACAAACTGCAAAAACTCAGTACTGTCTCCTTTACCTTAGGAATGTTACAAAGTCATCATATTGTAGTTATCAATTATATCTTGTGAGGGGAAAACTGGCAAAAGATAAAGAAATCCCTAGATTGAGAATTAACGAACCAGATTTAAGATGTGCATACAACTGAACTTTTCTTCATTTTTACTACCAGTAATTATTTTGAACCCTTTTCTTCATATTTTTTTCAGTATTTCCCTCATCTTGCCCATGCTTTTTAGGGATTCTCTCAGGCACAATAAATACTTAAAAGTTCAACAACTTGCCTTGTTTATTAAACCTTATAGTGTATATGTACTAAGAAAATGGTTTCCATTTGGAACACATGGGACTTGAAATCAGCTTTGTACTAATAAATGTTACATGGTACTGCAATGTTGGGCAACAATTTTTCTGCAACATTTACTATAAACTTTTACCTTGCATCTTCTATTAATCTGTGATAAAAACCTAGCAATTGGCTGAACATTTTAAAATAGAGCTAAGGTTATAAAGTACTGAATGCAATGGATAGAAAAGTTAAAAATCAGATAAATCAGAAAATTCCAATATAACTTTATTGTCTATGCTTTCAAAAGTCATTTTAACTATTAATTTATCAGATGAACTTTTGATTTCTATAAACACTGTTTCTCTCCAAATTGCTTATCTGTATATAGCTTTAAATGTATATTTTCTTGCATACTAAAGCAAGTGAATTTGTAAAAAAAAAAAAAAACCTTGAATGATTTTATAAAATTCAGCCATTTGTAACTGTTGTTGACTTTTTTTTTTAAATAAACTGCCTTGCATCACAAAATCATAAAACTATCTTTGAGGATAATACTCTATGTATGCTTTATTAGATTTCTAACTGCATGTACTTTTCTCCTCACAATTTAAATTGGGAGGAACTGATAATAACAAAGTTTGAAAAAGCAGAATTAATCTGACAAATAATACTGTAACTGCTATATAGCAAGCAGTTGGTAATCCTGGACAATATTTTTAATCCTTCAGCAGAATGACCATCTTGTCAGAACATAACAGTATTCTTCCTGATTTTTGTTAGTATTGTATCTATCTCAGATTAGGGGATGACTATGGATACAATACTAACAATAAAAATTCAATGTTTTAAATCATATATAGCAAATATATTTTTTCTATGATTAATAGAACAATAATAGAGTATTTTGTGGGGTTAGGGGACTATGCAATCTTTGGATCTTCATCATATTTTCAATTTGAATTTCTGTGACTACTAATTAGTGTCTAAATTCCATTAAGAATCAGTTCTAACAATAGAAAACAAGAGGCAAATGAAGCAACTGCTTTAAAATGTTTTAAATTAATGTTTTAATTAACTTACATTTACTTAAACCATAGAGGGAACTTATACCCATTTTAAATAACATTTTCTAACAATATTTCCTCTGGTGTTTGTTTGTTTGTTTTTTTACATCAATGACAGAATTAGAGGATTAGTAAACTGTAAAGGAAATCTCAAATAATAATTTGAGGCTTCCTTTTATTGTTCTTACAATATCTAAAAAAGCAATTGTGAATATTTCAGATATAATAAACAAAAATAATTGTTGTTGCATTACGTTTATAACATAATTGCTGTAAAACTGCAACTTCAAAATGCATCCAGTAACAAAAGTTACAACTATTACCTCTATTTTAATTTTTTAAAATGAGAGTTTTTTCCACAAAAATTGAAACCTTGAAAAAAATATAACATAGAGTCACCCTCATTTATGTTTAGCCTGATTTGCTCATAAAAGTACCAAGAATAACATTGAAAAGAATAGGTTTTTTAAAAAGATAAGCATTCATTGATTAAACTCACTTAAGTATTTATTGTTTTAATAATTCTCTCAAATGGACCTGCAAGCTCTGACGAATATAACAAATTTTTGGGTGTCTATTTAGGAAAAGCAAGGACACTAATGCTAGAAATAGATAAAACATGCATCATTGCAAGAAACAATGAGTTGTGTATTATGGAATGTTGTCTTCTGTACTAAAGCAGATACAAAAAGCATTGCATTACAGGGAAAAAAGGAGGAAGTCAAAGCTAAAAACAGACATTTAACCACATTAAACACTAGCTAATCAGTCTTTTTTTCTCAAACTGGAACGCTCCCACAGCAGCATTATTTCTTCTGATCTTTTATTTTTATCATTTGCATGGATTCTTGGGAATTACAAATTTCCATTTAGTGAACAAAGCCTAGCATTAGACATGTTAATGTACCCCTGAGCTGATATATATCCAATACGAAGAAAGTAAGATGTTTTGAAAAAATTATTTTAAAAGAAAATTTAGGAAATACTTATCAATTTTTCATTTTCTCCTCATAACATAACATCAAGAAAGCTCGGGGATGGGGGAGGAAAACCCCTTATTCTGAATTTTTCCAGTTTTACCTCCAAGGCATCCATGTTTCTACTTATAGTCTTATATCTTCAATTATAGATTTTCCATCTTATTTGCAAAAATAAAAGCAGCCATCTATTACAGGTTAAAAACTAGTTTGGGTTAGGTTTTTCTATTTAAAAAAATAGTTCTGTAAAATAGCGAAGCATATCACATTTATTGATGCAATTTATATCCTGCTTTTCCTCACAGAGCTATGTATCTTTCTCTGTGTGGATGGAAAGATGGAAAATTGAAGATATAAGTAGAAACATGAATGCCTTGGAGGGAAAACTGGAAAAATTCAGAGACAGGTTTTTTTCCCCTTTTTTCCCCACTGAAGCTTTCTTGATGTTATATTATGGGGAGAAAATAAAAAATTGGTAAGTATTTCCTAATTTTACTTTTAAAATAAAAAATATATACAAAGACACACATAAACATTCTCTTCTGTAATTTTTTTAACCGTACAACTATCCTGTGTGATAGGCAACATTAGGGGAGAACTTGCTCAAAGTCAATCATTGAATTTCAATGAGGTTGGGGCTGTTTTGAACTTGGCTTTGTCCAGTAGAGCAGTAGCCCCCAACCTTTTTGGCACTAGGGACTAGTTTCATGGAAGACAATTTTTCCAGAGCTTCAGACTTTAAACTGAACAGAATTAACAATGTTGCTTCCTGCAAAGGCCCAAGTGCCTTTGCTCCCCTTTTAAGTCTTATGGGAGGGGCCAATCATCTCCAAACCCTACTCCCAAGTCATCCCTTTTGTTTTAACTGTTCTTGCCTTCTGGCAGCTCTGTGCATGCGTGCACTGGGAACAGGCTTCCCCTGTTCCTATGCCTCGCTGAGGTCTCACTCTGGAGGCTCCAGAGGCAGCACATATCTCTCAGATGGTCCTTTCTCTGCCTCTGACGCAGAGCCCTCGTCCGAGCCTTCCCCAGACTCCAGGACTGGCCCATGTTCCTCCCCAGCCTCCTCACTGTCCAACTCTGTTGCCAGCTCCACAGGCCGCCAGCAGACCACAACAGGAGAGACTGCAAATACAGATGCAGCAGTGGTGAAATCCAATTTTTTTTTACTACCGGTCCTGTGGGCGTGGCTTGGTGGGCGTGGTGTGGTATAGCTTGGTGGGTGTAGCAGGGGAAGGATATTGCAAAATCTCCTTTCCCACCCCGCTCTGGGGCCAGAGGCGGTATTTGCCAGTTCTCCAAACTACTCAAAATTTCTGCTACCGGTTCTCCAGAACCTGTCAGAACCTGCTGGATTTCACCCCTGAGATGCAGCTTCCCTCACTTGCCTGCCACTCATCTCCAGCTGTGCGGCCCAGTTCCTAACAGTCCACAGACTTGCCCTTGGTCTGTGGTCCAGTGGTTGGGGACCCCTGCAATAGAGTACTCTATGAATATCACCCTATATGGATCAATTTCTTTCAAAGCAGTCATACATACACTCTCTCTGTGATGGGAGATATTGTAAGAATATAAGAGATAAAAGAGTATTGTTCTCACACAAACCAAAATGACATTTCATGGAAAAATGGAATATTTCAATATTTGGCAAAAAGTCAGGTATAAGATTTCTTCCTTGAGCAAGTATGGTTTTATGACCAATCCTCAATTATAGATAAATCTAACTCATATAAATGCAATTAATTATTTCAAATTAAAATATAAGGTCTGTGTACACACGTATGTAAGAAAACTGTCAAGAAAAAGAACTGCTAGTATCAGAATGCAAATTTGCAATACATGAAATACAAAATGAGACTGAGACCAAATGAAGAACTATATAACTACAGCTTTTTCCAAACTATATAATTTTTTTTTGTTTTTAAGATAATAACACATCTCCTTATAAATCAATATACTACTATTTTGTAATAGGTACACCTTTTCAACATGGCAGGCCTGTGAATACTCAAAGATTAGGTTATTCCTTCTATTGTGTTATTCATACACCCTTTCATTATAAGACCAATGCATTACAGTACAAAGAAAAACTGGGAGGGGGGTACAGAGGAAGAGATTAGGTGTAAGGAATCCAATTTACTTTTACTGCATGCACAGAATAGATAGAACTTTAAATTACTGGATTTTCCGGTAGTGCCCAGTTGCTAAATATTTAATATTTATCCAATAATCATTTCCTGCATTACAAAGGAAAATAGAACAGATTTACCTGAAAGTCAAATCTACTGATTTCAATAGAATTTACAAAACGGTTTTGTAAACCATAAATATGATTTAGGATGCCCCCCCAATGCAAACAAAAAGCCTGCTAGCTATTATTCAAATAGTAACAATTACAACATGTTCATAGAGATATAAACACAGGATCCTCAAAATGAACTGGAAAAAATGAGGTGTATGTTCATTAAATTATTTCAAAATACCAAAAATGCATGTTTTCCAATATTTTACACAAAAGTATTAGTTTTTACCTTGATCCAACTTGAATTAAGTCACTTACAATATTGGCATAATAGTCTATTTCTTTTTCTACTTTATTGCTGGTGCTTAAGATAGACTAAACTGGATTCTTGATATCCATTTTTGTCTAAATTCTATTTAAGTTAAAAAAAATCAAAAATTATATGTAGTGATTTCAGCTATTCAATGAAACTTCTTTCAACATGAAATTCCAGGCTACTTAAAAAATAATCCAGAAGTTAATATATTTAGAGAGAACACAGAATTTGTCAGATCACATAGGAAGTAAAATGTAATTTGCACACACCAAAAGAATTAAAATTGGTGTGGTTATCACATGTTCAATATCCCTCATTGCCAGTTTACATTTGGTTCTAGAATCAAATACTAAGCTTAGTAATCTAATTATACTATTTTGAGGCAGCAACTTGATTTCTATTAACTATTATATCAAAACATATTTAATGATATTTAATTAGAGTTTAAATTTATGTCAGAGTTTGGAAAATATAACTGTAGGATTTGCACCAAAGAAGCAGGATTTCCGGTAAGTCACAATATGAAACAGTCAAGTGACAAGTTAGGAGATCAAGCAAATCATGGTATAGATTCTTAGGATACAGTAAGTACAAATCACATTACAAGTACAAATCATAATATCTTAATGGAACTAATATTGTCTATATTTTGATTAAAAATAAAATTTGGGTTGAACTGAGATTGCCCAAAGAATTATGTTCAAAATTGGTTCAATTAGTTATGTTCAAATACATGTTGCTGAATTATGCATGATTCCTACAATCTATGTACAAATCAGTCACAGGACTTCCATTGACTACAATGAATACAAAAGCCATTATATACTGTCAATGGAAACACTTACTGAATCATTAGGAAGTCCTTCAGTAAGATGAAGACAAGGTTCCTAAAGCACATGTCAGCACATATACGTGAGCATACATACCCACACACACTCATACACACCCTCACAGATTTTCAGCTGTTTCTAAATGATTCTGCTTTCTTTCCTCTTTTTTAAATAGCTACCCTTTCAAATTAGCTTGCAAGTATTTAACTTTTATAAAACATGTGCAGATGTTTTCGAATCCAACTCAGATTTAAATTAAGTTCATAAAAAAATGAAAGTATGCTTCAATTTACTGGGTCAAATGGCATACTTTTATTCTCACTGAATTGTACATATGGCATATACTATATGGTAAACTTTATTTTATTCCTTAATTTTTATGAGCGGGTTGTTACAAATCTTTGGTCTACTTTCGTCAACCAAAAGGAAGTAGATTATTCACACACTATTTCTTAACTGCTGGAGATATCACTTTCTAAATATGCTTGGTCATCATGCTAAGACATAATATGGTGTTGTATTTGGGTTTGGCTTAAGATGCTAGGAGAACTTAGTCATTATGGTTTGTTTCATTGCTTAATAAATTGTGCAATTATGGCCAATTGTTGCCTAGCCAGAAAACCATAAGTAAGCCATAACGATGTATATTCATACCACTTCCTTTCTGCTTATCTTACCTTATTTGCAATTCCTTGGGAGAAAATATTTTTTCTTAGGAAATCAACTATTTCTATGGCAGGATTTTCACTTTCCACATAGTTCCTATCTCCTACAGTCTTCCATCTATTTCATTATTCTTGTAACTAATGTCTTGCCCTAACTGATGTCCATTTGCTTCAACAAAATGCTTTATGCTTTATAGCCAACATTTGTATTGTGGATTTTAAAAGCTGACTTCATTTAATTATTACTGAATTACAGAAGAAACAAGGATATCACTAAGTAAATAATCATTGATTTACACAACAGAATTCTACAAGTCTAGTTTTAAAGGAAAATATTTGTAGCTCAGGGTTAAAATGAATGGTCCTTGGTGCTCTCCGAGTTTGGCTGTTTTCTTGCAGATTTTTCATTACCCAAACTAGGTAACGTAATCATCATGAAATGTCTGCAAGAAAAGAACCAAGTTCAGAGAGCACCAAGGACCGCTCAAGTCTAGGTTTGATAAGACGTTATCAAAGATACTTGAACATAGCAATATGCCTTACCACCATTTGTCCAAAGCCAGACAAATGTGTAGAAAGCAACCTACAGCAGTAAGTAAAACAAATTGGTTGCAAGAACAAATTGAAAATGTTTTTCTTGGTGTGAAAATCACCATACATAAACGCAACTCCAAGTAATCAGTTAGAATTAATGACATGTTAGAGAGAACTAATAAAATTCTTCATTTTGACAAAATATTCACAAATTTAACATCATCTTATTGAAATGTAACAACTTCATTTTCATAAGGTGCATACTTTTAAAATAATAATAGAACTATGGTTCTAAATCAACCTAAATTAAAATTTATCATTGTTTAAACATGTTTATGAAGTTTTATTTTGTTTTCATTTCCAGAAGGGATATAGAGAAATATCATGATTTGTAAAATTACTTATATTTTGATGTGTATATAACACATAGGACCTGTTTGGCAGAATGCTAAACCATGGATGGGCAGGATGGTATGCATGAATCATTGTGAACTATGGACTTGCAAACAATCTCTGGGTGGTCCTAAAAGGATGTGGGAAAATTATTTCAAAAATTTAAATAATTTATTACAGTTTTTGTTAACCATTTTTATTATGGCTTGGCTATTTGAAGCAATTAGTTACTAATATATGTTCTGATAAAAACAGGTAATGTTTGTTCATTAAAGCTCAGAGCAAAAGTTTTTGATCACTTCTTTCAGTGTCTTGTGAGGAACAAAAGAAAACGTGCCAAGGACTAACCACAGCTTATGTTTATAATATTTGTTGTGTTTTTTTTAAATAAAGAGCATTGACCTCTCAAATAGTTTTAAGTAGTTTGCTATTAATTTCTGATTATCGTGTATAATTTTAAATTACATGCTATATGATGATTGTACCTGAATGATGGATTTTTCATTACAAAAATCCTGCAGCATTGAGGAGATATCTGGGGACTCAACAGCAGAAGCTGTTTACCTGATGCTATTTGATTTTTTTTGTGCTCCTACACCTCATATGGAGCAAATTAGCAGCACAATAATTAACCATGCTTTGTGGATACCATCTTTGTTTTAAATGTTGCTTCATTGGCCATTTTTTTTGTTATCATGCTATATATTTCAATGACTTTAACATAGTTTAGGATGATATTTGGAAATATATCTCATTATAGTCAGAGATTATCCATGTCACATAATTCAAAGCATGTTCTGAATTCAGGTGATTAACAAGTAACATCTACCCAATATATTCCTCACCCATATGACAGACATGGAATTTTTCATGTTTAATCAATTTGCATATTTAATCTAAGAATTTAAGTTTTCACTTAAGATTGAAATTCTTATTTTGATTTCTCATATATACTTAAATCATCTTAGCTTCAACTCTGAAAATTAATATTTTGGAATATTTAGAGAGAAATATAACAATATAATTACAAAACATAATCAGATACTTCCTTAGCCATGGCTATATAATATCTCTATTAATTACTGAACAGATATCTAACCGATTAGAGTCATCTCCAAATATTGCAAATCAATATATAATTAGGCTGGACTGGTAAGTATTAAAATAACTTCCAGATGATTTCTGCAAAAATTTAAGCAGAATTTTAGCTATTAAATATGCAGGAGCTAGAAACAATGGTCTCAGGTAAGACTTAAATAGATAAATGGGAAATTGTGGTCCACATCCCATGATTGTGAGATGTCATGGAATACAGAATTTCATTACTGACATTAGTAACAACTTGTGCGATACAACAGCAGAGAAGCTTGTGTGATACAACAGCAGAGGCAGAGAAGCACACTTAGTAACAATTGCATATTCATTATAATTTCCAACAGTTGAATTTATGAATGGTCAGGAGCGCTACATGAACTGGCAAAACGTATTGTTTTTATTTTGCTGTTATCTAAAAGATTATTTATTAATGAATTCATGAAGTACAGATTAGAAAAAGAAAAACATAAATAGTTATTTCCTTTGAAGTGGCTACATTGTAAATTAGCTGCATTATCTTTTGATTCAACCTGTGTGCTTAAGATAATGATCTAAACAGCAAGTAATTTGTTGGTATAATGAAAGGAGGTTGTTATTCCTTATTAATTGTTGCTTGTATTGATAGCACATTTTATTTTGATTCCCAATTCACAGTTGAACCTTTAACAATCCATTTAGTGTCAATGCTTCAATCAAAGAGCTAGTAATATACGAGGGAGGGTGTATGAACCTGTACTGCTACATCATACACACAGACACAGACACACACATATATATATATAATCTCAAAGTGAACAATACTTTTCTTCAAATAAATTTCAGCTGTGATCCACCTCACCCGCTATGATAAACAATTGTAAACACACAACTGCATTTGGAGGGAAGACTAAAACCATCTCTGAGAAGAAGAAACACAGCAAAAAGTATAAACAGAAAGAATACACAGATTCTTCTCTATATTATTCAATGTCTTCTAAGATGATGAAGTTCCGTATTTTTTGTATATAAGCCCATTAAGTTTTCTGTAAGCTTAGACTTCAAGCATGCACTAATCTTTGTTAAAGAAAATCATATGAAACAGGAAAAATACACAATCTTGATTGAAAGTACCTTTTATTAATAATTAATCTATTACTATTTGTTTATTCCTTGTGTATCACCTAATCATTTATTTCCAGTATATCTGCCAAACAGATAGAAACAACTCACCATTGAACAGGTTTAGTCCATAAATATACTTCATTTTTATTGGTCAAAGAACCATTTAATCAAAATAATTGCCTTAAAGATTCTGTTTTTACCCATCTGCCTTTGTAACAGGCTACCTACTTCTAATGTTTATTTCCCTACAAAAAAAGAAAGGAAAAGAAAGAGGCTGCTTCTTAAGACATTACTGCAACACTATATTGACAATAGCTATTGCTCAGTGCTTAATAAAATAAAAGTATTTTAAGACATATGATCTGATGGGCCTAGTATGTTATAAAATATAAAACAGAAAATACATGACAAATACTACATCATAGCAAACCAACTGGTTAATGTTGAAGAGCCACACCAAAAGTCTATCCAATTTGGCACTTCGTTTACATGAGCTAGCCAGATGCTAATGGAACATACAGACAGGATAAAAGCACAGCATCACTGTTCTTCTTGGGTTCCTCTGCAACGGGAATTCAAAAGAGTCCTGTGTCTGATAAAAGAGGGCAATCTCTTCCCCTTAAGAGGAGATCCAAAGTAACTTCCATAAATGGTAATTTGATCCCAATGGTTTCAGACTATAAATATACACTCACCCACCATTATTCTAGGATTACTTTTATAGTAATAGGGATAGAAATGTGGTGGGACAGTGGAATATATCAATATTTTTATTGTATACAAAAGAAAATATCTCAGAGCACCAAGAAATCTACATTTTACTTATATACATTGCTTATGTCCTCAACTGAAAAAAAAATCCTATTTATCAACTAAATTGTGTTGCATGATACAGGAAATATAAAAAAAATCAATAACGACCAAACAAAAGCTGTGAAAATTCATAAATTGCAACCCAGAATTTAAGGAAAACATGTCCTCTATTACTCTCATTAAGTGGATAACACAGCTACCAAGGGACAACCTGTTGCACATTCTATATTACCGAATGTAATATAACAGGAACCCTCGTCAATATAATATATACATGCAGAAACTTACCTACTTGTATCAAGTACTCACATCTTTGCACATTCTGGACTATAATGAATATATTCACTTAACAACAACAACAACAAAAGACCTATGTTACAAAAATCATGTTTCCTCAGATTGGACAGAAAGTTATTCAGTTTGAGGAATTGAGGCAGATCATCACAAATCATTATAACAGCATGAATGGAGGATTTTCAGACTTAATTCCTATTCATATTAGGATGTCTCACTGATTTTTAAACAGACTTACGTCTGAATAAGCTACACCAAAGATTGGATTGCACTAGAAAACTAAGGCACTTCTTACTATGAATGTTAATTATATGACTACATTTACAATCCAAAAAGAAACTTTTATCCAAACTTCTTACATCTCTTGGTGAGAATTACATCTGCGCTACAGCTTCCAGAAACAAATTTCTAACACATATCAGAGGAAAAATATTTAAACCAAACCTAAAAAAGAGACTGTATGGGCAGGTATTTCTTTTTCATACTGAAGCCAAATATGTATCAATGGAAAAACAGTTTATCAGTGGAGGTTTTGGCAAAAGTCAAAATGGAACATAAAACAACATTATTAGTAATATTTAATAGTACATATGATAATTCAGTAAAAGCATTCAAGAATTACAAAAAAATAAATCAAACAAGAGAGAGGAAAACAATATATAACTTACAGAAACTGGTATCCAAAGATGCTATAATATTTCAAATAATCAATTTGAAAAGCTGAAAAAGCTTACAGATCCTGCCCATTTCTTCCCATCCTTTTTCCCTTCACAGATTCACAGTTCTATAATTTCAATAATTCTCAAACCCTCTAAGCAAAATGGATTTATTAGGATCCTATTTTAAAAGACCACAGGAGTTCTATATGCCAATAAAGATTAGACAAACAATAACTGCTAACCATTGTGCATACTCAGATAAACAAACCTGTTCACAAACAAAGCACCTTATTGTATTCCTACTGTTACCTCCATTAATCCTACTAAAACAGTCAAGAAAACAGCTTGGAGGTCATGAAATGAAAATTGAAAACAAAAGCTTCCTAAACCTCTTGAAATCAAAGGAAAAATCACTCTCATTCTTCTGTGTTTTGAAGGCACTTAAGTGTTCACAATTTTTTTTGGTCGTATGTTGACTTCTTTTAACTGCATGCTAAATCAATACAAACTGGAGGTCATAATCCAAACAGTGAAAGCACAAAGACTAAACAGCTATTCATCCTAAAACTTGCATAACTCAATACTTTAGATAACACTTTGCCAATACAAAGACACATACAATCCAAGAACAATCCAAGAGAAAATGTAAAAAGGGTACCAAATAAAGAATATTACTCAGCATTATTCTGCTTATTTCTTAGTGAAAGGTAGGACCATAAACACTGCAAATGAAAACAATAAGTGGCAACACTTCATGTATCATAAATGAATGGAATAGTTTCCCCCATGCTGGGACTAAAGGTCAAAAACTACAGCAAAAACTGAACCAGACACATTTCACAAATGAATAGTATTAAAAGAAAATGTCCAGATATTAGTTGCTTCATTGTAAAAGGAAGCTCATGTCCCTCTCTGACATTTCTCAGAAGCTGCAGCAAACCATCACCAAACTCCAAAGGTGGTAAAAAGTATTGCCTGCTCAGGTGTCCATCCCCCTGATTTTCCATTAGGCAAACTGTTTTCTAGGAAAAAGCTTCACCTCTACCCCACTCAATCCTTTGCAGAGAATAACCAGGGTTTCAGATCATGAGAGCAGAGTGTGGAGTTTGGAAGTCGAAAGCAAACATATTAAGAGAAATCGAGACACCTTTGTCCTGGAGCCTTACCTCTTTTTGGCCTAGGGAAGCTGTCATGCAAGTGAAAAACGACTTTCTCCACAAAGTGCTGAATGTTACTATGCTCGGGTCCTCTAACAAATACCATCCAGTCGTGAGTAAAACCTTCCACGGTGGGTTTCTTCCTCACCTGGGCTCGATGGCCAAGCTCCAGTTTCACCTGAACAGCACACTAGGGAGAGAGAGAGAGAGAGAGAGGATATAACAATGAGTACCAGAGAAAAAGCAAGGATATCTCCCCCTTTCCCTCAACTCCACTCCTGTAGATTTCAAGGTTCCCTGAAAAGGACAAAAAGAAAACACACACAAAGAAAATAGCTGCCTGCTTATGGAGGGTAAGATACCATTCTCTTACTTTTAAAGAGACATTGCCAGGAGGAGAGCAGCCGGGATTGTAACGGAATGCAGGCTGGAAAAATGCAATCTCGAGGCCGGGGTTGGGTACAGAATTTAGGATTGGGGGACACGGGAAAGTGGGAAGGTAATAAGGGGGGTGGAGAGAACGAATTTCCGAGGAGGTCCATTCCCATAAGAAGCCATGCCAAGAGAAAAGAAAAAAGGGAAAAGAGCAGCGGACTAAATAATACTATTATTGCATATTGGGGGCTTATCGGATTTTCAATGGAGCTGGCATTTCAAGTTGCATTTGAAACGCGCTCCTCAGGAGAAGCAGAGTCAATAGCAGAGGGGAGAAGAAGAGGATGAGGAAGGAACCGAACAAGGAAAGGAGGTGCGGCGATTGAAGTAGTTTCCAAACCCATTTTTTTTTGTTTTGTTTTTTTGCAGGAGAGGGAGCTTCTCGCCTCCGCCTCACCGCCACGCGCGTGCATATATAAATATACACACATATACATAGATATACACCTAGCCACGCGCAGAAAAAGGAAGACTATCGGGGGGGGAGGGTGAGAAAAGGGGTGCCCGCCAGCTGTCAGAAAAGCCACGCCGGGGAAGAGAAACGCACCATCCTGAGAAGGGCGCCTTCCTGAGCGGCGAGCCAATTTTTCCCCCCCTTGCACACTGTTACTCACGGCTCCCGCCGCCTCCCACCCTCCCCACTTCCACCTCCCCGGGCGCGCGGCGGAGGCGGGTTGCTTGCTGCCGTTGCTGCTGCTGCTGCTGCAGAAATATGGCTGGATTTATTATCCGCCTCCAGTGTGCGTGCGTGTGTTATGTGTGTGTGTGTGTGTGTGCGCGCGCGCTGCATGCAACTGCACGGGAGAGGAGGGGAGAGGGAGCTCGCGGGGGGGGAGAGAGAGAGAGAAACGAAGAGGAAGCCGCACGCGAAAGGAGGGTTGGCGGAATCGCCCCCCCTCTCCCTCCTCCCCCCCCACTTCTCTCTCTCTCTCTCTCTCTCTCTCTCCAACCTCTTGCTATATAATTGCCGGCGCTGTGAGGAGGAGGAGGAGGAGGAGGAAGAGAAGGGCGCGGGGGGGGGGGAGAGAGAGAGAGAGAGAGGTTGCTCTTTGCATGTACTCACCGAATTGGCCATGCCTGGGGGCCTTGGGGTGTCTTCAGCTCTCCCCGCCCCCACCCTCTCCGCTCTAATTCATGAAGAAACGGAGAATGCGCGCAGGAAAGGAAAGCCCATGGCGGACGCCTTCGCTTGCGTTCGCCCTGCGGGCTCCTTATTTGTTTTTATTTTTAATTTTTTTTTTCCGCCTGCTGATAGTACTGCTGCCGTCGCCTTCTTCCTTGTCTGTCGCTCGGCTCGCTCCTTATTAAACTAAGCCCCCGGCTCTGGCTGCTGTGAGCTACCGAGAGCATGCGCCCTGGTGCACTCCTGTGCCAATTCCTGACACTCTCATGGCTACAACACCGGGCCAAAAGAGGAAAGGAGGGGAGGAAGGAAAAGAAAAAAAAAAAAAAAGGAGCGGGGTGGGGGGGGGAGTAGGGGTGGTAAAAGAGAAAAGAGGGAGAAGCCAATCAAAAGCAATGCCGGGAGTCCGGAATAATAATAATAGTAATAATATTAATAATCAATCATGGGAAGAAAAGATTGAAGGAAACCCTCGTGCAGGTCGGAGCTG
The DNA here is from genome assembly GCA_022577455.1 of Arizona elegans. Lineage (NCBI taxonomy): Eukaryota > Metazoa > Chordata > Lepidosauria > Squamata > Colubridae > Arizona > Arizona elegans. The sequence continues at coordinate 17,472,620 of JAKOOJ010000008.1, read as the reverse complement.
TGCGAGGCGCGCAGACTGCGAGCTTCCCCGCCCCGCCGTCCACACACACAGACACACACACACACTTTCCGTGCAGCGCCTTAAAGTAACAGGTTTATTGAACGGAGGGAAGTGGGAGAGCCGAAAACTGTCCAATCACAAAAAAAGTAAAAGTCCTGGGATTTGACAATAAAATAATAATTTAAAAAAAAAAACCCGGATTAAAACTGCTGGAATGTATGCCTAGAACCCTTTTTAGCCGGTAGCGAAAAGGGTGGGTGGGGGGCGTCTTTTTCGTGATGAGGCAAAACGGCTGGAGTTCCCTCCCCCCCTTTTTTTTATAATGGAGACAAAGATCTTTTTAATAAGAATTTGGAGAAGGAAGGAGGGCGTGTGTGTGTGTGTGTGTGTGTGTGTGTGTTTCAAAACATTTTGGAATTCCTGCATTCAGCGGTTGCCAATTAACGTTTTAAGTGATAACTGGAATGAGGTTGGTAGGCATTTTTGTACAAAAGTGAATGAAAAAATGCTGGTGGAAGAAAATCAAAGGCCTTCAATCAAATAAGGTGTGTGACTGGAAAGTTGAAGCAACTTGTAACTGTGTTTCGTTTCATTGATATAATTGTATATCAATGAAGCCAAAGAAACACTCTTTTGGTTAGATCACAATTAGTGTTCTTTAGGTCAATAAATAGGCATTGATTAATTCCAGTATAAAATTAGCTGTGGGATTACTGGTGAGGTGAATGGGTTAAGAAATGAAGGAATGGAGAGATGTCCCGCTCAAAGGCCCACTGGCAGACCTTAGTTGTTGTCTCTAAACCCACCTTACAGGATTTTTACCCCCCCAAAAAACCAAAAAGTAGAAACAAGATTCATATGGTTCCAGAAATCCTAGAAGGATGCACCCAGAATATGTAACAGAAAAAGAATGAATACCTATCCTTCATTCAGCTTCCCTTCATTAAAAAAAAATAAAAAAGACAACACCTAAAATGAAAGTTTAAATCTGAACATATTCTGACCTGAAGTAACACTCCCAAAATAGCAACCGCAATCAATTATTGACTGCAGTGCTTATAAAATGTACTTGAAACCCAATACACTTTAGCAATCAGCAGTTGTAATCGTTAAAAAGACCAATAATCTGGCTCGATTTTTGAAGGACAGGGAAATAGTTGCTTTTCTTAAAGTTATTGATACATCTTCGAGATAGATTAGTGTGTAATATGTGCACATGTAGGTGGAATGAGATAAAAATAGGGCAATAGCAATCTTTACATTCAATACTTTCCTATTCAGGTAAAATACCAAAATGTCCTTTAAACTCAAACTACCTATAGATTTAACTATAATGTACAACCCTATATTAATTCAAGTTTGGTTAACATAAAAACTGCCACATCTTTTTTTTTTTCACTTCTCATGTGGCCTTATAATAAGAAACCTGTGTGTTCCAGTCACTGATAAAGTCCATACAGAAAACTTGGTTTTCATATTTTTAACAAGAGAACAACCATAAACCTCTAATTCTGTGCCTTAGTGTGATTTTAAACATGCCTTATCCTTTGTTTAACTGGAAACTTGAATAATATCATTCCTCATTCCATTTTAGGATGAATATAGATTAGGATTCTCTAGACTGCTGTGTTACAACCTCTTTTGATCATCTTCTGTAAAGCTTCTTTTTTTAATGTTTAGCATCCAGCCACATAATAAATTCAAAACCTATATATAAGTTTTATAAACAATAAAAGTTTTCTTATGTTGTGAACTTTTCACTGGTCTTAATAAAGATGATTTGATTTTTTAAATGTTTTTATGGACTTTAAATGTTTTATTTTTTGTTATCTCCTTCTTGGGGATTCCAAATACAAGTTTTTTCTGAGAAAGAAAGTGGAGTAGGGAGAGAATTCTAACATTTTTGGGTTTTTTTTTCAGTGCCATCCCTCTGCCCAACAATGCAATGCTATATATGTACAGGTGGAAGTAAGTCCCACAGTGTTCCGAAGGGAGGGTCTTCTAGATTGTCCCCTTGAGAGTTGGAACAGATTTTCTAATCTATTAAGAAAATAGATATTAGAGGCAAATAAATCAATGAAAGTTCTCTTGTAGTCTCTGAATTTTTCTTTTGGGATCTTCTTAAGGTCCCCAAAGCATTTCTTGATGGGACCTTCCTAATCTCACTGGGTTTGTACACTTTTAATTGGAAAGGATGGAATAAGTGTAAGCAAAGTGACTCCAGGATATTCAGTACTACTAGACCTAGAATACTGAGTGGACATACTTACACTGTAGCGAAGAAGTTTTTGTTCATAGTACTGTAAACAGTTTAATTGATAACAAAATACAGGTTTCCTAAACACTGTAATGGAAGAGTGGCTAGATGTAAACATGGGAAATAAATAGCAGCTTTTGAGCCCAAGTAGAACTCTGTGTAGTTTTTAAACAATTACATTGATTCTTTATATTTTGGTGATGTTAAAGATTATTATTTAAAGATTCTTGGGTCAAAGAATTTACCAATTTTAATTGCAGCGTGGGTTAAAATGTTGTTTAGGTATTTATTTCTTCATTGCAATAATAGTCAAACTGTTCCAAAGTGTTCCATGTTTTCTTTAAAACTTAGCAGGATGTCTTTTTTGGAAAGAAAGTCAATGGCTGGCTTTCTAGTATCAAATATTTTGGTCATTTTTCTCCATTTGAGGATGGGGAGTTTTATGAAGTAAGATGGATGTCAAACCTGGCAGATACTTAAGGTTAACCATTTTGCCCTTTAAAACTTCCAAAACCTGCCCACTCTATTTTTGTAAATTGTATCTCAAGAAACCACACAAACCCTACTGCAGCTTTCAAGACCATTGAAATTGTGCATCTCTGACTTAGCTGGTGTACTCATTCAATCAGAAAGTATATTGAAGCCTTTATGAGAAATATATGGTCCACTTGTCTTAGCTTTCCTCAGCAATACAGAATTAAAAGAGAGAAAGTGGGCAGGCAAGGAAGAAGCAGTTGTGTGGGGTCAACATCCCAAACTGAATTCAGCTGACAGTGATATGTGATATCTCAGTGGCACTATTGCTGAAGCTACACACAGTTGTGCTCTTACCAAGTTATTTGTCGGGAGCAAGGCCGGTCCTACCTTTAATAAAGATAAGCTGTTTGTGTCAACTGTCACATCTGGAATAATATTTCATTATAGTTTAAACCATTATTGTATCTTTATTGTCCGATATGAGGAAAGCAAGGAAAGATTTCCTGTCTTTTTATCAACATAACTGATTGCTTTAGCTATTACAAATCTTAGTTTGATTGGTAATCATGTTTTTCTTTTCTCTCTCTCTCTCTCTCTCTCTCTCTTCGAAATGGGCTGAATCTTTATGTAAAATTGAGATAGTGTAAGAAAACTTGAAAAAGACCACAAAACCAAGGCACAATAAAGAAAAGGAGGCAACACTACAGAATACATGCAACATTCTAGCTCCATCTTTTCAGCCCCAGTATTGTGTAACCAAAGTGCAGAAATTTCCAATTTTCAGCACTTTTTTTCAGTTACAATTAATATTACATCACTAGTAGAATACCAAAACAATTTTGCTTGAGTCCTCCCTCAAATAAACAAAGTTCAGCCTCATATCCCCCAGTAAAATCATTGTCACCTGCCTTTCTTAGCATCAAATCAACAATTGATCAATAAAGGATCTTTCCATCCCTCATTCCAAAAAGAATACCTATCCTTTTAAGTGTACAAAAAGTGGTGTCCAATTCTTACATTATCACCTGAAGAAAAGGAAGAAGAAAATCTTTCTCTGCATGCCACAGCATAGCCTTCACCTATGCTGAGAGGTTATAGGGGTAACCAAGGAAAGAGAGAGAGGTCCATTTGGTGTACGTAAGCCTGTTCACACAATATTGAACTTTGTTTGTGGAAGTGAGTACACAAATAAGTTTTAATACCAATACTTGAAATTAGGGGGGTTCAGTTTAAGTCAGGCCTTTCCATTTGGTAGATCAGCCATGGTAGTAGTTGTAGGGACAGTATTTCTAATGGAAACCTTTTGGATGTCTTCACGTAAAATATTACTATGCAGTGATTCCAGAAGTCTTCCCATTGATTTTGACAGTTAACCACTGCAGCATAAATTACAATCCCTGACATTAGTGTTGAGTAAAATGACATAAGCTGCTGAAATATATTAATCAGTAAGCCAACCTTACATTATTCAATTGAAGATTTGCAGTTGGAAAGAATAATAAAAGTAGTTCTTGCTTTGAATATACAATAGTGGATATTTTTAAAATAAAATTACTTCCTACAACCTTGTAAAATGGATTGTTTGTGTTCCTCTTTGATGGACTCCGCAAACCTCACCCTGAAAAAAATCTACAATGAAAAACAAACAATGTGCAAAGGTTTGGAAGGTAAAGGTTGGAAAGAATCTAAATACACAGGCAAAGGTAGAGACTCATTGTGAACCCAGAAAACTTACCTTAAGAAACAAAGGGAAAGAAAAATTCAAAGAATGTACTAATTGAATAAATGCAACTGGTGATGATGGATTAGAGGAAGAAAATGGCACATCTAATAATATTTAAGAACTGCTTTTATCATCACTCATTGCATTGTGGCATCCTTTAGAAGATTCTGAAAAGGTTTTTTTTTTTTTTTTTGAATTGCTGTTGGTTTGAATTATGTAGCACAATTTTCTGGGCTGGGGAAGAGAAATGTATTTATATTATTTACAAAAGTTAACTCATTCATTCATGTGCACACACACACATGTATATACATATATGTTTGTAGTATTGCAGTAAGCAACATTTTCCCCATGCTTTGAGTGAGCACTTTCCCATCTTGCTTTTACAATTTGCAATCCAAGGTTTCTGTTTTTATCCTGTATCTGTAACAATGAGAAATGATATGTTCAACCAGCAGATGGCGTAAACAATCTTTGAACTTTTGTCCTCACTTGACCTCTTCCAAAGGACCCTACAGTTCTTGGTCAGTCTGCGTTTCACCATGAAGATCTGTTGAACTCTAAATTAATGCAATAGTTAGTCAATTAGAGCAATTTGCTACTAAGACAATACCTACATATATGCATACTCTAAAGGCAGAATCCAGGCAATAGTATTTCAAGTGGTTAGGGTTATTTCAATGCATATTTGTGCATGTTGGTGCTCGGGCCACATTTATCGATCCCTTTTCATGGTTGAGATTATGCTTTTCTTAGAGCTGCACATAACTGCAAAGCTTACATGGTACAAATTATAGTGCAAAAACAAAGCAGAACCACTTGTGACCTCAAGGTCACTATATAGTCGATTTGGTTGTACCTCTGAGAATCCTTACGCATAATGTAATGCATGTGCATATTATAATTAAAATAGGCCACTGCCGGAAATATTTTCGGTTATATACATTTTAACATCTTATGCCCACTGCTACTTACAAGTCTCAAATTACCTTATATTGTATTATAATGCATTTGTTGTATGTGTCTGGAGATACTTCACATGACATCCAATACACACATAAAATATGAGTATACTGGAATCACATTTAAGACCACAATGTAGCCATGCATCACTAAACCACTCTGTTTTGTATCCATTATTACTGGTGTCTGAGATTTAACAAATGGGTTCATATGTCATGCAATAAACCATGGTTTTAAAAAAAAGATTAACCAAGTTTTTAGTTAGCATTAATTGAAAATCCAGACTTTGTAGTTCAGTAAAAATAGGTTGGTCATCACAGAAAATATGTGCCTACTGTTTTCTAGACTATCATGGAAACACTCCTGTTAGGTATTCTGAGATTAGAGTGTCTGCGGGAGAGGTAAAAAGAAAATCAAGATAGAAGCTGTGATTATGCAATTAAAGCTCTACCCCTTTTTAATGTGTGTTATGCACGCTCTAAATTTTAATCCAAACTCTAGTCCTGCTTTAGGCATGAAAACTAGCTGGGTGATTCAAGTCATTCACTATCAGCCAAATACACTGCACAGGGTAGCTTTTGTGGGGAAAATAGGAAAAAGAAGAAGTATTAGATATGTTCACTGCCTTGAGTAGGTAGATAGATAGATAGTTAAATAGTGAGAGAGAGAGAGACTGTAGATATAGATATTTGTAATCAACAGATAGTTGAGATGAGACATTGAGAAAGCCTACCAATAGATGGAAAGGGTTCAACTAAAAAACAACATTGAGGCATTTATCATAGCAGCACAGAAACAGCCGCTATGCACCAGATCCAAGAAAAGCAGGGGTCTACTAAACTAGACAGGACTCAAGGTGCAATCTATGCAGAGAGGCCTCAAAGACAATTCAACACATAGTGGCAGGGTGTAAGATGCAAGCAAGAATAGTATACACTGGCACAACTAAGCAGTTGGCATTATGTACAGGAATATTTGCATGGTGTTTGGGCTAGAGAGACCCTCTCAAGTTCAGATGGGAGATTCCACGGAAGTTATTTTGTGAAACATAACAGGTCTGTTGGACTTCCAAATCCAGACTGATACTGGCCAGTCAAGCAGATATCATGGTAGTAGACAAGGACCAGAAGGCAGCAGTGGTGATAGATTTAGTGATATTAAGTGACAGCAAAATCAGGATGAAGGCGCATGAGAAGCTGGAGAAGGACCAGAGCCTGATGGAGGAACTAGAAAAAATGGGGTAGCACAGGGTCCCAAGTGCTCCTACCAATGTAGGACTCCTAAGCTGGGAGAGAGACTCCAACAGATCCCACGAAGGACATCAGAGCTGTCTGTTCAGAAGAGTGCTGTCTTAGGAACAGCTAAGATATTGTGCAGAACCTTGAAACTCCTAGGCTGGTAGAGGACCCAATATTGAAGAACATGCATACCACCTGCTAAAGGGGTGAGAAGGGATTTTGTAATTTGTTTATGGCTTGGATAGAAATATAAAGGCATTCAATTCTGTTCCACACCTTCTTCACTTTAGGAGTAACCATGCTAGTCTTTTACAGTGAAAATAAGACAAACATCTTGTGATAGCTGAAAGACTAACAAATCTATTGTGGGGAATATCCAGTGGCCACTTCATTGTGGTCCATGAAAGCTGATGCCATAAGCATTCCTTAAAGTGCTAAATTCTCTTATTGTTTCTCCTGTACTTAGGCTGCTTTGTAAACCAGTCAGCAATGATGATAATTTCAATCAATAAAGCTGCTTTTATTCACCATTTCTGAGTGGATCTCAAGTAGCTTTTGAAATTGAAATTAGAGCTAAAGTGCATGAGCTGCAAGAAACAAGTTCTGGTCAATATTTTAACATTCTTTTTACCCAAATATTATTAAAATTCTTGTAGCGGGGTGACTCATCATAAAAAAAAAAGTTTTGCCTGCCAAAGACAATGGTTGGGTTCACAAATCAAACTGTACCAAAACAAAACAAAACAAAACAATTCCCTTTATGTTTTATGTTTGTGTTTTCCCGAAAATAAGACCCTGTCTTATATATTTTTGAACCCTGAAATAAGCGCTTGGCCTTATTGCCATGTGCTCAAAAGCCCGATTGGGCTTATTATCAGGGGTTATTTGGGGGGAAACAGGGTAGGTATACCGTGATTTATTTAACTGTGTTTTGTTGATCATACTCTAATTGGCTGTATTCCCACAATTCATTAAATTAAATCCACACATACAAACCATATTAGGCAGTGATGAAATTCCAATTTTTTTATTACCGGTTGTGTGGGTGTGGCTGGGTGGGCGTGGTGTGACTTAGTGGGCATGGCAGGGGAAGGATACTGCAAAATCTCCATTCCCATCCCATTCCAGGGGAAGGATATTGCAAAATCCCCATTCCCACCCTACTCTGGGGCCAGCCAGAGGTGGTATTTGCTGGTTTTCTGAACTACTCAAAATTTCCGCTACCGGTTCTCCAGAACCTGTCAGGACCTGCTGAATTTCACCCCTGATATTAGCGCTTTGTGTGTTGTGTGAATGAGCAATTTCTTTCTATTATTGAGAGGAATTGTGTAACATGAATGAAGAAGTTATTCTATCTGGCCCACAAGAATCTGAACCATGTCTAGATACCAACAACAAGCAGTATTATATCTCTTTCTTGCTGTTTGATTTTGCAACCTAGATATGATACATCTTTAAGAAACACATGGGCAAATAAAATGATCTCTCCTCCTATTCCTATTGGAGAAGCTTAGTACAGGTGGTCCTTGACTTATGACTACAATTGAGCCCAGAATTTATGTTGCTAAGTGAGAGATTTGTTAAGTGAGTTTTGCCCCATTTGATGACTTTTCTTGCCACATTTGTTAAGTGAATCATTGCAGTTGTTAAATTAATTGGTTGTTAAGTAAATCTCATTTCCCCATTGACATTGTTTGTCAGAAGGTTGAGAAATATGATCATATGACCCCGAGATACTGCAACCATCATAAATATGAACCAGTTGTCAAGCATCTGAATGCAAATCATGTGACCATGAGGATGCTGCAACAGTCATAAGTGTGAAAAATGGTCATAAGTCACTTTTTTCAGTGCCATTGTAAATTTGAATGGTCACTAAATGAACTGTTGTAAGTCAAAGATTACCTGTATAGAAAAATAATGCTTCAGAACTTCATATAAATTATCCCTCCCACCCAATGGTGGGATTCAAGTAATTTAACAACCGGTTCTCTGCTCTAATCAATTCTTCCAACAACCAGTGTTCTGTCCCCGGTCCTCACACAGTCAAATGCAGTATCAAACACGCCTGCCAATAATTTATTATATAAACAGACCAGAATTCCTGGCAGACAAGAGTTCTGGCAGCTAACTATAAAACGCCTGCCAAGTCCAATTAGTACTCCCAAAAAGCAGGAGAGGCCTTATCTACAGTCCGTTTCCAGAGCGACAAATTATCCACAAGAGTTTAGTCCAAAATATATCTGAGCCGAAGTGCAGGATTCACGATGTGACTCTTTAGAGTTTAAACTTTTGTCCATCACAAAGCCTGCCGAGCAATCACGCCCCCTCACCTTCTGAGTCCTCTTCCTCCATGAGGACAGGCTCGGGAGTCAGAGTCACAACAAACAGTTTGCCAAACTGCTCAGAAAGTTAACAACCAGTTCTCCCAAAGTGGTGCGAACTGGCTGAATCCCACCACTGTTCCCATCCTAAAATATGTTTCAGTACTTAACAGGATAGATAGATTATTTCTCTTCTTGTGGCACTGTAAAACTGATCTGTTAATACCTAACTCAAGGAGTTATTTAAAATATTTGAGCTTGGGTAAACTCCCATTTATAGACCTTTGATTTCAGGAGAGAAAAACAATGGAGAGGGAAAAAGGAAGTAATATTTTATTACTGAGTCTGTCAGTCTGAAAAAGCTCTCTTCCAAGAACCAGAGCAAATAATTTTAATTATCCTAGTAAATAAAAGAAGACTTGTGGAAGAAAAGCTTGCATATTAAGTAGTGTGGGATATGCTTGCTGCATATAGAGGGAATTTTTCCTTTCCTTCAGGTGAAAAACAGCCTGAGCTTTAAAACAGCTTGTAAGGCTTAATCTGTCTTGCTGTTAGCGGATGTCAGTAGTTTGGAAATTATGTGCTATTTTTAGACTACAACTTCTTCTCAAGTGCAATTTAAGCATCGATACCTAATTGCCGAGTTTTTCCTAGTTAAAATAATTGAGCATATGAATGTGGGCTTTCCTGTGAAACTCCTGTTAACAGAATCGGATTCCTGTCCTGTGTATATAATGCATCGCTTGATTTTCTCTGACAGTCGCTATTCACTTTTTTCTTTTTACCCTTCTTGTGTCTCTGGGAATTGTGCATCTTTTTCCAGCTTGAATAAACGATTCTAATGATCTAAATATCATCCTCAGTCATTTTTAGGCTGAGTAAGCAGCTACGATAGCTAATTATGGGCTAAATGGATGTTTCTCCCCTCCCAGCCAGGACTATAATGTTAAAAACCTATCTCAAACTCAGCTAGATTTCCCAGCTGTGCAGTTAATCTGTTTTCAACTGACTCAATCTCAACAAAGATATAAAAAGGTATGCATTAATAAACACACCCACAATGTAAAGTTTCTGTACAATGTTGAATATCACATCCTAGATTTTTAAGCCAGATGCATTTCAATAATGTGGCTAGCACCTAGATTAAAGCAGAACAAAATGCTATCAATTTATATTTCTTCCATTGTCTAGGAAGAGGGATATACAGTGACTTTATTTGCACACTTAACCACAAATAACTAAGCACATTTTATAGGGCTGTACTAGTTAGCTACATTTTAATTTATGGTTTTGGATGAACCAAATATTTGGTCTATAATGGTTCCAGATAGTTGTGACTTAGTCCAAAAATAGTAGCATGTGATCTAGCACAATATGCAAAACTAACCTGCAAAGCGTGTATATCAGTGGTGAAATCCATTTTTTTTACTACCGGTTCTGTGGGCATGGCTTGGTGGGCGTGGGGTGGCTTGGTGGGGGTGGCTTGGTGGGCATGGCAGAGGAAGGATACTGCAAAATCTCCATTCCCACTCCAATCTCCAAACATGGCAAGTGCTACCATATTCGACTGATAATAGAATATTGCTGGAGAGGCTCAATAGGTTCATTCCTTTCAGCAGCACTGTCACCAGAGAGTGGCTGTGGCAGATTTCTGTCCATTCTTATGGTACTTGAGTAGTGGGGCCCCTTTTTGGCTATTCAATATCAATGTTGAAAGTACAGGTAGCACTCAACAGTTCAACAGTTCATTTAGTGACCATTCAAAGTTACAACAGCAGTGAAAAAAAGTGACTTATGACCATTTTTCATAGTTGCAACCTTTTGTAGCATCCCCAGGATCATGTGATCAAAATTCAGATGCTTGGCAATTGGTTCATACTTATGACCATTTCTGTGTCCCGGGGTCACGTGATAATCAACTGCAGGGATTCACTTAACAACTGGGGCAAGGAACGTCGTAAAATGGGGCAAAACTCACATAACAAATATCTCACTTTATCAATTTTGGACTCAATTGTGGTCATCCAGAAATATGGCCACAATGCCTTCTGTATACTGTGTTCCATATGTTAATGCTCAGCAATATTTCTCCTTTCCACCTTATCAGAAAAAATATAGAAGCCTTTGAGAATTGTAGATTGTAGATTCTCAAAGGTATTTTCACGATAATAGCTATTCTAGTATAGGTCTGTTTTTAGATCGCCTGTTATCTAGCTTTTCTATTATTTTAAAATTAACTTTGTTTTAATTTTGGAAATTGCTGTTTTGGGACATCACTGGTTTTATGATTTTGATAAAGATTGCTTGTTATTGTTTTCTTGAAAATTGCTCCAGGCTTCTTCTAGGAAGGAAGTGATAAAGGAATGAAATGAAATGAAGAAAATGAACTTAATAGTGATCAAAAAAGAAAGGGTATCTGTTAATGTAAGAAAAATCCTACAACCAAGTCTGTAGTTTTATGGGGAAAAGAGCAATAGGGATGTTTAAAAGTCAGTTTAACATAGAACGAGCCCCTTTAAATAGAAGGCTTAAAGGCAATTTTAAATCCACATTCCTTTATGTATGCACATTATCAGTGAAAAAGATGCCTTAAAATTTCTTTCTATGGCATGTCTGAAATCTCCTTTTGTGTGTCCGTGTGACACTCCCGAGCAAGCTGCCTCTTTGCCACAGGGTCATTTTGAGAAGGCAGGAAGGGTGAGAGGCCAATGAGGCTATTGGCAAATCCTCCCCATTCAGTGAATAGTTCTGTTTAAAAATAGATATACAAACCTTGGATCAGCAATATACCGGTAACTGTTTTGGTTCTCAACTGAAAACAATGGGATGGGTTTGTTGGGGGAAAGTCAGCACATGAATAACAAGACTCTTCTTGCGGTGACCAGGAGTCAGCAAAAATGGCCATGGAAAAGAAAAGAGGCACCCGACAGGCTAAAAGAAACTTTAATAGATCAACTCAGTTTATTCCATTTTTTGTTGCTGTTTTCTTTTCGCACTGCATTTTAAAATTATTATTGCAGAAACTATGAAAACTTAAATGATAATGCAGATTCTGTGTAGTACAGGTAGTCCTTGACTTATGACCACAATTGAGCCCAAAATTTATTTTGTTGGGTGAGAATTTGTTATGTGAATTTTGCCTCGTTTTACAACCTTTCTTGCCTTGATTGTTAAGTGACTCACTGCAGATGATAAATTTGTAACCCGGTTGCTAAGTGAATCTGGCTTCCCATTGGCTTTCCTTCTGCTTGTCAGAAGGTTGCAAAAAGTGATCACATGACCTTGGGACACAGAAATGGTCATAAATATGAACTGGTTGCCAAGCATCTGAATTTTGATCACATGATCATGTGGAAGCTACAAAGGTCGTAATTGTGATAAACAGTCATAAGTCATTTTTCTCAGTGCCATTGTAACTTCGAACAATCACTAAATGAACTGTTGTAAGTGGAGGACTACCTGTACATCCAAATTAGCTGATGAATGAGAAGCACCAGTAAAACCAATAAGGCAATCTTTAATTAACTCCTGTGGTCCGTAATTAGGATTAATGTAGTTTTAATGCTATCCATGAATGCTAGAAACAATTTGCTTAGAAAGATAGCACAGAAATAGCAGATTACTCTATTCCCTATGTAAAATGAGATGGTATCATCTACTTTTAACTCAAGAGAGACTGTCTTTACTGAAAGTGAAATTTGGCAATTGTTATAAAAAGTCCATCTACTCCATTACATTTTTTGATTAAAATACCTTTGGGCCCAAAGAACATTAAAACAAGACAGACGGTCTTTAAGTTGCTTTGGGATTCTGGAGGCTTTCTATTTTCTGTATCTTAAACTGAACCCACAAAACAAAATGCACACATATACACTGTTGTATAGGCAGCATGATCCCGAACAGCCATTGTCATTCAAGATACATCAAAATTAATGAGGCATGCAGTGTAAAACAGTCAATAAATCAGATGGATTACAATCCAGAAACTATTTCATAGCAACTTCTAGAAATAGGGAGACTCAGATGGTGCCCTACAAGATTTCTATGGCAGGTTGATGACTGCAACTGGGAAGTATAATATATAGGAGGTAAAAATAATCTCCCATAAGAATATAACACTAGGCAGATTTGCATTTGCCGAGTGGATTGTCTTTCTGTCAATCAATTCCTCTTTTAGTGAAAGTAGGGCACATCTACTATGAAATATTTCATTCTTTGATGAACCAAAACAATTACATGAAGCCTAACTCCTATCCCTACTTCTACAATATGGCTACGATCACACAGCATCCCAGCCCTTGGTTTACTGAATTAACCCAATTGGCTGGATTTCAACATTAACTCATAAATTCCGGGTGCTCTGGCTGTCCCATTAGACTGGGATGATAATCAGTAATAATCAGTCATAACAACATATATGAAGGCTACGAAATCTGAGCTGCAAAAATCAAGATGGCAGCAAAGAAAACTTTGCCTTTTTGTGATTATCTTATAATTATTTAGATTTTTTCCAGCCCAGCTCTGCTAGCCCTAATATATGCTATTATTACTGATTATCTTCCCAGTTTAATAAGGGAGCTAGATGACAGGAAATAAATACAAAGGTTGTAAATACGTCTAGCCGCATAAGAGATTAGCTGTGGAGCTTTTTTAAAAAAATAAATAAATAAAATGTTATAGTCCCCCAGTGACAAATAATAAAAGCTTTGGCAGTCCTCCTGAGACACCTACATGGATGCATTTGACTTCTGATTGCCTCAAAAACATTATTCTCTGGAGAAAATACAGCATAACAAATACAAAGCTGACTCAACAAATTATTTCCTTCAGCCACTGTACATATAATAACCGAGAGGCCTTCAATCTAATCTGTTTCTAGTGCTATTTTGACTGGATTAAAATAATAATAACTTTTTGCTCCTACTCTGTTCGAAAATCAATTATCCTATGTATTTGTTGAATTACGTGCTGAATTTAATAGCTATAGCTACTGTATAGAGAAAAAATGTGGCAGTCTTTTAGTTTCCCCTAGTTTTAGGAACAAACAAGACCCTTGATTATGGAAATTCTGAAAATCTTTCCATATATAACTCCCATCATCCCCAGCATGCATGGTCATCGTAGCTAATATTTCTGGAGAGCACCTGCCTAGAGAAAGTAGTGTTACATGTGGCAGAACTATTATATAATTCCTTATCCAGGCAATTATTTTTGTCAGTGTAATAATCTTCTCACAAATTTTGTTCTCTGATAAGGTGGTGCAGTGGCTCAGTGGCTTAAAGATACTGGAGATGGCCTTTGCTCCTGCGGTTTGAGTCCTAGCACCTTGTGGCAGAGTGAGTGCCCATCACTTGCCTCAACTTTTGTCCATCTAGCACTTCAAAAGCATGTTACGTGCAAGTAGATAAATAGGTACCACTTCAGTGTGAAATGTGACAGTGTGTCATACAAACAATTGAACCCCTGCTGGTGCTGGTTCTGCCTGGATATGATGCCTGATTGCAAGGCGACAGCAGTAATGCGAGAAGGCTCCAGATGATGCCTCAGGATCCCACTTGTCTCTCTGGGGTGGTGTCCTTCTGGTAGTTTTCCCCCTGTAGTGCACCCTGGATAGCACCCAAGAGTGAACTAAACAGACTAGCACTCTTCAGCAGCAAAAAATGTAGTAACTAACTAAGAACACTTTGTATTAACTCTGTAGTCTTTTGACTAATTGTAATATCACCATATGCTACTGAAATATATAATGTTCTCTGACCAAATTGTGCATCATATAGTGTACATTGTTTGGGTGGTTGATTTAATATAACTTATAAGCCGCTCCATCTCTGGAAATTCTGAATAGTATACAGGTTCATGCAGTACATTAAACATCAAACTTCCTGTTATGATGTCTAAGTAGATTGATAGTTTAGTTGATTTAGCTTAATATATGAAGTCAGCCAGTAAATGTCTTATTCAATAATAGATGCTAAACTCAACAGTATCTGCAGCAAACCTTTGCGACAAAATGTCAAGATATACATAGCGAGATCACTCAAATGATGTAGGGGTGTGGAGGCGTATGAGGTTAGAATGCTGGGCTGACGATCAGCAGGCTCATGTCCGAAACCTGCTGCTGTTGCGGGGTAGGGTGGGCTCCAGGGCCGGATTTTCCTATAGGCTAACTAGGCTTCAGCCTAGGGCCTCAAGATCAAGAGGGGCCTACACAGTGGTGGGATTCTGGGGGTTCTAGGGGGTTTGGCCGAGCCCTTTGTTAAATTGCTGGCTCACCCGCCCCTCGCCTCCCACCCACGCGGCGCCAGCCTACCGTAGCCAGGGGTGGGCAATTGTGGCTCTTTTACAACCTGTGGACTTCAACTTCCAGAATTCCTGATGCAGCTTGGCTGTCTGAGGAATTCTGGGAGTTGAAGGCCACAGGTTGTAAAAGAGCCACAATTGCCCACCCCTTCCCTAGCCTGAGTTCCGCTGCCTGGGATCCACGTGGGCTCCGGATGCAAGAGAGCAGGATGGAGAAAGCAGCTTCCCCACCTTCACTCACCCTCCCTCTCTGCCGTTCGCTTACCCCGCCCACTCCCCATCTATTGCTGCCTCCGATGGCTGGAGGAAAAAAAAACTTCAAATTCTTGCCGCGGGGCTTCAAAGGGCCGCCCTAGAGCCAGTGCTGCAGCCGAACCCTTTGTTAAATTGCTGGCTTGCCCCGCCCCTCCGCACCACTATTTATTGCCAATAAATAGTGGTGGGCGAGGGGCGGGGGAGCCAGCAATTTAACAAAGGGTTCGGTGTTTTTTTTGTAATTTTATTGGCCCCTGGAGCTTCAGCATAGGCTAATTAGCCCTTGCTTAGATCGGCTCCCGACCCCCAGCTGATTTGCTCTCAGCTGTTTTGCTCATGGATCTGCTCCTTGCTTGCAAAGAGTGCTGATTTTTCCCCCCTAGCTATACTGAAAAATGAAAGAGAAAGTAAAGCAGGCTGTTGGCTTTGCATGTTGGAAAATTAGGCAGGCAGATTTCTTTTTCCTCACCAAAAAAGGTAGGTGCAAACAACAGGAAATTTAGGGAAAAAGAGGAGATTTTAAAACACAAAAGAAAAAAAGCTCTATTTAACTAGGGAATTGTAATAATTGAGATACTATTAGTTGTATATTGTGTTGAAAGCAGAAATGGTTAAGTTGTGGTTTGGAGGAATATATGGGGGAAATTATTTGGTTTATTATTATTGGTAAATATAATTAATTGATTTGTAAGAAATTGGATTGCATGGAAATAATTGGAATATTCATGCTCATATTGATTAATATACAAAAAAGGTAGTTATATAACTAATTGATTTATATTAAAATGTTGAATTCATATTAAACAACTGTAATATTACATAATTAACCAATGTGAGGATGGATATAAAAATAGATGACAATGGGAAGGGGTATAATATAGAATAGAAGGGAAAAATTGAATTTGATTAAGATTAAAGATGAGGATGAGGGTAATATTGGTTTTTTACAAAAATAGATGAGGAATAAATATGGCAAAAAGGAAATATAGAAATTGTAAATTTAATTGAAATGACTAAACACTGTTTAAATTTGTGAACCGGCCAAATACTCTGTTCAAAGAAAATACATTGTATGTTTGTATGTGTGTTTCTAATTATTGTTATTTATTCATATTTGTTCTCTTTTATTCTTTAAAGTTTAACAATTCATTCTTTATCTTAATATCTTTATATTTTTGGGGGATTGGCTTTCTTCCCTTTCATCTTTTTTATTGTACAGCAATCTTTTTCCTCAAACCTACCACCTCTCTTTTCCTTCCTTCTTACTTTCTCTTCGTCCCCCTCTTCTTCTCCTCCCTACTTCCTCTTCCTTTCTCCTTCTCCTCCTCTCTTCTTCCCTCTCTCTCCTACTCTAATTTCCCTTTACTTCATCCATCTCTATTGCTGTATCCTTTTATGCATATGGACTACTCAGAGGGCTGAAAAAGTTATTTCTGACTGGTCCTCGCACTTTTGACCAGTCCTCGAACTTACGACTGTCCTCACATTTTACATTTTTGCCCTATCTTGTCACCATGGTGAAGAGAAGCAGTTGTGAAATGAGTGACATGGTTGTTAAGAAAGCTGCACGGGCATAAATGTGAGGATGGTCATAAGTGTGAGGACCGGTCAAAAGTGTGAGGCCCAGTCAGAAATGACTTTTTTCAGCCCTCTGAAAAAAGTCTATGCACACAGCCACGCCCACCCGGTCACATGACAAGCTACCCACGCCTACACAGTCACGTGACCAGCTAGCCACGCCCACCCAGCCACATGATTGCCAAGCCACACCCCCAACTAAGCCACGCCCAGAGAACCTGTTGTTAAAAAATTGAATCCCACCACTGGTGAAAGGGCCTCATAAGTGGAATAGCCTAGGGCCTCTTCCAATCTAAATCCGGCCCTGGTGGGCTCCCATCACATGCTCCAGCTCCTGTCAATCTAGCGGTTTGAAAGTGGGCAATTGCAAGAAGATAAATTGGGATCATTTCGGTGAGCAACTTTACAAAGACACAAATGGAGCCCCAACTGGGTGTTCCCAGGGCAATGGTGATGTAATTGGCAAATCCTTTCACTACAGAAGCACTTCAGTGCTTTTAATATGGAAGTATAGTATACTTAAATGCTGCCCTTATGTATTTCCATCCTGAAAAAGTGACATAAATACATCAGTCACAGCATCTATATGTGTGTGCTCCCAACTTGCTGATATCATGTAACCTGAATAATGTCTTGTTGCCATTTGATGCCCTTCACAGCATGGCGCCATGTTACCTTCAGGATTGTATTTGATTACATTGGTCATCCCATCTGGTCAGGCAGGAAGGTATGTTACAGACTCTGTCAGCTAAAGAATTTTGCCTGGTGGGAGTTCAGGAAAAGAGGCCTCTTGGCTGTTGCCCCCACCCTGTGGAACATTTCCCCCCCACCTCCCAGATGAGGCAGGCCACCACTCACCTGGCCTTTTAGAAAGGTGTGAAAACATGGCTCTGTGGCTTTGCTTGGGGTTCATATAAGAGCACGCACCCGTGGAACTGATTAGCACCCTGCCTTTTAATTAACCTTCACACTGATTTTAATTCATCCTTTCCTTTAAAATTTAAACTTTATATATACTGTTTTTATGGTTTTATGTTTTATCTGTACACCATCCATAGTTTTAAAATTTGCTAAATAAATAAAATTTATCTGTGGGTGTGATCTCAGGGCTGACACTGAGGCTGGGAGAAAAATAAGAATATGTCAATACAAACAGATGGATATTTCAGCGTCAAGCTTATGAAAAGAGAAGGTTAGACCTTCAGTTTTGCCTTTTGGGAAAAGGTGTTTATTTAATGAATGAATGAATGCTATTAACTCCTCTTCTTGACAATAAATATAATAGTGACTGTTGATTGTGAATCTTTCTGTACTTTGCTCTTAAGGGCTTGACTTTATCTTTAAAAAGGAAAAATTAACTACATTAAAGAAAACTTGTTTGTTTCTGCCTGGACTTTGGACTTTTTTCTAGAAATGCTATATCAATTTGGAAATTGACAATTATATTTGTTTCTAATTATAGAAATGTTGCATAATATTAAATTTCAGATTAAAAGTTTAATGTATTTTATTTTGGTAACTATACTGAAAAAAGTTGAAAGGTTTTTTTTTTCTTTCTCCTCTCCCCCACCTTATTTCTTTGCATCTTCCCCTTCCCTATTTTTCTTCCTTTTTTCTTGATTTTAAATATTTTTTATATTTCATCTTTTGCAGGAATTTAAGAAAGTATATTAGAGGAACCATCTCCAGAAACATCGGAGGGGATTGCCAAGGTTTTTGTGATTGTAGCAGCCATCAGAGGGCTTTAGTTTTAATACTGGAAATGTTTATTCATTTCCTAACTTCATTGATTTTACTAATTGTTTGGCTCATATTATATTAACTTCTTGTTTGATGTTATGTGTTTGTGATTTTATTAATTTTGATTGTAAATAAATAAACAACTATTAAAAATGTGAATTTATCAAATGAAAGGTGACAAAATTCATAGAATACTTATTTGAATGTCACTATTCCACATTTTAATATTTAAGCCTTAAACAGCTTCCATCTTGGAGCCCTTATTATTTATGGTAAGTTACAGCATCCGGGTAAAAAAGTCAATATTTTTAACCATTAGAGTTTAAACAAAATGGCAAGCTTAAATTCTCAGTTAAAAATAAATTAAATAGAGCCAGTTTGGGTCTAGTGGTTAAGGCACTAGATTAGAAACTGGGAGATCCTGAGTTCTAATCCTGCCTTAGAAATAAAAGCCAGCTAGGGGACTTTGAGTCAATTACACTCTCTCTCAACCCAACACACTTCACAGGATTGTTGTGGGGAAAGTAGGAGGGGGAAGGTGTATTAGGTATGTTTGCCACCTTGATTTATTTATAAAAATAATAAAGGCAGGATATAAATAAATAAAAATAAAATAAATGTGGCATAGAGTTTTCAACTTTGTAAAGAATGTGCAAATACATCCGTAAATAATTATCTTCATGTCATTTAGATGAAGTTCAGTGGAATTAGAAGATATTAATATTTGAAGGTTTGTTAAAGGCCTTTGTTAAAGTGTAATTTTCATAGAGTAGATGAATATATTGTACTGTAGTGTAGCATTCTGCAATTAACAGGAAAATAAGAACACTACTTAATACATGTCCAGAAATGGCAGCATCCTCTAGCAAATGATTTAATACAACTGTCTTAAAAGTAGGCTCAAAGCTAAAAAATACAAAAAAAAAGTCCACAAGAAAGAAAATAACCTCATATTTTCTGATAGGTCTCTTGTTCAGGATGTGTAGACATTTAATAGGTGAAGTTTTTCTATTCAAGGTAAATTCATGAGCCTGCCTGATTTATTCAAGACTGACTATATTATGACTGCTGTGATTTCCTCATTTCAGCATCTGCTTCCAAAACTAACAACTGCTTCTTTAATCACCTTTGATCAAGGCACAACTTCCAGATTTAGTAACCGTGTGTTTTTATAATCATACACATCCATACAAAATTTGTACAAACTCGCTTTGATGGCTGTATGTATTCAGTGGAGAGACCCTCACCAACACAGTAATTTCACTTGAAGTCCATGGAAGTAATGCAATCCTTTCATTAACTTTGATGAGAATTGGCCTACACCCACTTTCTGGAATTCATCACAAAAGAATCTTTCATATAAAGCAACAGACACTGCTTGTTTAAAGTCACAAAGTAAGTAAAATACATGGACTGGCATGGTTCCATTGTTTAGTGATACCTGGTAGAGCAGAGTGGGGAACCATGGCCCTTTTATGACTTGTGAACTTCAACTCCCAGAATTCCTGAGCCAGAGTGGTAGAGTCTTGTTTTACTCAAGTTATTAGGGATTTCAGTTATATAGTACTGTATATGAATTGCAGCTAGTGATTCACAATTATTAAATATCTTAATGGAAATAAATTTGTACAGTATTCTCCTGACCCACCTGAACAGCTCAGAAGCTCATCAGGCCCAATCCAAATGTTTCAAAATCAGCAGACTATAATATTTCACTATAACGTGAGATGCCAAATTTGTAAAACAACACCACAGGAGATTGGTGGAGAACAATCTTTATTTAGTATTTTTGCAACTGGAAACTCATCTTACAGTAGCTGTTGCCTTAGCAGTTCTTTACTAGATCTCCAAAATTACTTCCACTTAGATATTTATTCACATAATTTTTTGGTCCCTATCATTATTGTATAGGATCGTGACTGAGACAAGGGAGTCAAGCTGAAGTCCTTTTGCACCAGGATTGTGCTAACAAAATCTGCTTTACCGCATATGTTTTTGCTTTGGTGAAGCTCTGTGACTGAAAGTAACATCTGTTGAAAGAAAGTTGGGTATAAAAGATTTTGAAAGGAAAAGGCAGGCCTGCTTCACACATGACACTAAGGGTTGTTCATTTCGACTTAGTATGGAGTACACATTAGGGCACTGTGGCTTATGCTTGCTAAAAAATAATAATCCATTTTTAATTTTTTATATGAACCAAGCCAAAACATGTGTGAGCCAGCATCAAAATATTTACCATTTTTCTAGGTATTTAGACCATCCAGTTAATTTGAATCCCTGTGGTAATACTATTAATAAAATTTCCTTTCTGTTATATCTAGGACCCATACAACAATATAGATCATAGTGCAATATAAATAGACTTAGATACCATTTCACAGTGCTTTACAGCCCTCTCTAAGCAGTTTACATAGTCAGCATATTACCTCCAACAATCTGTGTTCTCATGTTACTGACCTTGGAAGGATGGAAGGCTTAGTCAACCTTGAGCAGGTCAGGGTCGAACTCCTGACAGTCAGCATCAGTGTTTGAACATGATGCCGTAATTCGAGGATCGGACTCAATAAAGAATTCAGAATTATAGTATTCAAACAAAGTATTGTTTATTTACAGCAGGCATTCTATATTCACTGAGTGATTGCAGATAGAAGCAAGGAGGAGGAGCGTGTATCCCCTTTTTATATCAATGAGGCGGGATTAGGGAGTAGGAGTGGTTACAGATGAATACATTAGGGAAGGAAGAATAAATTAACCCTTGATACTCTATGAGCATACATTTCCTCCATTCAAGAATAAGGCATTTACCCATGACAGAACAGTCATATATTACAATCGTAATATAATCCCAGTTTTGCCACTCTTTAAGCAATATGATTCTTCTAACTTCATATCAGGCCTGTTGAGGTCAAATTTTGAAACCTTAACAGTAGCTGCTCTTGTCATAGAGCTCCATATTGTATACAGTACTAGGGTGGTATGATAAATCTAAACTCCTAATCTTTATCAACAAGTCATGTTAGCTGGAATTACCTTTTAAAATCTGTAGGGCTTTGGGTTCCCAATTTGACATAAATAATCCTACAAGAATCCTGACCCAGCTGTGTTTCTGGGAGAAATGCCCTTAAGTCTGTATCTTTGCAAATAGCATCTTTGGTGAAAGGCTCAGAATGAACAAACACTTGCAACAAAATTCAAAAATAATAATAATAAAGTTTCTTCCAACATATAAATAACAAGAATAAAAATTAAAGGAAATAGTCGGTCCACTAAAAAGAGAAGACAGCAAAGAAGTAACAGGCAGCCAGACACAAAGCGGGCTGACCTTCACAGCAATGAATTCTAGAGCTGTAGGTTGAGTCTGAGGGAGGTGTCAAATGTATCATCAGTCTCGAGTCCCTTTGTGTCCATAAAAGATCTAAGTCCAGCCCACCTTGATATCCATTGACTCTTATCTACTGCCAATTTGCTCTGACTGTAGTAGTTCAGTTTCTTCTAGAGACCTTAAGTGTGCAATAAACCTTTATATTCATCTTAACTGTCTGGATTTCCTATGCATTGCAGAAGTGACTTACATACAGTACAGACCATCTATAATGGTCTTTTCATACCCTAATTCTACATAATGCAGGCCACACATTTTGCCAGCTGTCTGAATGAAGGATATATCACTTGTGTGAATTTGAACCTTATATAATCAACCATCATTTAGATTAAAAGTTCGCTTTGTTTTAAATTACATGTAATCATGGAAATGATTAACACTCTTTTGGTCAGGTTATATTTTACTGCCTGGATTAAGCACTTTAAAATAAATATTATTTTAAATGGAAGGTTTTACTTGGAAAGATTCCTATCGTACATTTTAAACTGTCACTTCTTTTGATGTTTGGTTTTTTATCTTAAAATTTATTTTAAGAAATACAATTTTTTAAAATGCTGTTTAAGATAATATGAACTTGATGAATCTCTTTTATTGAGCACAAATTAATGTAGTTTGGTGTTGTTCTCTGACAGGAAACTGTGATTGAAAGAAGGTTTTAGGCCCCAAATTGCATGCTACAAAACAAAGTGCTAGCTCTTACATCATCCTTATTCATAAGATGTAGATCCCTGTTTAATGGACTTTGGATGCTACAGATATAATTTCTGTCCAGACATTCCTTAATTAATTGACAAGTTTCTTGAATTCCAATAACATGGATAAGGCTCTTAGACTTACACAATTGAATAATATTCACATTATTTGCATCAAGTTACGACATAGAGATTGTCAACCCTGAAATGAACCTGGCTGAGACCATCTTTGAGACTTCAGGGTTGCCACAAGGAGGAAGAAGGGACAGGGAGGGGGGAAAGTAAAGTAGATGGAGGGGATTTTGTAGCCAAAACAAAAAGTTTCCTGTAGGAACCAAGAACACTCTAACAGGTGGCTGGGGAGAGGAGGAGTGAAGTAATCAAGCAACTAGCCAGCACCTCTATTGGACAATGTGACCAATGACTTGGGGAAAGGGGGAAATTTCATTTTTTAATTAGGTGAAAACCGCAGGAGCTTTCATAGTCGGCTTTCACCAGTTGTGCCAATATGATGTATCCAATGAATTGTTCTTAGAGGAATCTACCTGCCTTGGGGTTCTGCTTTCAATGGGTGCATTACTTGACAGATAATCCTTATGACCACAATTGAGTCCAAAATTTCCACTGCTAAGTGAGACAGCTAAGTGAGTTTTGCCCCATTTTATAAA
This sequence comes from Arizona elegans, assembly GCA_022577455.1. Classification (NCBI taxonomy): domain Eukaryota; kingdom Metazoa; phylum Chordata; class Lepidosauria; order Squamata; family Colubridae; genus Arizona; species Arizona elegans. Next base: position 17,449,023 of record JAKOOJ010000008.1, on the reverse strand, counting down.
CTTTCTTGCCCCAGTTGTTAAGTGAATCACTGCAGTTTTAAGTTAGTAATATGGCTGTTAAATGAATTGGCTTCTCCATTGACTTTGCTTGTCAGAAGGTCGTAAAAGGTGATCACATGATCCCCACTGCAACCATCGTAAGCACTGCAATCATCGTAAGCAGTTGCCAAGCATCCAAATTTTCATCACATGATGCTGCATCAGTCAGAGGTGTGAAAACCAGTCATAAGTCATTTTTTTCACTGACATAATTTCAAATGGTCACTAAACAAATAGTTGTAAGTCAAGGACTACTATAATATAGACAACTGATATACTTTAACATAAGGGACAGGGCAGGATTGTTCAAAGTTGTTCCATAAAGCAAAGGGCTTCATTACAAGGAAATTCATTACAATCATCAATATAGAATACAGAATAACCAAGTTGGAAGGGACCTTGAATGTCTTCTAGTCCAATCCCCTGCTCTGGCAGGAAGCCTTATACCAATGTTAGCGAACCTTTTTGACACCAAGTGCCAAAATGGGAGCGTGCGCACAGGGGAGCGCCGGAAACTGGAAGAACAGTTCCCTGGCGCGCATGGTCACCTGGTCGTCTGGCTTCTGGCATGCATGCGCACACAAAGACCAGCTGGCCGGCGCCTATGCGTGCACCAGAAACCAGTAGCTCAGCTTCCCGGCACACACATGCACACCAGGGAGATGCTCTTCCGGTTTCCGGCACTCCCATGAGTGTGAAGACCAGCTGGCTGGTGCGCAAGTGCGCACTGGAACCTGGAAGAGCAACGAACGACAGCTGGCATGCCCGGAGAGATAGTTCTGCATGCCACTTCCAACATGTGTGCCATAGGTTTGCCATCACGGCCCTATACCATTTCAGACAAATCATTTCCAATCTCTTCTTAAAATCTTCCAATGTTGGAGCATTCACAACTTCTGGAGGCAAGTTGTTCAACTGATTAATTGCTCTAACTTTCAGAAAATTTCTCCTTAGTTCTAGGTTACTTCTCTCCTTAATTGGTTGCTTCTCTTCTTAACTGAACATTTCCCCAATAATAAGTGTTGTTCGCAATGAAATGGACTGCCTTGGGAGATGATGGACACTTATTCACTTGATATGTTTAAACAAAGTTTGGATGGCCATTTGTCACACATGCTCTAGCAGTGGTTTTCCTATACAGGACAGAACATTGGTTCAAATGTTCTTCCAACTTCTATGTGTGCAAATCATATTCTCCCATTTAGCTATGACAATATGCTGAAAGTGATATAAAAATAGCATTTATAAAGAAGAATTCTTCTTTACTGAAAACTGTGAATTAGGATATATGACAACAGCATGCCCTGAATAGCAGCATGCCCTGAAATTCCACAAGTACAATTTCAAATTTTATATAAATATTTTATTTATGTTATAGTTTAAAACAAAACAAAACAGTAGACTGCCAAGATAGACTGATGTGATTAGTTTTCTGGATAAAACACCACAATATTTTTTCTGAACTTTAAATACAATAGGCTAGTAGTCTATATAACCCACAAAGCATTACATTTTCTTTGCTTCTGGCTTTGCAGGACCTCACCCTGATAGTTACCACTAGCAGATCATAATCGTTTGTTTCACAAAGAAAAATCTGTTGCCATAGGTGGGGATGCAGCTGGCCCTTTAAATAACCAGCCAGCTTTCTGGTCCCAGAGGGAATCACATGACCTCAGCGAGCCAATAAAGGGAGAAAAAAGGATTCTGTTAGGTTTTTGGCAGCAAAAATTTTGGATGCTTTGAAAGAGTTGATGATTACTAATTCCATCTTTATGAAGGTTGCATTAGCAGAATTTTGAAAAGAATGATAGTTCAATTTCTATAAATATATTAGAAATATGTCATACTTGACTATTCTATTCTTTATGTGTGTGTGTGTATTATATGTATGTATGTGTGTATATATATATATGTGTGTGTGTATGTATAATAGTATATGTATATGTATATTATATATGAATGTGTATATGTGTGTGTATGCATGTATGTGTGTAAGTAAATGTGTATATGTATATATGTATAAACTATAAATGTTAATAAATGTTGTATTTTTTGCTTTTTAAAAACTTTTAATACCCAGCCCTAGTCTTTGAAAATGTATTATAATTATCCTTGCTTTTTTGTTGTCTTTTTATTATTTAATATTAATATTATTTAATATTTATAGCAATATTTTTTTAAAAAAGATTGAAAGAACTTTTTCCTTCCTTCCTTCCTTCCCTTTTATTTTCTTGAAAACTAGGAAACATCCTGAGACGTTCTGCCATTACACATGGGTACCCAGGACAAATCGTTTCTCTTTTTTAATTAACATTCTTTGTACGTGTTTCTCCTAGCTAGTCTGATATTATCAATTCAGGTTTGGTTATTTGCATATTGATTTCCTTTATGTTGGTTAATGATCGCAATAAAATATTTCAGACTTGGTATTATATGAACAATTAGGATTGTTTCTCTAAAAGAAAAAGGCTCTATTAGTGTCTCTGTTTCACCAACAGATCTGAAATGAGAACTAAATAGAATATTTTTTTAAAGTCACAAGCCAGTATAATCAGATCTTTTATCTGAGAGTATTGAATGTTGCTCACATTGTCTATAATATACACATTGTGCTAAGCCACAATGTGGCTTTCACATAACATGGTTAGTATATTAGATAACATGGTTAGACCTAGCCATTGCAATTTGTAAATTATGTTTTTATATGCTGTGCAAACCCAGGCAATATTAGTTTACTAATATGAATTATAGCTTAGCACAAAGTATGATTAGATTAAGGGAGAAATATTTTGTTGTATTAACTTATTATAAAATACCTTTCCCCAACTGTGGTATTACAGAAAATCTTTTTGTTTAGCCAGTTATTTTAATTAATAATGTTTATGTGTTTCAGTATCTTTTCTTTAATGGGATTGTAATTTGAGGCTATTTTTATTTTGATGGATATATTGCCATAGTATACTGTTCTAATTGTTTTTTTGTAACTTATGTCTAGGATGACTTTTTAATAAAGCAGAATAAATTTTCTAATTCTAGTTAGAATCCCACATGTTTTAAATAAAATTAAGTGTGGTTTGGAGGGCGGGTTAATTTTATTATTTTATAGATATGGATTTTGTTTTTGAGGCAGCTGTTTTTATGATAGTATATGAAGAAACTAACTCTTCCAGATCATTAATTTTTTTTTTCATTTTCAAAGTCTATTAAATAACTCAGAGATTTCTAATGGCTTCATTGTAGCTATATATAGGCATATGCATGATTGTAATAAGCAGCGGCACAGCACGTAAAAACAATATGAAGAGAGTGAAAAATCAGTATTAGACTTAAAAACAGCCCACAGATAAATTGATAAGTCACCAGCTTTAACACACCACTCTCTGAAACCAAATCTTCCTTATTTGTAATGCGTCTTCCTCCTCTTCCCGGGCATGCTCAGAAGCAACTATGTAGCCAACTTGCCCTTTTGTGAGTCAGGGCGAGCGAACAATCGCTACTGAGTCTGCGCTGTATACCACGTCCCCGGCCGTGGGACTTTGCTGCGGTGTTTGACACAGGGATCTCGAGTGAACGCAGGTGAGCGCCTGTTTCGGCCTTAAGAGGCTGCTTTCGGTTTCAAACGCTTGCTTCCAACGCTGCCGATCGTAGCCTTCCAACAATGGATGCAGTAGAACGGCCTCTGCAGAGTTAGGGGGTTGCGCAGGGCTGCTGAAGCGTGCAATTGGAAAGTAATTTAAACTTTTTAATGTCTCTTATTCTCCTGGATTGAGCTGATGCATGCCTCACGTTTTAAAAAGGAAACACACTCGCCTAATTCCCTAACTCGGCCGCCGCAATTTATTCTAATCTAAGGCAAGCTTCCACAAACTGAAGTCCCCCATCAGTTGGACTCCTCTAATTTTTATAATCTCCATGCAGAATGGCTTGGCTGTCGGGCAATGATGGGGTTGCAGCCCACCATTTCTAAAAAGCTGAAATAATAGAGGACTAAACTCTATAAGGCTTTGCTGAGATGTGTTGCTTTTTAAAAAATATTTAGAGTTGTGTACATACAATTTGAAATTAATTTAAAACCACTGCAACATGAATAAGATGAATTAGAATTATGTAACAAACCTAAGCTGCTACTAGAACAGAGCTTTGGACTATTAGATCAAAGCATGATTCAAACCAGAGCTATTTCAACTTGCTTGGAATTTTAGAGAGGCAATCCTTGCTAACTTGGTCCTCCATATTGTAGACATGCTGTACAGTTAGTGGAGAAGTTTAAAGGTGGTGTTAAAGCAGGTATGATAGGAGCAGACTAGCGGATGCTGGCCCCATCCTTAGTGCCATTACATGCACTTGGTCCCTTAGCTCCAAACTTGCTCTGTGAAGATATGAGGCAAGGTTCCTGATGATGCAGTAAACTGTTGTATTCTTCAGTTAATACATGTAGACTGTCACTTTGACTTATTGGTAAAACTCAGTTGATGCAAACACTTTTAAGTCTGAATGTTTCATATACATATCAGTTAACATTTTGAACGATATTGCAGAGTACTCGGCTCTACTCATCTGGTTTTTCATACTGTAAACATACAATGCCTTTGCCAGGGTTCTTGGAGCAATAGGATTGACAACCCTCAGCCTGAAGATGATAGATGTTTGCTGATACAGAATATATGACATGATTAAGAAATAGAGCAATATTACCAGAAAGTTAAAGCAAAACAAAAGTTAATATATAGTGGATATAAACAGTCTATTCACCCCTGTTAAAATGCCAGGTTTTTTTTATTTTTATTTCCTCACAAGATAATTTTCAGTTTGTTTTTTAATTGATTGTACAGCTTATATGTTACGAAGATGGAAACAATTCTGAAGTGATTTATCTTGGTCTGATTTTCTTATATTTCAAAAACCTGGCATTTTAATAGGGGTATAGACCACGGCTGTCAAACTCGTGGTGTCACGTTGCCATCACATGATGTTTTGAGATGTTTTTTCTCTTCGTGGAGCTGGGGTAGGCGAGGCCTACACATGGTGCACTTGGCCCACGGGCTGCCAGTTTGACACCCCTGGTATAAATTTTCTGTATCTACTGTGACATGTGGAATATAATAATCCAGGATCTCAGGCAAAAAATCTGACTGGATTAAGAGAAGGATTCAGAATGTCAACAATGTACTGATATTACAGAAGAGTAATTATAAATAAATAAGATGGTTGAGCTAATACCTTATTCAGCTGGTAAAAAATCAGAACAGATCCCGCCCCCGCCCCCAGCATCTTGTTAATAAGGCACTTCAGTAAGTAGCTCAGTATCTTTTGTGGTATACTGTATGGTTAAAGGATTGGGCTAAGGATGGGAAATTAGGTTCAAATTAGATATTTATTTAATTTGTAAGCCGACCATCTCATTTTGCAAAACATCTCTGGCCAGTTAGAAAATGCTTACAGATTGCTAAGTAGTTCACTAGCAGTCTCTGAGCAGCCTACATTTCAAAATTGTTTTCAGGATAAAATCAAGGATAGTTCTGGTATGATCCCTTCTTGATCTCCTAGACAAAGACAAACAGCTACAAGAATAGAGCTTGGGTTTAAATATAAAGCAATATAAATAAATTAGCATTATTTTAAGTTGAAAAAAACCTTACTACATTCCCTATACCAGTAATGGCTAACCTTTTCCGGACCGAGTGCCCAAATCACACGCCTGAACCCCCAAAATAGAATGCTCATGCGGTCCCCGCGCATGCACCCCACCCCCTTGCATGTGTGCATTGGCCCCCTGCATGTGCCCTGCCCCTGCACAAGTGTGCCCCCCGCATGCCCCCTCCCCCTGCATGTGCATTCAGCCCCCCCACGCACTCCGTCCCTGCACATGCGCACATGCCTCTGCGTGCGCTACCCCCCCGCACATGCGCAGAAGAGACCCAAAGACCAGCTGGCCAGCGGGAGGTGCACGCACATGCACAGCGGAGCTGAACTGGGGCGAAGGCTAGGGTGCCATCAGAGGAGGTTCTGCATGCCATCTCTGGCACTCGTGCCATAGGTTCGCCATCACGGCCCTATACTTTCAGCAAGAAGAATAACTATTCTCAGTTGTTCGTTTTCAAAAAATGAACATATAGTAGTTTGGAAGATTGTTAGGGCAACAGACTAAGCTTCCAAGACTGCTTTAAAAAAAGATCTTCCAGTAGCTCTTCTTCTATAAGTGTACATTAGAGTGTTCTCTCCAACTGGTTCAGAGAATGTTTCATAACCAATCTTGAGCAAGATTCTTTATCTAACAAGCCGTAACGTGGTTGCTTAAGTTCATGTGTGACTGTTAGACAAATGTCATCTCCTTTCTAGTCCTTTAGTGCTTCAGTGTATTTGCTATGCTCATAGCAACATATGTACTGGAAAAACATCTTCAGTTCCCGCAATACATCTACAGCACTCTTTCTCAAACTGGTGCTCCCAGATGTTTTACACCATGATGTGAATATCATCTATTGTGCAATATGCTGGGAATTTGAATGAAAATCCAAACCATCAGGAGGGCACCAGAGTAATGAAGGCTGCCACAGACTATAATGGAAAAACAGCTCTTTTTAAATATTGCTGGCCAAGTACACTCAAGCATTCAAGAAAGTTAACAAAATTGTTGAGACCCTGCGGGGGACATAATATGTCCGTTTATATATGCCAAAATAATACTAATCATTCTGTGGCTAATGTCAGAAATATTAAAATGATACGCAGGGATGTTACAAAGGGAAATTCCAGTACACACTATAACATAGAAACTCTCACCATAATGTAACCATTTATCGCCCAAAGGTGCTTTCTCAAAAGGCAGCTGGACTTTATTTTTTCCCTGAAGACATTTTGCTTCACGTCCAAGAAGCTTCTTCAATTCTGACTCAGTCACTGAAGAAACTGCTTGGATTAGAAGCGAAAGTCTTTAAGGAAAAAAAAAAGTCCAGTTGCCTTTGGAAAAAGCATCTTTGGGGCAACCGTGATCTGGGTGACTGAGAATCTCCATAGACAACTGTTTATGTATATTTCAGATCTCTAAATATGCTAAACCAGGGGTCCCCAACCCCCGGGCCATGGCCCACCACCAGACCATGGTCTGTTTGGAACCAGGCTTTTCCAACGGCTGGCCAGTGCACACACACGCAACTCAACTTGTGCAACCAGTGGGCTGGTTCCCCTCCCCCACTGCCGGGCCACCCAGCCATAAAATTTGGGGACTGCTGTGCTACACTGTGCTCTTAATTTAAGAAGATTATTGTTTAGACTTTTGTGGACCTTCAATTATATAACTATTTTATTCAGAGTGCACACATGGCTTAGCCTACACATAGGCTTAGTGTAAATGTATAAACTCAAATATTTTGTTTATGTTTAATCACTGCAGTTTATTCAGCAAATGTGAAACCAAATCAATGATGAGGTTGACATTTTATATCTACTTTTGTTGTTTCAGAAGTTCAATTGTCTATAGATTAATCAAACAATGTCTGAAGAAATCAGAAAAAGGCTTGATTTTCCTAACACACTTATACAATCACAGGTGAGAAAGCTTCTGTTTGGTGTGTACCATGTATGGCCTGAATATATAGATTGATCCAGGGGTGAAATGCTACCGGATTGGACTGGATTGCCCGGTCCGGTAGTGATCTTGGCTGGTGGTTTGGCGATCCGGTAGCGATGGTGGAGCCCACCTGCCCGGGTATCATTGCTTCCTGGTTTTAACTAGGAAGTAATGTGTTTTTTACCTTCTGCGCATGCGACACACACAACGTGTGCGCTTCTGAACCGGTAAGGAAGGTAAGTAGATTTTACCCCTGGATTGCTCCATACATTGGCACTTGTACTTGTTGAAAAATAAATTATTTAAATGAAACCTCTGGGGAAGAGTTTGGAGTGGGATGTCTTCAAGATGATGAGACCCTGCTTTGCTGCTCCTTACCACCTCCATTTCAAACAAGTATTTGACACCCTGGAGTATTGCCAAAGTGCCATTATGGACTGGGTGAGAAAGAGCAAGCTGCTGTTTAATCCAGCCAAAACAGACGTTCTGTTATTAAATTGGAGTCAGAGATTGAGATCATTTTGGAGTGGTCTGCATTCTCCTTGAAATAAGAGATTCATGGATTCTGAAGTGATTCTTGATTGTCAGATGTCACTGGATTTGTTGATGGCATCTGCAACAACTAGTGTACCAGCTGTGTCCCTTCCTGAGCTACTTATGGTAAATTTGATGACATATCCATGTCTTATCTTGACTAGTACTGGAATACAGTAGGCTGTTTTAGTTCCACCTGGTTTAAATAAAAAGCTGCATTTGTCATTTGTCTCTCTTGAAATATGAAAGAGAAAAAAACCCTTAAATTCCTATTTTAAAGCTACATTTTACTAGCATCTAGCTAATTGTGGCTGGTTTTAAAAAAATAAGCAGAGATAGAACAGATTAATATTTGAATGGGGGACCACAAAAATTACCAGGAGTATCGAAGAAAATGGGAAATTTAAAAAAATGCAAGAAGGTACAGGGGATAGTGAGAAACTGCTTGTGTATATTGCTAATATATTGATATATTAATATATTACTTCTAATATATTGCTACCAATTTCATGGAACTGTCCTAGAAGTCACCAGGAGCCAAATTTGACTACTAGAGTATATGCTAGTAGTTTGCTAATTCTTTCATAGATCAGAACTAGTAGTCTTTCTGTTGCATCATTCTACTTTTCATAATGGCCATCTGGCAGCTGAAGCATAATAATAATGAATTGACAGATAAGCTCCTAACCAAAACTCAAAATCTCTCAGTTCCTTTATAAGCCATTTGCTTGGTTTCCACACTGTAGGAACAACAGGTATGCTCTTGTGTGGTTTGTTTTAATTAGTGAGAGCAGCCATTATGTCAGCGAAGAAACATTCTTAAGAGAAGATACAGGTTGATGTTAGGCCTTCTTATTTCTTCTGCTGATTTATGATCCTGTTAACTCAGGGGTGTCAAACTGGCAGCCCGTAGGCCAGATCTGTCATGCGCAGGCCACGCCCATACCAGCTCCGCGAAGGGAAAAAGTCATAATACGTCACATGATGGCAATGTGATGCCGCGAGTTTGACACCCATGAGTTAACTAGAACTGTTCATTTTTCAAATATTAATACTGTTCCTATAAGTATTTTTCATGTGGACTTTTTTTTAGAAAAATAGATCTTTGCCTGTATTCATTGGATAAGGTTGGGCATTTTGTGGTCTTTCAATTGATATTGTAATACATCTTAGCACCACTGATTTCATTAGTTTACTCTGTTGGGATTAAATAGCTGTCTGGAGAACTACAGGAGGCTCACATCTACTCAAGAATGTTGCCTGGATAATTATATTTCTAGTAGGCATATGACATATATATTACAAGCAGCTTGATACGTTTTCATATATCTATCATGTTTTCATATACTACCTGTCTGACTTATTGACACTTTTCTAAATAAATTAATCAGAATGTATTTAAATTTAGAAGGTGAAAAACAGCCTTGTACATGCATTAGCAGAAAGGTTAGGGAGGTAGCATTTGTTTATTTTAAACCCCATGAGGGAGTCATTCCTTCTTATTAGGTGTAAATATACAAGATAAAATGTTTTTAAATGCCTCTGAAGTGCTTTCTTATAAGAAATTCTACTTTCTTAGTAGAGTCACTAAATTCTTAAGGAAGTGTAGAACTCATCTGGATATTTGTCCATTTATTCTGTAATGACAGATCAAAATATTCCACATACTAGGCAAAACCTTTTCTCATTACCATATTAAATCACTTTTTAAATGAGGACTTTCTCATATATGTAATTCCTAAGTAAAAACCCATCTGCTAATATTTTAATATTAGTTTTAATATGTTTTTGCTATGCTTATTCAGGTAGGAAGTTCTGGTCCACTTGTATTGACAATCTAAATGGTTGTGAGTGGCCATATTTTTAGCTTCGAGATAATATATCTCAGAATTCTCTGTGAAGATAAAGAGAATATCAAGTTGCTACTATTGAATTGTGTTTGATAAATTATTTACCCCCAGTATAACCTTAGCCTTCATATTGTTGTTTAACTAACATAGCAGTATGTGGCGGGTAGGACGTGGTTGCTGCTGGTTGCAATAAAAATCATAGTTTAGTGATTTATGTTTATTCACAGGCTGTGGGCCATCTTATTGCTGCAGTGCTGAAAGAAAATGTTTTATCTAACAAGATCAACCAGTCCAGTAACCAGGTTTGTGACTTTGCTTTCATTTTTCTTTCCCCCATTGCCCTGACAACTGCTTTTGTGGTGCAACATGATTGAAATTCAATTCTGGTAACTTTCACAGCTAGAGCATAATCTGGAAGATAATATATGAGAAAGAAAGAAAAAACATTGAAATGGTGTACGTAACAATATCAGACCGTCTAATGATAATGATGCACTGTCTGGAATGGGTACATTCATGCACAGCATGAATACTAACATTTTATGAGGCAAGGAAGACTTTGAACTGCTCTCTGGACTGCTGGTATTTCTCTTACTGAAAACGTGCAAACTATTTTTTACAATTATTTTAGCTCTTTGTTATAACTCGTATCAAGAATTAAGGGAACCTACAGGTAGTCCTTGCTTAACAACCCTTTGTTCAAAGTTATGACAGCGTTGAATGATACAAGCCTGGCCTAACTCTCCTCTTTTAAATTTTTAATTCGTTTGATTTTATAAATTGGGTGTTTTAATCTGTGTTTCGGCTAAAATATTTAATAATTTTAAGGGACTTTTAATATTTGTATTATCTGTATTTTATCTTGGCTGTTCACCACCCTGAGTCCTTCGGGAGTAGGGCAATATAGAAATTTGATTAATAAATAAATAAGCCTGGTTCTTGAACTCACAACCAATACAATGCCCCTGCAGTCATGTGATCTAAATTGCTTGGGATTGCGGTGCTTGGGATGGTAGAGTCCAGGGCAGCTTGCTTATCCTCTCACCTCTCATCCCTGGCCTGGCTGTACTTTGATCAGGCCACAGCAGCCACTTACAGGCCTGTGGACCTGCTTGTGAAATGCCCAGGACTTGTGACTTCCTGATAACATGGTCATGATTTTATACTTTCTGATTGCACCGCTTAGCGATGGAAATTCTGGTTCCAATTACCAGAAGTAAGTAAATAAACAAGAAAAATGCATATACAGGTAGTCCTTTGATTTACAACCACAACTGAGCCCAAAATTTCTGTTGTCAAGCAAGACAGTTTTTGTGAGTTTTGCCCCATTGTATGACCTTTCTTGCCACAGTTTTTAAGTGAATTACTGCAGTTGTTAAGTTAGTAACACAGTTCTTAAGTGAATCTGGCTTCCCCATTAACTTTTCTTGTCAGAAAGTCGCAAAATGTGATCACGTAACCCTAGGACACTGCAACCATCAAAAATACATGCCAGTTGCCAGGTGTCCAAATTTTGATCATGTGACCACAGGGATGCTGAAATGGTCATAAATGTGAACGAATGGTTGTAAATCAAGGACTACTTGTATAGAAATTTGTTTCATTTTCCTAAATTGTTCATCTTGGCTGAGAGATGCTGAGATTTGTAAAAATCGGTAATGTAATTGAAAAAAAGATTTGCAAAAGATTTGCAAAATCTAGCAATAGATTACCTGGTCCTGATATAAAATACATTTTCCTATTCCATTATCTTTTTCCTGATGTTTACTTTGTGTAATAGTTCATTAGATTTAAATGGAATAAAACTTACATTTCTGAATTTAAATTTAGAATTGTTGGAGCTAAAACTATTAATTGCAACTTTACTTACTTAGTGCTTGATCACTTTATATCTGGCTTTCATTCATGAGACAGAGACAATGTACATAGAATTCCCTCTTCCTGTTTCTCTCCTTAATAACCCTGTGCGATAGGTAGAATTTAGAAAGCATGGTGGACTCAAAATTATGTCAAAATCCATAGCTGACAGCGGACTGGAATTTGAGTCTTCTCAGCACTAATGTAACTCTTTGCACCTTCTTTTCCATTCCTAGCATTGTTTTCATGCATATTGTAAAGCTCATTAGAATATAAGTATGCAACTGAAAATGAAATAATTAACCGATCATGGGCTGTTAATCGTTTATGTAAGTTTTGTGGACATTTCACTATATATGTAAGTGGATTTTAAAAAAATGAATACATACCATACATGTAAAAGTGTAGCAAACTGTAAACTATCTGCTAGATATCTTTCTGAGTATTAACTGGAAACATGTCTTTTTTTTTTATTAAGAAGGCCAGAAATGTTGTCCTCTCATAGAACATTTGCCTGAACAGTTTCACCTTTGAAACAGACTTTTTATGTTTTGGTCAATTCTAAATGAGGAGAGTAAAAATTGAAGTACTGGTTTGCATTAGGAATGTCAGTCCATAACCAAATATGTTTGCAACCCATTTGAATGATTTAAATGGCTAGGTGCAGTTAAGCATTTTTAGCTATATTTTTAGAAGTATCAAATATTAAAATTGCAACAGGATAACTACCAGCCATCTCAGGATTAGATTACATATTTTGATTAAGTCAAAATTAAATGTCAATCCTAATAAATTCAAAGCAAACTCTAAAATAAGCCTTCCTCTAAAGATGCCAGAAACTTACATTCCAAATGCAAAAAACTGGAAGAAAAAAAATCATTTTTATGAGGTACTTCCATAATGAATGAAAATGCCTTTTTAATATATTATTTGTTTTCGACACTGTCCTGAGAGAGGTATTTGATGTTCAAACCAAATGTCAAATGTCTTACACAACTATGGTAGCAAAAGCAGAAGTCTTCATGTCAACAGTTTTCTGTATCAGATTGGTACATTTTACTTAGTTTTGAGTTCAGGAACCCATCTGAGGTAAATTAACTATATATTCAGCAAGTGAGGAAACAATCAAATATTCGTTAACTTTCTCTGTTTTTGCTCAGATATCTATTGAAATAGAATAGTTGTGAAAACAATAATCGAATTTATGAGTTGTCAGTCCTGAATAATGGAGCTTGTTTCTCCTCTTTCTTTGATTCCAGACCCCGGCGTTAAATTTGCTCTGGGAAAAGTCCTGCAGTGACAATACGATGGTCCGGACAACCTGCTGTGAGGCTCTGGTGATGCTTGTTAAACAAGATCATGCAGAGTTTGGCTACATTCTTAACACAGCACTCAGCCTCATTCCTTCAGCCAGGTGATGGTCATTTACTTTAATTAAAGATCAGTTCTTTTGTAGTTCAGAATCAGTGATACCATCTTGTAAAAAAAAAGGTGGGCTCCACCCTGGGGAAAACATGAGAGAGCAATTAATGGAGGAAAGAAGAAATGAGCTATTAAGGTAGAAAAAATTATACAGGTTGTCCTCGACTTATGACTGCAATGGAGCCCAAAATTTCTGTTGTTAAGTAAAACATTTGTTAATTGAGTTTTGTCCCGTTTCACGATGTTTACGATGTTTCTTGCCACAGTTGTTAAGTAAATCACTACAGTTTTTAAGTAAGTAACCCGGTTGTTAAGTGAACCTGGCTTCCCCACTTTGCTTGTCAGAAGGTCGCCAAAGGTGATCACATGACCTTGGGACACAGCAACGGTCATAAATATGAACCAGTTGCCAAGCGGCTGAATTTTGATCACATGATCATAGGGATGCTTCAAAGGTCATAACTCTGAACACTAGTCATAAGTCACATTTTTCAGTGCCGTTGTAACTTTGAACGTTCACTAAACAAACTGTTGTAAATTGAGGATTACCTGTACAATCCTGAGACAGAGGAAAGCATGAGAAAGATGCAAAATAACTCTACCTTGGTTTTGTTTAATATATAATGCAACAGAGAGAAACTTGGACAGGTTTTTCTAGATCCTGTTTTTTACCTTATTACAATAAAGAACATTCCAGGAATCTTTGCTGTTTCTGTAACTTGACCTGGCCTACCTCGCAGGGCTGACATCTCTGCTTTTTTCTGCTCCAGTGTCCCTCACTTCTGAATGTCCAAATGCTAAATAGTGATGGGGCTTCGGAGTCAAGATGTCTTCCCTAATCTCTGGAACACCCATTTCTCTTTTTTTTTTTTTTTTGCCATTCAGAGATTCTCTTTGCAGGTCTGGGTAAAATAATAATGCTTTTCCTCCAAGAAAGCTGTCGGGCATGTAACTGTTTCTTTATAATGCTCAAAGGTATTCTCAGCTTTGTTCAAACATTTTGCTGTTGTGAATGAAAACACTACCAGGTACTCTTTTTTTTTTTTTGGCCATTACTTTTGAGACTCCAGTGATCTTATTGAATTGACTATGGATTCAGTGTTCATGATGTCTTTGCTCAACCCAAACCCAAACAGATTTTTTGGAAGTTTGCCAAAGCTGAACATGTTCCTTGATGTTCTTTCTCTTTTCGTATTCTTAAATTGGAGTTAGATAAATGATGGAGCAGAGTAGTGTAGCAAAAAATAAATAGGTAAATGATGAAAAAGAATAATTACAATGACGCTGAAGCTTAATCACCTACAGATTTTTGCTCTTTGCATAGAGGTTGTTTTATTGCTCAAGGCTAGTAATTTGGTTTTCCACCTGTACTGTATTATAAGGTCACTGACCCTCAAAGTCAGAGATTCTATGATTTGTACCATCAAAACATATTTCTACATTCTAACTTTCACAAAATTACATTTTGAACGTGCCTTGCTTCAACTAGTAAAAGCAATACATCCCTCTCCACCCCAACCCAGCACAGAAAAACAGCAATCTCTTTTTTAAACACTACCAAAATACTCTATTAAACTCTAGCTGTGTATTACCAGCATATAATGTATGGCTTAAAAATATAAGCCAAGCCCTTGGAGAGTATTAAAGAAAACTAGGTTACTTGTCAAAGTAAGAGCTGGAGTTAAGCTAAGTAAGAACAGGAAAACTAAACAATTTCCACAATACCTTCTTGACGGGGTGAAATCTACTTAGCTTCCCAACTGGTTTGGAAGCATGTGCGCTGTGAACGTGCACACACATCACATGCGCGCTTGGACCCTCTGCACATGCGCTAATCCTTCTGCACATGTGCAGAGGGTAAAAAACAGGTTACTTCCTGGTTAAAACCAGGAAGTAATGACCAGGTGGGTGGGCGGAGCCTCGCACTGCCATCGCTACCGGTTCTCTGAGCCACCGGCCACCATCGCTTCCGGTTTGGCCAAACTGGTCCGACCGGGGAGCATTTCACCCCTGCTTCTTGAGCATATAAGTACCATTTTCAAGGAGAACATCAGGAATTGCTCTGTCATTCTCATTTACAGAGAATCAGAGGAACTATGGATTGAACATAACAAAGTTGTTAAGGAGGAATGTGAAAAGACACTGCCAAAGACGAAGAAACAAGAAACAACATTGGATGTCAGAACAGAACATGGAAATTACCAAGAAAAGAAGCCAGAGCCAAGAAAAACAAAATCTCAAGAAGAAACCTATCAAACAATTTCAGAGGGTTGTTAGAAGAGACAAGAAGCAGTACTCAGAGTACTTCTGTAAAGATACTGAAAATGGAAACAGACCTGGAAAACAAGGAAAGTTCCAAAATATCTCTGAACTCTAGAAGCGGCTTCTAACTTCAAACTGATATGCTAAAGGATGCCAGTGGATAGATTCAACTGATTCAAAAAAAGATGGAATGAATAGCTTTCACTGTACAGTGAAATTGTCAATGTCCAAGATATTATAGAAGATATTTCTATTTACAAGAACTTCTAGTACTAGAAAATGAAATTAAATCAACATCCAGTCTTTACCTAGTCAGAAGGGGCAGAAATGGATGGAATACTTGCTGAAATATGGCAACCAAAGAAGAAGAATCAGTAATGATTCTAACCAGGCTATTAGCAAAATCAGTGAAGATTATAATGAAGCAAATCTGGAGGACAACACAGTGGCCAATAGATTGGAAAATTTATATCCCAATATGAAAAAGGAGACTTAACAGAGTATGCAAACTATTGCACAATATCCTTAATTTGATATGTCAACAAAATAATGCTTGAGATCATCCAATGCAGATTGGAGCCCTACATAGAAAAAGAGATGCTAGATGTTCAAGCTGACGCTAAAAAATGCTAAGCCGCAAAAAATATTGCTGAGCACACTGAATAATTAAGAAAGCCAAAAAATACCAGAAAGAAGTCGGCATGTGCTTCATTGATTTATAGAAAGGTTTTTGATTATGTCAACATGTGAAACTGTGAAATGTGCATTTAAAAAAATTGGGAATCCCAGGACATCTCATTGTCCTCAAGCAAAATATATTTACAAGTTAGGAAACCACAGTATGGATAGTACATAAGAAAACACATTGGCTCCAGGTCAGCAAAGGAGTGAGACAAAGTGCGGAGGATAGGGAATGGCCTTGAAGGACAGTTGGGAGGTAATGATTAGATAAAAGGAGACTAAACCTGCATCAAGAGAGTAATTTGGTAAGCCCATTCCCTAATTCAGTAGAGATAAAGGGAGGGAGGGGGAAGCATGTTCAGACTTGCAAGATTCTGTTACTATAGCTTTAATAATAAAAATAGTACTAACCTATGTGACATTAGTTTCTCAGTCTGATCTACGTTGTAGGACTGACTTTATACTATCCCTTCATTTATTCAACCCATATCTTGAATATATATTAAGGGAATTTGGATTGGAAGCAGACGAATGTGTGAATGTGTTACTTTGGAGGAAGAAATATCAATAACCTAAGCTGAAAATACAAAGGATCTCCAAGCTCTAGTAATAAAAGTTAAGGAGAAAAAATAGAAATTAAATTAAATATAAAGAAGACTAAACAAATGAAAACAGCTAGAACAACCATCCTTAGAATTGACAAGATATCTAAGTGGTAAATAGCTTCTATCTTTCAGGATTAACAATCAATAGTAAAGGAAAGGATAGTCAAGAAATAAATCATAGACTAGATAGAGCAGCTGCGAAAGTCTTTGAAAGGATGTTCAGATGCTGTGATGTGTTTATACTCACAAAGATCAGAACAGTGCAAGAAATTACATTCCCTGTGGCACTCTATGAAAGCAAAAATTGGACTTTGAAGAAGTAGAACAGGAAGAATATTGCTGTTTTTTAACTTTGCTGTTGAAGAAGACACCTGGGAATCTTCTTCAACTCCGTGGACATCCAAGAAAACAAAAAAGTAGATCATCAAACAAATCAACCCAGATATTGCACTTGAGGCTGAAATTATCCTAGTTTAGATTAATTATGCAAAGACTGAGCTCTCTGGAGAAGGCTATAAGGTTGAGAGTGAAAGAGAAGAAGAGGACAACAGGCAGAAAGGTAGATGGACTCAATTACAATGATGATTTCTATACCATTGGAAGAACTGAAGGACTAGGTTAGGAATAGGTTGTTATGGACAAATTTTAGATGATTACTAAGAGTCAACACCAAATTACTAGTACATAATCAAATGGGCCGTAGAAGGTGACCTTGATGGAAATATGCAAGCTGTTTCACCAAAATGATGAGGAGTGAAACAAAACTGAAATCCACAACAGAGAGCAAATACATACATGAAAGAGGCTCAGAAATACACCACTCCCTAATTCACCACAGTATAAGAAGAGGGATGATATCAGAGGTGGGTTTCAGCAGGTTCTGACCAGTTCTGGAGAACCGGTAGCAGAAATTTTAAGTAGTTCGGAGAACTGGTAGTAAAAATTCTGACTGGCCTCGTTCCCATCTATTCTCTGCCTCCCAGGTCCCAGCTGATCGGAAGGAAATGGGGATTTTGCAGTAACCTTCCCCTGGAGTGGGGTGGGAATGGAGATTTTACAGTATCCTTCCCCTGCCACACCCACCAAGCCACGCCCACCAAGCCATGCCAAGCCACACAGAATCGGTAGTAAAATGTTTTGAAACCCACCACTGGATGATATATAGCACAATCAGAAAAAATGGATACAAGGAGGCAGTCCAGACTTTGAGTTCCCCCTCTCAGTTGACTTTTAGAAGACTGAGCACAGTATCCATTTTGTTTAGTTTTCAGTATGTTTTTTTTCCTTCAAAAGGACACTGGGTTCACATACTTCCTTTTCTAATTACTTTTGGAAAAATTTTGTTAACTGTTTATCAGCTATTAGAAACCTTAGGATTGGGTGAATTTTATAATACTATAGTATGCGAATTTCCTTCAAACCTTAGTGAAAGAAGTTTTAACAGTAAATTTAAAATCTTTAAAAACAATTATGGAATAAACAGGAAGAATGATTAAAACTTTGATTTTAGAAAGTTAAAAACAGACTAAATATCCAGATAAATTTACAATAAGATTTTGAAATTAATTATAAAGAATGCTTCCTATGTGAAAATTATTTTTCAAAAAAAACATAAGAGAAGATTTAAAAAAAATGGATACTAAGGGAAACTAGAAGGAGTTAAAAATTACAATTAAAGGAGAAAAACATGTAAACTCAATTTACAATTACAGAATGAAGCAAACTATTTTAACACTGGACATTTTGAATAATATTTTTGAACAATTGCCTGAGAAGTTAATTTTAAGTATAGAAGTGTCTGCCTCCATAGACAGACTGTATCTAAAAGACTGATGGAAGTGAAGCAAGAGTAGGACTGAGTTGAAAGTGGATTTCTATAAGAATGACATGAAAAAAGATGCTACACTAGACAACAAAAACTTTGGCTGACAATTAAAAGGGATATTGAAACAGCAAAAGGAAGTGAGTGACATGGATAATTTTTCTATATTGGATTTATAAAAAGTGATTTCTTAATGTTTTGAATATAAGGAACAATGACATTACTTGAAGGGACTAAAGATTGAGATTGTTGGAATAGAAGAAAGAAATATAAAGTAGGTTTATTTGATCAAGGTTGAACTAAGTATGTTGTTAATGGACTTTTTGCTGACATCATGACTGACCCTTAAGGATCTCTGGTATATTCACATATGACCACATATGTTATATCTTCAAAGAGGATACTTTCAAAATTTAGGCTGTCTTCTGATAGGCCCAAGAGATAATTTACTATGTAAAACTGGGCACACATAACTATAGGAATCAGAGCAAACCAAATGAAAAAGTGGTATGTTGAATTATGTTTTGATCCTGCATTAATGACATAAGCTGGGAAGTCCTTTCAAATTAAATAGTGGTGTTAAGAGATATCATGAAAATGTTTTTCTTTTTGTAGAAATCTGTTGATTGAACATGTATTTTTACTGTGCTTTTGATAGGAATGTCCAGGGCTTGATAAAAATCATTGTAAAGCTATTACAGATGCAAGCCTTGAAGACATCAAAAAGTGAAGAAGAACAACAGCTTGACTTATATGCAATTAGGTATGCCTTAAATCAGTCAAATTTGGCATGTTGTTTTGAATGGTAACATGATTAACATGCAAGTACCAAGGATTCCCATTACAATGGAACCTCTGGTCACGAACCCTTCTGACCATAACCAAATCGGGTTCCAACCCAAAAATTCACCAAATTTTTGAATCTGGTCCCGAACACATACTCGGATGCCGATCAAACACGGCCATGGCCGATTTCCTCTTCTGCGCCATTTTTTTTGTAAGTGCCAAACAACAGCAACCTTGAGTGGCCACTGCATTAATTTTGGTTAGGTTCGGGTCACGACCAAATCGGGTTGTGACCAAAGTTATGGAATGAATTATGGTCATGACCAGAGGTTCTACTGTATTTGCAGTAATGATTTTATAAAGTCATTTTGAACACTAAATTAATGAGTACTGAAACTTTAGCTGAGAACATGTGTCTTGGACAACCCAATTTTTTTCCATTCTGCATGTCCATAAATGACCACATGTTCTTTGAGATTAAGAGGAAGAGCCACAGTCAAGGCAATGATCAGATAAATCTAAATAATAAATAATAATAAATCAGATAAATCCAAAGCAAGAATGGAATTTGAAAAAATATCTCAAGCTTGACCCCATTACCTCAAGCTATGAAGGCAAGGAACTGGGAGACACATTCAGATTTACACGACTAATGTCGGCACTTTGAAGTAAAAAAGAACCTTGATAGTACAATGGTCTACGCACCCTGTTATTAACACAGCTGCCTGCAATTTCTGCTGGTTCGAATCTCTCCAAGGCTCAAGGTTGACTCAGCCTTCCATCCTTTCTAAGGTAGGTGAAATGAGGACCCAGTTTGTGGGGGCAATAAGCTGACTTTGTATAAAATATACAAAAGTATGAAGGCTATTGCTTAACTCATTGTAAGCTGCCCTGAGTCTCCGGAGAAGGGCAGCATATAAATCAAATTAAAAAAAAAAAGACTCAAACCCCAACATTATAGATTTTAAAACTACTTTCATTACAGGGTTACAGTAATCAAATCTTGCAAGATTTCTCTTTATCTGCCTATTGTCTTGGCTGTGGCTTTTCCTCCTGTTTCTCAAGTTTCTCTTCACAACCAATTATATCACAAAAATGTCAGAAATATTGATTTTGTGCTTACAAATACATTTTAATCAGTAGAAAAATTTGAAAATATGAAATATGAAATCTGCAGATAACAAGAATTGGTTGCAGGTGTACAAATAAAAAAAAATTGCCTGAAATGCTGGTTGCTAAAAGTACAATAAAATCTGCTTCGTTAGGCAACAACTACAAAAAAGATGGAACTAGGTTTGGCAACAAAGTCTAAAGAAAGTTGGAGAGTCACTTTGGTTCCTGCATTATAGACATAACCTAATGATTTGATCAAATCTATATCCATTAACAGTGAAAAATCCCAGAGAATTGATGAAATGCCAGACAATTTAAAGAGAGTAATTGATTATGTTTTAAAAAGAGGCGAAAGGATTTGGGGAACTGACATTTGATAACTGAGAAGATAATAAAACAACAGATCTATAAACACTTTGAATGCAATATAGTGATTACTGGAATTCAGCATGGATTTGTTGAGAACAAGTCTTGTTAGACTTCCTTCCTTCCTTCCTTCCTTCCTTCCTTCCTTCCTCCCTCCCTCCCTCCCTCCCTGTAGATCAGGAGAATACTTTGAACACAATAAGACCTAATTTCAGCAAAATATTTTACAACGTAGCCTATACCATTAATTAACAATTTAGTTTACACTATGTCTATTAGATGGGTCAATAGCTACTAAAAACTTGAAAATTAACAACCAAATGCATCAAATTAGAAAGGTGTATTTAGTGGAGTGATATAGAGTCAGGTTTTGGATTGAGAGTTCTTTAGAATTAAATAATAACTTAATGAAAAGTAAATTGCAAATGACATAAAATTGAATATCACCGTTAACAGCAACAAAATCAAGGCCAAAACTTGCCCAGAAAATCAGAATGAATTTTAACTGAGGCAATTTCATTTTTTTTTTTCATTTGGGTGAGTGGGTGGGGTAGAATACAGTCCTGAAATATGAAATAGAAAATATGAAATATTACCCAGTATTTTTCCTGCATTATCATTTTTTCTTGATAATGCCCTTTGGGCATCTGAAAAGGGACAGTAGTAAGAAGTGCACAATACAGTATGTATAGTATGAAATTGTATGCATACATTCATTCACATCAAAGAAGAAATGTTATTCATTGATTATTTAAAATTTATGCATCAGGAACATATTGTAGGAAAAGTTCTGCTATCACAATAATAAATGAATCTTCGTTAGAGTCATTATCACCATTCATGAAGGTCATTAAAGAGTTTACTAATGTATTGTCTGTAAATAGAGCTTTCATTCTGTACCCATGAACATGTACTCTTCTTCTATTAACAAAGCATATCTCATGGGCAATTCTGTATTTTCTTAAAATACTGTATTTATGGTTGTGCTTATTTTTAGGATAATCAGATTTGCAAATTTTATTTTTAATGCATTTCTCCTCGTTTTTGTTTTCTCCCAGAAATTCTCCTCACCCTCTAATTATCATACTTGAAAACAGACCTGATTGCTGGCCATTCCTTCTTCAACATATGACCACATTTTTCCAGCAATGTCCAAAAGGGTAGGAAAATAAAATAATTGCATAAATAGCTGATGACACAGTTGGCCTCTAGGTTCTTATGTGAATTCAGGCTTTAACAATACAGGATTTTTGCTGCTGAGTAATAGAGTGATAACAGTTACAATAGCATATAATCTTAGGTTTAAAACGCCATAGTGCTTTACAGTATTTCTGGTCAGTTTAGAATGTAAGTATTATTTGCATATTACCCCCAACAATCTGGGTCCTCATTTTTCTGATCTCAGAAGGATGGAAGGCTGAGTTAACTTTGAGCCCTTTTCAGGATCGAACCCCAGGCTGTGGGCAGAGTTTGCCTGCAATACTGTACATTAACTGTGCCACTAGTTTAGCAAAGTGTAGTATTCTGCCAGTAATCATGATATCATATTAACACGTGGTTAAAATACCACTTGTTTCTTCACTGTTTCACAAATTATATTAGATACCTAGGCTGATTCATGTTTCAGGTAGTATATGAACTTCTGAACACTTGGGCTTGATTGTCTGCTATGATCCTTTATTCAATATATACCCATGAAAATACTAAGGTATTGGACAAGGTCTTGCAGATTGTACGGCAATCTGCAGATTGTCGCCTGTTTTGTCTCTCATTCTTTCTAATCTTTTCTCTGATTAGGAATCAACAATTGCTGTGTATTCTAGAACAGCAGTCACCAACCGGTGGCCCGTGAGAAAATTTTGGTGGTCCGCAGAAAAATTATTTGCATTTTTTATATTTCACTAAATCAGGTGTCCTCCAACTATGGACCCTGGGCCGGATACGTGCAATGAACTCTTGTGTTACTGCAGAGAATCTTCCCTTTGGGGTCTTTTTGTGTGGGTCGGAGGGGGGCAGAAATTCCAACTTAGGGTCTCTTTCATTTTCTTGTTGCGGGGCTTTGGGCGAAGGCTGGAAGGAAGTGCTGCTGGTAGCAAAGAGCTGGAGGGCCTTGTTCCAGTGGGACTGTATCATGGCCTGGAACTGGCTTACCATCTCAGCCCACTGAGCCTCCAGGCACCAGTACCTGGCCTTGCACTCCTGCAGGTCTTCCCTCTGCTTGCAAAGCCCATGCTCGTAGTCCTCAGTGAGGTCCTTCTGCTGAGCCTCCTTCTTGGTCAGATCCAATTTGAACTGAGCCAGCTGTTTTGCCAACTCTTTCTCATGGTGGCTGCATAGCTCCAACAACTGCTTCTTGTTGGGGCCCTAAGGAGCCTGGACAGGCAGGCGAGGAGTGGCTGGGAGGGGAGGGGTGAGTAGAGGCCGGCGAGGCACTCCTCGACATGAGTGACATCAAGTTGGCCATGCCCACACAGTCACATGACCATCTAGCCACCCCCACTCAGCCAGTCATTAAGCAGATCATATTAGTTGTCCACGGGATTTAAAATTATGAATTTAGTGGTCCCTGAGGTCTGAAAGGTTGGTGACCCCTGTTCTAGAAGATGTTTTAATTCAGGTCTTTCCAACTTGAAGTAGCAGTGTTTTATTTGCTTCTCTTTGGTTGCATTTGTTGGTTTACATGTTTTAAACCTTGAGGGTATTGAAATTAATTATATTTTTTTTGTATTTTTCCAGTTTCTTTATAGTTGACTTTTTATTGTATACCAAAAGAAGCAATCTATGATAACATTGATCTGATAAATGTCTTGTGGTTTCTTAAAATTATTTCTTACAATTTCAGGGCAGAACGTGTATGTATCAATATAATGAGGCCATTTCTAAGGTACCTATATTGTGAACCTTACCAGTTGCGGGAACATGCAGAATTACGGATGAGCCTGCTTAGAGTCTTGCTTCAGCCATATGGGCCTTTGAACAAAGAGGAGCCCCCTGACCTTGAATGTCATCTCCTTCAATTGTTTTGTGACCTAGTCCCATATTATCAGGTAAAGCTTCTCCGATGCTAACCTCTCAGTGGACATTATTTTATTTATTTACTTTCCATTTTTCCTAAATTTCTTTTAACATACGTATGTGGACAAGGAAGTGTAATGGCTCAACACATTCCTTCCTGCAGCCTTCTTGAACAGGAATTCTGAGTCTAAGGGAAACCTCAGATTGTACACTAATTCTGCCTGTAGGAGAGTTACCCCATTCAAAGATCACTGCATACAAGGGGCCCTGAAACCCATAGCCATTTGGTCTTGTCAAGGTTGATCTGAAGTTTATCCCTATCAGGCCCAGATGCAGGGGTGAAATTCAGCAGGTTCTGGAGAACCGGTAACAGAAATTTTGAGTAGTTCGGAGAACTGGCAAATACCACCTCTGGCTGGCCCCAGAGTGGGGTGGGAATGGAGATTTTGCAATATCCTTCCCTCAGGAGTGGGGAGGGAATGGGGATTTTGCAGTATCTTCCCCTGCCACACCCACCAAGCCACACCACGTCCACCAAGCCACGCCCACAGAACGTGTAGTAAAAAAGTTTGCATTCCACCATTGCCCAGATGGATTCCAGTCATTGGGAAAGCACCTTGACAGTATTACTTGGCAGCTGGAGATAGAGATGTGCAACTAAGTATCATCAGCACAATATCAAGGAAGTGTTTCTAGAATGCATATAGAGGTGGGATCTTAGATTACCTATTCCAGATAAACTGACATACTATGAACACAATATCTCTCTCTATGCAAATTCTTCATTTATACATACAGTATCTGTCAACACTTTATGTGGTTCTCAGTGCTGAGCCTTTGCATGTATGATGCAGTCTTGTTTCTTCTTTTTCTGTAGGTAAAAGACTCTCTACAGATAACGGAAGTATTGCTTTTTCTGGAGGGATTATTTCGGAGTCTGCTGCGTTACCCTAGTTTTTGGAAGACACAATTATGTCATCTTTGTCTGCAGCTTCTGATTTTCTGTGAGGTTAGCCTGCAGACCACAGGGGAATGTTCATCTTTAATTCGCTTAATGGAGGAAAATGTTGAGCTTCTGAAAGAGGTATGCTCTCTGGGGAATAAGTTAACTTTTAAATATGTATTCATACCTAATTTGAGTGGTGGCCCTTAACTTTTGGCATTTAGTTGTTAGTTGTTAGTAACCTGGGCTGGAAACAGGCATCACAGATATTTAAGGACACAAGAGTTGTTGAGAATTAGATTTATTGTAGAAAAATGTAAATCATCATGTAAACTTTCTCAGCATCTATATATTAATAAAACTCATGTTTACAACTTTTAGCTAGACAAAACTCTGCATCCTAGGTCAACAATTTTTGTACCAATGTACCTCAAATGGACTAACTTACAGAATGTGTCCCAAATCCAGGAGCCATAACACCTGAGACAATAAAATTTGGGAAAGTTCTTTATTGCTTAGTGCCTTTCCTGATTACATGGCATTTTTTGCACATGCCCATGAACACTTCTTGACCTGTGCATACCATTGTGGACCCCAAGGCATCCTTCTCAACCTGTGCTGTCCCTCCATGCACCTTGCCTAAGCTATGTGGTACCTCTCTCATCCACCCTCATGCACCTTTCCTGACTCACATTGCTGACCCACCTGCCCTTCCCTACCTGCAAAGTATTTCTAATATATGTACTCCCTTCCTGACCCCCCATTACCCAATCTGCCTTTATTGACCTATGCAGCACTTCCTGTGCATCCTACACATAATTTCTTATCTGTACTGTCCTCAGTAACTTTCAAGTTCCCCACAAGCAAAATAAATGGAGAAGCTAGGCCTCCATGCATCCTGTCAGTGGCGATAGGCGGCCTGGAACAGGCCAAAAACGGGGGGCGTGGAGGCCAAAAATGGGGGGCACGCAGGCGGTGATAGGCGGCTGCGATCCCCACAGCCTGGAACAGCTATTCGTCAGTATTCTGGGAGGCCAAGAATCAGTTGCTAAATCAGGCTGTGCTGAAGCTGACCAGGCTGTTTGCTGCAAGGAGACAAATTGCTGAGAGGCAGAGGCAGCATTATGCAGGCACAAGAAAAGCATTGTGTTAGAAAGCATTGTGTTACAAATCATAATTTATAAAAATACATGCAAAAACAGAATATACAAACAAGTCATGCTTAACACAAAGAGTGAAGCCAGTCATTGTCTAGCTATAGTGTTTCAGATAGCATTTTTTTCTATCTTCTGTGTGATGATGCCAGGAAATAAATCTGGGTCTTACTGTCTTTGTTCCTGTTGGATACAGATACATTTTTAGTAATGCAGAGAATTATAGGATTCACTAGTTTACAAATCAAGGATTCATTATTTGTAAAAGCTGATTTTCAAAGAAAATTAGTCTTTTTGACAAGTGAGCACCTATGTGTAGAGATTACTCTAACCTTATAAAATGGAACAGTATAAATTAGCTATGTTATTATATAAGTGTGTGTGTGTGTGTGTGTGTACCTTCTCTGAACATAGACTTTTTGGCTTTGTTTTTTCTTGTGTAATGGGGCTCAAAGAAAGCTGTTGTTGCAGTCCAAGACCAGAGAAGGGAAATCTGGCTGGTGTTTTTCATGTATATATACACTTATTCAAGCAATATGTTTAAACACCAGTTAGTATTCATTAACTCTCTTGAGAGGAGTCAGAGTCAGTCACTGGCTCTTATGTTATGACACTGTTACCTGCTGCTGAGGAAATGGAAACATGGGAAGTAGCTATGTTACCAGCACCAAGTTAAGTCAGAAGGAATTTAAGAGTTATTTATTTTACATATTAAGGCTGAAGAAATATGCCTCATTTGATTTTTTTTAAAAAAACCAAGAGTGTAAAATTTGCTTAGGGTATTTATTTCCATAGGCTGGGTTGTATGTTATACTTGGAAAGAAAATCAGACTTGATTGTGTATCTTGGTTCTTCAGGGTTTTCCATTTCAGATGACCATCATTGGATTAGGTGTGCTCCTGCTGCAGATTCCAGCTAGTCAGCAAAAGCCTATTTTAAATCTAGGTAAGACTTCATTGTAAAATTGCAATAATTCCCTGAAAAATAACTTGCTTTATTTAGCTTTCTGGGAGGGAGCATTTTCTTAATAATTTCAGATTATCAGGAAGTATCACTTTGTTGCTCTTGTTGGCAACTATAGTAGATTGAATTTGTTATTCATAAAAATTAGTAGATTATATGTCATAAACATATATTTGTTTAGCTATTTTTATGCCCAGAATGTCCTTCAGTTACCTGAGAACAGGTCAGTAATTTAAATATCAAATTAAGTAAGAGGAAATACAGAACTTTACTCATGAGTTCCATGAAATACCTAGATAGATAAGAAACTAATTTCATTTACAACAATCCTAGTCAAAATTAGAATAAAATGTTTATCCATTTAATGAAAAAAGACATTTGCCTTATTTATCAGCCAAAAAATACTCTAGAAATTTCCTCTGTTTCCAGTCAGACAGCATGCTGATTTGATTTTTCTAATGTATATTTAAGGTACCAATTAGCAATCCAATATTATTCAAGGGTTTTCATCCATTGATGAAACCAGATTGTAAAGGATGGACAATCAGATTAATAATTTATATAATCCACATACCAGAGTCACTGTCAACATTTTTCCATTAGTATTTAATAAAATCATAATGAAATACAAATAAAGACTGTTAAAGAAGTAAAAGAAAAAGAAAAAAAAACGAGAAATCTGAAAAAAGAAAATATTAATAGATTTCCAGATAAGATGTACTGAAATAAGAGTATGGGGACTTTTCCTCTTCCCAACTGTTGGCTCTAATCCAAAGTGCTTCAGCTCCCTCTAAAAATGTAAGAAGAAAAACGCTGAACATTAAAAAAGCTGCTACTACATTTCTTCAAATGATCTCAACACAATAAACTTCTCTGGAGCATCTGTGACAAATCGCTGGAAAAAGTAAAAAAAGAATTAATTTCTTTTTGATTTCCTGCCCAGTGGGCTTTTCTGAATAACATCTGCTTCTGAACTGTTTGTGGAGTCAGATCTGGAGAAATCATTATCTCCTTTGTATTTTATTCCAAAAATCCCACTAGCTAAGATAAATGCTGGATGTGATCCCAAAGTGTACATCTTAAAAACTTCATAGCAGTAGGACAGTAAACAACTCAACATAGTCCCCCCCCGCCCAGTTACTTTATCTTAACTCTTGTGGGTGAGGAATAAATGTAGGAGAAGCTAAAGCTTTCTGTTCTACAGCTCACTTAAGAAATTGCTTTCCCTGGAAAGAATGGTCCAATTCTTATTTATTATATTTTTGTGGTTAGCTTACAGGTACTAGGTGTTGATAAATGAAGCAAGATAAAGGATTTTCCATTTAAAAATTAGAACTACTTACTAAATGCAATGAAAATATGCTGAAATACTACCTCGTCCTTGAGGGGTCTTTGATGCTGTTTGAGTTTGGTTGTTTTCTTTTAGATGTTTCATTATCCAAACTAGATAACATCATCAGTGTTCACTGATGTTGCTATCTAGTTTGGGTAATGAAGAAAACCACCAATGAAGAAACTTAATGAAGGAAAAAAAAAA
Organism: Arizona elegans; assembly: GCA_022577455.1. Classification (NCBI taxonomy): domain Eukaryota; kingdom Metazoa; phylum Chordata; class Lepidosauria; order Squamata; family Colubridae; genus Arizona; species Arizona elegans. The sequence goes on along the minus strand of JAKOOJ010000008.1, from coordinate 17,420,504 downwards.
AACAGCCAAGTTCAGAGAGCACCAAGAACTCCACATTTGAACTCTGAGCTTTCTTGGTCCCTTGTCCTTGGAAGCTATCAAAGTTATAAACTCAGTTTGTCACCATTTGACTCAGGAATCTCAGATTCCTACTTCTACATTGATTCCATAATAAATTTACATTTATTATTGTGGGAGTTGAGATTCCCTGAATGAGACAGAATTGTAAAATTATGTCAGAATTAAAGGGTATTTGTCTACTGAAGGAACTTTGAATGTACATGTCAATGCAGCCACTTTATTATGACTCCCTAATATGCGGGTCAAGAAGCAACAGTGAGAACTGAACACAGAACCACTGATTGGTTCAAAATTGGGAAAGGAGTCTGGCAAGGCTGTATACTGTCTCCCTGCCTATTTAACTTATATGCAGAGCATATCATGAGAAAGGCAAGGCTAGATGAATCAAAAGTTGGAATTAAGATTGCCGGGAGAAATATCAACAACCTCAGGTATGCACCACTTTAATGGCAGAAAGTGCAGGGGAACTAAAGAGCCTCCTCATGCGGGTAAAGAAGGAGAGTGCAAAAGTTGGCTTAAAACTCAACATTAAGAAAACTAAGATCATGGCATTCGGCCCTCTCAATTCCTGGCAAATAGATGGGGAAGAAGTGGAGGTAGTGTCAGATTTTATCTTCCTGGCCTCCAAGATCACCACAGATGGGGACTGCAGCCAAGAAATTAAAAGAGGCTTGCTCCTGGGGAGGAAAGCTATGGCAAATCTAGATAGCATACTAAAAAGCAGAGACATCGCCCTGCCAGCAAAAGTGTGTATAGTCAAGGCTATGGTTTTCTCAGTTGCAATGTATGGCTGTGAAAGTTGGACCATAAGAAAGGCTGAGCTTCAAAGAATTAAGGCCTTTGAACTATGGTATTGGAGAAGACTCCTGCGAGTCCAGGGGTGGTTCTACTTACCTTTACTACCGGTTCGCAACAGGATAGCGAAGCAAGTGCATGCGCCTTTTTTCTGCGCATGCGCAGATTGCCAATGGCGACATCCAGGACAGTGGGCAGGGCCTCCCACCGGTTTTACTACCGGTTCTTGCGAACCAGTCCGAACCGGGGGCAACCCACCACTGCGAGTCCCTTGGACTGCAAGGCGATCAAACTGGTCAGTCCTAGAGGAGATCATCCTGACTGCTCTTTAGAAGGCCAGATCCTAAAGATGAAACTCAAATACTTTGGCCACCTAATGAGAAGGAAGGTCTCACTGGAGAAGAGCCTAATGCTGGGAAAGATTGAGGGCAAAAGAAGAACGGGATGACAGAGAATGAGGTGGCTGGATGGAGTCACTGAAGCAGTAGGCATGAGCTTAAATGGACTCCAGAGGATGGTAGAGGACAAGAAGGCCTGGAGGAATGTTGTCCATGGGGTCGCGATGGGTTGGACACGACTTTGCAACTAACAGTAGGATGTTGAATGTTGCATGTTTTTGAATACCCTTCTGTTCTAAAGGGAGATTGTATCTACTACTTTTCATTATTGTATTATATGGTTCTGAGTTGTAAAATTCTTAATACAAATGTTCTCTTGTTTTTATAGCCATCAAGCTTCTGTCAGGTTCAGAAATCAAGATGACTCCATTGATGGCTGTCATCTTAGTGATGCCTGCATTGCAAATATTATCTACGGCTGTTCAGGACAACATGACTGAGGAGAATGATAGCACGACTAGGCAGCAATTAGCCATTAATCTTCTAGAGATTGTACAGCAGGAAGAGCTGAAGGAGCAGCACTTGGTAAAGTTTTCATGCTTACTTTAAGTTTTCCAGCTGTGCTTGCATATTTGATTAGCAAATGCGTGGGCGAAAGCAGGGAGCAGTCAAGTTCAAGTTACGTGATTCACTCCTATGAATCCTCGAGTTACAAATGTAATTGGCCCCATTACATTCATAACTTGAGGATTTCCTGTAATTCATACAAAATGGGGGATTGAATTGGCAAGTAGAATAAATAAGTCCCAAATAAAACGAGTCCATCCAGGGCTAAATCAAGTTTCCTCTGGGGTTAGTCCAGCAGTTCATCTGAATGGGTTGGAGAGCTTCCAAAACATGTCCCCTTCCTCATATTAAGCCTATATTGATATTGTCATGTATGATATGCCTTAAGAGCCGGAAATGTTTAGGTCCACTTGAAGTGGCAATGGGATGCTTCTTTGAAGAACCTCCTTAAAGAGGAGCCAAGAATCCCTTTGTATGTTAAGAAGCTCCAGCTAATTTTAGCATGTCAATAATTCATAATTGTTTGGGGCTTTTAAGCATGCTCTTTGGTAACAGAACTCTAGCGCTTCCTTTATAGTGATTGACATTTGGGAAGTTTAAGAGGGTACGTAATATAAGTATAATTGTAGGTTTAGTTTAAAAGAGGAAGCCATAATTGACATCAGTGATGTTGGTGATTTATTTGAATGAAAAAGCCTCTTTTAACAGCAATAAGATAATGTAATTGTTCTTTGCACTGGCCAACTTTCCCCAACTTGGGACTGTTCAGATGTGTGGGTTCAATATTTCCACAATTCCCAACCAGTATTCTCTTTGTCCATACAGGCTGCGAGTTATGGGAATTGTGGTTTTAATATATTTTTGAAAGTTGAATAAAAAAGAACCTGAGTGGCATAGGAGGCTAATGCCTCTTAAAAAGGCAGCATTTAACATCCAGCTGCCCACAATTACTGCGAGTTCAATTCTCCCCAGGCTCAAGGTTGACTCAGCCTTCCATCTTTTCTAAGGTGGGTAAATTGAGGACCCAGTTTGTGGGGGCAATAAGCTGACTTTGTATAAATATACAAAAGTATGAAGGCTATTGCTTAACACATTGTAAGCCGCCCTGAGCCTCCTGAGAAGGGCGGCATATAAATCAAATTAAAAATATATATATATTCATCTTTGGCATCATGAAGAAAGCAGTTTCATTGTTATAATAGGCCTTTTTCATTTCCCACAGGTCTCTTGGGAGCACTACTTCCCCATAAATAGTACCTATGGTTCATTGCATGTCACTTGGCAACTCCTTTGGCTTTTGAGAGACAAGAGCGCCATGCTTGACTGGTTGTCTTCTATTAAATCAATGCTTCCTATTGCAACACAAGTCTCTGTCCATGTTGTTCTCCTGGTAGCTTATCTCCTCATTCAAGAGAATGGGGATAATCTTCATAGTGTGCTGGATGCTGCTATAGAAATTGCAAAGGTGGATTCATCTCAGGTAAGATTCATCTCCGGTCTTTGGGCAAGGACCCACCCTGATCCAAGCCATTCCTGGCTTGATCCCTCCCAATCCGGACCCTTTTTAAGATTGCTTCCTCTTGAACTCCCCTCACCTGCCTATGCTGCCCTGCATAATAGCAGTTTCAGCAAGTTGCCAGACCACTTATTTCAGCCCTGAGTTTACCAGTGTCACTACTACTAAGGAGTGCTCCCTCAGGTTCCACACCATGGCCAAATGCCCCAGTCTTCATGTATGATCTTATTACAAGACTTTGGAAGGCCTCAATTGACAGGGTTGACCTAGCATAGGGCATTGAGGCTGGCAGGGGAGATATGGATGGAGAAAGGCAGGTGGGGAATTGAATGACCACTTCTACAATTGTAAGTGCAGTGGGCTGCCAAGTGCCTAAATTTTGATCACATGACTTCAGGGGCTCTGCACTGGCTGTAACTTTGGGTGTCAGGGTACATACTGTATGTTTACCACTTAACTTCAAACGCTGAACAAACACTAAGTGAATATTTAGCTGAAAGTTAACTGAGAATAACCTGTATTCATGTGTATCCTGGCAGAAAAGATACTTTGAACCATTATCCAAAAAAATTTTTTAGCTTTTAAAAATGTTTGTTTTTAAATATATTTGAATAACAAAAGCAGCAGATAATCAGATGTGAAGTTAGTGATTATTAATTTCATCTATAGAGGCTCTTAACAGGCTAATCTACACATATATGAAAATACTCATGGACTTTTCTATTTTCTATTAACCTTGGGTATATTGGAAGCATTAAGTAGGGATATAATGTTAAAATACAAAGAGAGCTGAACCATTGAATTATGAGAAATACTGTAAGCTTTGGAAGAATAAAGAATGCGATTCATCAATAACTATGAAGCAGTCAGTAATTGTATTCTATTAACATTAAACACTTTGGGGTACATTCAAATCAGGGGTGGATTCTACTTACCTTTACTACCGGTTCACAATGCTCGCTTTGCTCACACACGCTCTTCTGCGCATGCTCAGAAGCATTTTCATAACATCAGGGTCAGTGGGCAGAGCCTCCCGCCGGTTTTACTACTGGTTCTATAGAACTGGTGCAAACGGGGGGCAACCCACCACTGATTCAAATACTATATTTATTTCTGTAAAATTATTAAAACATGCAGAACAGTACCTATTAAATGCCTGTTTAAATATCATAAAATCCATAGAATTGCAAAGGTTAACAATAAAATAGCGGGAGAAAATCTCATGTTGTGGATATACTACAGCTGATCCACTGTATTTAATTTCCTTGGGTGTCTTGTTTTTTTTTTAAAAAAAAAACATGCATTCAAAATGCAAAAAAAGACTTAATGATAAGAGAGGAATTCTGCTTTACAGTTTGCAGCTCTCTGTGGGAACAGCTGTCTGTGGATGGTTTTTGTTCAGGATGCTTTTATCGCATTAATTCAGAACAGATAAATGGGAACTACTTTACAAGAAATGGGGAGCTTGGGAATTTCTTTTCAACCTCAAATGGCCTGAATTGCCTTTGTTCAAGATTTTCTACTGATTAAAAAAAAAAAAAAATTTTTGTTTAGTATAGAATAGAGAAACGGAAGAAGGTTAGAACCACAGAGGCTGTTGCCAATGGCAGTCTGCTGTAAATTATTTGCATAGTTATGGATGAGGATATGGGTTAACCCTAGATCAACCACATTGAGTGCTAGAGAAAAGCATTTTTAGATCTTTGGGTATTTGGCTTGTTGGGAGGTTTATGGTTAAGTTTATTATTAGCAGAAGATGCTCGGCTTTTGTGTAGTTTTTTTTTTTTTTACATGTGGGTCATGATATGTTTTAGTACATTGGAAAATAATTGATTATAAATCAAAATTATAGCAGACTAATTTATTTAGCGTTATATGCTAAAATTGTGAAGAAAGCTTAAGGCAGATATAACATTTCTGAAAGCATTATAATCTGCAAAACAGTGATCAAATAAACATGAAATATTAGTAACAAAAATATTGAAACCAAGTTTTTGCAATGTACATAGGCAATATGATAGCTATCTGTTTTGCTATAAATTATTTACATTTGGAATTGAGATATTTTGCTTAAATCTCTACAATTTTATTTTCATCTATGGGATCAAATTGCAGAGGTCTGTTCTTTGATGTTTGCATAATATTTTAATAAATTAGACATTCTAAACAGGAAAAATGTAATAGAAGTTGCGAAAAACATTGATCTTAATTTATCATTTACTATTTAAGATTGTTGTGAATGCTCCTAAGGCATTTTGATAGGACCTCAAAGATGTGTGTGTGCTGCAACTGTGAAGTAGGAAAAGAGTAACTTTTCTTTTTGAGATAGTTTTATTTATTAATTAAATTTTATGCTGCCCGTCTCCCATATAAGGTGACTGCTTATAAGTTATAAAATAAGTAAAAAAAATTAACATATTAAAATATTTAAACTAAATAGATTATGATTATAAAACTATAATGAAACCAGAACCAAGAGATGGAGAAGACTGGGATGAGGTCTTCTTATCTTGTCAGCCTCCTCCTGGGGTCCCAGACCAAAAGAATGGGAGCAGTTCTTACCTCCAGTGGTAGAAGTTCCACAGGGATGGGGCTACAGTGGAAAAGACTCTTCTTCAACCCACCTGCTGGAACTCCTTAGCAGATGTGATCCAGAGCAGGCCTCTTCTGTGGTGTGAGTGGTGCAGACTAGTCCCATTGGGGAGAAATGGCTCCTTAGGTGCCCAAATATTCTTTTGAATTAACAACTAATACCTGTGAGTTATTGAGTGCCTCTGCATCTCCTCAAATATTAACAATGCCTTGTTTAAGCTGTCTTTGGATCCTGTTCTACTATGTGGATGGAAGCTATAGTTAATTGGCTTTTTATTTTGGTTAAAAATTCAAATGCTTTCTTCCAAATGCAGGTAGTCTTCATTTAACAATCACTTGTTCCGTGAACATTTGAAGTTACGACGGCAATGAAGAAGTGGGACTTAGAATTAGTCTTTGTAGTTGTGGCGGTCACAGCGTCCCCGCAGTCATATATGTTCATGATTTAAGCGACCAACTTGCAATTATGATTTTGCAGCATCCCACAGTTATGTGACTGCCATTTGTGCCCTTCGTGGTCAGTTTCCAATAGGCATATCAGTGAGGAAGCTGGGTAGAAAGCTACAAATGGTAACCATGTGACATTGCATTTAACTAAATAGGATTTGCTTAACGATGGAAACCAGAAGTCCTAGAAATTCTAAGTTGGTGCAGTCATGTGATATCACACTTTGTGTTGTTTAGTGACAGAGTTGCTGGTCCCAATTCTATTACCGTATTTTTCAGAGTATAAGATGCACCTCCTCGCCCCCCCAAAAAAGAGGGTGAAAATCTGGGTGTGTCTTATGTTCTGAATGTAGCCCCGCCCAGCTTCTCAAACGGAGGTTGCAGAGGCTGAAAAAAGCTTCAGAAATGAAGCTTCAGAAAAGAAGCCCCCAAAGAGAGCTTCAGAAAAGAAGCCCCCAAACAGAGCTTCAGAGGCTTTTTTTCTGAAGCTCTGTTTCGGAGGCTTTCAGAAGCAGGAAAAAAGGTTTTTTCTGAAACAGAGTTTCAGAAGTTTCAAAGACAGGAAAAAAAAGCAAAAGAAAGCAAGGCACAGAGCTCACAACCAAGGAACCTGTTGCTAAAATTCACCTCTGGGAACAGCTGATTAGGGTATTCCGGGAGGCCGATCCACCTGCCAATTAGCTTTTTTCTTATTTTCCTCCCCAAAAACTAAGGTGTGTTTTATACTCAGGTGCGTCTTATACTCCGAAAAATTACAGTAAGTAAGGACTACATCTAATTTGCAACCTACAACTCTTAATGCTTTCACTTTCCGTAGTTTATGTAAAAGCAACTGTATAGCAATATAATGCAATTCTCTAAGTCTGCCTTTAGAATCTTTCCATCAACCAAGCCCCTCCGCCAGAAATTATGCTCTGACAGATTTCTGCTTCTTGGCACAAAAGTATCTTGAACATGTTGTATCAAAGGTCACATAAACATATTCCATTCTATTTATTTATGGAGCATTCTTTTATTTTTACAGTCAGTGTCTGATCTTTACACCAGTTCAAACCCTTGCAGTCAGAGGAAGGGAGCATGAATTTCATAGTGTCATCATGTAGATAATGTTTTTCTTTCTAAAGAACAAGACCTTGCTGAAAGCTTGCTAATTGACTTATCCAAATGGATTTTAAAAGAGGCATGTTGTTCCATAAACTTTCTATTCATGGCCAATTGTAGTTGCTTTAGCTTGTAGCTACAATAGCTTTTGTAGCTTACAGTACTACACGTCGGGTGTTGAATAACAGTGACCCCTAATTGAATGGCTTATCCAGTACTTTTTAATATTTATAAAGAAAGAAGTAGAAAAATTGTAGCTTATCACACTTTTCCTTGATTCCTTTTTTGCAGGAATCCTGCTTAGCTCAATATACCAGGGACAGCTGATAAGATCAAAGAGGGGAATAGGCATATAAAGCTGGCATTTCTTAACTTGCACAGTACCTGGACATTTAAAGGCACATGTTCCTCAAATGAGGCATTGGTTTGGGTCAGCACAAGTTGATTGTTAGATTATGACTAAATAGAGAAATGCAGTGATCTCCCTCTTCAGAAAGAATCTAAATTGGATCCTGCAAGTATTTCAGTATTTATTTTTAGAGAAAAATAAAACTACTTTTTAAAAAAGGCAGTGTGAAACAAATACTCTTTGGTAGGTTTTATATACTTTATTTTGTTTTCTTATTTTCTATTGAAGAGATCAATTGGTAAGCCTATGCTGTTCACCTAAAATCATAAAGAATCTGCTCTGGGCTGAAATATGTAGCCTGCTTGCCACATGAAAGCTGTATATGCTTATAGGGACATCTGTCACTGATTTCTGTTGAGGTCATTTGCATACTGGGCAAAATAGCCAATATGGGCCTTATAACAATTGCAGCCTGATACAAGGTTGAGCAAAGGAGATCTGTATACTTACTCCATAGAGGAGCTATTTAACACTTCTATCTGCTTCCAATGCTTCTTATTAGGCAGAGAATGATTTGGAACAATTGGGAAGTTCAAGAATTCTTAGATGAGTATGATGCTATTTTGAATGTGGAAAATCACCGCAGAAGTCATACTGATTTGTTTTGTTGGCAAAAGAGTTTAATGCTGCTTTCCTAATGGGTTGAATGGACTCATTGTGTCAAAAACACTATTATTATGTTGTGTGTGAATCCAACCATGCTGCAAGAATAAAAAATTAAATCGTTTGACTGAGAGGTCATTTGTGCATTGTAATACAAGATCTATTACCATTATTAGTGGATTATGAGTCCCTGGGGGATATTCACCCTTTTATGGTCTAGCTAAACTGCAGCAGTAAAATATTTAGTTGTAAACGACAGTCTTCTGGGAAATTCATATGAAGATAGTTCTCTTCTATATTATTTTGGACTCAAGTGGAAGACCAAGAACCAATCAAATGAAAGAATAAATGAAATTTGATTTTAAGAAAAAACGGCATTTCACATTCTCAGTTTGGGAACTAGGGTGTGTGTGTATATGTGCGTGTGTGTGTGTGCCTGTGTGCAAAATGATTTTTGTCTTTGAATAACTAGAAATTACATTACAAATGGAATATACTGATCATTATAAAGGAACATATGATTAATGTGAAATTATGGCATTATACAGTATAGAATAATCAAAACACATCAGATTAAAATAAAATACAAAATTAAAAGCACTGTCCAGGTACAAAGAGACTGGTTTGCAGATTGCAAAAGATGAAATAACGGTAACTTTTATACAGTTTCAAAATTCTGAAATGTGACAGATATATATATTAATTAAATTCACCGCCTGAAGAACATGGTAGAAAATTAAATCTCATATGCTTTGTATGAATTTATAGCAGAAATGATACTGTAGTGAAGGTGATGCTATTAGGAATAATAGCATTGTTCTTACCCTGAAATCTTACATTTGAGTTACAACAGTTTGTGTCCTGTATCCTTAAAACGGCAGCAATTTTAAGTTGCATTGCCAAGGTTGAGGCCTGGAGACAATGCCTTCTCCAGGCCCTCAACTTCAGTCTGCTCCTTCTCCCAATTAGTTCCTTCCTTGTTTTTTTCCATGACATTATTTTGTCTCTTGCTGCCTTACTATCTGCACAATAAACACTCATGATTTCCAGATAGAATACTGACACCCCCCTGACCCTCATTTGTTAGACAGTTTCTGTGCAAACTATTTTAAAAAATAGTTGTGGCTGGGATTTTCATTTCTCTAAGAACTTCTTTTTTTTCAAAAGAAGATGTATGTAGTTGTGAATCCAACAACTTTGTTTTACAAAGAATGCTTTTTCCCAAATCTTATCCATCAAAAATTAAAAGAAAAAAATATGAAGGATGCTACCGTGTTTTCCCAAAAGTAAGATCCTTTCTTATATTTTTTTGAACCCTGAAATAAGCTCTTGGCCTTATTGCCATGCGCTCAAAAGCCCAATTGGGCTTATTATCAGGGAATGTCTTATTTTGGGGGAAACAGGGTACAATATAAAATATATGCCCATCTGCTACAACTATCACTATCACAGATTTATAAAAGTTGTTGGTTCATTTGTTAGTACTAATAGTACTACTATTAGGTAGTAATATATTATATTATATTGTATTATAAATATTCTCCTATATCATCAGATGGCTTTGCTTTCTCTTCTCTTCTCTTCTCTTCTCTTCTCTTCTCTTCTCTTCTCTTCTCTTCTCTTCTCTTCTCTTCTCTTCTCTCCCCTCCCCTCCCCTCCCTTCCCTTCCCTTCCCTTCCCTTCCCTTCCCTTCTCCTCTCCTCTCCTCTCCCCTCCCCTCCTCCTTTTTTTCTTTTGCAAGGTAATTGCTGTGTAGCTAAATGAAGGCTGACTTGCTGTCAGAATATAAACATGGGTAGCAATTCTATTTTGTGAAAGATCATATTTTGATCCTGGCTAATAATTTTAAGAGCAGCCTGTAAGTCTGTTTGCATGACCGGCTTGACTGAGATTTTGTTTTTAAACTACAGTTTATTGTCTGAAGAAAGAAAGAAAAAGGGAGGGATGAATCCGCTAACTCTTTGTCAGGCATCTAATGGAGAGGGTTGGCCTAGCTGCTGAATCTTTGGAGATGGTGAGGGGTTGAAAATGCTGCATTGCTAAGCAACACATTCAATAGCTTTCTGAGTGTGTTCATAGGCAGTGCAAAGCAATGAAGAAGGGGGTGGAAAGAACTCTTAGGGGAAAAAAGGTTGAAGAGTAAATGCTCATTTAGCATTGGTAAGGATATAGCCTCCCTTTCTTTATGCCAGAAGTTAAGAGGTAGCTTTTGTTGGATTTAAAAAAAACCTAGTATAGTACAACAAAGCATCAGAAACCATTGGTTTATGATCTTAACATAATTTATAAAGTGGATATTGGTATAACATTGCTAGCTGCTTTACAAATATGTGTATAATTATCAGTATAGCCCCACTATCAGTTTAATTCTCTCTGTGTATTAGGTCCCAGAGAGGCATTTCTAATTTGAATGTTTTTCGAGGATATCCTTACTTAGATCTTGACAGAGAATTGTGTAGCTGGGGTGCAAATGAAGTCAGAGATGCTGACACGAACTTAGAGTTTTACACATAGCAATAGCACTTAGACTTATGCACTGCTTCACAGTGCTTTACAGCCCTTTCTAAGTGGTTTACAGATTCAGCATATTGCCCCCAACAATCTGGGTTCTCTATTTATATCTATATATACAGCAAACAAGATAGTCAGGCGTATCACTACATCATGAGGTAAATCACAGAGCACACCAAAGAAAAAAGGCAGGGAAAAAAGGGAAACTCCCCCCCCCCAGACCCATAGTAACCAATCACAGCGTAGATTGCCTTCATGCGGGAGCCAGCACTCTCCAACCAATCAACAATAGAATAGAACAGGACAGGACAGGACAGAACAGAACAGAACAGAACAGAACAGAACAGAACAACAGAACAGAACAGAACAGAATTCTTTATTGGCCAAGTGTGATTGGACACAAGGAATTTATCTTTGGTTCATATGCTCTCAGTATACAGAAAAGGAAATAAAAGAAAAAAATAAATTCATCAAGAATCATAAGATACAACGCTTAGTGATAGTCATAGGTTACTAATAAGCAATCAAATCATACTAGGAAACAAACAGAACAATATAAATGTAAAAATACAAGCAACATGGTTATAGTCATGAATGGGAGGAGATAGGTCATCATAAGATACAACACTTAGCGATAGCCATAGGTTAACTGTGTGTTAACATATAACTGTGTTCTGGCTCATTGTACAGCCCACTGTTCTAGCTACTAAATTTAAATATATTAACATATCTCTAATGATTTTTTTCAGTTGGAAGTAACTGTTAATTCTAGTACAATTGAAAATTATAGGAATAGCCTAATGGCTTTGGAGCCATATGGTTTTTGAATGCTTAGTTCCTGTTTCTGAAGTTATGCTAATTTCAAGTTATTATCATCTGAGTTCAAAGGAAAGTTGTGTACATCACAGTAAGCTGCTAATGTGATTAAAGATGCACTACAGGGAAAAAGAAAAGTTCCATAAAAATTGTTCAAAGAAACCTCCTTTTCTGGCAAATAAAAACAATATGGATTTGTGAGAAGTTCAGGACTGCTTCTACCAAGGCTTATTTTGGTGTACTCTTCTTCTGCACCTGGACTGTGCTTTATTTAGCCTAATAAATTCCAGTTTTGTCCTGCCCTGATTAGGCACCTACAATCTGCTGGCTCCAATAAGATAAAATAGGATGAGTTTATCTGTAAAACCTGATTCAACTAAGTTGCAAACCTTCGGGATGGGTACATTTTTCCTGCATGTGAAGGTGCATGCTTTTTTTTGTTTGATGCTGACCCACCACTCCTAAGATCTTGTTTGAATTTGATAATTTTTATTTTTCTCCACCATATGCATCATAGAGCTGTGGAATTTATGATTTTTTTTCTGAAACGTGCATTGCTTTCAAAACCACACTGCTGTTGATTTAATTATATCTTGCTGGTATGTAAAAATTATAGTAGATATGACATTTTGGTTAAAATGAGGAAATTTGTATTAAAATGTACTCCCTTTTATAGCATTATTATTTTATTATGTTATTGCATGAAGAGGATGTCATTGAATCTGATGGTTTAAAATACCAAGGATACTAAGAATACTTGAGTATTAAATTTGAGTACAAAATGTAATGTAAATATGTAAATAGCTACAAAAGTATTATTAGACATATTTACTATTTAGTTTTTAACAGCAATTATTTTAGCAACAATAACTCTCTTAGTCTTTATTCAAACTGTCCCATTTAATGTAAATTTTAGATGTAAGGTATAGAAATGAGAATTAAGTCATATAATAATTTATTTGCAAAGAATATTGTAGCCTAAGAAACTAGTTTAGAAACTAAAGATACTTAATTTATTTCCAGTTCCAGCAAAGTGTACAAATGTAACCTTTGGCACAGTTGAAATAAATCCTGAAATAAATAACTTGATCAAATACTGGCGGCATTTTGAGTATCTGGGGATACTCAACTTTGGGGCTCATCTTAATTTTGAGCACTTGGTGGATTTTTAAACTTATCACAAAATGATGGACATGACAGGATTTACAAAATAGCAAGCAATGGGAATGGGTCAATCTCAAAATGCCCTTTTTTAGAAAACAGACAGAAGGAAACGAAAGACAAGTAACCTGCCAAAAACCTCATTACAAGAATATGTCTAAGTCTGTCTTCCAAGGACATTCAGTTTTTTTTGCTCCAGTGAAATACACTCATGTTATAAGAACAAATTTCAAATTTCCTTTTCTTTTTCTTTTTCTCTGTCAACGAGCCAAGTCATCTCCACTTTATTTTCCTAGGGTACATATTCACAAACCAGATCAGTGTGTCTGTTTGTGTCTATGAGCAAGATTCAGAATGAGATTCAGCGGGGAAAAAATTTAAAACATACAAGTGTTGGGACAAAGAAAAGAAAAGAAAAACCCTAATCCCAGGTTGAGGTCCCAATTATTCACCTGCTAATCTTCATAACCATGATTTTTTTGTCTATGGCACAAATTGATAACTTCTTTGATCAATTTATCCATTTTTGGTGGCGGGAGGGGGGGCTTCCCTCCATTTCTCTGTGTAGCCTACTCTTTCAAATTGCAAATCAAGAATAACTTAAGTCATCAGTGACACATTACAGCAGAGTTGTCAAACCCGATTGCATTGCAGGCTATGATAGCCTTTGTGGAGCCAGGTGGGCGTGGCCTGTATGGGCCGTATGCGTCTCACAGGCCGCCAGTTTGACAGGCCTGCATTACAGATAGAGTAGTTAAGTTCCGTATTTTTCGGAGTATAAGACACACCAGAGTATAAGACGCACCTACCTTTTTTGGTGAGGAAAAGAAGAAAAAGAAATCTCCCTCTGCCTCTGAGCAATTTTGCCTCATTGCAGCAAACAGCCTGCTTTACTTTCATTTTCGTTTTCAGCATATCTTGATTAGCACAAGGAATAAAAATCTGCTCCAGCAATTTACCTCTTTGCAGCAAGCAGCAGAGCCCTGTGCAAAACAGCTGAGAACAAATCAGCTGAGAATCAGGAGGCTGATCCAATTAACTTGTGCTAATTAGGTTGTGCTGAAGCTGAAAGGAGCTGTTTTTTCTTGCTGTTTGCTTGCAAGGCGGTAACTGCTGCGAGGCAGAGGCCAAAGGGTGGCGCCAGTGGGTGGGCGGGGCTACATTTGGTGTATAAGACACACCTAAATTTTCGCCCCCTTTTAGGGGGGAAAAAGATGTGTCTTATACTCTGAAAAATATGGTATATTGAGTTGATCACTGCCAGGCAGCAATGACTTGAATTTGCTAGTTCTGAGCATTTCAAGTTCAAAAATTGGTTCAAAATCAACCAAATATTGTATGTTTCGAATTCAATACAAATTAGATACGCTGAAGGTTGCTACATTTGATTCTTTCCAAGTCAATGGTGTGCAGGATAACCTTTTGAAAATTAAACAAAATAGGGTTAAATTTGGCATGGTAGGAAAACTCAAGGAAAGAAAGTTCAAAAATGGTCCAAATTGGCCAGAGGTTGAAAAGTGGGGAGGGGGGAGAATCTTCCCACACAATATATATGAAGAGCAAATTACAGTGTTGTGGACTCCCAGACCCCTCTTCCTCTCTTCCCCATCTTTTCATTTCTTCTCCTTGTCCTGAAGTGGCATTATTATTATTAAAAGGGTCGGAAACAACTCCAGATGTTGTGCATGTCATGATTTCTATAGCTTGTTCAGAGATGTACTTTAGAAACAATTGCATTATTTTTTTAAAAAAGAGAATACTGTATTTCAAGCTTGGCATATGCAGAAAAATTATAAATGGGGAAGATGCTAATTTTTAATTATTATTTTTTTTAAAAAATTAATGGAACTGAAAGATTTAGACTGGTGCATAAATTCCTGTCTGAGAGACTTTAATAATCAGCTCTTTAATGTAAAAGCATTTTTTTCATAGAATTCAATGGTTGTCTTCAGCTACAGTATGATCCTGGGTAAAGATTTAATTGGTTTAAGGCATTCCCAGCAGGTATTAATAGACACCAGCTCATATGCCAAGGCACCTTTTCCCTTTCAATCTGAAGCACCACTGCACATCCCTTTTAATTAATATAATCCAATTCATAAAAGAGGAAATAGTTGAGGAGCGCTATTATTGAACTGCTGGAGGGTATGAATGCTCATGGAACTGTGATAGTTTATTACGGCAAGAATGAACCATCCTTATTCCTTCTTTCTTCCTATAGGAAAACAGTTTGAAACATTCCCTTTAATGATAGTTTTGTTATCCAGATTAACAAATGTTAAATGTTTAACTAATTCTGGTACGTTTTGAACAACTAATGTTTTTAGAAGTAATTGTAGATATTATAAATCTTGTAGATAACAGAGAAGGCTGTATTTTGCAAAAATAGAAGTGCACAACCTGCAAATTCTCTCAGACATATTGGAAGGCAGACTGGAAGAGGAATGTGTGAAACTGAGGCCTGTTATATGTTTAACATTTTAAAATATAAATTGCCATAATATACAGATACTTTCTACATTCTATACTTGTTGCTTTTGCTTCATTGTCAAATGTCAGTTGTAAACAGTCCATTTTTTTTTATTTTGCAACAAAGTGCAATATTTCACAATAGTTTTTTATTTCCTTTGGTTGTTTGTCTCAACCCTGATTCTGTTCTGAAATTAGGGAAAGTTAGCACAAAAGAAAAGCTTCTATTTGTCTGTATTAGTATTTATAAGTAATATAATATGCTAGTTTTAGGTTGGTTGCTTTTATATTTAGGTGCCAAATCTGATTCCAGTTCTGATGTTTAAATTGGGAAGACCACTGGAGGCCACACTCTGCCGGGACATCTTGTATACCTTACCTGCTTTGGGAGTTCATAAGGTTTGCATGAAAATATAACTTCTTCTCATATTATTTACATGAGGTACAATTACTTTCAATGCCATGGTTATTTTCCACAGGATCTTTGATACTTGTGATAATAATGTTGAAAGCTATAACATTGGGACTAAGATTGCTATGCCTGAATCTTATACACAGTTCTGATTGTACAAATTTAAAATGTTAACTATAATTGTCCTGATTGTTGGCCTAGGAGGATATTTTGGTGATTTATTTCTATACTGCCATAGTAATCCTTGGAATGTGCAATTACATGGCTCAAGACAATTATGGCTATATACATTGTGAGTGATTCCTTATAAGTAGGTACCATGTAAAGGTATGAAATGTTATTCTAGTGGCATGGAAGAAGGTGAAGAAAATGTGCTTTATAAATAGATTTTAAAACAGTTATACACAGGAACCAGTGAATGGGGGAAGAATTCAAATGTTGGCAGGTAGGAAATAATAAAGAAGAAAGTAGTAATAGGGTTGTCACCTTGTAATTTATCAAAATACAGACAACTGTAACAGATAACCAGACTGAACCAGAGAGAGGGTTAAATGGAACATCAATCTCAAGTCCCTTAATATCCACACAAGAGTTCTAAGCCTAGCTCACCTTGAATTCCATTGACTGTTACTTACTGTCAACTTGCATTGATCATTAGTAGTTCAGATTCTTATAGAGAGCTAGCATGGAATAAACTTGTACTCATTTGAATACCTTTGATTCCTGATTTCTTGGGCCTGACAACAAGCCAGCTGTTGATTAAATTGGCAGGTTCAGCTTAGGTATAATTAAGTATTTATCTTTAATAATGAAAGGCAATAACCAAATAAATACATCAAATGGATACAAGTTCAAATAACAACTGTGTGCTCATTCAAAATACTAAATATGGATGGAAAAGAATTATTATTTAAATAGCACTAGCACTTAGACTTATATACCACTTCATAGTATTTTAACAGCCCTCTCATAATATGTTAATTATAGCTGTCTTGAGAGCACTTTGATGTAATAGTAGAGGTATTAAACAAAGACTAGGGAGATAAAAGTTCCAGTCTCCACATAAGCATTTGGGGAGTGACAGAATTAGTCTCTGTCTCTCAGCACAACTTACTTTACAAACGAGGAAATATTGGAAGGGAGTATGTTATGTGTATTGCATTGAGTTCTTGAAAGAAAGATAGGATATAACACTCAGTAATAAGTAGCATCTTATTCAATAATTCATACTTTCAGTTCACATCTCTGAGTTTAATTTAATTTAATTTAATTTAATTTCCAATTTATATACCGCCCTTCTCCCTGAGGACTCAGGGCGGTGTACAGCCAAGATAAAAAACATAGAATACAAATATTAAAACATTTAAAAATATATATAAATTTGGGCCGAAAGTTAAGAATCACAAACTAATTAAAAAAAATTAAAAATTTCTTCTAAGCCAACCCGGCTTGTTGGAAAAGATGGGTTTTCAGGGAACGACGGAAGGCATTGAGGTCATGGATTCTTCTTATCTCCGGGGGCAACTGATTCCAGAGGGTAGGAGCCCCCATGGAGAAGGCCCTCCCCCTGGGGGCCACCAGCCTACATTGTTTGGCTGATGGCACCCTGAGGAGGCCCTCTCTGTGGGAGCGCACGGGTCGATGGGAGGTCGTCGGTAGCAGCAGGCGGTCTCGGAGATAGCTAGGCCCTATGCCATGGAGCGCTTTAAAGGTGATAACCAACACCTTGAAGCGCACCCGGAAGACCACCGGGAGCCAGTGCAGCTCGCGCAGGAGTGGTGTTACATGGGAGCGCCATGTTGCTCCCATCACTACCCGTGCTGCTGCATTCTGGACCAGCTGGAGCCTCCGGGTGGTCTTCAAGGGGAGCCCCATGTAGAGAGTGTTGCAGTAGTCAAGGCGAGAGGTGACGAGGGCGTGAGTGACTGTGCACAAGGAATCCCGATCAAGAAAGGGCCGCAACTGGCGAATCAGGCGAACCTGATAAAAGGTCCCCCTGGTAACAGCATGATTTAAAGTAATCCCAGTATTTACAATGAATACAGTCACTGAAGTCATATGTCGTTCTTAAATTAAGAATGTATCATCTATATATCATGAAAACTCCAGAACTGTAAAGCCTACAAACTTGAAATTTGCCACATATGTTCCTCTTGGCTTCTAGGTGCTCACTAAGAAAGGATTTTTCGAAATGACCATCAGAGCATTAGTATTTCCTATATTATTATTAACACACTCTGATGCTAAGGAGATGTACTCTCCCTCGCCACCTGAAAAGAAATCTATTCCTAATGCAAAACACAAGCAGAGGAGTTTCACTTTCAGATTTACTTTCACAGCAGCAATCAGCTTTACTACAGAACAGTTGAGCTAAGCCACGCCCAGCCTTCTTCCTGTCTCCTTCTTGCTCATACAGCAAATACTGTTTGAATTTCCAAACACTCCTCAACTCTCACACACTGATAGGATGCTAGCCAGATGAATACCGATGGATGCTGCGGGCTGGGACATTCTGCATTAAGTTTCAGGCTGAAAGTATCAATTTATCAAGCCTGAGCACATAGTTTTGTAGCAAAGCACGTCCAGCTAGTTATTTATATTCATCAGAATAACCTTTTAATGGTTCATTTGCATAAATTTCTAAAAATATTGTTGTAAAGTTTCCACAAATTAATTTATCCAGTATCAAGTATATTAATTCAGTTGAACTATAAACACCATGTCTACTCTTATCCTCCAATGAAAGTGCAGATTATAGTTTATAAATAAAGCTAATGTGGGATTGGTGCCTGGAGGCCGTACGGATCTGGATGGGGAGAAACAGGCTCAGGCTCAACCCATCCAAGACCGAGTGGCTGTGGTTTCCGACGTCCCGATATAGTCAGCTGGTGCCATCGCTGACTATTGGGGGCGAAGCATTGGCCCCCACGGAAGGGGCTCGCAACTTGGGTGTCCTCCTGGATTCACTGCTGTCTTTAGAAGAGCACTTGACGGCCGTGACCGGGAGGATTTTTCATCAGGTCCGCCTGATCCGCCAGTTGCGTCCCTTTCTGGATCGGGACTCGTTACGCACGGTCACTCATGCCCTCGTCACCTCCCGTTTGGACTGTTGTAACGCTCTCTACATGGGGCTCCCCTTGAGGAGCACTCGGAGGCTCCAACTGGCGCAGAGTGCGGCCGCGCGGGTGGTGATGGGAGCGACGTGGCGCTCCCATGTAACGCCTCTCCGCGAGCTGCACTGGCTCCCGGTGGTCTTCCGAGTGCGCTTCAAGGTTTTGGTCATCACCTTCAGAGCGCTCCATGGCTTAGGACCTGGCTATTTGCGGGACCGCCTGCTGCCACCAATAGCCTCCCACTGACCAGTACGCTCCCATAGAGAGGGGCTCCTCCGGGTGCCGTCGGCCAAACAATGTCGACTGGCGGCCCCCAGGGGGAGAGCCTTCTCTGTGGGGGCACCTACGATCTGGAACGAGCTCCCCCCGAAGATAGGGAGGATTCCGGATCTGCGTACCTTCCGTCATGCGCTTAAGACGTTCCTATTTCATCAAGCTGGCCTGACCTAAACTTTTCCTCTTTTTAAATGGGAATTTTAAATTTGGTTTTAAATTATTGGGGTTTTAAAATGGTTCAGCCAAATTTATTTAATTTGTTTTATCTCCATTTTAAATTTTGTATCTATATGTTTTATTTTATGGCTGTTCACTGCCCTGAGTCCTTCGGGAGTAGGGCGGTAATAAAATGAAAATGAAATGAAAATACCTCCAATTTTTACAACTCTGCTCTCTGCTTTGTCTACTGGTAATACTAAATTGTGCAGTCAGTCAAATTAAAAATTACTTTCTGATTGATGTCTTAAACAAGGAGAGCACATCAGTGGGTCTGGAGTTAGTACAAAATTAATCTCTCTCGATTTATTTTACATGATAAATGAATATACAAGAAATTGCATTTACAAAAAAAAATGTCTTCTAGGTCTGTGTTGCACAGATTTTACGTGTGCTGCAGGTGTTAGGAAACACGCCAAAACTTCAAGCTGTTACATTACGTCTGATGACATGTTTATGGGAAAAACAGGTAAAGCTTTGCAAACTGTTAATTTTCAGTTTGTCAAAAAATGCTTAACAGTGTCATTCATTGCTGCAGCAAGCCGTACTGTTACAAACTTGAAGAGATGCAAATACAATCTTTTCTTGAAAACGTATTTTTATTTAAGTAATTGATATACATGCTGGGAGTTTGGGAGGGCTACATATAAACTGCAGGTTATCCTTCCATAATATAAGCTCTTACTTGAAAATTAGTTAAAATATTGTGTACAGGGATCAGTAATTTTTTCAGGTATGCACCCTCTTTTTTCATCCATTTTAATCCAAATTGGAGGGTTGGAAAAAATGATATCAAGGGGCTTAAGATCCTCTCTAACAGTGGGTAATTTAAAAAAACTGAAGAGAATTGATTGTAGGACAAAATCACATTTGATACTGGGAAGAAGCTGGCAGAAGATTTTTTTTTTAAAAAAATGCCCAGGATCTGTCTGAGCACCATAGTGCAAAAGCTTCCAGAAACGTTTCCTCTTTTGA
This sequence comes from Arizona elegans, assembly GCA_022577455.1. Lineage (NCBI taxonomy): Eukaryota > Metazoa > Chordata > Lepidosauria > Squamata > Colubridae > Arizona > Arizona elegans. The sequence continues at coordinate 17,400,127 of JAKOOJ010000008.1, read as the reverse complement.
TGGGAAAAATACTGGGCAATACAGGTAGTCCTCGATTTACAACCATCATTTACGAACCATCCAAAGTTATAACAGTATTGAAAAAAGCAACTTATGATTGTTTTTCACACTTATGACCATTGCAGCAACTGGCATGTATTTATGACAGTTGCACTGTCCCGAGGTCATGTGATCACCATTTATAACCTTCCCAATGCTTTCTGCCAATTAAAGTCAATGAGGGAAGCCAGATTCGCTTAACGATTGGATGATTCACTTAACAACTGTTTTTAAAAAGGTTGTAAAATGGGGCAAAATTAACTTGATTTGCTTAGCAACAGAAATTTTGGGCTGAATTGTCGTTGTAAGTCGAGGGCTACCTCTACATTAAAATTCTGTCTACCTTCCATTTTAAATGCTGTGTCTTGATCACAGGACTTAGAGCAGAGCAGAGTCTGCAGTAGTTTGCCTTGCTTGCTCAATACTTCACGGTGCCTGTTTGTACAAATACACCTGTACATACAAATACATGCAGACACATGGGATAAGAGTTTATATGCACACACATGTTCTCACTCTGTTAAATGGAAGAAAAATCAGCTGCTAGTAAAAAAAAAATTGGAAAAATTTCAGAAGTGCTACTTTATGTCCTTTCCCTGCATTTTAAAAAATTGTTCCAAATTTTATCAAATACTTGAGATCGGTGCATGAAATCTTGTGAGAGCTCTAGTATGATTATCAAGATATCATATGGTTTGGGGATCTTGGAAGATCTCTCTCTCTCTCTCTCTCTCTCTCTCTCTCACACACACACACACACACACACACACACACACACACATATACACAGAAAATTGGTGTGTGCAGTTATTGCCAGGGCCTCATGTATTAGATGTTTGAAAGATAGATTAATAAATAACAGTAGGGCAAAAAATTGTCACTCTCTAATCTTCTATTTCCTTTTCTCCTATCAAAATATATGTTTAGGACCGAGTTTATCCAGAACTGCAGAGATTCATGGCAATGTCTGATATGGCTTCATTATCTGTTAGTAAAGACACTCAGTGGGAGAAGGTGATTGCCAAAGCTGCTTCTATCAGAGATATATGCAAGCAAAGGTAAATGTTAGATTTTATATATTAAATTAACTGATGTTCTTCTTGGCTTGATAATATGTATTGTTTGTTCCTATTAGAATGTTAACTCTTCGTTTTTTTGGCAAGGGTTCAAGGAAAAAGGGTTTTGTACAATGTGATCAAAATTATACCATAATTTTCATGCCTTCCTCCAACTTTGTTTCCTTTTTTTTCTTTAAACTGATGTAAGTTTATCTGTTCTAAAATTGTGCTGATTTTAGTTCTTTAATGCTCTTATGTGTACTTGCATTTTTTCTTTTGTGGAAAGGAAAAAAATCAAATAATGTATTTTTATACTGATAATAATGTTAGTAAGGAGTATGGCCTAAAAATGGGAACCATAACAGCTTAAGATCTAGGTGGTATAAAACCTTGAACTGGCTAGCCATAGCGTATGTGTTACGATTCTATGTCCTTGCTTCCCCAAACTTTATTTACTGAGCTTCAGGTTCATCTTTCCCAGGTTTATCATCTATCTCTGCTGCAAGAACATTTGGTTTGACCGTTGTGTATTTTAAAGGAATACGGTATCATAAATCCATCTGCTTTTTCACTGGATTCCTTCATCTCATTTCCTAGGCCAAATTGTTTTCAATTGATTCAAGCTGTTTCAAGATTTTCAGCATTTGTCTGAAAAATTGGTTAAGATCTAACTAAATCCTTAATGAATCTGTCATGTCTGAGAATGAAATCAATTTATTTCATGTCTTTTCCACAAGTTGGCTGTCACTATTATTGAACTTAATACAATAATGGTTTATTGAATAAGGTTCAATAGTCAAGCTTACATTTAGGTTAGACCACAGAAAAGTGGTTAGAGTCACCCATTATACTAAAGTTCATTTTTTTAAAAAACTGGATTCTCTAAAGAAACTACATAAATACAGAAGAAAATGTGAAAAAAGAATAAAGGAATATAATAAAGTTGAATAAACTAAGAATTTTAGAATATCATGGAAGATTATAGTTTTCCTGGCTCTAAGCATTTTTATGTTTTCTCTTATGGTAGAGATGGTGAATTATGCCCTTCTAGCTGTAATTAAACTTCAGATTCCAGCTGCCCCATTCATAATGGCCAGGAATGGTAGATTAATATATGGATGGCCACAGATTCCTTTCCAGAGATGGAGTATGCATGCATGCATGCATGTATGTATGTATATATGTATGTATGTATGTATTTTTTATCCCACCTTTATTGTTTTTACAAGGTGGCAAACATATCCAACGCATCTTCCTCCTCCTATTTCCCTCACAACAGCAATCCTGTGAGTTGGGCTGAGAGAGAATGACTGACCCAAGATCACCCAACTGGTTTACTTGGCCAGCTTTCTAGCCTGGTACCTTAAACCGCTAGACCAAACTATTACAGATCTTGACATAGCCATGCAATTATGTCCATTTTGTATAGTTCTATAATTACATGAAAACTTTGTTATCTTATTAGGCCTTACCAACATGGGGCAGATATGCTGGCTGCAATTTCTCAGGTACTGAATGAATGCACAAAACCCGACCAAGCCACTCCTGCTGCCTTAGTCTTACAAGGACTTCATGCACTTTGTCAAGCTGAGGTACAGTTTACTGAGTTCAGAGGGCTATTTTTCTCCTTTATTGTATTGCATGTTTTGTTCATCGTTCCTTCTGGTAGTTGTTGGAATAAAATCCCATATTTCATTCTTGTTAAATAAGATTCTATTTTCCTCATTCACTAATCTTCTAGTAACTGAAAGTCTCTTTCAGTTACTGAAAGTTACTAGAGAGTTGTAGTCAAATTATATTTCAGTCATTGATGGATTGGCTCTGAAAAGTGTTGTTCTTGATATATACATTGCAATTGTGCCTTGAATTTATTTTGATTCTGGTTTTATGCTGATGTCCAAGGACCTATTTTCTCCCATGCTATTAGGGTGGAGTAGAATTTGTAGTTCCTGAGATATCAATTACAGCAGTATTTAGGTTTCCTCAATTCTTTTGTTAGTTAGTAATATTAAATTGGTTTTGCAGAACAGCATCAAGTGGTAGCTTTGTGTAAATATGGGAGAGAAGAGAATATAAGTGGAATGAGGAAAATATTCCTTAGGGTTGTGACACTGTTGGTTATATGGCAATGAAGATGTTTGGATGTAAGCTGGGGGAATCCTGTGGCATCTCATACTGTGGATAGTACAATTGGAAACAAATACAGGGGAATTCGGAATAATGAAATAGCATGATGCTAGGGGCTATTCCTGCTCTTGATCATTATAGTTCTATAGTTAGAACACACAAATGGAGAATGTATAAAAGTAATAGAAAGACTGTGGAGCAGGCACTGAATAGTTCAGGTCCATTGCAGTAGTAGAAGTCATTAACATTTTCATTGCACGTCCTAAATTATTGAATCCATTCAGAAATAGCAAGTTCAAAGCATTACACAGCCTCTCCCACTTCACATGTGGGCATAACTCTTTATTTTTTTTGTATTTTGAAGACATCCAGTGAATTTTTGAAGAGTTTTACTTAGAATTAGAACCATTGGTGAAACACTAAGGTACAATTAATTATAAGATATAAAAGAAGAAAATGGAATATTAAAGTTTCCAGGAGCAGATAATATAATTAACTAATCCTCTGAAATAGCACAATTTTTGACAGTTAAAATGCAAGAACTTAAATGAATTTTGTGAAAGTTTTAAAATATGGAATGGAAATATGGTGTGGAAAATAAAAAGCTGTTAGGAGAACTGCAAAGACAGTTTAACAGCCCCAGGGTATATCAGAAAACCCTTTTTCTTTTGCAGCCACCTACTAATCTTTATAGTAGGCATACAGGAGAACAGCATCTAAATACAATTTTACATTAGATACCTCTGATATGAGAGAGATAGAACACAAATTTTAGGGAAGGAATTTAATGGAGAAACAAAAGTGCTTGAAGAGACATTTTTTGCAGTTGATGCTGAACTTTGAAAAACATCTTTGGGTCCTAAAATACTACAGTGCTGCTGGTGGTGATGGCCCTCAGGTGATGGGAGTGGGGTTTATTCTTCTTCTGGACTTAGCTTAGAAGTTGGTGGAGCAGTGCCTCAATCGTTAAGACGGTGAGCTTGTTGACTGGAAAGCAACCGGCAGCCCTGGTTCGAGACCTGTCATGCGATGGGATGAGGTTCTGTCCTTGTCCCAGCTCCTGCCAATCTACCAATTCAAAGGCATGCAAATGTGAGTAGATAAATAGGTACCACTTGGGTGGGAAGGTAACAGCGCTTCGTGCTGGCCACATGGCAGTGGAAATGTCTTCGGACAGCATTGGTACAATGGCTTTGAAATGGAGATCAGCACTGCTCCCTAGAGTTGACAATGACTAGTAAAGTAAAATCTGCAGGGACCCTTTTTTTACCTTTAAGTGGAAATAACAGGAACATTGGAAGAAAGAGACCAAAAAGAGAAGTTTTTTTTTTTTTTAAAGGGAAACTAAAGCTGACTGATCTGGGCTCAGAAACCTGGTTAGTACTTGTATAGGAGTTATCCTGTTTTCCCCAAAATAAGACATCCCCTGATAATAAACCCAATCGGGCTTTTGAGCGCATGGCAATAAGGCCAAGCACTTATTTCAGGGTTCAAAAAAATTTAAGACAGGGTTTTATTTTCAGGGAAACACGGTAATTAGAAAACAGTGGGGCTGTAAGGTATTTTAGGAAGTTGAAAAATATCCTGGGAGAAGAGAACGGCAAACTACATATGTACTATTGCCAAGAAAGCTGCATGGATGTATCCCTGAAGTCACACAAAATCACACTCGTTTTGAGGGAAAGAATCTATTATAACTGATATATCGAATAAGTACCTTGGACTTCAAGAAAGCCTATTTTATTAAACTCAGAGCAGCATTCAGTGACCAGAGAAGCTAACTGGAAATGGAACTCAGAATTTTAAAAAGAAATACTAAAAACACAATTGTGAACAATTTCATTGGGAAAAAATATGAATGACAATAGAAACTAATGTGAAAGCCTAAAAGCTACCCAGAGTCATGTGTTGAGACGTTTCACAATACAAATGGAATGACTGACTGACTGAATAAATAAGTTTCTTAGTGTATATGTCTGAAAAGAAAGAGACCGATATAGGAGGATTGTGCTGTGCTTTGGATTAAGAGGCAAAAAGATGCTTTGAAGTATGTGTGGGGTCAGTTTGTCTGAGCCTCAGTCTCTTATCCTTGAGAAATGTTAGAGAATAGATGACATACTAGATAACTGAAAGAAGCAAAATGCCCATTTCTTCAAAAGGAAGTAAAAAGACCAGGAAGTCTGGCACAAATAGCTGGGAAGATTCCAGAGCTATCAATCTTGTAATATTCATTACAAAGTGTTTAGTAGAAGTTAGCACACTTTTGTCAAGACTTGATCTTGCCAGACAATAATATCACATCATTACTTTCTTTTGGACAACTTCTTTAGTAGATTGTGACAATAGTATGGATTTAATATTCCTTAATATCAGTGAATCTTATTTTTACAAAATACCTCATGATGATTTTGTTAGCCAGTAAGTTAAATGTTAGTCAGATAGTATGATAATAGAATGGATACATAGCTAAAAATAACAAAATGAGATTTAACAGATATACTTAGAAATCAAATGCACAGATACAGGATGGGAAACATGCCATACATGTTGCTGCCCTCGAAGAGCATCTGGAAGCTTCAGCTGGTATAAAATTCATGTGCAGGCAGTTATAAGCCCACCTATATCAGTTCACGTTACACCTCTGCTCTGTGAATTGCATTAAAGTTTAGAGAAGGGTGGTGAAAAATGGTTAAGGAACTAGAAATGAAATCCTATGGAAAAAAATTAAACCCGTTGGGCATGAGTCTTGAGCACACTTCTAATTCTTGAAAGGGTGTCATGGAAAAGATCAAGACTGTTCTCTATTATCTCAAAGTGGCTGATGAAAGAATAATAGTTTGAAATATGAGAAAGAAGATTCCAACTGAATGGAGAGAAGTAATCATAAAGGCCAATTACTTAGAGAGGTGGTGAGCCTCCCATCAGTGACTATGTTGCCACTAAAAAGCTTCTGCTGGAATTGGTGTTTTTTCCCCCCAGTTCTGTGGTTCTGTGATTGTACCATTTTAAAAAATGCCTTTAAAGGAGAACACCATAACAATCAACTCCGGAAGTCAATCTTGAATCTGAATTTCACAGAATAACTTGCAACTTTTAACTGTTTTTTTAAACTGCAGTGATTGTTCTGTACTAAAATACAATAGCTTATATGAAATGCAAAACACTATTCATGAATCACTCATATTACTCCTGAGTATTTGGCTTGCTTTCAGGTAATTTATGAAGACAGCTAATTCTTTTTGGACATTTAAATGATATACCTCATAAATGATACTTACAGTATTCTTTGCTTTCCATGTCAGACCTGGAAAACATACAAAATAGTCCTTGCCAGACCATATTTGTTAAGTCTTGGCAAATCCGTTTTTTGTACTAGAATAATTCAACAGAAGCCAGCATAGCTTCTATGAGCCTTCATGTCCTGGTCTATAATAAGTTTCATGTGGGAACTATTAACAGGGAGGCTACGATCCAGAAGTGAAAAAGCTAAGTTTGTGTGGTGAGTGTGTGTTTATAGTCTTTTCTTCCCTGGAAGCAATTTTGTGTGGTTTATTCCTTGATCCTACATTTATCAGACTTTGACCAGAGAGAGGACATACAGAAAAGCAAAATGAAGGGAAACTGACAGAACAGAATAATACAATGGGAACTATGATGATGACAAATTACATCACCTAGTGAATTTGACAACGAGAAGAAAATTGTTTCTTGGCCATTCTTAAAATAACTTCGCTATTAAAACCTGAAGAAATATATTTTTGTAGATTAAGGAAAAGCAGAAACTGAGTTTCTTTGGGTTGAAAAATCTTTTCCTTGGAGACTAACAACCTATTCTTATGAGATTTATTCCATATGCTTCCTGCTAGACACAGGTAAACATAGTGAAACACAGAGATGCCATTTAAAAAAAGGCACAGGGACAACTTTATCACTTTATCATTATTCACCAATGATTCTGGATATTTTGAGGAAGAGAATATGTTATCACAACAAAAGTTGATACAGACAACTTTTAATAATATGATTATAATTCATTTTTTAAAATACCAGGTATCAAATAGTCTTGAATTTGAATAAGAAAGTGAAATATAGGAATTAAAGCTTTTCAAGTGGTATTTTAAATGATTTTAAGAATTCAGGTACCAATAGACCATAACCTGAAATGACCCTTCAAAATGCCTCTTACATTTTTTGGAGGTGATAAATAATAAACCAACTTCCTATACTTGTTATTAGTGGTATCCTTTTAGCATTAGTTATCAATCTGTTCTTAGCTTATACATGCAGTTCAGGGGTGAAATCCAGCAGGTTCTGACAGGTTCTGGAGAACTGGAGCAGAAATTTTGAGCAGTTCGGAGAACCGGTAGCAGAAATTTTGAGTAGTTCAGAGAACCGGCAAATACCATCTCTGGCTGGCCCCAGAGTGGGGTGGGAATGAAGATTTTGCAATATCCTTCTCCCTGGAGTGGGGTGGGAATGGAGATTTTGCAATATCCTTCCCCTGCCATGCCCACTAAGTCACACCACACCCACCAAGCAACGTCCACAGAATCGATAGTAAAAAAATTTGGATTTCACTGATGCAGTTGTGCTTCTTCCACAATCTAGTACAGATAGTCCTCGATTTACAACCACTCATTTAGTGTGCCTTCAAAGATACAGCAGCAATGAAAAAAGTGATTTATGACCAGTTTTCACATTTACAACCATTGCAGCATCCCCTTGGTCATGTGATCAAAATTCGGGTGCTTGGCAATTGGAGTGCATTTGTGACCATTGCACTGCCCAGAGTCATGTGATCACCATTTGTAATCTTCCCATCCAACTTCCAACAAGCAAAGTCAAAGGGGGAAAGTCAGATTCGCTCTGAGGAAAGAAAGCCCTTGTGGCCCAACCGGCAAGGCACAAATCTGAGTTGGTAAACTGTCAGTCAAGTGACAGGTTCAAGGGAGAAGCAAGTGACAAGAGGAGAAGAAATCCAAGGCCCAAACACAGTCAAGCAGGCTTTGCTTCATAGGTAAGAGCTGAATTTTAGATAAGTTCTCAGCACTGTCTACTGTAAGTGAGCACAATAAATAAGCCATGCTGAGATTCCATCCAGTACACAGCTGTAGAGCAGTCATACATGTAGTCCTCGATTTAAAACAAGTTGCTCAGCTTCAGTCCAAAGTTTTGAGGAATCTACTTTTTGAGGGCTAGTTATGACCCTAAATCGAAATTCCAAAAATCCACTCCAGTCAAGACCAAATGTCGGGCACGCAACAACATTTTTTATTACATGTTTATTAGTTTATAATATGACATACAAAGAGAATACAAATGTAAATAGGAGGAAAGTTAGGGGAGGGAAAAGGGAAGTGGACAGTGGGGGAAAGCAAGAGCAAAAAGGAAAAAAAAGGCATTGACTCCCGATTCCTTTGGTGCAGTAAAATAAGGCACTCAACATTGGTTGCATTCACGGTAGCTTGCGATCTTACAAGGTCACTTGATGGTGTTTTATGATTGTTTTGCTAAAAACTGGCACTTTTGGTTTTGGGCAAAAATGTCCATAGCAAATCATTTACTTAACAAGTGTCACAAAAAAAAAAGAATGTAAACTTTGGTCTGTCACATGTCCAGCTTGTTTTACAGCCATTTACAATTTAAGACTGTGATGGGCAGACTCCATTACAGTCATATGTCGAGGACTATCTCTATGATTATTCCAAGCCTCAAGAAGGAAAAAACCCTCACCGCATTAATATTTGTACATTTTGACAAATTGGTAGATCCCCTTCACAACATTTAGGTACCAAGGCTCAAATATTGTATAAGAAAACTTTGTTTGTGTTAAAGGGCTTACAGGTTATCTCCATAAGAACTTACTCTGAGCAGAATATAATTTCTCCTCCATCAGTTGAGTTAAAAACAAAAGGCAGCGTACACAGTATAGTTAACCAAAACACCTTAACAATTTCCAGTTACTCAAGGGATTTTTTTTTTTTTTTTTTTTACTAAAGCTCATTATTTCTCGAGACCTGTTGACTTCAGTCTGGATTGTCTCTTCTTCCTTTCCTCTTTCTTTCCCTCCCTTTCTTCTTCCTCCTCCTCCTTGACATTTATACAATTATGAATGCCATTTTTAGGAATAATGGAATCACATCTAATTTGACTCTCAATTGAAGTATTCACAGTTTTGGCTGAGGTCTGACAAGAATTAAGTCTTCATTTTTCCTCCCAACTTTCTGCAAAGTGATACAGAATGGTCACATAGAAGAGGGGTTAGTATACTATAAGATACATTTCAGATCTTCATGCAAGTTAGAATAATTTCTGAAAGTACTTACTGCACTCATATAAACCCACTGTATTTTTTATTATCTTTGTTTCTAACAGAAAGGTGTATTAAATTTTATTTTTCTTTATGCAAATGGTTTCACTAACAATGTACTCTTCTATTCATGTCCACTCTCAGCTTTGGCAAGGATAATTAAAGCATTTTCTGGTTGAAAGTATATATCAAATCAGCATGTTCTGTTGCACAGAAGCATAAAAAAAGACTGTCAATAGTCCTGAAATCTGTGACATTAAATCCTTGTTAGTTCTTAGAGATGGAAATGATCTATTCATGCTAAAACAACAATAAAGGAAGGAACAATAAGCACAAAGTTTAAAACAAACTTACAAAGACTGTTTGCACCCTCGCCCTTTGAACGCTGCCAGGAGTTACAAAGATGCTTTCTGATCAGCTATAGCTCTGTTGTGTCAGAACTAATAGGTGCCCCCATATTGAGGCACAAAACTGCTTTCATCTTCTGCAACTCCTAGAGGGTGTTGTGTTCTCAAATAACAGCAATGTACAATTGAGCAATAACTATCCAGACACTGGGCATTTCCTGGGGATTCATGACCGAGAGAAAGAGTTCACTGCAAGCTGTTTATTACCAGACAGAATTGGCTGCTCCCCCGGAAATGCACCATACTAAAATCGTTACTGTAGTGCTGTTATATTACCTTTGCATTTGTTTACATTTAAAAAAAAATATTTTTTCCCCAAAAAGATAAATTTGATTTCTGTGTAACATGAGAACATTGACAATAACTGATTCTCAATTTTGCTGCTATGTTTCATTATTCCAGAAAACATGTTTTGCAGAAAGAGCTAATGAATACATTTGAATTTGAAGTCAAGTGTGTTAAAATAAATTTTATTATGGAAATGTTTCAGTATGGATGAATATTTCCCTAAAGCTAGCCAGACTATATATGATTATATGCTTTAAATTGAGCATGGGTTTTTATATTACATTCCAAAGATATCTTAATAGTGTGGTGCTAAGATACTGCATTTCTGATTGGGTTCACTGTATACTGTTAACTCAGAATATTGTGTTTAACTTTAACTTTATCAGATGGGAATGTTTGTTCGCATATAAGGTTGCTTTATTAAAAAAAGACACATTTTTCATGTGGTAACATACAATATATTCACTTTTTCCCAGGCCATAGTGTTTTATTTGAGGCAATAATTACTGTACTGGTGCTATTGAAAAGAAGAATTATAGAAACGTTTCCCTTGATGTAGAAAACAATTCAAGTGTAGATCAAAATTAGAGGCTACCTTATTGCTTTATAGAAAAAGATAATTAGTGCACATTTACCCAAAAAACCAAATAAGGGGTACCCATGTTATAAAGCCATAGGCACAAAAATGTGCTTTTAAGAGTATAAGCTGACTTTGTATAAATATACAAAAGTATGAAGGCTATTGCTTAACGCATTGTAAGCCGCCCTGAGTCTCCGGAGAAGGGCGGCATATAAATCAAATTAAAAGTAAATAAATAAATAAATAAATAAATAAATAAATAAATAAATAAATAAATAAATAAATAAAAAGAGTGCTGATAGAGTTGTAGAATATGGCACAGTTTCCTACTAATTTTTGCTAGCCCTTCACTTTGTAAGTCTATTAGACTATAACTTGTATAATTTCCAGTTGGTAGATTACTGCTTAGAGTAGTTGGGAATTTTCTGAGATATGCTTCAATACATTCAGAAGGCATGGAGAAAGGTTGTACGGGTAGGCCAATACCATCAATTAAATAACATTGCTTGAAGAGCAATTACACTGGATGAACAGCAATTAAAAGAAGACCTCAAAGTCCTTTGTACTTAAAATGCTGGGAAAATTGTATGGTATTGTTCAAAAGTAAAATAGCATGTAATTCGATATATCTTGGTAATAGAAGAAGACCTGACTTCTTTCTCTCATTTTTTGGGTCGTAGTTACCTACAACCTGATTATGTCCTTTGACCTTTTAGTGCCTGTTTGTTACTGTCACTATGTTTATGATAGCATGCTTTATAATTATTTATTTGATTTGGTTTTACCATAGTTTCCTGCTTTTGTAGATTCCATTTTTCTACAAGCTCCTTAGGATAGTGAGTATAAATAAATACATATATAAATAAAATCCACTGCTTAAATCACCAGTGGATGAGGGCTGTAGTTCAATAACATCCAGAGGGCTACTAATTATCATCCTTCCTCCAGATTATTAGTTTCAAGTTATTCCAACCCTGACCTGTTACCAGTTTGCTCTTTTTCTACCATTAAATGTTACCAACCCAGATTAACCTTTCCTTTACAATTCAGGATAAGACCAGTTGTTTTTCTGTGAAGCTTGTTTCTTTACCATTATGGGTAGTCTTTGACTTATGACCCAATTATTAAACAACCTTTCAAATACTTATAAAAAAGACTACTTTCAACCTGTTCTCAAAGTTATGACTGCCTCTTTTGCAGAGGCCACATGATCACATTTTGGGCACTTGGGAGCCAGCTCACATTTTTAACTGGTTGCAGCATCCCATGGGCAGAGGACTACAATTTGTGATATTTTATGTTGGTTTCCAGCAAAAAGGACCCATTTAGAAGAAGAGATTCACTTAACCAAGCATACGATTCAGTTTATGATTGCAAGTGACTCATCATAAAAATGGTCGCAAAATTGAATTCATCACGTGGTGCCTTATAACCACAATGATTTGCAACCAATGTGGTCATAAGTCAGGGGCTACCTGTAATATTCTTTTGTATAAAATAAATGTCTGGGAGAAACTCTACAGCTCTAAATTCAACTTTATGTTATAGCACAAAGTCATGACTATAAGGTAATACAGCATTTAAAACCACAATTTTTATCTTTACAATATGCAGAATTTAAGTTATATAATGCTTTCTTTCTATGGAAATCAGATAAATGGATATACATTTCAGAATATACTGTATCCTGTGCCTTGGATGAGGATATACATACAACCTGATTATTAGTATCTCGACTATTCCGAGATTCTTATTGGATAAAACTGAGATGGTTGTTAAAACTGTAATGCTGGAGTTTCAAAAATCATAATCTATCTTTAATCCATCCTGATCTATCTATCTTATTTTCTTTCTTTCTTTCTTTCTTTCTTTCTTTCTTTCTTTCTTTCTTTCTTTCTTTCTTTCTTTCTTTCTTTCTTTCTTTCTCCATTGATTTATTGTATCTCAACAAAATTCCAAGGGCATTTGGAAAAGATCAGCAGCTTTGAAGGCTAGGGAAATTTTGACTTTGTCTGTTATGAACAAGGGGAACCCAACCACCAGCAGAGAAGCCTGGCTGACTGGCTGCAAATCACGATTGGTGAATGAACCCCACTGAGTTGGAAATAATACCGTGACTCAAAGTATGATAATCATCAATGCTATTATACTATCTTGGTGAATATCTGTCTTGATTTAGGTTTTGATTTTTTTTAAAAAAAGCATTAATCTTTTTTTATGGTGTTTCAATTTAGAGGACACTGGGGGCCGGCGGCCAGATGTCACGCTTAAAGTTGCTCTGTGATAAGACGATAACTATGTTACATATTTTGAACTATAAATGTGTAAAACTGAAGAACTTTGTTGAGGAACATTTATGCCAGTGTTTAAGTAGAATGACTTCATTACAGTTTGTAGACTGGGAAATGGTTCTGGAGGAAGTTTCTTTCCAGATACTTTCCAGAATGAAAGTGCTCTAAGTGAGCAACTTTTTAAGATGCCAATTTAAATCTTTGAGACTGTATACTGGAGAAAACTTAAATTTGTTTAAAATTAAAATTCTTTGAAAATTGAACTGTGTTAAGAATTAAGTTAATATATTTTACAGTATTATAAATTTAATATGTGCAGCATGTGTTTAATAATGTACTCATGCTATCACATTAAATAATGCAGTTCAAAAGGACAGTTTAGAATAGCTGGCTGCATTTGGCCCTAACCTATTGATTGTGCATCTCTGCCCTAGAGAATATACAGTACCTTTGAAAGCCATCACTGAGTGTAATGTTTTGTCGATACATTTATTAGTTTGGAAAAAAGTCAACCTTTTAAGATACAGATTATTTGATTAGACGGTGCTGTCTAACTGAATATTCCAGTTTAATACCAGCACTCCTCAACAAACAATCAAACTCACTTTCTTATCCTCAGTTTTAAGAGAATTATTCCTTTTTCAACTTTTATGTAACAGTGGTATATCTTTTTAATGATGATGGTTAGCAAATATATGAATTAAGTCTTACAGTATCTCTTCTGTCCCTTTATATAATTATTCTGATCTGAGGATCATACTAGGCATTTCCTCCGATAGTAAATCAATATTTTGGCTAATTGGAAAGTATTCAGAGAGCAGTTTAAGATACTGAGGTGTTTAGAAGACAAATAGTAGAACAGTCAGAAGGAATTATGTATATTTACCCTGAAGGAAGGGGGAAAAAAAGATTAAAGGATCATAGAAATATATTATTGTATATAAATTTATTTCAAAGGATCTCGGGCAAATGAAAGAAAATAATGCTGACACACTTAGTGTAATCAAAAGCAACACTTAAGGATCTGTAGTCTTAAATCCAGAGCCAGTTTGGTATAAAAGTAAAGGCTAGAAACCAATAGACTGTGAGTACTTTTTAAAAAATATTTCCTTTTAATTAGTTTATAATATAAAATACAAAAATACAAAAGCAAATAATAGAAAAAATAGGGAAGGGAAAAGGGAAGAGAAAAGTACAGGAAAGAAGGGAAAAAAAGAAAGAAAAGGCATTGACTTCTGACTCCCTTTGGCGCAGTAGAATAAGAAGTAATATTGAACCTCAATTTTTTACTTTTACATAACAGTATAAACTAGCCGTTTCTATAATAACAGATCTATCTAATCAGTAAAACTCAAAATCAAATTTCATTTTTTTCTACGTCAAGCACAAAGTCCAGAAGCGGTTTCCAGGTAGAAGTAAAAGTAATTGTGTTTTTTTTTTTCTTTTATCAAAGTAGTCAATTTAGCCATTCTGCTAACTCTATCAGCTTTTGCAACTATTCATCCATTGTCGGGATTAAAGCATCCTTCCATTTTTGTGCATTAAAGTAATCTTGCTGCCATCAACATACTTAACATATAACAAAACAAAGCAAAAAAAAATTTCCAAGTCTTTTTCCATTAAACCCAAGAGAAAAGTTCCTAATTTTATCTTTGTATTCACTTTGAGAATCTTCTGTATTAAAATATGAACCCTACTCCAATATTTCTTTGCTTTATCACATGTCCACTATAAATGATAAAAAGTCCCTTCTTTACATTTGCATTTCCAACATTCATTTGAAATACTTTTATACATTCTTGATAACTTATCTGGTGTTAAAAACCAGCGATACATCATCTTATAATTTTTTTAAGTTGTAATTTAATGTAAATTTTAAAACTTTCGTCCACATATTCTCCCATTTTTCAAGCTTCACATTGTATCCAAAGTTCCTTGCCCACTGAAGTATACAATGTTTTACATATTCAGTTTACAAATTCAAATTCGATGTTTTATAGACCTTAGCAATATGTCCATCACTACCACACAGTAGGATTTCCAATTCATTTTTAACGGAGTCAAACCTATAGCTCTTTTTTGTCTATTTTTGTCCTTTCAGCTGGAAATATGTAAACCAGTGGCAGACGTGTCCTTCTAGCTGTTCCTTAGACCTGAGGATAGGATCACCAACATTAATTAAATCTCCCCTTCGGGAAAAGAAGGGGAGGAGAGCAGGTGGGTGAGGGTAGAGCTCCCCGAAAACCCCTGGATTAATTCCAGGGGTTAGGAGGGCGAGAGCTCCCCGTTCAGCCCACTGAAGCTCCGGATCCGGGGGGACTCTGTTTTTTTTTTTACAGAGCTAGGCGTTGCGTCCAATTTCTGCTGTCAAACAGAAGATTAAATGATTTCAAAAAAGCAGGCGGAACAGAAGCAGGAGGACAAGCTTTTTGCAAGTATAATACTTAACTCCGGGGATACAATGTTTCTAATTGGATTTTCTGAGCTGGAAGTAAAGATGGCGTTTCTTTGTTGCGATTTTAAAAGTGAAAGTTAGAAAGGAAAGTTTTTGCTAATAGACTCGTGCTCAGAGACTGGTTTTAAGTTGCTGGAATAGATTTTGAAGAGCTGTTTGGGAAAAGATTATTTCGTTTGGTGATTTATAAAGAAATTGCTGAAAGCTGCTCAAAAGGATGGCTCTGACTTTATGATTTTATGGTTGTGGGAAGAAAGAAAATCTTTTTAAAATAAAATGGCTTCTAAGAAAGGAGATCCTGAAAGTGCTGGAAGCTATTTGGAGGTCTCAGAAATGAAACAGTTGTCTGATTTACAGAGTTATAAGGATTTTGATGCAGAATTTACAGAATTTATAAAAGAAGCCATGAATAATCATACTGCAGCTATAAGTAATCAAATAGCAATTCTTAAAGGGATAACAACAGAAATGACTGAGGAGACAAAAACAAGTACGGAGCATGATGACAATTCAGGAGATATTCTGATTGCAGCAGAGAAGGTGGAAGAATCTTCTCAAGAATTTTCGAGCTTATTCTCTGCTCTTTTTGGAAAAATTGATAGAATCTTTCAAAATTATGACTTGGTTTGGAAAAAAGTAGTAAATGACCAGACTTTCGAAGTTTCAGAAGATGAAGGAGATTTGCCAGTGGCATTTATACATTTAATAGAAAAGAAACAACTGAACTTTTTTTCACAAACTCTTGACAAACTTTGGTCCTACAGGCGAAGGAATGAACTGATTTATATAAGCAAGAAGAGGCGATTTGGGGGCTCTAAATCAGAGGAAATTTTCTCAAAAAGGGGACAATCTTTGAAGTTACATCAACCTCAAATTAAAATGAAAAACCTCCTCAAAATAGAAGTAGGAGGGATGCAGAAAGACTGGAAAAAATATAAAAAGAAAGCAAGAATGGAAGATTAACCTTTTCTTTTGGCTTTGCAGTTGTTCTACTTATGGTTAAAAATGATTATGTTTTAGGTGTTATAACTACTGAGGGGGAAAAAGTATAAAGTTAAATATTGATTTTTAAATATGATGCATTAATGGTTGAATGTAAGATTAATCTTTTTTGGTTTTTTAGTTTATGTATTAATGGTTAATTATGTTGATGATTATCTTTTAAAATTTTAAAAGTTGGAGGGAGGAATAATGAAGGGGGGAAATTTAGAAATTTAAAAAATGTAGAAATTTAATTAGTGAATACCTAAGGTTTATTTTCTGTTATGAGATTTCAAAATATCTGAACTTTGAGAAAAGTAAGAGGGGGAAAATGTTTTTGCAAATTAATTGAATACTTTACTGATATATTAAGAGAATTTTTAAGGTTTGAATGTTTAATATTTGTTAAAGGTTTTAAAACTCTTAGAGTTATTGGATTATACGCTATTTTGAGCTTATAAAAAGGGAGGTTGATGAAATTATAAAAGGGGAGTTAAGGGGTTTTGGGAGTTATTAAATCTTGCAGTTAGCTAGTTTATTATAGCAAATGTTTGGTGAAATCTATGCCCTGTTTTTGTTCTGGGAAGTCGGGGGTGGGGGGTGGTGAGGATGGGTTGAAGATTGAGTTTACCAAGGATTGATTTTTTTTTCTTTTTCTTGATGATAGTTTGAATGAATGTTTATATTGTATACTCGTTTGATCAGAAAATAAAAACTTTTTATTAAAAAAAAAACCAGCGATACATCATCTTATAATTTTTTAAAGTTGTAATTTAATGTAAATTTTAAAACTTTCGTCCACATATTCTCCCATTTTTCAAGCTTCACATTGTATCCAAAGTTCCTTGCCCACTGAAGTATACAATGTTTTACATATTCAGTTTACAAATTCAAATTCGATGTTTTATAGACCTTAGCAATATGTCCATCACTACCACACAGTAGGATTTCCAATTCATTTTTAACGGAGTCAAACCTATAGCTCTTTTTTGTCTATTTTTGTCCTTTCAGCTGGAAATATGTAAACCAGTGGCAGACGTGTCCTTCTAGCTGTTCCTTAGACCTGAGGATAGGATCACCAACATTAAAAGTTATTATTTTACCATAAGTCCAGCTTCACCACCATTTCTTTTCTAAAAAAGGCTTCCTGGGAGGAGAACACCCAAGGATGCATCATCATAGAATGGACGTTGGTCTTACCTGATACGTCCGTTCTCGAACAGGAAGGGACGACGGTCAGACTGGGCTTGACTTCCTCTATGCAGCAGGATCGAGTTGAAGTAATTTGAATGTCTCCGCCCTCCTGGCCAGTGTTTCGGCAAGGGCAAATGTGAACGGTGACGTGTCTTCCTAGAACGAGAGAGAATTAATAACCACCCTCCCCAACCACCCCTGAGGGCCGGAAACAAGGGTGGGGCTGACCGTCGTCCCTTCCTGTTCGAGAACGGACATATCAGGTAAGACCAAGGTCCATTCTCCGTAGGAAGGGAACGACGGTCAGACTTGGGACATACCAAAGCCACATGTCCACCAGGGAGGGCACCTCCGGTCCGAAGGTCTTCAAGTAGGGACAACAGCCTGCAGAACGTGACGGCCGAAGGCCGCATCAGCTGATGTGAATGAGTCCACCCTGTAGTGCCGAACGAAGGGAGAGAGCGAGGTCCACGTAGCCGCCTTGCAGACCTCCTCCAGCGTGGCTTGCGTAGCCCAGGCAGCTGAGGTGGCGGCGCTCCTGGTCGAATGGGCTGTAACGTAGTGAGGTATCGGCAGTTTCAACTGTTGGTAGGCCGTAGCAATGGTCGCCCTAATCCAGCGACCCAGCGTGGGCCCCAAGACCCGAGACCCAATAGAGTCAGGCTGGAAAGAGACAAAAAGCGCCTCCGTCTTGCGGAAGGGAGCCGTCCGGGCGATGTAAACATGCAGAGCCCTACGAATATCCAGGCAATGCCAGGCACGTTCCAAACGATGAGATGGACGACAAAAGTCCGGGAGGACGAGTTCTTGAGCTCTGTGGAACAACGAATTAACTTTGGGAAGAAAGGCTGGGTCAAGACGCAGGACAACCCTGTCATTGTGGAATATGCAAAGGTCACTGCGGATGGAAAGGGCAGCCAGTTCCAAAATTCGGCGAGCCGAAGTGATGGCGATAAGAAAGGAGACCTTGAACGATAAGAAGCGGAGGGAAACCTGCCAGAGAGGCTCAAAGGGAGATGCAGTCAGAGCTGTGAGCACCTTGTTCAGGTTCCAGGTGGGGAAGCGATGAACCATAGGGGGACGGAGATTAGAAGCTCCCCGTAGGAAATTGCGTATGAAAGGGTGACGAGACAAGGAGTCCGGAGAACCACAGGAGAGAACGGAAGCGATAGCTGCAACCTGGCGGCGGAGGGTGTTGGGAGCCAAACCCTATTCGAAGCCGTCTTTGAGAAAGGAGAGGACTTGTATGATCGATGCCGAAAGGGGATTGATGGAGAAGCGGTGACACCAGGAAACAAAAGCGTTCCACGTGGCTCCATAGATTCGATTAGTTGAGGGACGCCAGGCGGCCTGCATAATGTCAATAACTTCAGAAGGAATGCATTTTGCAGTTAGGATTTGCCGCTCAGTCTCCAAACGGTTAAATGTAGCCAAGCCGGGTCTGGGTAAAGAAGAGTCCCCTGAGACAGAACTACAGATGAGTCCGGGATGCGCCAATGAGGGGCCACTGATAGAGAGATCAGGTCCGCAAACCACGGACGGCGTGGCCAGTGGGGGGCCACAAGAATGAGTTCTGCCTTCTCCGCCAGCATCTTCCAGAGGACTCGAGGGATGAGAGGAAGCGGAGGAAAGGCATAGAGCAGCCCCTGAGGCCAAGGGCTGCGGAGAGCATTGGTGGCTTCTGCTTGAGGGTCCGGGAAGCGAGAGATGTACCTCGGTAAGAGGTGGTTCATTGACGAGGCAAATAGGTCGATCAGAGGAGACCCGAAACGGAGGACAATCTGATGGAAGAGGGAAGGGGAAGACCCCATTCCCCGTGGTCCACCCTGGAGTGGCTGAGGGCGTCGGCCCGAACGTTTACGGCCCTGCAAATGTGATCCGCCTTGATGGAGGAAAGATGAGCCTCGGCCCAGCGTCCCAGGAGGATAGCCTCTGCTAACAAGGCCTTGCAGTGGGTGCCTCCCATCTTGTTTATGTGCGCTTTGGTTGACATATTGTCCGTGAGGACCAGAATGTCGCGACCTTGCACTAGATGACGAAAGTGGACAAGGGCTAGGTGCACAGCCCGTAACTCCAGGTAGTTTATATTGTGTTGGCGGTCCCGGAGAGACCAGAGGCCTTGAGCCGTGTGATGGTGAAGATGGGTGCCCCAGCCAGTCAAGCTGGCGTCTGTCGTGAGAACGAGACGAGAAGGTTCCGTGTAACAGCTGCCCTTTGATATCGCTTCTGACGTCCACCACTGGAGAGAGGAGACCACTAGAGGAGGCAGCCGGATGCGGGATAGCGAGGTGCTCCGACCGGACCGTTGGTAAGGGAGGAGGAGCCACTGGAGTTCTCTGCTGTGTAATCGAGACCAGGGAACGATTCCGAAAGTGGAGACCATCTTGCCTAAGAGGCAGGACAATTTCCGGAGCGAAACCGTCCCCTCAGATCTACACTCACTAGCTAAAGTTTGAAGGCTAGCCTGACGGTCCGGGGAAAGGAAAACTAGACAAGAAACAGAATCAATGAAAGCCCCCAGGTGAATGATACGGGTGGAAGGGGACAGGTGACTTTTAGCCCAGTTCACTGAAAACCCATGGCACTGGAGAAGAGAAAGGACAGAGGAGAG
This sequence comes from Arizona elegans, assembly GCA_022577455.1. NCBI lineage: Eukaryota > Metazoa > Chordata > Lepidosauria > Squamata > Colubridae > Arizona > Arizona elegans. The sequence continues at coordinate 17,379,786 of JAKOOJ010000008.1, read as the reverse complement.
ATCTCTAAGAGCAGCGGGGAGAGAAGAAGAATGAATGAGAATATCATCCAAATAAAATTGTAGCCTGATAGGGAGGGAACGGATGTGAGCTATCAGGGCGGCCATGACCTTGGTAAAGACCCTAGGGGCTGAAGAGAGGCCAAAGGGCAAGGCCCTGTACTGAAAATGGGAACCCATAAAATGAAAATGGAGGAATTGGCGGTGGGAAGGGTGGATAGGGATATGGAGGTAAGCCTCTGTCAAATCAATGGAAGAAAGAAAATCCCCAGGGTGAAGACATTCTAAAATGGAGAAGAGGGAGTGCATCTTGAACCGGCGATAAATTATGAACCGGTTCAGAGCCTTCAGGTCCAAGATGGCACGCCAACCCCCCGAGGCCTTCTTAACGAGAAATAGACGAGAGTAGAACCCCTTCCCCTGCTGGTTCGTGGGCACCCGCTGAATAGCCCGAATGGCCAGAAGGTGGTCAATAGCAGAGGAAACTAAGGCTCGTTTGAGAGGGTCCCGAGAGAGAGGGCAGGAAATGAAACTAGGAGGGTTTTTTTTTTCATAAATTCTAAAAGGAGTCCTGAATGTATGGTGGACAAGACCCAGGCATCAGAGACTGAAGACTGCCATTGGTCATAGAAAAAGGACAAACGACCCCCAATTGGAATGTTATCATGAAATTTATCTACCCCTCCTAGAGAAACATCCCCGTCCCCCTCGAAAGGGCTGCCGAGAAGGCAGGCCGCCCCCAGATCTGACCTGAGATTCGGTGTGTTGAGCTCGAGGAGGTATGGATCATTGGTAGCGAGGTTGGAAAGAGCCGGAATCTGATCCTCGAAAGGAATGAGATCGGGAATAAGGTGAGTAGCGGGCATCCGAACATCTGCTCAGGGAAGGGAGGATCTTGCGTTTGTCCATCGTCTCGATCAGGAGTGGTTCCAGAGGGGCCCCGAAGAGATTACCAAAAGAATAGGGAGCCGAGGCCAGTTGCCACTTGCTGCGCATGTCAGCCTGCCAATTCTGAAGCCATAACAGGCGGCGGCGAGAGGTGACCGAAGAACCTAGAGCCCTGGCTGCAAATCTGGTGGCATTAAGAGTTGCATCAGCCGAGTACTCAAGGGCAGCAGTGATTTTATTGATATCCTGATGAGCTCTGACGTCTGTGCGGGGTAAACAGTCCTGTAGCTGCTTAATCCAGAGCAGGGCAGCCCGGTTAAAAAAGGACGCAGAAGAGGAGGCCCTGATGGACCATGCAGCGGCTAGGTGGCCCTTAAGCAGCGTTTTCTCAGCTCGCTTATCCTCCGGGCGGAGAGAATCCTCAGGAGGCCCAGTAGGGTGGACAGGATTGGCCAAAGCAACAATTGGAGGATCGACGGTAGATGGTTGAAGGAGATCAGCTAGAGCAGGAGCTGAATTGTAGAGGCGTTTATCTAGGGTATTAGGGCTAGGGCCCGCACCGGGAAGGGACCATTGGCGGTGAAGCACATCCAGAAAGAGTTTGGGAGCTGGGATGGTTTCCAGGGCCACCTTTGGTTCAGCGAACAAGGCTGAAGCAGGGTCTAAGGGGGTTGAAGACGAGGCAGTCGATGGAACCTCCCCCAGGTGAATGGTGGCAATAGCCTTGAAAAGGAGAGAGCAGAACATTTGAGGCTTAAAAAGCCCAATGAATGGTGTTTGATCCGGAGCTAGACCCTCATCGTCAGAGAGAGCCATCTCCGGGGCTTCCTCTGGTTCTGAAGAGGGATGCAGGTCTTCTAAATAGTGATAGTCCTCCTGCCCCAGATCCAAGGACTGGACATCAAGGCTCCTGCGTTGAGAAGGCTGAGGGGGAGCTGAAGGGCCCGCAGGAAATCCCACTTGCTGCATGCACTGGGCAAAACCCTTCTGGATAGCCCGGGTCAAAAGAACCTCAAAGGATTCAGGCATCTGAGAGGGAGCAGCCTGAGAGGGAGGGTCCACAATCGCTGGAGCAGGAGAAGCACTCCGTGAAGAAAGAGCCTCAGACTCAGTCTGGAATAAAGGCTCCTTTCCAGGAGGAAGGGCAGTCCCCGCAGAGGGAGAACGGTCTGGAGAGAGCCCTCTGACAACCTGGTCATCTCCCTGATCCAGGGAGCAGGCCGTTTGGGGTAAGGGAGGCTGGGTCTGAGCTGATGCCTTGGAGAAAGCCTTCTCCATGGCCTTGTGCCACCGCTGTTCGTCCTTGGAAGAGGAGGGCTTGGCGGATCTGGGTTTCTTGGCCGGTGGGGGCTGGGCTGAGGTACCCTCTAAGGGATCGTTAGTCAGATGGCCGCGGCGAGCCGAAGGGCCAGATTTAGTATTGTGAGAGGAATCCACCACTCTTACTGCCTGAGCTGGCAACAAATAGGCCGACAGATAACAAATCGCCAAAGTAAAGAGACTTACGGAGAGGTCTGAGAAGTTCCGACACAGTCAGAGTTCCAAAATGGCCGCAGCAGCGAAGCGCGCCAAAATTAACCATCCGAAATCACCGAGAGGCTTCTGAAGAAACGCTGGCCCCCGTTGATCAGCCGTTTGCCAAGAAGGCTGCTCCCAATTATCGCTAGCTCAAGGCTATTAATGCAATATCAGGATCGGCGAGGCAAGGCTCGAGCCGAGATGTGGGCTGCTAGGCGAAAGCCGTTTAAACGCAGCGCTGAGCTTGTGAGGAGATCGGAAAGCCGATAAGAGAATTGACGGGAGAACTGGCAGCCGCCAGACTCCGAGCCGGATCCCCGGCTATTTACAAAGGCAAAGCGTTGAAGTAATATGCCAAAATTTCTCCAAATATAATAGAAAGGTGAAGGTTGGACTGATCACACTGGAAGACATGTCTATCCAGCATAGATCGAGTCGAAACACTGGCCAGGAGGGCGGAGACATTCAAATTACTTCAACTCGATCCTGCTGCATAGAGGAAGTCAAGCCCAGTCTTGTTTTTATTTCCCCTTTTCCTATATACATTCTTCACATGAATTGTTTTGTCTAGTTAATGAGATCAATGTTTTCTAAAGTGGAGGTGGAGAAGTGTCATTTTCACTCAACATATAATCAGATTAAGTTTCAGTAGCTGTCAACATGAGTTACACTGGAATTGTCTTCATGGATCCGTCTTTTCGTTAAAAGGACTTAACTCAATAGGAGTTCTTAAAAGCTTTATCATTACTGATTTTGAAATAGTTCCCCTGAAGTATTTCTACAGCCTCCAAAGTGTCTCCAAAGTGTTTAATTCTGATGCCCAGCATTTTGATTTTTTTCTAGCATAAAATATTGCTATAGTGATTTCATTAACTCATTATCTTTTCAAAATGAGCATCCAGGACAATGTCAACTCATTTATCTGCCCATACAGATATTTGATTCTCCCACTTGGCAGAGGCAATTGCAGTTTTCTTACATTTTTTTATATATTATGAAACTGTTTTTGTGATCTACTTCCTTGATTTTGAATATAAACCAGATGTGTAACCCTAATTTAGACACTACTTTGTCTTCTTCCCCTTAGTATCATCTTGCTGTTTTAATTTTTGGAAGGATATGGGTTTTTTTTTCTAGCCAATATTACTTGTCTGTCAATATTTCTGCCGCTATTACAGCAAAGACTTGAATGATTCATGATAATTGCAGGCAACTGGCAGAAACCTGCAGATATGATAACAATGTCTGAAAAGTTGAAATTCCTGAAGGGAACTTTTATGCATTTCTGTGTATGGATTAACCCCAGGGAAATCCATTGAAGTCTTCATTACAATGGTTTACTCCCTGCAGAGATTGGGGGGGAGGGGGGGGGCTTCCAGCCTCAGAGAAAGCCTTATGGGGAAAACTAAAGAAGAAAGCATCTTAAATGTCCAAAAAAATAAATTATTGGTTGCTTGATCTATGTCTTCCAGTTATGATTTACTTAGTGTATTTCCAAATGGCCTAAAGAATGAAGGATATGTTAGACAACTTAGGAAACTAGTGTCTCTTGACAATTTCAGAAACTTAGAGTACGGAATAAATTTTTTTGGGGAAGAGTGTTAATATTTACAGATTTATTATTATTAGATGTTTATCCTGCCTTTTTTACATATATAACTCAAAGCAGTGAACATACTTAATAAGCTTGCCTCTTTTTTCTCAACAACAAGCCTGTGAGGTAGGTTGGATTGAGAGAGAGAAACAAGCCCAAAGTCCTCCAGCTAGCTTTCACACCTATGAGAGGCCTAAAATTCACAATATCCTGCTTTTTAGGCCAGCATCTAGCAACTAAAGAGAACTGGCTCTCAGGTGATGCTGCTATGATGCATTTATAATAAGAAAAGTGTAAGCCTCGCCATTTTAATTCTACTAACAAAATAACAATACATTAACAATCTCATTCTTATGGGGAGGCAATGGGAAAACATCAGTATTGAAGTGGAACTGCTGATATTATTGCTGATATTGTTGATTTTTCTTTAAAAAAACCACTGTTTAGCTTGATCAAAATGTACACATTAAGGAAAGAAATGAAGTAAAACTGCTTAGTCTATAATATTACATCCCTTAGTAAAACCATAAAACTGAAATGAACATTTTACAATATATTTATTACCTTTTGGGATCAGCTATTAATGTCCTTGTTTCCTCTATATGTGACATTGCCATCTATGTTGAATTGCAGTTTTTATCTACTCTGGCGTTCTTCAGATTTCTAAGAACTACAACTTCTAGACTTCCTAGTCAGTAAGGATGTTGACAATACAGTTGGGAATCCTTTTCTCCATTAATGCCTGTACTTACAATACAGTTGGGAAAACTTTTCTCCATTAATGCCTTACTTTAATCAAAATTTTTAAATGTCTGATCCTTTGAAATAATATCTAAAGAAGAACTTAAATATAGCAAAGAATATATGAATTTCATACTAAAAATAAAAAGGCAACATCTATTATATATCATGAAATACAGTACTTGTCCCATGTTAATAAGGTAGTGTCTTTTATTCATACACAGCATTCTTCAAAAAACTCTGTTGTTCCCAAGATTGTACATTAATTATTTGCTTGATGGCTTCTTCAGTCATGACCATGTAATAAAATTCTATTGGGCAGTAGATGGATATATGTTGTTGTATTTACTGACTAGAGCTTAGATTTCTGTGTTTAAAAATCAGTTGACTTAATAAATGGTATTAATACTACCTTGACATCTAGTAATACATTGCCTAGTCTAGATGTGCATTACACCTCTCTAAATTATTGCTTTTCTTGAATTTCATTCCTATAGCACTCTGGGGGCTCATCTAGAAAACAAACTGCTTCAGCATTGACTTATTAAGCTATAATTCTGAAGCAAGTAGGCTCAAGCATGGATACAAGTTACAGTTTTGTTAGATTCAAAAACTGCTGTCATTATAAAATGGTAGCATATTTCTTTTTAAAAAATCTTTTATATCAAAATACGGTGTTTTGAAAATGTATGGATTTAAAGGCTGCAAATTCCATAGGGGATCCTGAGATAGTAAAATGTTGAAGCAGATGCAACTTTTATTGTAGTAGCTTGTCCTGGGTCAATAATGGTCAGATAATTAGTAATGAATACAATTAGATTGCCTAAAAGTAATAAATTTTGCCATGAGTGAATATACAGCTCCATTGATTTATGCACAATTGGGGACAACATATTAGCATACCTCTATTATTTATAGGTTTTTTTTATTAGAGCTATATTTATTCAAATCTTTGAGTTCTATTAAGGCTGATTCTTTAGAACCTTACCTGCAGTGACAGATGGTGCTCATTTTGTTCAGAGATTTTTTGCCAAATTTTTTTAGTTTTGATCATATGTGTGATGAAAATAGTTTCAAACATTATTCACCTAAAATATTATTGTATTTTAAGGGAATGTTAATGAATTGTATTTCTGACTATAACTTTTTCAAATTGATATCCTTCTTTTAATGGTAAATTGCTATTTCTAACTATAAAAAAACTATGTGTTTCACCAAAATTGATTTTATATATGAGCCAGATTTTACTATTTTGTTGATGGATCTTTTCTTATTCAATTAACACAAAGGATTTTTCCCTCTAACAATGATCCGGCAAGGGCTAATTTCTAGCTATGAATAAATACAACAAATTTGTGTAATTATTTGAGAATTCTTTAGAATAGGCCCTCTATATGTATATTTCTATATTGCTTATAACTTTAATTATTGGGATTTAGGCAATACTATATTGTCTTGCAGGGCAGTCACTGTATTAAATACCCATAGAATGAGATGAACGTGCCTGAAAAAAGTCGATTTTGATTGTGCATATGGCATGCTAGCCAAAATGTACCTAACAAACTTGTATTGCATTTACCATTAGCAGGGAATACTGCAAGTAGCATAGGTGTGGCTAAAGCTGTTCATCTTGTCTACACCTTTCTAACTTTGGCCTCAAGTTGATCACAGATATGAGGAGCAAAGGATATGTCAGTATCTGTGGCTCATCTATGATGACCATGGCATATTAGAATGTAAGAAGAATAAATCAAAACAGAACACGATTAATAAGAAGAAAGAGAAAAGGAAGGAAGGAAGAAAGGAGGAAGGGAGGGAAGGAAGGAAGGAAAATGAAAGAGAAAGAACTAACAGATTAATAAAGGTAGTCAGATTTGAAAGAAACTAAAAGCATAGCAACTTCAGAAAATGAGAAAAAAAAAAGCCCTGTTTAAAAAAGTATTATAAGCTAGATCAGTGTTTGCGAACCTTTTCAGCCCCGAGTACCGAAATGGGGGTGGGGCATGCGTGCACACATGTCGGAAACCGGAAGAGCAGCTGCCCAGTGTGCATGCGTGAACTGGGAAGTTGATCTTCTGGTTTCTGGCATATGCACTAAGTGGCTGCTCTTCTGATTTCCGGCGCACATGCCTGCACGAAGACCAGCAGGCCAATGCACATACACACGCCAGAAACTAGAAGATCAACTTCCCGGTGTGCGCATGCATGCTGGGTGGCTGCTCTTCTGGTTTCCGGCAACTTCATGCGTGAAGACCAGCTAGCTGGCACCGGAAGCCGGAAGAGCAATGGGCGACAGCTCGCGTGCCTGGAGAGATGGCTCTGCGTGCCACTTCCGGCACATGTGCCATAGGTTCACTATCACAGAGCTAGATTAATCTAATAGCGTGAATGGAAATTCGACATAGGGAAGTTTTATACTTGGAATATATAAAATAATGATTTTACTATGTGCCACAATGCGGAGTTAATGGAAAGTATAAATGATTATCAAAAGAAGCAAAACTATGCATAGCAACATGCTCTGACCACTTTACTCATTTTGTTATATGGGAGTTATATGGGAGTGAGAGTTATACTGTATATCAGGAGAAACAAAAAGAAAGTTCAGTTCAATAGGAGAGAGATACTTAATGTGGAAAACAAGTACAGTCAAGAATGATATTGTACATGATAACTGCAGCAAGATTGTTGATAGGTAAATACTGGAAAAATGAAGCGCTGCCTTCGATTGAGGAATGGACTTTGAAGATGGCCAGTTTTGCGGAGATGGCGAAGATTTCAGCATATTTAAAAGATTGTTCTCAAGAGACTTATGAATGGGAATGGAAGAAGTGGATAAATTATGTTCAGCATAAATATCAAACTAGGAAGTATCAAATAGCCTTTATTTAAAAATGTTATATAAGACAGAAACATTTTAGGGTTGAGGATAAAAATTTGTTAGAAAATGTTATATTAAGATAGAAATATTTTAAGGTTAAGGATGAAAATTTATGATAGAAATATTTTTAAGGTAATCAGGATGAAAATTTATCTGAAAATGATATACCAAGATAGAAATAGGTTAATGTAATGAAGATGAAAATTTGTAAGGGGCAGGGAGGGGTTCAAGTTTTATATACAAAGGAGGGTTTTTTCCTTTTATCTGACATGAGCATACTAGGAAGTCTGGGGGGAGGGGAGGGTTAGGGTGGGCTGGGGAGGTTGGGAAGTTTGGGGGGGGGGGTAGTGGGGGGGGGGGGGAAAGGGGGTGAAAATGTAATTGTAAAACTTTTGCAATAAAAAAAAAAAAAAAAAAAGAATGGAGCCTGAATGAATATGGATATAAAAATGATTGAGCAGCATGGAAAAAATATAGTGGGTTGGTCTATAGACTTATTGAGGATCAAATTGCAAAACAAATAGGAAAAAAGGATGAATGGGTTGAGAGGAGGGGAAAATCAGACAATTTGTGGTAGTTGATGAGATCCTGAAAAAGAGAGAGATGAGAATTTTAATAAAGCAAAGACAATATTTGCGGCAGTCTATGGACATGCTGGAAGGAAGAATGTAATTTACAAGGTCAAAAAAGTATGAAAAGTATCGAAAAGACGACCTACCCCAAAAGTAAGTCCTAGTTTGATTTTTACACGTGCCCGATACAAGCCCTCCCCCCAAAATAAGCCCTAGTTAGGACCCCTCCCACTCTGGGATGCACCGGGTGGGATGAGGCACATGGATAAAAATTAAACTAGGGTGGGGATGGGGAGGAGCTGCCCTACTTACCAGGCCTCACACACCCCAACACCTAACTCGCCTTGCAAGCCCACTTCTATGGCCGTTTGCTGCCCCTTGCCGTCAGAGGCTTTCTGGAAAGGCCTGTGCAGCTGAGAAACGAGGTCCGGATTGACGCTCACCTCGCCCCCAGTCTCCCTTTTTTCGTCAGAGGCCCTTCTGGAAAGGTCTCTGCAGCCAATAACAAGTGGCCGCAGAAGAAGTGGGCTGTCAGTGGGCTCCTGCTGGACAGGGCTGTCAGTGCCACCACCTCAAGGTGAGTCAGTAATTAGACATCTCCCGAAAATAAGACCTGGTGTCCTTTTTGGTGACAAAAGAAAAAAAAAGACTGGGTCTTATTTTGGGGGAACACAGTATGTAGCATGTGTTGTTGATGTAAACTAGTTCCGGCTGTGTTCATTTTTCTTGTCATGGCTTTAATTACTTTTGCTTACTGTTTTTATTCCCATTCTGTGTTTTATATAATGTTGCTTAAAGTAAAAGGGAATTGTATGATGGTATATATATATATATATATATATATATATATATATATATATATATATATATATATATATATATATATATATACACATACATACATACATACATACATACATACATACACACACACACACACATACATATATATATTTGTTTTCTGAGGTTTTCGCGGGTGTTTGTATGTAGGTCTTTGGTTATTCGGGTTTTCTCCTGCGTAAAATTGGAGGTTTCTTGGCTAAGAAACCTCCAATTTTATGTGGGAGAAAACCCGAATAACCAAAGACCTACATACATACATACATACATACATACACACACACACACACACACACACACACGTGTGTGTGTGTGTCATTTATGCTTTCCAATCCCAAGGCATTGGATATAGCCAGTGTGTTGAAGCTAACAAGATCTGGATTTCATTAATACCTTTATTATATCCATGATAAATATCAACAGCATGAAATGGACTTAATTTTGGTTAAATTTTAGACGCTTAATAATAATAATTGAGTTTCTATCTGAAACATGGCACATCTGGTTTACAATGAGAGCTACAAGATGTGATTTGTAAGTGCTATTTCTAATCCATATATCATATATCTTTAAACATATTTTAAACACGCACACACAGAGACACATAGACTGTGTCATGCTAAAAGCAGCCTTTGTTTCTCTATTCTAGGTTGTTTGCATTCGCTCTACATGGAATGCACTCTCACCAAAACTGAACTGTGATACCCGGCCACTTATTTTAAAAACACTCAATGAACTGTTCTCCCTTGTCCCTTCATTAATGGTGAATTCGAGTGAATATGAGGTATGTCTCATACTGGCCTATTTTTTTTAAAATCCGTCATTTTAAATAAGGCAATCAAGTTAATACTTCCTTGAAGATTGTTTATGAACATAAGTGAAGGCAACTGAACTGGAGAGTCGAGGCAGTGTTCTAATGACATTATTGGAAAGCGGTAGAGCCAGATTTCCTTTGCTATTTTTCCTTCAACTTTTGAAGAATTGTTATTTTTATAAGACTAGCAGATAACGATCAACCTTGGTGTTCTTCAAAAAAGCTAAGCAGGATTGGACCTCCTTAGTATTTGGATAGCAGAGCATTTTCATTTCGCTTGCCATAGGCAAGGTTAAGAAATTGAAAAATATTCCAACAGACAGCAGTGGCAAACCAAATTTTTGTTGCCAGTACTCTAAAGAAGACTTTATCTTTACTTCTAAGTAAGATGCATTAAATACATTGGAGATTTGAAAAGAGGCTCAGACGAATCACAGAAACTACCCAGGGCCAGAACTAATGTTTATAGGTATCCTCGACGTATGACCACAATTGAACCCCAAATTTCTGTTGCTGAGCGAGACAGTTGTTAAATGAGTTTTGTGCTCTTTTTATGACTGTTTTTGCCACAGTTATTAAGTGAACCACTGCAGTTGCTAAATAACACAGTTATTAGGTGAATCTGGCTTCTCCGTTGATTTTGCTTGCAAAAAGATTGCCAAATGGTTGTAGGGCACTTTTTCAATGCCGTTGTAACTTCGGTCACTAAACAAACTGTTGTAAGTCAAGGACAACCTTGACTTATCAGCTATCATTTCATGGCTGAGTAGCGATTAAAACTAGAATGGACTGAAGAGCTGAAGGTTTTTATGATCATTTTGTTAAAATTGAAAGTCTGACGCTTTCATGGAACTATTGAGGATTTTCTAATAACTTATGAAAGGAATTGTATTCAGGAAGAATCAATCTAAACAGGGATTTGCCCTTAGTTTTCTCATTGGCTGGAACCATCTCTATAACCAGTTTAAAATTACTTTAATTTTAAATTGTTTGTTTGTCACAAGTAAATAAGCTTACTCCAGATTAGACCAAAAGCTTATCTAGCTCAGCATTCTATTCTAAAGAAGCCATCCTAGATATTTCCATAGGTGCAATATGAATGTATTAGCACTCGCTCCTTATGTTGCCTAGCAACTAGTATTCAGAGGCATACTGCATTTTATAAATAATCTGCAAGTAGCTAGGTGGATAACTGTATTCTGACGAATTTGACTGTTAAATGTCTAACAGATTCCAAATGTTCATTCCGCTAAGCATGTTATTTCCTTCTTGAGGTGAAAACCTCCAAATAATTTAACCTTTTGTTATTGGAGAGTTTGTACAACACTGTAATCATTGAAGTGGTGTTTTTCTGCATTTTTCCTGTCTGCATTTTTTTTTTAAAGTAAATGAGCAAAATTGTACTAATGCTATATAATTGAATCAAATCTTGTAACAGTGGCAGTTAGGTATTCAATGTATTTCATAAAATGCCAATCTAATGCGAAAGAGTTATGAAAAAGACAAATTCCATTTTATACGCCTGTACAAAATTTGACTTTTTAATAACAGCTGTCCTGTAGGCAGATATTTTAATTGAATTAGCCATTATAAAATCAGGGTAGTTTGCCTAGTCTATGAACATACACTTAAGTTACATACAGGTGATTGCTTGGTATATTTTTGGTATATTACATACTATACAGGTAGTCCTCAACTTGCAATCACAATTGAGCCTAAAATTTCTGTTCTTAAGACTATTAAATAACTTCCCCCCATTTTACGACCTTTCTTGCCACAATTATTAAGTGAATCACTGCAGTTGTTAAATTAGTAACCTGGTTATTAAGTGAAACTGGCTTCCCCATTTCCTTTGCTTGTCAGAAGGTCACAAAATGTGATTGCGTGATCCCAGGACCTTGCAACCATCCTAAATACATGCCAGTTGCCAAGCATCCTAATTTTGATGATTTGACCATGGGGATGCTGCAACGGTCGTAAGTGTGAAAAACGGTCATAAGTCACTTTTTCCAGTGCCATTGCAACTTTGAACGGTCACTAAATGAATGGTTGTAAGTTGAGGACTACCTGTATAACGTTAGGCTGCAATTTGTTTTGTTTTGTCCTGATGGAAGTAAATTATTTGAAAGCTGAGGAAATAGGATGATTACAGCAGCCTTGTATCGAAGATCATTGGGACTTTATAGTGCAGTCTCTCATATCAGGGGTTCCCAAACTGTGGCCCGCTAATGGGTTGTGCCCTGTTTTGAACCGGGCTGTTGAAGTAGCGGGCAAGCATGCAAAGCTTCATTTGTGCATGCACAGGATTTAGGTTGCATATGTGAAACCATTTCCCTCTACACTGAAGACCCTGCCACCGGTCCGCAGACCCAAAAAGGTCTTTTGTCTTATATTACTCCATAGATATACTTTCCAAAAAAATTGATAAAATCCAGTTAAATATTGAGTAAATTCTAGTGCTATGTTTCCCCTATTTCCCCCCATACACATCCTCTAATGAGCTGAAAGGTGGTTCTCTTAGGGTCATTTGGCTGTGTCTGGTATTCGTATTGCAAATGCAGTTGCATATATTTAATATAATTATTCTGTCAACGAAAGAGTGAACAGAATGTTTTAATAAGTAACGTCTATGCTTCTAAAAGCATTTAAATCTGTTTACATGGTTGAGATTGTAACATTGAAAATGTTTTTTGAATTGCCTCTTTAAGGGTACTTAAAGGTCAACCCCTCCCCCTCAACCTCAAGTAGTACTTTGCATTTTTATTATACATCATTGAATATGGGATCTTGAATATAATTTTTGACCTTTGAAATTTTCTCAGTAAGTATAATAAGGACTATTAGTCTTCACTTTGGAGCCAGCTAAATTGGCAAAAACCTTTCTTGTTATTTTAAATGAAACTCTAGTGGCCGCATAAAAATATTATTCCCTTGTCACTTCCTCAAATAAACTGCTAATCCATAAATGCCTGTCTTGGTTTATTTTACGATGTGTTATTTACCTCAATTTTCTATCATGTTTCCTTAATAAAAAGAATCTTTTATAAGTTGGATTTTGTTCTCTCTCCCCCATCTGACATTATAGAAGTTTAAAGCTCAAGTTGTCAGTTTCCTATGGAGCCAAACACAAAGCAAGGTGAGATATTAGAAAATGAACTGACTTTGGCCAGATACTGGCCTTATTTAAATATTTTCTGTGTTGCATTACACATCTAGTTTCTCTGTCCAATCCTACATCTTTTTTTATAACATATCATGATTATGTGTCACATAATCATGATTACGATATGTTAATGTCACATAATCATGATTACGATATGTTACATAATCATGATTACGATATGTTATTTTAAAAAAGGCACTTTTTTTTCCTACCACCACTTCATACCTTCCTAATTCTTTATTTACTGCCCAGTTATGATTGGTCAATGATATTGATAATTTCCCCTAAAAATCCACAAATATTATCAGGACCACAGTACAGTCATAGTAAAGGAACTGTGTGTTGCTATGGGCAAGTCATCATTCTTTATTTCTAAAACATTTTGCAGTCAGAAAGTTCAGAATATAAGGCAGTCAATTTGTATTTTGAGACTTTTGATCTTACCATTAAGTAATATCTCAGATGTTTACCCCAAAGCCCTACTATAGTATAACTACTGCAGAATAATACAACTTATGTGCAGTTAAAAAAAAAAAAAGGTTTCTTTTGCTCAGTAATTTTGGGTGATGTGATTTTTTAGCTATTTGCTTTTAACCGCAAGGTTCAAGACAATTTAGAACTTGCCCTACATTCTCTACTTGGGAAATCAATGCTGCATTTAACATAATAAATAAATACAGTATTTTTCCTTATCCATCCTTATTTGCAATGATGTGATGGCAACATTTTTCTTTAGGATTCTCTTGTAGCTATATCTGCGTATAAATCTCTCTCTGAATTTCGTTCTGAAGAATACACCATCCTCCATCTTCCTGAACAGGTAGATCTTTCTTACTTTAATTATGGGTAAGTGTTGTAATCAAGAGGAATACAAAACTGTGGAAACAATGTCCAATCCTTGCTTGGACATTCAGTAATTCATCTGATCTTAATAGGAAATGGCTGTATAAATTGCTACTGTGTCTCTTGTATTAGAGTATATTCCAGTTGCCTGGACTCATATCCTTCCATCTGTTGCAGGTGGGAGTTTGGAAGCAAAGAGTGTTCTGTAAATGAGAACATTTGTCTTGAAAATAATCAGATTTTTGAGTTGCATAGTAAGCAGGAGCTGGATCAACGAAGTCATAATGGGGTGAATAAGCCAAGCAAAAAGAGCTTACCCTTCATCCTTAAAAGTCAATTAATATGTGATTGTGTACTCCAACACAGTTATAAAAGACTGACATTTTGAACAAGAGAAGCAACATGTGTCATTTTTTTTTGACTTAGATTGTTTCTAATAAGATTATAATAGCTTTCTGAGAAGTATGCCATGTTCTACTTGGTTGTGATTAACTTTCAAATTCAATTCAAAACATTGACTTGATTTTTGAAACATTATGCATCCATAGGAAGCATTTTTGTCCTTTCCTTAATAGATATTAAGCTAAGCCATAGTTTATTAAGTTATAATGTATTTAATATGTCATACCTATCGGAGTTTGAGCAGAATATTAATCCTAAACTATGTTTTATAAACCCCTGAGACTTAGTTCACATAATGCAGGGGTGTCAAACTCAAGGCCCACGGGCTGGATTCGGCCCACAGGCTGCAGGCTGCTTAGATGTGGCCCGTGGGGCCAACCTGGAAACAGTGAAGGACTGACCCATGGTGCCTCTGCCAGTAAAAATGGAGCTCAGGAGGGCCGCGTATTGCCCTCCCGAGCTCCATTTTTCCTGGCAGAGATTGCAGAAGGCCGTTGCAGCTGAAAACGAACCTCATGAGGGCTGCTTGTGGCCCTCCTGAGCTTCATTTTCGCTGGAAGAGGATTGCAGGAAGCCGTTGCAACCAAAAACGAAGATCGGGAGCCCGTTTTCGCTGGCAGAGTGCTTGGGCCTCCACAGGCACCCCTGAGAAGTGATGTTGAACTGCCCCCCCAATCCCGCCCCCCCAAGGTTAAACACAATCCTGATGTAGCCCTCAATGAAATCAAGTTTGACATCCCTGACATAATGCATCAATTCAAAACTATCAGATTACAATTTAGCCTGTACAAAGTTGAAATTTCCTAACTCCAGTTTTTTTTAACCTGAGAGTACTAAAAAAACTTTTGGTTATGGCACTTATAGGAAGGTTGCAATATTTTTTTAAAAAAGAAAATAAAGCCTTTAGTGGAACTGACATTTTTTCTGTGGTTGGTTGATTTGTCATGCCTGCTTTATATTAAAACCTAATCTTCATTAAGGTGAGCAATTTATGATAATATAAAACTACAGGATAAGCAATACTAATGCTAAAATCAATATAGAAACTACAAAATGGAATATAAATAGTATTAATATTGACTTTATGTAATGCAACATAACAAAGTACAGTATTAGTTAATATAGAAAAATGCCTATATGTTGGGTTAATAGTAATATTAAAATTGTAATATAATAAAATTCAGCAATAAAAGTTAAAGGAGTGAATTACTGGAATAGTAGACAATATTACAAATTTATGAATGTTATCTTTATATGGTCCTCTAATTTACATGGTTTTGTGCTTTAAAATGTAATATGCAAGTGCATAAAATAGGCATTTCCATAAAGGAATTCCAAAGGAGATTCTGGTAAAAGTTAACACAGACATAAAAATAAAAAAAACCAAAACCCTAATGTGATGCCCACAGGTATGACAGATGGCATTAACCCATTATGAGGGTTATAAATATTCAACTGCCTATACGATGGGTTTCTGTTTATAATATGAATGTGAATCAGCATAAATATATTGTACATCATTTTTAGTGTTAAAAATGTTCCAGGGTTTCCTTGAACTCCTTGGAATCTTAGCCTTAATTTTAATCTTAGTCTTAGTGAGTCTTTGGGTACCCAATGGAACAAAACAGATACAGTAGCAGGGAAGAAAGACAAATGCTGTCTTTCCATCCTCTTGCCCACATTTTCCTCAATAAAAAAATATTGATTTATTTTATTCTATTTGATTTAGGGCCACTTAACTCCTATTGACTTTACGCGGCTCAGAGCATAAAAGCAAAAGGGCAGCATACAATTTTGTGAAAAGAACATAATGTAAAAAGAAGCCAAAATTGATCAACAATACAAAATTGTCAAACACCCACAAAGGTCTCCAACCACTCTAACCCAATTCCTGAGGGGAGAACCAGGTCTTTAAAACAATTGGCACAATCCTCTTTAATATCCGTGTTCATCAAACTCCTGTGGAAAAAGTTATGAATTTATATTGATTTATATATGAAATGGCTTATATTGGCTTACAATGGCTTTGTATTGATGTTATAACAATAGAATAAAAAAAGACGTTTCATGTCTCCAAATCTGTTTATAACAACTTCTCCAGTAACCATTAAGTCTGGGAATTATGCGAGCTCTAGTTCATCACATTTAAAAAGAATCAAACTGAGGAAGGTTGAAGTTTAGTTGCCCTTCCTTTCAGTTGGTTTAGGGAAACTTATTTTCAGTTTTTGAAGTTCGATTCTGTATAACCGATTTCATGTACTTTTTTTCCCATGGTTTATCATGCATACAGGCAAGACCAGAATTGGCTCAACAAAATGTGGACGTAGAGATAGAAGAGGGAGAGGAAGAAGAAGAAGCAGATTTGTCTGTGCCTGGCCACTCATACATCAAATTGTTGTTGCTCACTCCTCCTCCTGTCTTACAAGGTAAAGCATATTCATAAAACATGATAATTTGTAATAATTTTAAAATTTAAAATAGTTTTAAAATATCAAACATATAGTTTCTTAAAATTATTTCTAAAAGTTCAATTTGGAAATGGCGCTTTTAGTTCTCAATTTACAACAGTTCATTTAGTGACCATTCAAAGTTGCAATGGCACTGAAAAAAACAATTTATGGCTGTTTTTCACACTTATGACCATTGCAGCATCTTCATGGTCATGTGATCAAAATTCAGACGCTTGGGTTAGCTGACAAAAACAGGAGCTAGAAACAGGGAAATATATTAAAGGATCAGTGATATAAGGAAGATATGTTAAATTGGTTAAACTGTACGATTATTACTATTACTAATATTAATATAATTGATATTAATGCAATGAATGTTGTAAACACTTTGATTATCACTTCCTAAAGTGACTTGTACCCAGACAACACACTGTTCAATTGAAGATGGAATTTTTATGTGCTATAAAATAAAATAAAAACTTATTTTAAAAAAAATCAGACGCTTGACAACTGACTGATATTTATGACGGTTGCAGTGTCCCGGGGTCATGTGATCCCTTTTTGTGACCTTCTGACAAGCAAAATCAATGGGGAAGCCAGATTCACTTAACAACCATATTACTAACTTAACAGCTGTAATGATTCCCTTAACAACTGTGGCAAGAAAGGTTGTAATGTTGAATAAAATTCACTTAAAAACTGTCTTGCTTAGCAACAAAAATTTTGGGCTCAATTGTGGTTGTAAATTGAGGATTACCTGTCTAACTAAAATATACCAAGCAATCATTTGTGCTGTGAAGAAATGAGGTACAAGTAGTAATTGCCTTCATACACCCCTTATCAGCTTGAAGAGGTATTTGTTTTATAAAAGTTGGTGAGCTGGATATGGGACATAGAGTTGAAGGAGGCAAGACGCTCAATTCAGGTTTGATGTTTCTTGAGTGAATTGAAATAGAGTTAGAGTGAAAGCTTAGGATGTATCTCTAACCTTTGTTTCCAATTGTTTAGAAATCAAGCACAAACATGTATTCCTATACATTTTTATTTACATGCATAGTTTTGGAAATTATTTATTCAGATAAAGATCACTATAAAACTAATTTAAAAGCAGTAGAATTGAAGAAAGTTTCATAAAAAGAAAACTTTGTTCCCTTATGGCAAAAACACAGCCGCCACTTATGAATCTGGAACAGAATTTAATATAAATATTGTCTTGGTCCATCTTAGGGCCTGGTTTTCAGCTGATTCTAACATGTATTTGGTGGATGCGTCAGCCTCAGCTTGGCCTGCTTCAGTTGCCATAAGAAACGGGGGGAGGGAATAGTTATGGACCATAGGCGGGGAAGGAGCAGGAAATGGTTTTTTTTCTTGTAGGATGTGTCTTCATGAGAAACGGAAGTAGATCTTCAAAGAGAGATGGCTGACCAACTGCCCTACATTCCTGATGAATGACGCTGCCAGACGTGTTGCCACCTGACCTTTGGAAGACCTTTGGATTGGCTGATGATTTATGAACAGGAGGGGGGGGAGAAGCTTAGTAGATGCATTTCGCGCGTTTTGCTCACTTCCAGCTTTACCTGGGTTGCTATCATTTCATATTCAGTAAAAGTACTAAATTCTTCAAAATGCTTGAGTTTGGGGTTTTCTTTCCTGGATACTGAAGGAAGCATACCTGACAGATGTGCTTATATTTGTATATGCGTGGAAAAAGGTGCCAAATGTTCAAGGCAATATGTAGCCAATAGAATTCCTAACAATAATCCTAACCTTGGTATCATTTAATCAAACTGATTCTTTAGCAGTAAATAAAAGTTCTAAAAGTTACTGTAAAAAATAAAGCATCTATGATATTGACAGAGGAGCTGTTGGTATTTGTAATAAAATAAATAGTTTGGTGTAAATAGTTATAAAAGAAGTTATTCTGGATAACATTTCTAAGTAATGTCTATTGGAATATTTGGATAAGGAGTTTTTCCTCTCTTCCTTTATGCATATAAAGAAAGCCTCCTATTATTAAATTGTTTTATATGAATCTGTATCAGTTGTCCAAAATATGTAGTTAATAGGGGCAAGAAGTGCCCCCCAAAGAAATGTTTGACAGATGCACTTTAGACAGCATGAACAAAAATCTCAAGAAATAACCAAAGTATTCCTAAATAGTAGCACAGATTTAGTTCTATAGTCATGTTAAGTTTTTGATCTGCTAATAGATTTGAAAAGTTGTCCTAGTCTTCCTATGGACTGCTTTTTCTGACACTTCCCTCTGGCTGTTATTAAGAGAAATAACAGGCAGGAAGTGGGGTGGAGGAATGGGTGGTGTTCAGGAGAATAGATGAAATAAGAAAAGATTGGAGGATAAAAAGCCAAGGTGTATCAGAGTCTGACTGGATTTTGTTAACTGATTTGTGACACTTTGTGTATGTCTGCCTTGCAAGAATGAGTATATGAATAAGTTTTCAGTCAATATTAGCTCCAGTTTATAAGATACCGAGCACCATATCTGTAAACTGTGCATCAGATCCACCCAGCTAATGAGAAACAGTTGTTTTTAGCTTTCCCTCTGAGGGAAAAAAAATGCAAGTTCTCATTATATAATAAAAAACACGTACAGATTGTTAAACCTAACAAATGTTGCCTTACTTTGCCTAATGATGATGAAGCAATGAGTAGTGTGACTTGCTGTGGTCCCTCTGATTATGTTTACCCGTGCATTTCAGTTTCCCAGTTATAACAGTTGTTAAAAATTTCATCAGTTAACATAACTTTAAAACCCCAGCTTTGCTATCCTTGTTCAACCTAACCCTGTTGTATCTATTTATTTTTCAGTATCTGTCTTGGAATTGTTTTATTTTTTATTTTTTTTAATTTGATTTATATGCCGCCCTTCTCCGAAGACTCAGGGCGGCTTACAATGTGCTCAGCAATAGCCTTCATTCTTTTGTATATTTATACAAAGTCAGCTTATTGCCCCCACAACTGGGTCCTCATTTCACCTACCTTAGAAAGGATGGAAGGCTGAGTCAACCTTGAGCCTTGGCGAGATTCGAACCCTGCAGTAATTGCAGGCAGCTGGTCTTAATAACCAGCTTAATAACAGGGTGCCTTAAACCCCTGTACTACTAAGGCTCTTTTTAAATCACAATAAGCATTGTGTAGCTCTGGATGGGATATTTTTTGGATGCTGTAGGTTAAAGTCACTTCTGTTGTTTCAAATTGGGGACCTCATTCGAATGGTCAGACAAAGGGTCCATTGATCAACATATAAGACATTTTGGGCTGTTTGTTTTTGTTCCTGAGCTGGAACATCTGACACCATTTATTGAAGGCTTCCTGAGGTGACATTTTGAATGGGAGGTGAATATGAAGTCTTGCTTAGGAGTTACAGAAACCATGACCTTGAAGCTGTGATTGAAAATGGAGTCACCACTTATTTCAATATAACATTCCCAGATAATCATTGTGGTTCTGCCTTGGTTGGGTGGTTCTGGTTTCTCCAGTCAATCACCTTTTGTTTTCTTTCAGTCTCCTCACTGCCTTTTCACTTCTTCCCCTCCTCCCCTTTAGCTTTTGAAGTGTTTGCAACATCACTTGTGAAAGAAGAGATGGCTAACATGCCTCGTGGAATATACCATTCTGCACTGAGAAGTAATGCTGTGCGGTCAGATCATGGGAAAACACTATCAAGCGTTCCAAACTTTATGATGAAAATGCATGAGAGGAACAAGCAGCCTGGGCTGAAACCTGGCCTTGCAGGTAAGATTTTTGCCATGTCCCTTTGTAAGCTTATTTACTTTATTTTTATGTCACTCAAGGAGGCATTCATAAATTTAAAACATTTAAATGTCACAATTGGCATAACTTGACATTCAGAATAAATACCATGTATGCCTTGCATTTACATCACTTTTTAAAAAAACAAGAACAGAGCACAGCCACCCGGTAACGCTGTCTACTAAGTGTTCTTAGTCCAATGTTCTGATTACTAAGAGCAGGGATTTTAAAAAAATTAAATTTTAAAAGCCTGAATAATAAGATATTTGAATAGTTTAAAAGGCTTAAAATATATTGCACATAAAGCAAAGCATTCTATGGTTGAAATGTCAGCAAAACTAATCTTCTAGGTCGTTACTTGTAGTTTATAAGGCCTGATTACTTGAAGGATTGCCCAGCCATTTTGATTCTATAGGGTTGGCATACTCTGGATTCCTTCAATTAAATAATATCATCTTTTAGGATTTTAGAAGCATACTTTTCTGTAGCAGCAGCTGGCCTATGGAATGAGGCTTCCCCTAAAACCCCCTCACTCTGATGTTATTTAGAAGAGTGGTGAAGACCTGGGTCTTCATCCAGACCATACCTCAGCCAAGTGCTTGAATTATTAAATATTCCAATGGCATCTAGTGAAGGTCTAAAAAAGCAACATTGTTCATGAGACAATAGGTAGATAATAGGTAAATTTTGTGTAATAAAATGTCTTTGGGAGATGATCAAGCTTTCCTCTTATGCCCCTGTTGACTGGTATAGATCAGGTCTCCATGTCCATTCATGGGTGTATTATAGAATAAGTTTGCTATAAGAAAAGTGAATCCTGAAAAGAAGAAAAAATACTAATCTAATTAAGTAGAACCAGGACCATGAGCAGTTGGTGCTTTGGTGAATGATATACTGGAAAAAAAATCAGTAATTTGCATCTCCCCCTCCCCTTTAAGAAATAATTACCAAATTCTTTTGAAATCCCAGTTTTCAACTTTTCTATATTACAGTTTTATGTAATTTTACAATAATGTTAACACATATTTTTTGAACAGTTATCAGCAATTTAATGCATATATAAACACTATTTTCAGCTGGCATGTTACTGAGTTATGATCTTCCAATCCATGTGGGCAAAGATGGCAAACCTATCAGTCGGTTTTTAGCCAGCAGGGGGCGAAACTTCCACCAGATGTTTATAGCTCTCATCCATGAGGTAAATGGCACCATTCTCCTTTTTGTATAACCATTCAAAGCATTTATTCCCCTACCTGAGATTCCATTTGCTTATATTTAATTATGAAATGGTAGCTGCAAGCAACATGCTGTTGTAATTTGCTCTTAATTAAGTAAACTTAAGGAGAATGGAGAGGATAAATTCATCTAATGAAATGCTCTCTGATTTGAAGTGTTTTCTGTAAAACACTATGCAAATCAGAGTTTTATCTTCAACTCTTTTAAACAGTTTTGCTTACGCAGCTGACATTCTTGACAGTTCCAGGCTTGCCTGAAAAACAATTAGGGGATGGCAACCTATGGAGTCACCCATATGTCTTATTACTAATGTATAATAACAACAACACCACAATATGTCGCTTCATTGTTTTCAGCATCTTCGGGCATTATATTAATAGAACTGATATTTGTGCACTAAAGTTTTATAAAGTGAAGCCATAACTTTCCTGCATGAGATATGATTTAAGGTAGGGACAAAAAAATAAGAAAAGGATGTATAATTAACTGTAATGCTTATACCACTTACAACAACTGATTTTTAGAAGTTGCAGAGAATAGATAGGAGAAGAGTATGAAAGCATGTGACGGGTATGTTGGCATTTCTGTCAGATTGCATCAAACTGCTATATTATTGGTGCTATTTTTATAACTGGAGGAAGGTTCTGAGCAAGCTAACTATGTAAAATTATTTCCTGTCTGTTCTGACATTTTAATGGCAGCTGGGTTGCCAGGAAGAATTTACATCTACCTCTATTCGGAAAATGGGTACCCTGCAGACTAAGGAAGAGTTACTGAAGACCATTTTGAATTTTATTCAACTTTATGAAAGTAGACAAACTTTTGAAGAAGAGTTTCTATTTTATTTTATTTAACATTTCTTAAATTGTAGTAACTACCAGTATTAGATCAGTCTTGTGCCACCCAGAAAGGCTGGAAATATAATTCTCAGGATCCCTTGAATTAGCCATCAAGGCAGAAAATTCTTCCAACGCTTTTAGAAGGACACGAATTTGGGAAGCTGCATTAAATAATTGTCACCCATTTCCTCCACGTTTTTTTCAGAACACACAACGCAACATAATGGCATTCTAAATTTTACTACTCTCGTGTCATTGATTATCTGTGATAGGTCTAAAAAATTCCAGGTTTAGAAGTAGTTATTAAATCTGTAAACCTACAGAATGCTGTGCTTATTGATCTTTAAGATGCAACATTGGAGCTATTCTTCTGAAATTCCTATTTTAAAAAAATCTGATCCAGTGGCATTTCTCTTATGGGTCTATAAGTCTATGCTGAATTCTGATGTAAAATACTACGGAGGTCAGCCTGAGATAAAATACAGACTTTTAAAAATCTAAATCTGGCACAGGGATCTTGCTTTCGTATTAACAGCATCTATCACTTCTCAGTTTTCAGCTAAAGAGTGTAGAATTTATTCCAGTACTCTGTCTGTTTTGACTAGCTTGTACAGTACTCCAGGTTCTAACTTTCTTAGCTTTCACACTTTCCTGGGTTGTTGAAAGATGTCAGTGGCTCAGCTTTCCAACTACATGTACAGTGCTTGGATATTCTCAGTCATTAGTAAAAACCATGTGGCGTCTTTTTCTTGAAGAACTCACGTTCCTATAAAATTAATAATAGGTTATAAAAATCTGTCTTGTTTTATGTACCTGTTCAGTAAGCCTTACTTCACAGAGCCAAATTTCTGAGGATAATCAGGAGGCGATCACTTAAAATAATTTGAAGGTATTTGTTTCCCCCATACACTTCACCGTGCTGCGGTGGTTCTCCTCCTATCTCTCTGACCGGTCGCAGTCTGTGTTGGCAGGGGGGCAGAGGTCGACCTCGAGGCACCTTGCTTGCGGGGTGCCGCAAGGGTCGGTCCTCTCGCCACTCCTGTTCAACATTTATGTGAAGCCGCTGGGTGAGATCATCCGTGGTTTTGGGGTGCGATGCCATCTGTACGCTGATGACACTCAGCTGTACATTTCCACCCCAGACCACCCCAATGATGCCCTCGAAGTGATGTCCCAGTGTCTGGAGGCCGTGCGGGTCTGGATGGGGAGGAACAGGCTTCGGCTCAACCCTTCCAAGACCGAGTGGCTGTGGATGCCGGCGTCCCGGTATAGCCAGCTGGTGCCATCGCTGGCTATTGGGGGCGAGTCACTGACCCCCACAGAGGGGGCTCGCAACTTGGGGGTCCTCCTGGACACACGGCTGTCTTTAGAAGAGCATATGACGGCCGTGGCCAGGGGGGCTTTTTATCAGGTTCGCCTGATACGCCAGTTGCGCCCCTTTCTGGATCGGGACTCCTTGTGCACAGTCACTCATGCCTTGGTTACGTCACGCCTGGACTACTGTAACGCTCTCTACATGGGGCTCCCCCTGAGGAGCACCCGGAGGCTCCAGCTGGTGCAGAATGTGGCCGCACGGGTGATTATGGGAGCGACGTGGCGCTCCCACGTAACACCTCTCCTGCGCGAGCTGTATTGGCTCCCGGTGGTCTTCCGGGTGCGCTTTAAGGTGTTGGTTCTCATCTTTAAAGCGCTCCATGGCTTAGGGCCAGGATATTTGCGAGACCGCCTGCTGCTACCGATAACCTCCCACCGGCCAATACGCTCTCACAGAGAGGGCCTCCTCGGGGTGCCGTCGGTCAGGCAATGTCGGCTGGCGGCCCCCAGGGGGTGAGCCTTCTCTGTGGGGGCACCCGCCCTGTGGAATGAGCTGCCTCCCGGAATACGATTGATCCCGGACCTCTGGACCTTCCGTAAAGCCCTGAAGACGTTTTTATTTCATCAAGCCGGCCTAGCCTAAATGGTTTTTAACTGGGATTTTAAATTTTATTGATTTGGGGTTTTAAATTGGGTAGCCAATTATTTAATTTTTTTAATTATCTTAACTTTTGTATTTGTATGTTTTTTAATTTTGGCTGTTCACCGCCCTGAGTCCCTTCTGGGAGAAGGGTGGTATATAAATTAAATTAATAAATAAATAAATAATAAATATCTTATATAGTCTTAAATTGAGTTCTGTTAAGATTAACAGAAAATATTATTTTTATGTTGCTTACAATGATTTTAGAAGGAAAAATAGCATAAAAATAAGTTTATTTCCTGATTTATTTAATTTATACAAAGTTTTGTATCTGTTGGGACAACCCAACTGACAGCACCAAAATATAACAGAGAACAATTGAGAAGTAATAAAGTTGAAGAATGAATATTAAAATAATTGTAAAACAATGTACAGTCACAATTGAAAATGTAGGTTTTAACTCTATTGTTTAAATTCAGGCGAAAAAAATGGAAGAACAATACAGCTCTTGATAAGTGTGTTCCCAGGTTTGGATGCAACGTAGGACTTTGAAATTTTAAATTTATTTCTTTGTTATTTATTTTTTATTTATTTATTTGGCGCCCATCTTGTGTTAATGACTCTGGGCAGCTTACAGCATCAAAGTTAAATAAAAACCTTGATTTCAGGAAATAGTTGTCATTGCTTATAAATGCAGTAAAAGTTTAAAACCTGCCACTGGATGAATCTGTTACATTATTGACCATGGAAAGATTTTTCTGCTACAAGCCAGACTCTTCTTCCACATTATGTGCTTCAAATAAGAAGAGACAAGGAAATAAACTAAAGTAATACTTAGCAGTAGCTAGCAGTTGATCCATTCCAGCCTGAAAAATAAGCTTCAGTTCTTCAATAGTGTTTTTGCTTACGAATAGAGCTAGTTAGAAGGATTATTGGAGGTAGATCTTGGGCTCTAAGTTGCTAGATTCAAAAGGAAAACCAAAATTTCTTTTAAATATAATCAACTGAATACATCTGTCTGCCTCATCTGAAATGTTTTATTAATTGCCCCGAACTACTGTGAAGTCTTATCTTCTTTTCTTTTTCTATAGGAGATTCTTACTTAAGAATCACTTTGAACTGCGAGATGCATGGCAAATAAATTGACAGTAATAATAAATAATTTTTGCTACAAACTCATTTTTTATTTGCTATCAACCACAAAAATCTTTCTTTTCTCCTTCAGAGTTTGGAATATATTTTTATCTTATAAAAAGAAATGTCTGTGTTCTATTTTATAACTTCAAGGCTTTTGTTTATTTCATATGGGACTAAATTTCCTTTTGGCTTGATAGGCATTCAGAAATACATATGTTTGTATTAAATTTGAATCAGAGGAAAAATAAAAAAACGAGAAAATAATGAGAGAGAAGAGTGTTTTGCATATGCTGTTCTAGGCTTTGGAAACATGATTCAGAGCTATTCATTTGTGTGGCAATTTTTTTCTGTAGGATGCAAGATGTTAAGATGAAACCTTCCTCCTGATATAGCTTAATAAAAGTTATTTGAAATGGTAATTTCATTTTCAGAAACAATTTTTTCTTTGGCAAAGAAGAAGTAGCCAGCTTTTTGCAGCTGCAAGTACAATATTTGCAAAATAACATTTCACTTCTACTGCTTTTCTTTTTATATATATTATTTAATATTTTATCATAAAAATAAAATAAAAAACAGTAAAACAAACAAATAAATTGAAACACAACAAAAGCATACATTCAACCCTAATAACAAACAAGAAAAAATATGTCTAAGTGCTGAAAGAAAAGAAAAAGCAGTAAATTCTCCTCCCCTTTTTCACACACACACACATACACATACATGTATGTATGTATGTATGTATGTATGTAAAAGGGGAGGAGAAAGTACTGCTTTTTCATATGAGGAAAAGAAAAAGCAGGCAACAGATTGAACTAATAATTACACTAATCTTCAAATCCCTCTGTTAACCATCTGTTATTATATTTAGCTCATAGAAAGTCCACAAACAGTTTCCAGTCTCTTATAAAGCTGTCTAGTCCATTATCTCTAATCAAAGCAGTTAATTTTGCCATCTCTGCTAAATCAGTCAATTTCAAAATACATAATTCAACAGTCAGCATTCCTTTTTCTTTCCAGTAATTGGCAAGTGCAATCCTTGCAGCCATCACCATGTGAAGGAATAGCACCCCAAATTGTTTTTCAATTGGCTTGTCCATATTTAAAAAAAAGCTTCAGGTTTCATTAATATTTGTATCTTAAATATTTTTTCATTGTCATTATTATGTTTACCCAGTAATCATATTTCATATATTTGCAAGACTATTCCACTGCTTTTCTTGATAAAATAACGAACGTGTCTAATCGAATCAATGACAGGGAAAAAAAGGAAGGAAGGTTGGTTTTTTTTTTTTAAACAAAGGAATGCAGTGGGGTCAAATAATTCCACATTAGAAATATTTGAGAAAGGCTCTCAGTTGATTCCTTGATTTGAAGGGAACAAGCCTGCAACTTGAGAATTCTCAACTTGTCTCTGATTTAAAATGATATCTCTGTTCCAATGGGAGTCAGCTCTGCCACTTTGATATTCTTCATTATTGTTAAAAACTGTAGTGCTTTATTTTACAATATTTAAATACTGCCCTGATCCAAACATTCTGGACAATACACACTAGAGATTAACTTTCATCCTTTTCCACATGAATAATATGAATTTTGCATTTTACATTGCATTAGTTGTGAAGCTCAAATGTCTTTGGACACCAGGAATCAACATCCTGGAGCTGCCTAGATCTTGGGAACTTTATTTTTGATCAGCATTAGTAAACCTGGTTTACTAAGTAGTGTAACACACAAAGAAGAAACAAAACTGCATATCAGTTATATGCAACCAGTTCAGGCAACTAACATCTGCAAGAAAACAATCAAATTCAGAGAGCACCAAGGACTTCACAGATTAAAGAATGTTTGTGAGAGAGTTTTCTTGCAGAAGGAAGTGTAAGAACTGAGATTCCAGGAAGAAGTCTAGCACACTGATGTGGGGATTGCTGACAGATACCTCATGCTTCCTCCCTGCTTCTTCATGATAAATAACTTAAGCCTCTAAAGATATTTCCAAACAATTCCTAGAAGCTCCAGCCTGTGTGGATGGTTTTGGGAATGCTGAGTATTACAGTACAATAATATGCGGAGGGGATCAAATTGCCCACTCTTAAAGTTTTTTAGTCCCTCTAAATACAATGTTTTCCTTTATATAATAAGCTGCCTTTGAATTCATATAGGTAACCATTTTTCAGATATTACTGCATTGATGCCTCTTAATACACACACACATACATACACATACTTTCTTAAGATAAAATAATTCTACGATGTGATATGATATAATTCTATGATTCTAAAATAATTCTATGATTCTGAAGATAAAATAATTCTATGATGACAGCTTTATCATTATTATTTCCTAAGAAACTCATTCAACATGTTGCTTTTCAACATGAATTATTGTCCTTTACTTACCAAAACACCCATGTAGAAATTTCTCATGAACTTTAAACAGTCTTACTGTTTTTCTCTTTTGTGAAGTTCTTTATTAATTCTGTAAGAATTTATTAAGGAACTCCTCAATTTTGCTTGCAGAGGAATCCATAGGGTTTGCTTGAACTGAATACTCAAAAAGTTATTTTAGGAGCAGTTAAATGAATTCTTTTCAATATGTACAGTTTTGCAGCTGGGATTGGAATGTAAATTGCATGCAGAGAAGCTTATGATAGTTACTTTTTAAATGAATTTTTAAGTGGCATCTTTATTAAGAGATGCATCTGAAGACACTATTTTCGGTGAAAAGTGTAAAACTAAAAACTGCTGTTTTAAAATTATATTTTGTGTTTCTTGGGCATGTATGGTAAATAACGGATGTCAGTGTTAGAAAGAATGCTCATATTATATACAAAACATATGGGCATATTCACACAACGAATGAGATATTTTATCTAGTTCATTTAAGCTTGGCTAACATGGTTAAATATGTATGAAGAGCATATGTATATATCATGTTTATATACCCATATCCAACTGATAAAACCATTATCTGATGTAGTTCTTTGGATAATCTTTGTTAGGGTGTACAGTATCTGTCAATAGGAATTGCTTTAGTATATAAAGCATTTTTCACACTCTTTAGAATTCATTTTCTATTAAAGACAGACATATAGTTTTATAAACAGGAATCCAAAGTTGTGTATTCTTCACATTCCTGTACTTTTTTTTATATATAATAGCTCTGTAACTCATCATGTAAGTCTTCCCAAAGCGCTCACTATTTATATGTACCGGTAGGTGCTTATAGATACAGAATAAGAAAACTTTGAACATGGCAGGTGTAAAATTTGAATATGCTTTTGGTCAGAACTCTGTAATATCTCCTTTAGCAGAAGGTACAGTGAACAATGCCATAGATAAAAGGCTCCAGAATACCTGTTTTATGCTCAACATTAATCATCTTACCAAGAGATTCAAGACTGTTTTTCTTTCCAAATCAGAACTGAAGTCAGATTAGAAAGGATCCATAGGAAAAAAAAATGCAAGTGGACTCCAATATTTGTTATGTCACTGCTTTAGAACTTTAGTCCAAAAAACAAAGATTGTGACTTCTGGATTTAAAAAACGGTGGCCTGGAAATGGCTCTGTGAAAAGTGGAACCAGTGATGTGGCAAAAAATGAAAAGCTGTCATGTAGGCTGCCTCTCTGAATCTCTCCAGAAGTTATGACCTGGAGGGTTTTCACAAGTAGTTCTGATTGCTTCACCTGACAATGGCAGACAGTGAAACAAAACTTAGTTCCCCTCTCATTTCTAGTCCAATTCCTTATTGTTTTATTTAATTATTAGTTGTTTGTTTTATCAGGAAAATGTTTTGCAAAATATTACAGTTATACCAGTACCTCTTCCATAATGTTACCTCTTCCATAACCTTATTCACTGGAAGATACGTGCCTTATTCTAATGATAAAAATATGATTCTTGATTCTAAAATCTAATTCCTTTTCTTAAAACAATTATTGATATAGTCTTTCTGACCAATAAGAGGATTTGACATCAGAAGCATCTCTTTGAGTCTGAACTAGCTCAAAACCTCCTTCTCAGGGGGAAGAGGGAGGGAAACAGCCCCACTCTGAGGTTAATTCCCATTGTGGTCTTGAGGAGGGCACATTACCACTCTCAAATATTAAAATCTTCATCATACTACAGTCACCTTAATACTGATCAAGATAAGATCCTCTTTAGGATATGATAAAAACAAATGAAAGCTAAAATCCTATATAAGATTCAGTCAGAAACAATCCATACATAATGTTCTGGCTTTCAATAGCTTCCCCGCTTCCCTGTCCCCCTTCCCATATTGGAGCTCTCCATGGTACTGCCTTTTTTTTTTTTTTGGTTCCTTCTCAAAAATATCAATGTGAATAATCTGAACATAGCTGTCCACATTTGCATCCTGACCCAGATAATATTGCTAACATTCTAAACTAAACAATCCCCTTAGAGCTCAATAATCCAAATGATATGTAATAAATGTATGGACCGTCCTTTGATCCTTTGCTGTCTTAATGCTAAATCCTTTTTCATTGTTACACTAATTATCTATTCAAACACTGCTGTCAGCTCCCCAGAGAATCAAAACCTGGACTTCATGCAGTATGAGAGGGTGCTTGGGACTGATTATGTCAACTGCTGTCAACTGTTGCCCTATCCCTGTTCCACAGATCAACCAGATTTTCATCAAGACCACCATGGCTTGTGGCAGCAGAATCTAGTAATTTTCAAAGGCTGTGTTAATAACCCTTTTTCCATTCCTGCGCAAAGTTTATGAGTAGTGATCCATCAATAATGTGGTTCTTTTGAACTTCTCGTTCTGCCTTTTTTGTATATCACTTTCATCTTTCCCAGCAAATAGTACGTCATGAATATATCTTGTCACATTAATTGAGGGGCCCGTGGTTGCTATGACATCCTCAACTATTCCAGATGACAAGAATGTGACAGTGATGTAGAAAATTGCTCAGAATGTATCATTTCAGAGAAAACAGTCCTGTTAGAAAATTAGGGACACCTTCATAAGTTCCACTGGGAGACAACAGGGACATCAGCAGAATCCTTCTGTTCCAATGTGCCATGATTAGACACATACATTTCATTTTATTAGTTAAGATTAATTACAGTTTGCCAAGATTTGGAGAAGAAACTAGTTCTAATAATCTAAAACAGAAGTGAAAACTTTGAGGCTAATTCTTTTGACTACAGGTAGTCCTTAACTTATGACCACAATTGAACCCAAAATTTCTGTTGTTAAATGAGACATTTGTTAAGTGAGTTTTTCCCCATTTTACAACCTTTCTTGACAAGAGTTGTTAAATGAATCATTTTAGTTGTTAATAACGATCGTTAAGTGAGTCTGTCTTCCCCATTGACTTTGCTTGTCAAAAGGTGGCAAACAGCAACCATCATAAATATGACTCAAGTGCCAAGTATCTAAATTTTGATCACATCACCATGGAGATTCTGCAATGGTCATAAATGTGAAAAATATCATAAGTCACTTTTATCAGTGCCTTTCTAATTTCGAACAGTCACTAAATGAGCTGTTGTAAGTCAAGGACTACTTGTACATTGGATGAAACAGAACTACACAAACATTCCCATAGGTAACATGGTATTGCTTATCCTTTCAATGAGTCTCATCTTACCTTGATAAATATTCCAGAAGCACAACCTAGGATAATTAAAACTTTGATTATTGAATTATGGAACTTCCTATGCTTCTCAAAGGTGCTTTTTCAAGAGGCAACTGGACTTCCTTGTTTTTTCTTTGAAGTCGTTTCACTTCTCATCCAAGAAGCTTCTTTAGCTCTGACTGGATGGTGGGGAATGGAAGGATTTATATTCCTTGCAGACAGCTGGTCATTTACATTCTTTTAGCAAGTTGTTGAGGCCACTTGGAGGTTTATCTGTGTCCTCAGGGTCACCTCAGGGTGTGGAGCCTTCTTGGAACTGCTGAAAGGATTGTGTTGTGGAGCTGTGCTTCCTGCACTGTTGTATGAGAAGTGAAAAGTCTTCAAAAAAACAACAACCCAGAAAGTCCAGTTGCCTCTTGAAAAAACACCTTGGGGGCAACCACAACCTGGATGACTGATAATCTCCATAGACATTTTCCTATGACACTATTTTTAAAAAAATATTTTTATTGATTTAACAACCACAACACAACACAATATACAAAACATCAACACACCATGTGTGTCTTTTTACATATCAGTTTCGTTCCTCTTACTTTCATCTTTCTACATTCCCCATTTTCCCTGTGACTCTATTTTTAATCCTTTTCTCTCTCTAATAGTTACATCTAGCTTCCCCAATCTGTTCCTCTTTAGATGTGTTGATAACCACTCCATCATTTCCAACCAGAATCTGGTAGCTGATTTTCATGAAACAGCTGATAAGACATTCAGCTCTAAGTTCCATTTTCAAATGAAGCCAAAGCATCTGTGGAAAGTAATAGATTGCATGAGTACTAAGATGATGAGAGTGAATTCTAGAGAGGCTGATAGTTACAACATACTTTACAATGGGGTTAATGTTGAAAAGTGTTCAGGTATTTCAAATGGTGCAGAATATTTAAACTACTTGGGCTTTTTTTAACAGCACTAAAACAATGTTATTACATTGCACAAGCTTCCAAGTTGTCTTTTTTTCTGAGCATAGTTTGGAAGTTTGTTGTTTATGTAGAAAGACAAGTTTTGAAAGATTACCACTTTATTTTATTTACCAAAAGAACTTTGGGAGATAGGAATCTAGGTCAAAGTTTTATCTATGTCTGTAGCCCAATTATTGTATGGATTTGCCTCAGCTGGAATTAATTTCATTTCTCAACAGGTAGTTTTGAAATTTTTGCTTTCCTCAGTGTTTCTTGGTTTTTAACATTTAAAAACTCTATTCTTCTTATTAGAATGGTGCTCCTTTATTTTTTAATATTTTTTATTATTCAGATTGCTCAAATAATCTGTTGCTGCCTTTTAAGCACTGTGACTGAAATGAAAGAAACAGGATTGAACATAAAGAATGGAAAGAAACTGAATTGAACATAAAATCGAAGTTGGGTTTTTTAAATAAATAATTCTAATGTTTTTAAATAAAAAATACAACAGTAGATATTGAAAAGAAGTGTATTATAATCGAAACTGGCTTGTATACTTTGGATCTGGATTGGTGAGCTCCTTGCGCAGATACACACTTAACCATGAAGCTGAGTGATGTTGTATCAGTCACTTTATCTCTGGATAGTTTCACAAAATGACTTTGTAAGAATAAATTTGTAAGTAGGGAGTGGCAAAAGTTAGTTCCTACATATTGGTGAAACAAATTAAAATATTTATGTTTATACACCAAGTTGTGTCTGTGTATCTATTACATAGTAGTCAGTATTATGTCCTGAATTTATGTTGACCTGAAAACTGCCAAGTTCTCATAACTTGTGTTTAATAGGCTCCAAATGGCTGTCATGACAACTTCCAATGTTTTTGGTTGAGGCCATACTAAAAATAATTGGACACAGGAACAAAAAAGTGATTCTTTTGCCTGCCATACAATATTATGAGACATAACAATGCACCACCATCATTTTAATTACAGTGCTCTTTTTCTTTTTTTTAAAGTAGGGGTCTTTGAAGTCCCAGAACAAATAGAAATGATCCCAGGCAATTTTCTGTAGTAAAACTATTTGCTATAGTAAAACTATTTTACAAAAAAATGTGGAGTTGTGCTATTAGTTTCTTTTAAAAAAAATCTGACTGTACTTCTGTTGTTTTAAATAATACTTGGCCAAAGTAGATCAAGGTAATAAAAGTTTTCCATTCCTATATATGGATAATTTTCCCTTATGATTAAGATTCTATTGTAAAATATTCAATGATTTATTAATATAGTGCAATTAGTGTATTATACATTTAAAAACCAAATTTATTTGTAGTTTACAAGTCCTTGTAGTACCTCAGAGACTTTTTGTATTATGAAATCTTTAACAAGATGTCTAGTTTACTACACAAACTGCATTTGAAAGCCTTCTCAAAGTGCAGTACTTTGTTTATTTATTCACTTAGTAATTCCCTAAATGTTTAGTGGAAGAAGGAAAAGCAATTTCCCATCAGATAAGACTAATGAGGCTTTCAGGACAAGTTGTTTTGTCCTTTGAATTACAGTCTTTGCATGAAAAATCTGTAAAACTGAATAACTAGAAGGAAATATAAAAGTATGAGTGTTATTTTTACAAACTTCAAAACTGATACTTTATACAAAGAAGAAAAATATCTGATAATGGCAGCAATCCAGTATAAATTTGAGATTGTGTGTGCTTGTGTATATGTGTTGTATTACTTTGTAACTGGATATTTTTATTCAGTTTATTCTCTTTTCTTTGACATGCAGGTTAACATTCAGCCTTCAGAGTGGCATCACTCCTTATTGCTGCCTCATTCCTGGGCTGGATTTATGGAGAGAGCATATCATGCAATTATTCAAGTATGAGATACTAGCATATACAATAGATCAATGGATATTTTTATTTTTTTCTTGTACAATGGGGTGAAATACATAAGTAAGCATGCCTGATGCATTCAGGGTTTTCAGTAGTCCTTAACTTATGATCACAATTGAGCCCAAAATTTATGCTGCTAAGTGAGAAATTTGTTAAGTGAGTTTTGCTCCAATTTACGACTTTTCTCACCACATTTGTTAAGTGAAACCCTGCAGTTCTTAAATTAGTAACATGGTTGTTAAGTGAATCTGGCTTCCCCATTGACTTTTCTGGTCAGAAGGTTGCAAAAAGGGGACCATGTGACCCCGAGATATTGCAACTGTCATAAATATGAACCAGTTGTCAAGCATCCGAATGTAAATCACATGATCAGGGGGATGCTGCAACAGTCATAAGTCAATTTTTCAGTGTTGTTGTAACTTTGAATAGTCACTAAGCAAAATGTTGTAAGTCAAGGACTACCTGTACTTTGGGCTCTTGAGAGGTCTAAGTTTAATATTAAGGAAAGATGGATATAAAATGTCTCCTTGAGATATGATATGAGTATAAATGTCTATGACAGTGTTTCTCAACGTTGACAACTTTAAAATACATGAATTTCAACCTTGTATTCTAAAATCCTGCATCATAGTTACATACACTTTGAGAACCAAAATAAGGTAATGGGCGTTTTTTAAAAAATGGCTTTTGGGAAATCTAAAATTAGGAAAAGTTGCACATAAAAATGTTGCCTTATAAAACTAACCTGTTTTTAACACGTCTTTTAAAATATCTTTGAATTCGTTTTTTTTTAAAATCTGTACAAAACATTATTATAACATTACAACAGTAATGTGGACAGATGCATAACTACAACTTGTAAAATTGAACGAATTTTACAGTTTAATTGTGCCTTTGAAAAATTTGTAGGGTTGTTATGAATTGAAATCATAATCTATAGAACATTTACTGTACTAAGAGAACACTGTGGTTTTTTTTAAAAAAAAGGCCTCTTTTGAATTTTTTCTAACATTTATTTATTTTATTAAGATCGACATTGCAACAAAAAGAACCAGACTAGAATCCACACTTTTAGTTCTAACCTAATTTCTTTCTCACACTAATTTGAGGTTGTTAAACATGAGTGAGCACAATTCATTTAATTCTTTTTGAATCTGTATTTAACTTTTCACTTAACTAGAGCTGAATGAACAAGGCTATCTTATTAGGTTGTTGTAGTTCAGCCATGAAGTACCAGAACCTAATAGCTGTTAAATTTGTATGTGTGTGTGTGTGTGTCGCTGCCTGTGTATGTGTGAGTAAGTGTGTATGACTTCAAAAGATTAGGGTAACCTCTATGCATATCATTAGCATGAAGAAATAATTGTCAGTCTCAATTAATGAAGGAACTTTTGCATCACAAACATAACTTTATGAAGAATTTTATTATTATTATTTATACATGTTAATTTGAACATACCAGAAAAATGTGACAAATAACTTGGAAAGATACTTATTTTAGTATACTTTCTCACAAGATTCAATATTGCAAATAATTTTTTCTAATCTTTAGATCACAGCAGAAATAATCTCTTTCCATTTCCCTACAATTAGAAAATTTAGAAACTGTCTTCTAAATATTAGAATCGCATCTCCTGGATATTTATTGCAGGGCCGGATTTTCCTATAGGCTAACTAGGCTTCAGCCTAGGGCCTCAAGATCAAGAGGGGCCTACACAGTGGTGGGATTCTAGGGGGTTCGGCCGAACCCTTTGTTAAATTGCTGGCTCGCCCTCCCCTCGCCTCCCACCCGCGTGGCGCCAGCCTACCGTAGCCAGGGGTGGGCAATTGTGGCTCTTTTACAACCTGTGGACTTCAACTTCCAGAATTAGGAATTCTGGGAGTTGAAGGCCACAGGTTGTAAAAGAGCCACAATTGCCCACCTCTTCCCTAGCCTGAGTTCCGCTGCCTGGGATCCATGTGGGCTGCCACGTGGTTCCCCACCGGCTCCGGACGCAAGAGAACAGGATGGAGAAAGCAGCTTCCACGCCTTCACTCACCCTCACTCTCTGCTCTGTTGGATCGCCGGCCGTTTGCTTACCCCGCCCACTCCCAATCTATTGCTGCCTCCGATGGCTAGAGGAAAAAAAACCTTCAAATTCTTGCCGGGGTCTTCAAAGGGCCGCCCTAGAGCCAGTGGTGCAGCCGAACCCTTTGTTAAATTGCTGGATTGCCCCGCCCCTCCGCACCACTATTTATTGCCAATAAATACTGGTGGGCGAGGGGCGGGGGAGCCAGCAATTTAACAAAGGGTTCGGTGTTTTTTTTTGTAATTTTATTGGCCCACGGAGCTTCAGCATAGGCTAATTGGCCTCCCGGCTCTCAGCTGATTTGTCTCAGCTGTTTTGCTCAGGGCTCTTCTGCTTCCTTGCAAAGAGTCCTGGAGCAGATTTTTTTTCCCTTTTCCCTGCTGAAACACGAAACTGAAACTGCTTTGCTGTTGCTGCAAGGTTGGAAAATTAGGCAGGCAGAATTCTTTTCTTTTTCCTCACCAAAAAAGGTAGGTGCAAACAATGGGAAATTTAGGGGAAAAGAGGAGAGTTCAGGATTTTAAAACACAAAAGAAAAAAAGCTCTATTTAACTAGGGAATTGTAATAATTGAGATACTATTAATTGTATATTTCTGAAAGCAGAAATGGTTAAGTTGTGGTTTGGAGGAATATATGGGGGAAATTATTTGGTTTATTATTATTGGTAAATATAATTAATGGATTTGTAAGAAATTGGATTGCATGGAAGTAATTGGAATATTCATGTTCATATTTATTAATATACAAAAAAGGTAGTTATATAACTAATTGATTTATATTAAAATGTTGAATTTATATTAAACAACTAATATTACATAATTAACCAATGTGAGGATGGATATAAAAATAGATGACAATAGGAAGGGGTATAATATAGAATAGAAGGGAAAAATTGAATTTGATTAAGATTAGAGATGAGGATGAAGGGTAATATTGGTTTTTTACAAAAATAGATGAGGAATAAATATGGCAAAAAGGAAATATAGAAATTGTAAATTTAATTGAAATGACTAAACACTGTTTAAATTTGTGAACCGGCCAAATACTCTGTTCAAAGAAAATACATTGTATGTTTGTATGTGTGTTTCTAATTATTGTTATTTATTCATATTTGTTCTCTTTTATTCTTTAAAGTTTAACAATTCATTCTTTATCTTAATATCTTTATATTTGTTTGGGGTTGGCTTTCTTCCCTTTCATCTTTTTTATTGTACAGCAATCTTTCTCCTCAAACCTACCACCTCTCTCTTTTCTTTCCTTCTTACTTTCTCTTCCTCCCCCTCTTCTTCTCCTCTCTACTTCCTCTTCCTTTCTCCTTCTCCTCCTCTCTTCCTCCCTCTCTTACCCTCCCTCCTACTCTAATTTCCCTTCCCTTCCTTTATCCCTCTCTATTGCTGTATCCTTTTATGCATATGGACTACTCAGAGGGCTGAAAAAGTTATTTCTGACTGGTCCTCACACTTTTGACCAGTCCTCGAACTTACGACTGTCCTCACATTTTACGTTTTTGCCCTATCTTGTCACCATGGTGAAGAGAAGCAGTTGTGAAATGAGTGACATGGTTGTTAAGAAAGCTGCACGGACATAAATGTGAGGATGGTCATAAGTGTGAGGACCGGTCAAAAGTGCGAGGCCCAGTCAGAAATGACTTTTTTCAGCCCTCTGAAAAAAGTCTATGCACATAGCCACGCCCACCCGGTCACATGACGAGCTAGCCACGCCTACACAGTCATGTGACCAGCTAGCCACGCCCACCCAGTCACATGATTTCCAAGCCACACCCCCAACTAAGCCACGCCCAAAGAACCTGTTGTTAAAAAAATTGAATCCCACCACTGGTGAAAGGGCCTCATAAGTGGAATAGCCTAGGGCCTCTTTTCATCTAAATCCGGCCCTGATTTATTGTGATAAATATCAGCAAAATATTTAAGATGAATGCTATAGTTGTTTAGTAATAAAGGACCAAGCAACTTTCCCCAAATTATAGCATCAAAGCGTACTGAACTGTCTAAATGTACATTATTTTTAGAGAACTTTCCCAAAAGTGGCAATCATTAATGAAAGTAATTAGAATTTATCGGGCTCTTTAAGAGATGCATCTTCATCCTTTAAACCTAAAATTTCAGATTCCATCACTTAACACATAGCTTATTACACAGAAAAGATCCACAAAGGGCATTTGGATTTAACTGTGGAATAGTGATCAGGCAAAAGGTTACATCTGTTATATAAGTGTTCCCTGTAGAAATCATTGTGTACTACCTATGTAAGTACTCCTGCTGATTTTTGTTATGATTATACAGGGGAGGCAAGCTGAATTGGAGATGCAATTAAAGCATGGAAAAGAGGAACTAGAGCAAGTACAATACAAGCAATTTACAGCCTGGCTCTGGTAAGGCAATGATTATCTATTCCTTGTCACCTAGAACAGTGGTGAGGTAGTGTGGAAAGAAACAAGTAGTATAATTTGAAGGATTCAAAGTTGTAAGTTTTACTAACTTTAAACATGTTAATGATAAAAAACAGATATGGTCTTGTAGAGAAATGGCAAATACTAAGCCTAATCACAAAGAATTAGTTTTTTAACAGTAGCTCTTTTCTATATGAAAAACGTCGGAAATTTTTTACGACGGAATTGGCAGCACATCCCTAAACAAGTTGCTTACATCGTTCTGAAATTTCTTTCTGAGTGTTCAGTAATTTGATGCATATAGGAAATGTGCTTAGCATTTAAATGCATGACTTTGTTGTAGTATCGGTGACCATACTTCAGTTTCTTATGTTCAGTATACCTCTATGTATGGATTCAGTGTAAAAATATGCCTGGTTATGATTACACTATAGCATGGCAACTTGAAAGCTTTGCAAATTGACAAATATATGTATATTAAATACATAAATGTAGTATTTATCCAACATTATTAAGCTGTTTCCTTGCCTTATAGCAATCTAAATGTTGCTAAAAATATAACGCAAAACATTATATTTGGTAGATTATTTTCAAGGTAATGTCTCAATTGTGCCTCTAAACAGGAAATAGAACAAAATTAGAAATTAAGTTATGAAGGGGAAAATTGTATGTTATCCAAGATTTTCTGGTTCAAATTTTGGAATTTGAAGTTTATCTTAATAGTAAAGGCAGTTATCTAGTCTCAAGGAAGACCTCACTGTTGAAACTGTGGGTTTAATCGCACTAGCAATAAATGAAGAAGTTTTGATTATGACATACTTTCTTATAATATTCTTATGTCCCTGTATGAAAATTAAATTAAAAAAGAATAATCTGTATCTATGTAGAGACAAAGCAGAAGATAATTAAGATAAACATTTGCTTGCTAGTGAGAATTGGTTTATGTTTATAATGGCGCATAATCTGAGGAACACATTTCTTTGAGTTTGCCTAACAATGCAAGAATGTAGCCTCTGTGGCTATGCAACAAAATATGGTCAAAAGAATATTTATTGTTTTATATTGATATAGAATTGTGATAAAATAATCTGAAGTGAAACAGTGAGAGAGGCTGCTTAGGCCTCCACATGTCAACTATCTCCTTATTCTGCAAATCCATCAATGCTTCAACAAATCAACCAGTTCTAGTGACTGGAATATTCAGAACTTCCAAGAAATCTGCAAACAATGCAAAAAATAGGTTTCCCTGTCACTGAAAAGGTTTTAAATCTCAATCTATTGTTTTCATTCTGTTCAATAAATACTTTAGAAATTCTTACTGATCTGTCTTTTATGGATCACACCCTTTTCTGGAAAACTACGGTACATATATCAGTTCAGTATTTGAGCAACCCTGCATGCAATTCAGCAATAGAATATCAGTTGATGCACACAATCAAGAGTGCACATCCATTTCTTAGATATTGCCTGGAACAAGAACTTAATTGGGGGTGATTTTACAACCAATTACGGTTCTTCCATCTCTAGTCTCCCCCATATTTTGCTTTCTACCAAATTCAGACCCTTTAGGATACTCACTGATAGATACTCCACCCCCCCGCCCACATACTCACAGTTAACACTGTCTAATTCCATAGCACATTCTTCACTTTCTTGTTTCTCTCTTTTAACAGGGTTAGAGATATGCTAACTGATGCAGTCAAAGGAGCTTCCAAGTAAGATCTGCTTCTTAATAAATACAGGCTGTGATGATGATGATGATGATGATGATGATATTATTATTATTATTATTATTATTATTATTATTATTATTATATCTTTTATTCATTAAACATGAAACTCAGTCAACTGAACATTTAAAAATGTGTCACAAATACCATTGACTGGTGCCAATGGTTGATACGGTTTGCTGCCAGCGTCCTAGGTATCAACCAAGTACCTTCTAAAAATATATGATTATTTAAATAGTAAATATATTAATATATATTACCCGGTTTCTCCAAAAATAAGACCCAACTGGAAAATAAGTCCTAGCATGATTTTTCAGGATGCTCATAATATAAGCCTTACCCCCAAAATAAGCCCTAGTTAAGATTGTCAGCCAGATGGGTGCATTTGGTACTGTATTTCCCCCAAAATAAGACCTCACCAGAAAATAAGCCCTGGTGCATCTTTTGGAGATGCATTAGGGCTTATTAATTAATATAAGACCTGGTCTTATTTTCAGGGAAACACAGTATTAAAATATATTATTATTATCTCTTTTATTCATTAAACATGAAACCCAGATGATGATGATGATGATGATAATGATGATGATGATTAAATCTAATTTAAACAAATATTATTATTACATCCCTCTCATGAGAAGCTTTCCTTAAGAAGCACTATCTGACCAAAGGCTGTTTAAAAGAAAATCTTACTAAAAAAACACTATCCCATCATACAGGATGAACAGCTTCAAAACAAAGTTGCTTTCATAGATTTTGACTCTCTCTCTCTCTCACACACACATTAATATTTTTGTTCTTTTCACTAACTATATAAATATAAAGTAATTTCTCTGTTATCTTTATTGTGGGTATTAACATAACAGTTACAAAACATTACTGGAGACATACTAAATGTGATACCCTTGGTTCAATTAATGAATAGGGTCTTTTTAAAAAGCAAGCGTGGATAGCCTAATCTGGATCAGAACCCTGGTGTGGGAAGGAAGGGCTTTTGGGGTTTTTTTTCCTGGTCCTTTCATTCATCATCTCTGAATACTGATACTGGAAGCCATTTCTAGGGGATGTATGCAAACAAGTTCAAACCTTTTTTAAAATGGTTTAACTCGTAACTTAATCCCTTCCTCCAAAACCCATATATATTTAAAGTTCTATTGTAGTTCATGGAGAGTATATTAAATGACAACCAAAGTCAACCTTCTTTTTCTTAATGTGAAATCTTTTACCTATGCTAGACCTACTACGTTCAGAATTCAAACATCATATATTCTGCATGGTAATCCTAAAATTTGTAGATATTAAACATTTTAGAAGATAACAGATTATTTGAAAGGGCTTACTTCTCATTCTGTTTCTCTAACCTCATTCTCCTTCCTTTATTTTTTCCTTTATTTCATTGACAACTGATACATGGCCTTCAACAGAGAAAGTCCAGTAGTTAAAGGGAATTGTCTTCTAGCATTAACAGGACTGGCAGTTGCTGTTGCAAAGCATGAAAAAGAACTTTCTTCTGACATTGAAGAACAATTTGATGTGAGTTAAAATGACTTTTACTGTAAAACAAATATTGTATATGTAAACATTAATAACTGGCCATGATGTTCTTACTGTGCTATTTCTAGTATAAGGCGCAATCAGGTACATGAGTTTTAAATTCAGTTGCTTAAAATATCACTGGAAACATAAATAGTTTGTGACCATAAGAACAAAAACAATGATTAAAAAAGTCTATATAAATTGCTTATTTAAAATTGCATTCCTACAGTCAGGTCCAGAAATACTGGGACATCGACACAATTCTAACATCTTTGGCTCTATACACCACCACAATGGAGTTGGCATGAAACAAACACAATGTGCTTTAACTGCAGACTGTCAGCTTTAATTTGAGGGTATGTACATCCAACTCAGGTGAACGGTGTAGGACTTACAACAGTTTGCATATGTGCCTCCCACTTGTTAAGGGACCAAAGGTAATGGGACAGTTGGCTTCTCAGCTGTTCCATGGCCAGGTGTGTGATATTCCCTCATTACCCCAATTACAATGTGCAGATAAAAGGCCCAGAGTTCATTTCAAGTGTGCTATTTGCATTTGGAATCTGTTGCTGTCAACTCTCAAGATGAGATCCAAAGAGCTGTCACTATCAGTGAAGCAAGCCATCATTAGGCTGAAGAAACAAAACAAACCCATCAGAGAGATAGCAAGAACATTAGGCCAAAACAACTGTTTGGAACATTCTCAAAAAGAAGGAACGCACCGGTGAGCTCAGCAACACCAAAAGACCCGGGAGATCACGGAAAACAACTGTGGTGGATGACCAAAGAATTCTTTCCCTGGTGAAGAAAACACCCTTCACAACAGTTGGTCAGATCAAGAACATCTCCAGGAGGTAGGTGTATGTGTGTCAAAGTCAACAATCAAGAGAAGACTTCACCAGAGTGAATACAGAGGGTTCACCACAAGATGTAAACCATTGGTGAGCCTCAAAAACAGGAAGGCCAGATTAGAGTTTGCCAAACAACATCTAACAAAGCCTTCACAGTTCTGGAACAAGATCCTATGGACAGATGACACCAAGATCAACTTGTACCAGAGTGCTGGGAAGAGAAGTGTATGGAGAAGGAAAGGAACTGCTCATGATCCTAAGCATACCACCTCTTCAGTGAAGCATGGTGGTGGTAGTGTCATGGCGTGGGCATGTATGGCTGCCAATGGAACTGGTTCTCTTGTATTTATTGATGATGTGACTGCTGACAAAAGCAGCAGGATGAATTCTGAAGTGTTTCGGGCAATATTATCTGCTTACATTCAGCCAAATGCTGCAGAACTCATTGGACGGCGCTTCACAGTGCAGATGGACAATGACCCAAAGCATACTGCAAAAGCAACCAAAGAGTTTTTGAAGGGACAGAAGTGGAATGTTATGCAATGGCCAAGTCAATCACCTGACCTGAATCCCATTGAGCATGCATTTCACTTGCTGAAGACAAAACTGAAGGGAAAATGCCCCAAGAACAAGCAGGAACTGAAGACAGTTGCAGTAGAGGCCTGGCAGAGCATCACCAGGGATGAAACCCAGCATCTGGTGATGTCTATGCGTTCCAGACTTCAGGCTGTGATTGACTGCAAAGGATTAAGAAGGGAAAGTTTGATTTATGATTATTATTCTGTCCCATTACCTTTGGTCCCTTAACAAGTGGGAGGCACATATGCAAACTGCTGTAAGTCCTACACCGTTCACCTGAGTTGGATGTACATACCCTCAAATTAAAGCTGACAGTCTGCAGTTAAAGCACATTGTGTTTGTTTCAT
The DNA here is from genome assembly GCA_022577455.1 of Arizona elegans. Lineage (NCBI taxonomy): Eukaryota > Metazoa > Chordata > Lepidosauria > Squamata > Colubridae > Arizona > Arizona elegans. The sequence continues at coordinate 17,336,155 of JAKOOJ010000008.1, read as the reverse complement.
TCCAACTCCATTGTGGTGGTGTATAGAGCCAAAGATGTTAGAATTGTGTCGATGTCCCAATATTTCTGGACCTGACTGTATATCTCCACAATGAAAATTACTTCTTACAATAATAAAATTGAATTGTACTCCAATTCTTTTTGAACAATATCTTTTGTACTTTGTATTGTATTTTATATCAATTATTACATCATTTAAATAACCAGATTTTTTTTAAAAAAATATTATTAGATAATTTTCAGTGCTTTTGTTCTCTACAGACTGAGCCAGACTTTCTTCCGACAAAACACTGGCTTTCCATGGTGATCGATACCCTCCTTAGCATTGTAGACAGTCACTTTTGTCCCAAGGGTCGAATCTTTCCTTGGTTTTATCAGGTAGGTCAAAGCAGATTTTACTAAGAATCATTATTACAACTGTATTTTATTGTACTGGGGGAAAGAAATTGATTTGGATTTTACTTTGTTTGTCTCGGCTTTTAGAATGACCTTACATTTGAAATAATACAGTACATGAAATCTATTCTCATTCTCTAATCGTAGGTACAGTATGCCTTCAGTATAGATCTGTCAGTGTCATCAAAAAGCAATAAAAAATCAGCTGAATCCTGGTAAAGCCAAGTGGCTTTGGTCACCTACAGCCTCAGGATCCTGGAGCTTAATATCTTTAGGTTTTTGTTTTTTTAATGTAAGCTACTCAGAGTTTTTTGTTAGAGATATGGGTGGCATACAAATTTAAATAAAATTTGGGTAGCTTACATTCCATAGATAACAGAGTAAAGCAATTATATAATTATATAACCTTCCTTTAAACTTTACCCTACCAAAAAAGCATCAGGCTTGGAATCTTCTCAAAATCCTATCATAATCAACTTTTGTGATATTATCATCTCAGTTGACTGTAATCATTGTCTTCTAATCTGTGGCACCTGACCGCTGAAAGATGGACCGCCTTTGTCATAGATAGTGGCTACCGATTCGTAACTGCTGAAGAAATAAAAGATGAAAAAGTTGTATATCATTTTGGCCAATTATAGACAGAAAAAGCATAGCTTTTTTGGGAGCCTAAGTACAGTGCAGCTTTAAAATGATATTTTAGTGAAGTAAGGAGGAGTCTGAATGAATGGGATGAGCAGAATAGTGTTAGGGAGGTTCAAAATGGTTGATAACAAAGCTTGAACAGCATGCAGTCCTTCAAGGAAAGGAAAACATATACATGGCTGGCAACATTGAAGTTATCACTCTAAAAATGGCATTTCTATATTAATCTCCACCTCTTTCTTTGGAATCTTTGATATCACTTCTTCCATGCTGTGAAAGAGACTATCTTGTTACAAAAGACTACACTCAAGGGATGACACAACAGTTTTAATTGTGTGTGAGAGAGAGAAAAAAACCAAACCCAGGTGCCGTTGTCAGTTAACATATAGCGTCAGTCAAATGAAACTAAAAAAGTTAAATTTTCATGTATAGTATCATAGAATTGTTTTAATAATATATCTCCAATTAGGTGTAAGTTACTAATAATCTATATCTTTATAATGAATGAGCACTCAAGGGAACCCTAAGGCAAAAAACCCCTGCACTTTCAGAACCCATTTGTCTTATAGGAGATGAACATTCATATAGCTTCACAACCCGAAGTTCTCCCCCAGGATCTGATTCTTCTGATTTATGGGAGATGGAATGGACATGTAGATTTACATGCAGTTAGTTTTTCTGCTTTGGGCTCTGGTCACTTGGTCTCTTCCTTCTGCTGCTTCTGTAGTTCTTTTTAATAAACCTCCCTGTGTACATTATGAACATAGGCTGTGCCTCCCTCCCTACAAAGTCTTGGAACTGATGAGAAGGACAGGAACAGAAGAGGTAGCACTTGCATTCTCATCTATTCTAGTATAATGACATTCCACATGTTACTTCAGTTAAATAAGATGGAGATCCTTTTGTATAGAGGCTTTTATACAGAAGTGAATGGGGGCACCATTTTCCTCCCTTTTCTTTCCTGACTTTCTGCTGGAAAGGTCCAGCAAATAACTAATTGCAGATTTTCCCAAGGAGCTATGGACTCATCTAAGTGGCTTGGCAATTGTGGATGGCAGAAATATGATAAGACAGCCTTTCTCAACCTGCTGATTTGCAGAGATTTTACATATCAATTCCCACAATTCTTACATGAACAAAATTTCTTTTGGCCATTGGATTATGGGAGTTGAAGCCCAACATATTTGGGAACATTATTTGGAGGAAAACTGCTGTAGCTCCATGATCTATTTTAAATTATTTTCAGTTAAGTCGGTGCTGAATAGGTAAGTGGATCAAAATAATAACTCTTCTTTTAAAGACACCAGATGTCTGTTAAAGAGGGATGAACATAATTTTTTTTCAAGTGTTGAATTAAATCATTTCCATGTCTGATTAGAATCAAAACTGGGATGGATTCTTCTAATAGAAAGTCTACTTGAACCACTCTAGAAATATTCACACATAACTTTGGTTAGTTGGACTATTTTGGATTCAAAACAGATGTCAAATTCAAATGCCACCAGTTTAAACATTAGTGGCTGTATATTGCATTATTTTGAGGGGACACCACATTTCCACTGTTATACAAGTTGTACACTCACTACTTTACATTGTAGTGTTATCACATGAAAAGTTATACTTAAATATACTTAAATATTTACAAAATCTGAGGGGGTGTATTCACTTCTGTGATATACTGTATGATATTGTTGCCATTACGTAAACTTGGTGGGATGAAATCCACAAATGGAACATGCAGCTAGAGGAATTTAAATTATTTTAAAAAAATAGACCAAATAAAAGAGGAGGTGGAGTTGCACTATGTAAGAAATAACTGCATCTCTACAGAAATAGACCACAACAATGACAAAAATTATCTTGAATGCATTTGGGTCAATATTAAAGGGGGGGAATGACATTGCCATATGTCTATACTATAGGCCACCCAACCAAACAGAGGAAATAGATGAAACTTTTGCTAATCAGCTAACTAAGGTATGTAGGAAGCACATCACAATAGTAATGGGGGATTTTAATTACCCTGACATCAACTGGGAGACAAATTCTGCACCAAGTGGAAGATCCAACAGGTTCCTAACAAACCTAGCAGACAACTTTGTTTCCCAAAAAGTAGAGAAGGGAACAAGGGGATCAGCCATATTGGACTTAATTCTGACTAACAGAGATGAAATGATAGAAGGTGTTGAAGCTAGAAGAACCTTGGGGGTGAATGATCATCCAATATTGGAATTTAGCATTATGCAAGCACAAGTAGTAGAACAAAGTCAAACTAGAGTTTTAGACTTTAAGAGAGCTAATTTTAATAAAATTAGCGAGAGCTTGGGAAGGATTCCATTGATGAGAATCCTCAAGGGGAAAACAACTTAAGAAGCTTGGGAAATTTTGAAAATGAGATTACAAAAGCCCAATCTAGCACAATACCAACGAAGAAGAAAAATAACAGTTCTCAAAAGAAACCAGCATAGCTGCATAAAGAACTCTCTGACAAATTGAAAGGAAAAAAGGACAAGTATAAAAAGTGGAAAGGGGAGCAAATAACTAAGGCAGAATATCAGCAAATAGCCTGTGCCTGTAAATATGAAGTGAGGAAAGCTAAGGCTCACAATGAACAAAGGCTTGCGACAAAAGTAAAAAATAACAAAAGAGTTTCTTCCAACATGTTAAAAATAAGAAAAAAGTCAAGGAAGCAATTGGTCCATTGCTGAGAAAAAGTGGCAAGAAAGTGACAAGCAATAGGGAGAAAGTAGAACCACTTAACTCATTTTTTTACACAAAGGGAAAAAACAGTCCAACCTATCAAAAACAGCACCACAAAAAACAGATTAGGAACACAAGTTAAAATAGGGAAGAAAATGGTAAGTGAGCACCTGTCTACCCTAGACGAGTTCAAATCACCAGGACCAGATGGACTACACCTCAAGATTCTGAAGGAAGTGGCAGACGAGATCTCAGAACCACCAAACTATATCTTTCAAAGATCCTGGAGCACCGGGGAACTGCCAGAGGACTGGAAAAGAGCTGATGTAGTTCCCATCTTCAAAAAAGGGGAACAAAAATAGATCCAAGAAACTACAGACCTATCAGCCTGACCTCAATACCAAGGAAGATTCTGGAAAAGATAATCAAGCAACGAATCAGCAAACACCTAGAAGCAAACAAAGTAATAACCAAAAGCCAACATGGGTTGGTCAGAAACAGATCATGCCAGACTAATCTTATTGCATTCTTTGACAAAGTGACAAAATTAGTGAACCTGAGAAATGCTGTCGATATAATTTACTTGGACTTCAGTAAGGCATTTAATAAAGTAGAGCATAACCTACTACTAGATGAAATAGAAAAATGTGGGTTAGACAGCATCACCACCAGATGGATTTGTAACTGGCTGACCAACCACAACCAACATATAGTCCTCAATGGAACTGCATCTACATAGAGGGAAGTATGCAGTGGGGTAAACCAAGGCTCTGTTTTAGGCCCAGTACTCTTGAATATCTTCATCATGATTTGGACGAGAGGATGGATGGGGAACTCATCAAATTTGCAGATGACACCAAGCTAGCAGGAATAGCCAACACTCCAGAAGATAGACTTAAGATACAGAAGGATCTTGACAGACTTCAAAATTGGGTGCTATCTAACAAAATTAAATTCAATGGTGAAAAAAGTAAGGTTCTACATTTAGGCAAGAAAAACAAAATGCACAGGTACAGTATAGGTGTTACCTTGCTCAATAGTGGTAACTGTGAGTGGGATCTTGGAGTCCTAGTGGACAACCATTTAAATATGAACCAGCAGTGTGCAGCAGCTGCCAAAAAAGCCAACACAGTTCTAGGCTGCATAAACAGAGGGATAGAATCAAAATCATGTGAAGTGTTAATACCACTTGATAGTGCCTTGGTAAGGCCAGACTTGGAATACTGCATCCAGTTTTGGTTGCCATGATATAAAGAAGATGTGGAGACTCTAGAAAGAATGCAGATAAGAGCAACAAGGATGATTAGGGGACTGGAGGCTAAAACATATGAATATCCTGGTTGCAGGAACTGGTTATGTCTAGTTTAATGAAAAGAAGGACCAGGGATGACATGATAGCAGTGTTCCAATATCTCAGGGGCTGCCACAAAGAAGAGGGAGTCAAGCTATTCAGCAAAGCACCTGAGGGTAGGACAAGAAGCAATGGGTGGAAACTAATTAAGTAGAGAAGCAACCTAGAACTAAGGAGAAATTTCTTGACAATCATAACAATTAATCAGTGGAACAACTTACCTCCAGAAGTTTAAAGAAAATATTGAATAACCATTTGTCTGAAGTGGTGTAGGTAGGGGGTTGGACTAGAAGACTCCAAGGTCCCTTCCAACTCTGTTATTCTGTTCTGTTATCTATGTAATGTAAGTGATCTGGTCAGACAGGATGGGGGATGGGGAAAGCATGCCATATCTCAGTGGGTCGGGGGAGGTCTTGGATGGTCAGAAACACTAGGTTCCCCATGGCCTTCCCCATCTTGAAATACCTTGTGCACTTAATAACCTGCACATTCAATTAGGGAATGCATGGACGAAAGCAGGGAGTCATCATGTTCAAGTTATGTGATTTACTCCTACGAATTCTCGGATTACAAATGTAATTGGCAGGCTCTATTACGTTCGTAACTCGAGGATTACCTGTACAATGAGAGTAATGCTTCATTTAAACGTATGTTTGTAGAATGTCCTATAATCATTTCATTTGTAGAGGAAGCTATTACATATATTAACTCAGCGTTGAGACGAGATTTAATAATCTCAGATATTCATAATCTTCTGAAGTATACTCCTATTCTACAGAAATTGACATCTGAACAAAGAAAGTTGATTCTCTTGCTTAAAGCTGTTAGTCTTATTCTTAAGCACTGGGAAGGTAAAACAACTCCAACTACTGAATAGTCTGCAGAATTGATGTTAACAGTTTACAAACGAATCACTTATCAGCATAAATTAGTTATGGGTGATTATAATGAAATATGGCCAGCAGTCATTGAGATGCTTATGTAGAACATTTATGAATGCATATGTGTCCATGGACACCTTCTCTATGTACCATGTTTTCCTTTCTAATTTTAAGGGTTCTTTGATCTTATTATCTTTCTATAACTTAACATGTTATTTTGTTTTTTGTATGCAGTTAATTTAGTGAAATTAAAAATCTTGAGTTGTTCCCAAACAGGTTCATTTGGTAGTTAGTTATCTGAATTCTGTGCTTAAAATAATTCCCAATGCATAATTCCCTAACACTCAGCAGGACTGTTTTTCTCTAACTTCCCTTGTATTTTTATAAATCCACCTATAAACTGTATGGGTTCTATATTTTTTTTTTTTTTACAAATGTGACTGATTTCACTGCTTTGAAATAAATGTCACTTGACTTCACACTGTTCTGTTGTTCCAGTTGCTTTCTTTTTTCTCATTATGCAAAGTGTGCCTCTCTATGTAATTTAGCCATGGTAATGTTGCCTAGAAGGGAAAGATATAATTTTGTGTGTTTTGATGATCAGTCCTAAAAATATGTATTCAAAAGTAAATCCCATTGAAAGTATGGCACTAATCATAGTTAGTGAGTTTAAGATTTCAGGATATTTCTTTCTCGGAGACTGTATATTTAATTGTTATAAACTGCTGTTAGTACCTACAAACCGACAGGTGAGTTTAGGTGTGTTTATACACTTTAAGAAACACCCTGAAATATGTATTAAGGTGTTTAATTCCCTTGCATTTAGTATTAATGTTTCTGCAACTATTACGTATTCTTTTCTTTTTCACGTAGTGCTTTAATTGATGTTTATTCTCTTCTCCTCCTCTCCTGCCTGCTCAGGAAATTCCAATAAAGTTCTACAATGAATTAATTTAATTTACATTTATATATTTTAGAAAATACAGATTTGCTTTTGTTTTCTTCAAGTAAAGCTCATTTCAGTGTTAACAAATAAAAGGCAAAGGTATGCAGAGTCACACTGTCAAAATCATTATTATATCTTCCTTTTCCTTTCCTAGATGGGTATGCAATGTGCTGAATCCTTTTATGCACAGAAAAAAGGATAAAACTAAGAATCTTTGGGATTTTTCTTTTGTGTCCTAGAAATCCTACTCGGGTGAAAATACCGCAAGTGCTATTGCTCGTTCCTGCGCAGCAACCTCTTTGTCTCTCTTGGTGCCGGTTTTTATTGTATCCTACAAGGAAAGGGTTGAGGAAGTCCTGAATTTACTGATTCCCATGTTACCTGGGAAACCAAATGCAGATGAGTCTCAGGCTGTTCAAATCCACATGAGCCTTGCATTGGGGATGTTTATTTCACGGTTATGCGAAGAGAAAGTCAGGTATGAATTCCATCCTAAGGCAGGTGTGCAAATAACTTTTGCTTCATCCCACGCTAGATATTCAGATTATGCAGAGCAACATGTTTAGCTTTCTGCTCTTCACAATTCCCAAGCCATTCTGCAAGATGCTTTCATTTTGAACTACAGTACTTCCTTGGTCCTCCATCTTCTTCCTCCTTCCACTTATTTCACTGCTGTGTAACTGATCGCTTTCCCTTTCTGCAAGTTTGCAGTGGTGTCTGAGGCCTCCTTGCAGGTTACGTTCACAGTGAGAAAACCCCTTCAGTGTGGACTTTTCTGCAAAAATAAAATCAAAAGTCTTAACGCACGTAGTCTAAGCTTTTCCCAACCTAGTTTCCTCCAGATGTGTTTTGCTATAGCCCGTCCCCCCTAGCCAACATTAATGTTTTCTTGCTGACTGGAAATCATATAAGATGTCCAACATTTTCATGGCCCCAAACTGGATATGGCTTTCTTAGTATTCCAATACTGGATCATTTTGATATGCTTTGTATAAGGAGCAACAATAGCAAAACAGATTTGCTTCCCATCCAGTTGACTTTACATTTATATCCCAAGAAGGGCTTAACGAGCATTGTGTAAAGCAATATTACTTTTCAGTAGAAAACAAGAGAAAATTCTGGATTATTCAAATCTCAGGATGAAAGGATATGAAGCAGCGACTTATAGTAAAAATAGTAATAGTTTGTATTTGGAGAAGAAAAGGTTGACTAAACTTTTTTTTATGGAAAGATTGTAAGACAGGTTTGTCTAGTAATTGGTTATGAATCTTATCCTTTCATCCTTTAAAGCTTCTGTTGCATAAAGAATGGAGTCAGGGGATAAGGAAGTTCTCTTTTGATCTTTTGAGAGATGTTTGTCAGAAATCCAAAGAAAAGGAAGAGAAGTTAGCAACACTTCCAATTGGCACGCTCTTAATATGATTGTGGATGCTGCTTTTGGAGGGGTGTGTGTATCTCAAAAATAATGACACATGGTGATTCTTCCAAGTTGAGTTCCTTATTATTTCACACCTATAGAAAAAGTTTTGCCAGACTGAGGACTTCACTGTCTGCATTTACAATATACTCTGCGAACGATTAGGGAGGTCCTGTCTTCATCCTCTTACATACCTAAGTTCTAGACTTAGTTGCGTCTTATTGCTTTGGAAAGCACACACCCTCTCCTTGGAATCCACCTGCTTAGTACATCACATTGTATGTTGTGTGGTTGGTTAGTTTGTTTCTGTGTGCACACACGCGTGTAATTCTGTTACCCATGGATGCAAAATGTTAACTTATATCAGACTGGAGAAAAATATATAAATAATAATAGCCAACTGGTTATCAGGTCAAGAAACACCGTAATAATTTACAAGACTTACAATGTAGGGAAATGTATCAACTAGGATATATTATCACTACTCTTCCTCCCCTAGTGATATAGCTGACAAACAAATGAATCTCCTGTTGATGAAGTCCCTGGATGCATTAGAAGATTGCTGCTTCGACCCAAGTGTTGAGTACAAGTATGTAAATTTATATATTTGTTGTGCTTTCATTTTGATGTGTAGGGTGAAGTTGTGCTTAGACGATTTATATTCCTCTAGATCAGGGGTGTCAAACTCAAGGCCCGCGGGCTGGATCCGCCCTGGAAACAGCGTAGGACTGGCCTGCGCTGCCTCTTAAATGAAAATGGAGCTTGGGAGGGCTGCATGTGGCCCTCCCGAGCTCCATTTTTTGCTGGCAGAGGATTGCAGGAGGCCGTCGCAGCCGAAAACGGGAACTAGGAGCCTGTTTCCGCTGGCAGAGCTCTCGGGTTACCACAGGCGGCCCCAACACATATGACATCAACCAGGCCATGCCCACCATGGCCCTCAATGAAATTGAGCATGACACCCCTGCTCTAGATGCTGAGCTATAACACCCAGTAACCAAACAACATGACTATTGACAAGAATACTAGGAACTGTAATTCACCAGCATCATGCAGGTCCAGGTTTAATAGAGTTAAAACTGGATCATAGAGTTTAGTTGTGACTGCTGATTTCAAATCAGTTGCATAATATAGTCTCCGTTCTAGTTTCTAAAATGTTTGTGAAGATAAAACTATAGGCAATGTACTTTACAAAGCACTTTACAGGAAAAATGGGGTATAAATAAAAGGAATACACAATGTTTGCTTGATTATCCACTATAAAAAAGTTATATGTTTTCTTGTACTAGAATAAGATGTTTGTTTAAAGGAAATTCCTTGAATAAACAAAATAAATATATTTTTAAAATGCCTTAGACTTCTAGATTGCTTAATTTTATTGTAGTTTTGTGCTGTAGTATGCCACATGTTTTCCTTTTTAAGTATTGTAATTGCTGTTATTTTACTTATGTTGTCCACACTGCTTTGGGAACAGTAATGAGGTTAGGTTGAAAACAGTGATAGTAGAGATTTACCATACTGTATTATAGCTGGGCTTCTTTTGAGACATAAGATTCATATGTATTTAGAGCAGCTACATATGTTGAATAATTAACTGTACTTTATACAGTTTTCTATTATATATTTTCATAGTATTTGTGCAGTAAAATAACCTTGCCTTTTACTTGGTACAAAGTGGGGCATGCTACATTAATAATATATACTTGCTACGTATAAATATAATAGAGATTTAAAACATTTCCAAAAGGCAGGTATCTACAGTCACGCCCTCTGAAACCGAGACAGTCTTCTGAGTTACTGGATTTCTTCCCACAGCTGTGGAAGAATTTATAAATTCCATGCAATATGTAGAAAACTGTAGGACTGCTTCATTCATTACTTTTTTTCTAAACTGAAGTATAATTTGTATAGGGAAAAACGCATTCCATATGAGCTGAAGGATATCATTTTCGTTATGAGCACATAGGAAAATGCTTTTAGGCACTTACTTTTTTTATTCTTATTCCACCGAAGGATATATATGGTATTTCTTGCAGACTTGTTTGTAGCAACTTAATTTAAGGAATATAGTTAGAATTTAGAACACAGCCTCTAAATTAGATTTCTATGTGTTCTGGGTCTGTTCAATAAATGGATCTATGCAGTGGTGGAATTCAAATTTTTTTACTACCAATTCTGTGGGCATGACTTGGTGGGCGTGGTGTGGCTTGGTGGGCGTGGCAGGGGAAGGATACTGCAAAATCTCCATTCCCTCCCCACTCCAGGGGAAGGATACTGCAAAATCTCTATTCCCTCCCCACTCCTGGGGGAAGGATGTTGCAAAATCTCCATTCCCACCCCACTTTGAGGCCAGCCAGAGGTGGTATTTGCTAGTTCTCCGAACTACTCAAAATTTCTGCTACCGGTTCTCCAGAACCTGTCAGAAACTGCTGAATAGCACCCCTGGATCTATGTATAGTTTATACATAGGAGAGCAAGAAACTAAGCAGAAAAAGCAAAGTACATAATAAAGATAACTATGCAGTGTCACTTAGATCCTAGACCTAGAACACTGAAGATTTGGAGCATTTAAGATAAAATGGAGGGCAGTATTGGCATCATGGAGTCAGCCAGCGTTGAGAGGAGACTCTTCCTTTACAGGTTAATTAATAAAATGCACTTTTGAAGTAAGGTTGAGTTGAGCCTACCATCTCTGGAGCCTGTTGTTAGAACAGACATGTGCTTATAATACAGTCTGAGCTGCAGGAGCAGCTGTCTCACCCTGCTCCTTTATCTAGAGGAGATATTGTGTTAATTTAACAGCTGGAGATTGGATGTAAAGTATGGATGAAAGGAAACTTATTTAGGTCCACCAAGCGGCAGGCTAGAACTCCAGGTGTTGAACAAAAAGGCTGGGAAACTGGGAAAAGACTAAAATGTATGGAACAGTAATGCTGGGAAAAAAAACATTTAAAATTACATGAGCCTTGAGGTATCGTGACCTTTAAAGCAGTTATCAGAATCAATGTTTAGGTAAAAAGGCCATTTTAGAGATGAATTTCAGGTTTACGCTTCCAAAATCCATTTAAATTGTAAACATTAGTGAATCAGTCCTGATTCAGTATCTAGTTGCCTCAGCTAGGTTAAAAAAAATTTTTCCCGTTTTCATCCTTCAATTCATTCCATTTTTTCCTCTCTTAATTTATGCCACAAAGAATAAGTGTTCAGTCTTCTTACTTTCTTTTGCTATTTGAGAATCTGACACTTGGAAGCAAAAGAGAAATACCTAGCTGTTCAAATGTATGCAAATGTATGCAGATTCCATGTTTCGTTGGCAGTGATTTTAGACTTTTCTTTGGCACCAAGTAGATGCTGCCCTCTCTGTAATCTAAGGAGAGCTGAGTTTAGAATCAAATTGGCATTGCTCGACTGTCTTCTGGCATGATAGGAGGCACATATGGTAAAAGGGAGATGCATTAGCCACATTGCTTTGCAATGCCCACTGTTTCATGTCTGAGTGCCCATGTAGCATAAGATAAAAGCTTGATAATTGTAGCCAAATTAGCTTTCCCTGCCAGCCAAGAGCAGATGGAGGTATAGTGCAATGGTAGGGAGATGAAAGATTAGGATCTTTTGCTTCCTATTTTAGGTATGGTTTGGGGCAAAATGAGCTAAATAAAAATCTGGTTATTACCGATACCGAATGTCATTTTAGGTTGCAAATATTCCTAGCTCATAAAATATTTGAAGAGAGAGTATCTTAATACCTCATTCTAAACTACAGTTTTAAAAATTATATCAAGAAATGAAGTATTCATATGAACCAAGTAATTTTTGTAGGGATGTACATAAGGAATTCATATTTTATCCATTGAAATACATTATTGGGTTTTTTTAAAGAACGTAATTGTTAAATGTTAGGACATGTATCAACCACCCAGTTCAGATGCTGATAATGTTTTCCATCATTTGAAAAACAATCTGATTTGATTGAAACATTTTAGATTCTGGACAATTTGATTCAGAGCTAAATGTGGACTAAATTTTGAAATCATTAATTTTTCTTTTGTTGTGTGCCGTCCAGAGTCGCTTGCTCGTGACATGGATGGCTCTATAAATTAGTTAAATATTGTGGCTCTCTTTGACCAGCCTAGGATATCTACAAAAGTAGGTACAGCATTTTTTTCTAAAAATGGGTCTGTAAAATCCCAGAGAAAGGAATGCAATGATTTCACAAAGTGGACCTTCCTTAAATATGTAGTTGATCCTATGGAAAAACAAATTTAAATCTGAAGGCAGTTTATCTGAACTATTAATGGTCAAAAGAAATTGGCAGTAAATAAGAGTCAATGGAATTCAAAGGGTGTGTGTGTGGATTTAGATCTCTTGTGGATGTGAAGGGACTCGAGACTGATGATCTGTTTAAGCCCTCCCTCAGGCTCAATCTGGTCATCTCCTACCGGAATTTTGATAGAAGATGAAATCTCTCCCTTCTTTAATTCTCCCATGTGGATTGTGTAGTCTGCCCTCAAAATGAACTGAGAGTAAATAACTATTTATTAGCATTACGAATATGTATACTATATTATTCATAATGGTGTGCATGTATAATAAAATGCCCATACAACACAGAGTACACGGGGAATTAAAAAAAAGACCCACAGAAGGACCACTGTGAGGCAGAACGATATATAATTGAGCAAGAAACAGTAATTACTGATATATACACTAGAGAACTACAGAGAGAGAGCATAGAATTCAAAATAACAATTAAGGCCCAAGTAGAGAAAGAAAAACGTATAGCAGAGCTTATACTTCTAAGGGTGGATAGGATATGATCAGAATGAAATTTAACATCAGAGAAAATGAAAATAAAGCTGCCATTTTTTTTGGCAGGTTCGTTATCTGTCTTTCAGAAAGTTCAGAATTTGATTCAGTCACTTTGGAGGGAATCCTGCTTTACCTGGGGAAATCTCTCTAAAATAGTTCAGTTCCATTCTGGATAGCCACTGGAAACTATATTCTTCTTTAATATGTTTAATTCTCTAAATTAGGGGCATCAATCTCCATAAATTAATTATGTATTATTTAAAGAAGGATTTGCCTTTTATCTGATATATTACTATTAAATATATTTTCAATCAAGGCTATTGCTTAATCACTGACATCTAGTATCTATTAAGAGGAAGGAAAAAAATCTTTCTGAAAGAAAACTTCAGTTTTCATAACAAGAATGTTCAGTTATTGAACCTGTTGATTTTCTGAGGATTTGTTTTTGTTGTTCATTTATTTTTTGTTCTTCTGTATTTTGTCTTCTGTTTGTCTTTTTCCCACTTTCTCTACACCTACAATGCCATATTTCTCACACAAGTGAGCAAAATTAAAGAGGAATATTGACTACATAACACTTTATACAAGAGGAACTTGCAACAAAATATTTGAGATTAAGCAGCTGACTGTAACCATTATTCCGTTTGTGCTTCCATTTCTCTTTGATTTTACCCATTGTGCGAATGTTCACCATCTTGATTGAGCTGCTTGGGGAGAAGTTCCTTCCTTGTTTATTTTTCTTAACGTTTTACAAAGTTTGATATGTTTTTTTTATTGGTCATTAAGGTGTCAAGTTCAATCCATTTATAGTTATGATTGTTATGACTGTAATAAAATAGTAAATTTAAAAAATCCAAGAACCTTTGTGCATCAAATCTGCTTGTTAAATGAGCTTCACTCTCACAAGTGGAGTTCTTCTCTTCCTCTCCCAACTGTTGGCAGAGATTCCCTTCATTCTTTAACATAAGATTTTGATGGTGGACAGAATCTGGACGAGGAAAGGGGCATCGACGTAAGTCACACAGGAGTTTCTGTGATTTGATGGCAGTCTCAAAACAGTTATTCTCTGTTTTTAGAAGCAAAAGAATCTATGATTCCTGGAATGTATTGATAATAAGTGCTTCTAAATAATCTAAATAAAAATGTTTATGGGACCCAGCTTGTTGAGATGGGTATTTTTTTATAGTTTCAATACCTTTTTTTGATAGGGGACAGTGGCAGCCTTCCTATAAGACTTTATTGCCATCTAGTGGTGGATTGCTCACAATGTAATTTTTAAACAGTAATCAGGAATTACAATGATGCTAGGAATAGTTAGTGAAACAGGAAGAAGAGGCAAGCAAAGTACATGCTGGATGGATAACATCAAAATCAATACAAAGATGGACATCCAACATCTGAAAGAAGCTGTGCTTGACAGAGTAGCATAGAGAGCACTTGCCTAGAAAGTCACCAAGAGTCAGACACAACTGAATGATTAAAGCAACAACAGTGAGGACTTGTTATACCAGCATTAATTTTTTCTTAAATATCTACTTCATGAATTGAATAAATATGCTTCAGTTCTATGAAGGTATGACAATTTACATGGTTCTTACATTGACCCTGATGTTCATCATGAGTCACCGCATGTGTTGCATGATGTGTCTAATATCATACAGATTTACAGATATTTCTCATTGTTTCCAGTAGAAAGATTGAATAGCAGGGACTTCCACACTGTGGAGTAAGGGCAAGGTATTTTGTTACTTGATGAGAATCACCTGTCTGAAAAGGCTGTCATACATATCTCTTCACATTGCCTCAGATGCTTTTTAGTGGAGCCAATTATGCTTGAACCACTGTTGAGTGGCATACAAGTTTAATAAATTATTATAACTATACGTCAGGCAGAACCTGGAGTGACAGACAGATCTGTTGTAATGAATTCCATTTCAGATATGTCAGTTTCTTAATTTATCTATGAACTGCTGTGAACTGAACAATGATTGCACATATTTGTTTAAACAGGCATTTAAAAATAAAGTTCTGTAGCTGTGTGTAATTTTAACATATGAATATAAAATGGAGTTGTTACATTGATCCCCGGAATAACATATAAGCATTAATATTTGTACAAAATTTAAACAAGAAACACATTTATAATCATGTCATCTTGAAAATGCAATGACTTCTATGCATGACACAAGTGTGTAATTATATCAATCATGTGATCATGTCATCACACGTGTAATCATTTTGACATCATTGTGATTTCTTACAGATGACACTAATAGGAATCCAGAATTTCATGGAATGTGAAAAAAATAAGAATTCTCTATATCTGGTTAAATTAGAATTCTGACTGTCTTAAAACTTTTTCCCCCCTATAATTTCCTATATTTAGCACTGGATGTATCTTGGGGGTAGGACTTGTTCTGTCACTGATGAGTCACAGCAACTTGACAGATTCTGAAGCTCACATTTCCACCTCTCTGTGTAAACTTCGCAAGTACTTGGATGATGCAGAAGACCAAAGCCGAACATTACAGGAAGTAAGAGAATGAATTCATTTCTTAAAAGTATGTTTTATGTACACACAATCTGGGAAAGACAAACATGCTGGAGAAACAGCAGATGAAAAGCAAGCATTGGAAAAGTAAACATTCTAATCATTTCTTACTTTTTCTATTTTCTAGATTCTTGCCTACACAATTGCCTGTGTCTGTGTTTCTGCTTACAGCAGTAGGATTGTTGAGGCTACAGAGGCTGAAGATGTTATGGACAAGTTGCAGAAATTAACAGAAATGAATCAGCAGGTCATATAAAGCTTTTAGGCCGATTTTATGCTTTCAAAATATTTCTGTAAATATTTTATGTTATCCTAATATTTTCAGCAACAGCATGAATGATCTGAAAAGCTAACCAAACTGCTTCTTGAAATGGAGGCAGCAGGAAACCTTAGTCCTGTATGTCTGTGGAGATTCTCAATCATCCAGGTGATAGTTGTCTCAGAGGTGTTTTTTTTTTCCTTGAAAATGTTTCAATTCTCATCCAAGAAGCTTCTTCAGTTCTAAGACTGAGATAGGATTTAAATTTGAATGAAGTTGAAGAAGGAAAAGGGAGGGAAAGATAGTTACAATATCCAGATTCAGGTTACAGACGTGACAGATTTCAAATATCTATTAACAATTGTAATGTGTAATCCGTATACCCAGGCCATCTCAGTATACGTAATCCGTATACTGAGATGGCCTGAAAACTTTGCAAGTGCTGTTAAAGTCCTGCTTTTCCAAAACAGCCACTCTGAGGTTTGTCAGGAAATTTTTTGGGAGATTGAAATGCTTTGATATTACTTTATCCTTGTTTTGAATCCTGATGTAAAATGTGTGACCTATCAGGATCTAACAAGAACACACATAAGATTAGAAGCATGTTCATATACTTTGCTTCCATTGTGATGTATGCTATCATCTGCCAACAATACCTATCTGAAATTTTTATGTGTGTGTCATCAGTTATTGACTTCTGGTGACTGCCTGGACAAGTCCCTGCAGTTTTCTTTGCAAGGATTTTTGGAAGTGGTTTGCTGTTGTGTTCTTCCTAGACCTGTGAGAGAGTAACTGGGTTTGTACCTATGGCAGGACCAGAACTCCTGGTTTTTTGGTTTCTAGTGTGGTGCTTCAGCCTCTTCCCTCTGGATTCTATCTAGGACAAATGGGAGAAAGTCTTTGTGCAAAAGACTTAATGGATACAAAACTGACATATACAATTGTTAATTGATAAGATACTTGTGATTTGTTTTATAAATAAATTGCATCTGTGTAATCACTTTTCCTTTTCTCTTTCTCCTGCCTTTGCCCGATTTAAATCCTTCATCTGCAACTGATGAAGTGAGTTGCAGTTCAAAAAAGCATAATAAAAAATTATAAAATAATAAATAAATATATTTAATAATAAATGAATAATAAACATAATAAAAATTCTTATTCACTCCTGATTTTTTTTGCCACTGTCAATTAACATTGCTTCCTCTTATAACATCCAAATAATTGAAAATTTTAAGAGTATAATCCCAACACATTTGGAGGGTACCAGTTGAAAATGGCTGCTCCATAAAACATGGTCATCTTATTCAGTACTTTGATATCATTATGTCAACTGTTTCCCTGCTCAGAGTCCACCCTGCTAATTTTTAATGCAATTATATAAAGAACACTACTAAACCGATGGAAGATGGAAGGGGATGATGTTTACCATATAATGAAACCATTCATGGCTTTGCAATCTTTTAATCTGGTATATTTTTGTTTCTAAGTGCTAAGATTTTTTTTTTCACTTTTAATTACACTTGATCTGAAGCAGTATTTTATCTGGTTTGGAAGAAGGGCTGCTCTGTGTGCAATACTATACAGTCCAAGTTCATTTTCCATGCTTGACTGCGACAACATAAAAGCATTTTGATTTTGTTTGTTTCAAAGAACTCACAACAGTACTACAGTACGCTTTTTAAATTAAGGATTTCTCTGCCCCTCCCCTTTCCTCACTCTTTTTTCTCTCACTTTTGGAACAATGCAAAACAAACGGCCTCCCTAATGTGCTGCCTGCTTTATGTCTTTTTCTGTTCCAGACACCAGGTTTTGCTTTAGCCTTGGGGAGCCTTGTTCATGGATTGTCTGTATGTGGACATGGAAAAGCAGACGTTCTCAGCAATAAGCTATTTCCTGCCTGGATGAAAACTGTACTTGCCGAGGTAAAGCATTTGGAACTCTATGAGTTGACTGACAGATTAAACCATTCCTGGGGATGCAATGTGCCAGTCTGCTACTTTTTTTAAAAAAACTATGGAATAAAGCAGTTTGCTTTTGCTAGCTGTGGTTAATGGGAAGTCTTGAGGCTTAGAATGATTCTATCCCTCCCCCCCTTCCCCCCCCCCCCCGTGAGACCGGTCTATCAGGGCAACCTGGTCTACCCAACTATGGGATGGAGCATACTGCTTCCGCTTTCACCTTTCAGCCCCAATCCTGGCGCCTTCTCAGGCAGACACTTTCATGACAAACTGTTTTTGTGTTCAATTCCATTCTTTTGTTTCTATCTTCCCCACCCATAAAGTACATCTGAAATTTCAGGATTCATGCAGTGGAGCTGAATGTGCTTCTGGGTCTTCTAAATCATTGAGAGCCAGGCTGCACTAAGTTTGACCCAGGGCCAAACTTACATCAGCAGATTCATTTCCTGGTTCATACACTGCTTTTAACTGAAAACCAGTGGCATGGTAGGAGTTAAGTGAAGCTGCTTAACACTTCCCTGTCCATCTGTTCTCCCCAGCCCAGTTGCTTTACCACAGTATTGTTTTTTAACGGGTAGAAAAGCAACCACAAAGATTTCGAGGGTTAAAGTGGTTGAAGGTGAAAGTTTCTGAGCAGTCATTTTTCTCTTCCCTTTTGTGCTATTCATCTCTTCCTGACCACAGAGTCCCATAGCTGCATTTCGTTTTTGAAATGATTAAAAGGCTGAATAAGTAATGAATTGGAGAGGATGAGTGGAAAGCTATCCATTTCACAATGCTGATGGTAGCATACTTGGTATCAAGATGTCTGTCATTGGATCAGTGGGTGGAAGAATTTGGGGAAGGGGGGGATCTTTTCTTGCAGGAAGCAGTTCAAGAACATTCACTTTTTCTCTAACAAAACTTCAGTTTTGCTTTGATTCTAGGGAGCCCCTACAATGCAAAGACTAGCAGCAGTCAATGGCTTGGTCTCTCTAGTGGGTTCTGAAAGTACCATGATACAGGTAAAATAAGGGCATGATTATTTCCATCTTGAATTTACTTAAATTTTCAAATTTAAGAATAGGGGGCAACTTTATAGAGTAGATGCAGGAGAAGAAGAGGCAGAGCCTGCGGGGAGAGTCAAGAAAGGACTATGCCTAGAATTGTTACATGTCCATAGATGCTCCAAGTCCAGGCCCTCTTGAATTCTGTTGACTCTTTATCTAGCATCAATTTAGTGCTGACCAATTAGTGGGGTAGATTCTTGTGTTTAGGCTTGAGCAATAAATCTTTTTATTTGGAATTTACCATATGGTCTTGATTCTTCGTGGCTTACATTATATTTTCAGGTGAATTGAACAAGCCCCATAGTATTGCAAAAATATACTCATATCCGGTGGAAAAACCATAATGTCACATGAAATTTAGGCAACTTTAGCTCCTTGAGAGCTGCCCCAGAGTGGTTCAGATTTGGGGTGGGGAGGGTGGGGGGGCACACAACAGTGCACATGGATAGCAGCACATAAACATCCAAGTCTTCTTTTACATAAAGCACACTTATAGCTTTTCCTACAATAACACTGACAATGCTTCCTCTGCCCCCTTCTGCCTAAAATTTGTTATGGTGCTATTTTGAACCATTTTCCTGGGAGAATGACCAGAATATCACTTTGTTTCCGTGCTGCCTGAAAAGATATAAGGCTAGGACCGAATGCTAGTATGGGAAGAGCAAGAGGTCTGTAGATGTAGGTATGCCTGCAGAGACTGCTGCCCGTCCTTCTTTCCATGGTAACTTCTTAATAATCATAGCCACTATTTCCCCATATCTCTGTTCTCGTTTTTAAAGGAAAACCCTTCTACATTAAAAAAAAAATTGCATGATTTTTATTGAAAAGTGCTAAAAACAACTTGCATGAGTATGTTCTTGTGTAACAAAAAATGTCCAGTGTGACTGTGCTACACATAGAGAGAAGTTGTGTGTGTTGTCCAAAAGCAAACTCCAAATACAGGTTTCTCAACTTGCTTCCTTCTGGATGTCTTGGTTATCCAGGTTCCAGAATTCTTTGGGCCATCTGGGTGAGAATTTGAGTGGGTTGCCAGCCTAGCACCTCTCCTCTGTAATGCTCTCCTCTAGAACCAGCAGTGGTTTCCCTAAGTTTCCATCAGTGCTGCAGAACAGACTTTGTCTCACCAGACAGGGTGGTCTACATTATCCCTCCATGCATGAATGAGAGACAGATGCTTATTTAGAATATATAGAAGCTCAGTTCTGTTTTCTTCTGTGTGTTGCAACATATTAAGTATTTAGTTTACAATTACACAATGTTTTTCTTTAGAGTATATAGATAGAAGATCAGTTCTTTTAATTTATGGTTACAAAATATTTTTCTTTAGGGTATATAGAAAATCACTTCTGGTTTCTTCTGGGTGATGCAACATATTAAGTATTTAGTTTACAATTACACAATGTTTTTCTTTAGAGTATATAGATACTCTATCTTACTCTATACTCTATATCTTCTATCTAGATATATAGATAGAAGATCAGTTCTTTTAATTTATGGTTACACAATATTTTTCTTTAGGGTATATAGAAGATCACTTCTGGTTTCTTCTGGGTGATGCAACATATTAAGTATTTAGCTTATTATTACAGAATATTTTTCTCAGTTATGCTTTAATGTGATGAAATATAGAGAATCTTGCTCTCTCTCTGTGTGTATTCACTGATAAAAATAAGTTTCAAGTGATTGGTGTTTTCCAATAACAGACGTGAATGCAGAGTCAACAAAGGTATAGCTTTTACTCAAGAGATATTATACTGTAGTGGTTAAATATGGGATTAACCCTGGGAAAACCCAAATTCAAGCCTCCCCTCAATCACAGAAGCTCATTGGGTGGCTTTGGGCTAGTCTCAAAGGGCTGTTATTGGGAAAAATGGGGGAAAGGAGTATGATGTGTTCCTGAATATAACAAATGCAGTAAATAAATAGCTGAGGAAAAGATAGAGCACCATTTCAATAAGTGGCTTACTAGAATTCACTTATGCTTCCTTGATTAGTAACATATAGCATGTAATCCCATTTTTTATTTATTTATTTATTTATTTATTTATTTATTTATTTATTTATTTATTTCCTGCCCTGATTATTTTTACAAATAACTTATGGCAGTAAACATATCAAACACATCTTCTTCCTTCTATTTTCCCTACAACACTGAGGTGGATTGGGTTGGGTGGAGCTGAGAGAGAGTGACTAGGTCAAAGTCACAAGGTGGCTTTCACGGCTAAAGTGGGATTAGAACTCAAGTTCTCCTGCTTTCTGGCCTAATACCTTAACTACTAGACCGTACCCAACATTGCTTTGGCAGTATGCGTTTGATGTTAGAAAATAAAATTGTTTTCATATTAAATAAACATTAAAATAAAACATTTGTACGCATGTATGTGTGCAAGCACATGCATAAAAGTCCCTCACCGTACAGATGCTTTGGCTTTCTGTGCAATTATTTTTTCATCTATCAGTGTTCTCCCATTTCTTTCTCCTTTTTTAAAAAAACAGCTGAAATCAGAAGCTATCCAATCTTCTCAGTTTCAAAGCAAACTTAATGAAGTCATCCGAACCCTGACTCAGGTATGGGTTAACCTATTGTAATAGTTGTGAAATTCTTTCGGGGTAAAGTATTGGATTATCTGGGCAGTACTTTAAGTCCTCAGGTGCTCTATTTTGAAAGTTGCTGTCATATTTTTTGTGACATGGTAAAATGATTAAATATAAGGGAATAATTTAATTACCAATGTAATTAAAATGATTCAAACAGATAACATTTTGTTCCTGAGCTTACGTTGCTTACTTCTTTCCTGGGCCCATTTCCTTTTCTGAAAGAGCTGGTTTGAAAATGGTTAGTAATCATATCAACCTTTTAACGAGGTTGGGAAATAGTCATTGAAGCTCCTGTCCACTATCCATTGGATCTGACGTACGGTAGTTCCATCTTCAGCTTTATCAGTAGTCTTTATTCCAGCCTGTAGTGGACTATCTCCCTCCAAATAATCATTAAGAAAAAAAGACACCTTAATAGTAATATGCATTTATGGTCATACTGGTTAAAATTCCCTTTCCAATTTTGGAATCATTATTTTCCTTCTTTGTATTTTGTATTTCACATTTATTAAATATTCACAGACGTGCACTCCCATTTGAACAGAATGACTTCCGAGTATGGGTATAATCAGGCAACAATCCCCAAATAGTTTTATATAGTTGACTTTTTGCTGTCGTTCTTGTTCTTGTTTTGGATTAAAGTTTTCTTATTTGGAATAAAAAATGAGCTTTGTCACAGAGAAAATATTCACAGATAATTGAATGGTCAATGTTGGGACATTCCTTCCTTCAACACTTGCCTATTTTCCCCCTCAAAGAATAAAGCACCTTTTACTCTACAGAATGGTATGGTCTACTCACCTAAATATTGAATGTGCCTATATATTATGGGGAATATCACATTAAACTAGTGGCATTTATTTTATAATTATGATAACCTACATAAAACAAATTATAATTTGGGTTCATTTGTGATGGTTCTCCTTGTAGGTAATCAGTTTTTCTGGGGTGATAGGCCTTCAGGTAAACGCAGCATGGATGTTAGGACATTTGTACCTTTCTAATGTGTCTGCAACCCGTAGTCGAACATCTGGTAAGTTGAAGCTTCTCATATGAATTTGTAGATTCAGAAAATGTCAGTGGAAAGAGAAAGAGAGAATAATAAAGAGTTTTGATAAGCTGGAACATATTTTTTGAGCCGATGAGGTCAACTTGAGTAGAGTGTCCTTTTTTCAGTTCATGGACAGAGAGGACACCTGTTGATGACTCTGGTAGAGAAAATTTTTGTTCCTGATTTGCTAGCTCTCACTGAATTTCCCACAGCCTGCTTTTTCCTGCTCTAAATTGCCCTGTGATCAAGAGTTAATCATATTAGCTTTCATTTCATTACATGCAAATGAAATGAAAGTTAGTTTTGACTTGGTCTTATCCCCTTATTTCCAGCACACAAATATTATGTATGGAGCTTAGTTTTGAACTCAGATACTTTTCTATTGTCAAGTGTAAAATTGTCAAGTGTGAATGTGAAAATGGTTAACCTGATTTGCCTTTGTCTTTACAGTTCCTTCTGACTTTAGCTACCTCCCTGAGAAAAGTTTTCTTAGAGCAGCCATTGATTTTATTATAGAAGGCGGAAAGAAAGGTAAACGAAAAATTCTTCTATGGGGCAAACATCTTCCAGTGAGGAAATGAAATAATTATTTCTCTTCTCTACCACAAATGTGACGTGATAATTGAAAGAATGGTACAAAATTTTTTTTTAAACTACAGAAATTATTAGCATTCTTTTTTACAACCGGAGAAGACTTATATTGCTGATATGAACTTATAATTCTACACATTCTTAATGTCTGTAATACGGACATAGCCAAGAGTATCCCTCCGCTTTTTCCCAACAAATCCCAATTTTTACCATTTACAAGAAGATATTCATAATAGAAAGCAAAGGGACTATGGCAGCGGTCTCCAACCTTTCCAGCTTGATGGAACGATGGTAGTGGGAGTGTGTGCCACTTTCACAAATACAGCTCCGTGTGCATACACTCACTCCCCACCACTTCCGTGACCCGGTTCTGAAGAGATGGCAGCCTAGCAGTGGGCCATGAACCCGGTATTGGGGACCCTTGGACTCTGGAATAAAGAATGGTGAATGCCATTTGCTTGTGTCAGTTTTAACTTCTTTCATATCAAATTGGGATTCTTTGGGAGGAAATGGAATGGTATCTGGACAGTGTTTGTATACTTATTTTGCATATCTGAAGAAAAGGGGGGTATGGATCTAGACCTTACTCTGATGACGTGCTTTCATACCAGATATTACCGTATTTTTCAGACTATAAGACACTCCGGTCTATAAGACGTGCATTAGCTTTAGAAGAGGAAAACAAGAAAAAAAACTGCCTCTGCCTCCGCCGCCTGTTTACCGCTGCAGCCCATTCGCCACCGTCGTGTCCTGTTCGCCATGTCCCATTTGCCACTGCCGCCACCCATTCACTGCTGCCCATTTGTCACCACCGCATCCCATTCACTGCTGCTCGTTCACCACCACCACAGCCCATTCACCACCGCTGTGGCCCATTTGCCACCGCCTCTTCGCCGATTGCTGCGAATGGGCAGCAGCAATAGGCAACGGTGACAATCCCCGCCACCTAGAAGAGCTGATCAGCACGACACCAACCCGCCTCCCCCTGCAGCAATAGTCGCTCTATAAGACACTTCCACCCAATATTCGCTCTATAAGAAGACATTTCTACCCACTTTTTTAGGGAGGAGGGGTGCATCTTATAGTCGGAAAAATACTGTAATTACTATGGAGATACAAAATGAATGTATTTTGAAAACTCAGTAGAATATAGTTAAAACTCATGAAAAGTAATCCAGTGGTTCTTTGTTTTTGTCATTATAAGACATGTCAGTTATTCAAGTTATCTAGTTATTCAAGTAGTAATTGGAGGCTTTGTTTTAGGGCCTGAACAAGTTCATCCAAGCTTCTTAAAGGCAGCCATGGCACCCATTGCATTGATTGGAGGAAGCTATCAGTATCCCCCTTTGAATTGGGCATCAGTTCTTGCCCCTCTGCTGCGGCTAAACTTTGGTATGCTTTTTTTTTTTAAAGAATAAGTGACTGAATCCTGTCTGTATTCCTTTGAGTAGATAAATAATTTAATCAATCTCTTCTTTTAGTATAGAGCAGCATTTTTTATTTATCCTTGTTTATCCATTATTCACAGAAAGATCTTGGAAGGTGAAAATTTTATACATTTGGTTTATTAATTTCCTTGTAACTTAATGGGTTCCAATACACCATATCTTTGCGGTGACTTTTGGAAACTTAAATTTGCATCATAGATTTCAAGGGGCAGAAGAAATACAATTAGAGCAAAAGTGCAGCGGCCTCTCCTATATGACAGAACTTGGATACAGGGTAGAAAACTCATTATGAATTCCTTTACTTCCTCAGCATTTATTCTCAGTTCATGTAAATATGATTTTCGCTGTACTGTTTGTTTAAATCTAAAGTCAAGTTCTTCCATTCTAACGTATTTAAATTTGTTTAAGGTCCTGCTTGGCCTTGGTCGACTAATGGAAAATTGTTCTATTTATCATGCTTCTGTAATTGGATTTTAATTTTATTATACTTTTAGAATAATTTTTGTAACTCAATATCAAATCAAAATGTAATTGCAGTCTATTGAATTGGGTGTTGGAATATAGCAAAAGTAAATGGTAAGTGTAAACAAATGAAATAAATATTTCATGTCTCTGAAATAAGTAAATAAGAGATAAAGACCATTTCACTTGGTTTTCATTTTTGTGTAGAACCAGGCACACACACCCCTCCCCACCCCCACATAAAGAACAAATTTGGGTCAGTTGAATAATTGCTTTCTTTATTTAGTCTGTGATGGTCGTTTCAACCAAGATCACCACTAGTGTACAGGTAGTCCTCAATTTATGACCACAATTGAGTCCAAAATTTCTATTATTAACTGAGATATTTCTTGAGTGAGTTTTGCCCCATTTTACGACCTTTCTTGCCTTAGTTGTTAAGTGAATCACTGCAGTTGATAAGTTACTAACCCGGTTGTTAAGTGAATCGGGCTTCCCCATTGTCTTTATCAGAACGTCACAAAAGGTGATTACATGACCTTGGGACATAGCAATGGTCATAAATATGAGCCAGTTGCCAACTGTCTGAATTTTGATCACGTGATTATGGGGATGCTACAAAATTCGTAACTGTGAAAAACGTTCATAAGTCAATTTTTTCAGTGCCATTGTAACTTTGAGCTGTTCACTAAATGAACTGTTGTAAGACAAGGATTACCCCTGTACTGCTTTTCAGTGGTCCCTGAAACATTACTAGCATTCTATTATGTTTTTCAGGGCAATGGAAATTTCCATGGCTGATAGTAGAACATAGACTAATGGAATTGGAAGGGACCAACTCTATTATTGGGTTCTAATTCAATAGAGCTGGAAGAATAAATAAAGGAAGTTGAGATTGGTGTTTTATTCCAAAGCTTTTGCTATGTCTTCTTATGGCTTCAATTCTTTCCATCTTTTTTTTTAGGAGAAGAAATACAGCAGTTGTGTATTGAACTAGCTGTGACCCAGGCCCAATCATCTCAGAATGCGGCAATGATTTTAGGCATGTGGGTGGCACCACCTTTGGTCTACAGTCTAAGTGTATGTGTTGTTTCTCTAATGGTTCTATTTCCTTGTTGTGAAGGTGGACGTGGAAAGTCAGTTCCTTTTGCTATGTGGTTCCTCTCCATTCAGTAGAAAGGGAGGGGGGGAAACGTATCTTAGTGTAATAGATTTGTAATCTTTTTAAAACTAACCTATTCTCTGAATGAAAAAGAAGAAACATCCACAAATGTAATATGAAATCATTTTGGTTTATGTATTCTTCAAATACATACATGTACTTTTCAAAAGCATTTGTTGAAAATAATAAAGTAAACAATCAACTGAGATTTAATGTTGTAATGCATATTAGATTCTTGTGAATCCCTAATGCTCTGAATTTGCTCATCAGATACAAACCAAGAGGTACCTTTTTGCTTCCTTACCTCTGTGGATGAAATATGTAGCAGAAGACAAACAGGAGATCTTCACTGAAGTGTTTATGGTGCAGCATTTTGAGACAAAGAAACAGTCAAAAAGCCAAGACCTTTGCTGGAACATTTTGCAAGGACTCAGCCAAGCTATGAAATCTCCTAGCCCAACTCAGCACAGCTGGAGTTGTTTTTGCAAGGCTGCTGAGAAGATATTTGAGCTTTTGCCAGATGAGATTTGGGTAAGGAAAAGTAAACATTTGAAATATTACAACTTTGCTGAAAAAAGGTCTCATTTGGGAAGATAAAAGAGGTTGGCGAACTGGAAAGGCTAGATGAAAAAGAATGAGCTGTGACATATGCAGATATTTTACTGTGTACAATATTTTAATCAGAGCTTTCGTAGAGATTGCCTTACACAAGTGTGCTGTAGGATAATCTCTTGGACTTTTTAAAATGAGCATCCGTCTAATTTGAGAACAACTTAGATCAACATTAGAAATGCCTTTTTCTCTGATTGCTGTACTGTTGAACATTTGATTCCATTGCTTCAAAAAATATCTATTAACTCAATGAAGTTGGGATTCCACTCAGAGGATATTCACTGAACTGAGTTCATTTTAGAAACTGAAGTACTGAGTGAATAAGATTAATTGAAATGTTATTTTGCAAAATTTTCCTTGAGGCCTACTATGGCAAATATGTAAAATGGATTAAATCATATTTAATTTTGCCCATGAAATTAGAATTATAATTGCAGGACTTGTAAGGAACTCTAGTCTTAATGGAGAACACTGAAGCCCTTTTCACATGTTGATTTGAACACATGCGAGGAAAAAGTGGGGAGGGGGGGTTATTCATACTAATCCCATCTCCCTCATCTTCTCATGTGGGTGGGACTAAGTTCCTCTAAAATCATTCTAAAAATGATTGCATTCTGTTGATCAAGAGTACGTTTATTTTTATATTTATTGCAAATTTGAACACTTACAATTAGGCACCTTTATTTTATCAAGAGCATATTACATTCTTGAAGTCTAGGAAAATGTAAAGAAGGCTGAAGTGACATGAAATGAGGCAAAAGAGAATTTGGTAGACAATTATGTGTGTGTATATAGAATTGTAAAGAAGGCAAACATGGCTTATCCAGTATTAAAAGAAGCAGAAATATAGTCCTCTCATGCATTAGACTCTTTATGATTTCAGAATTTGAATTTATCTAGTTACAAGATAAAAAGATCCCAAAACAATTTGGATTTTTTAATTTTTATTTAGAGCCTGATTAGCTACCAGTAACATTAACACAAAGTTGTTGAACCAGAGAGTATTAATTTCCAGGCCACAAGCAGGTTTTTTTTTTTAACTCTCTTGATCTTAAAAAAAATGGAGGCATACCTGACATTCAGTGATTTAACTACTGTACCTCCCTATCAGCTGTCATGGCAATGGGGCATATTTCTTCCTTACAACTGCCCTGTTTATATTGCCTTTAATATCCTGCCTTACCTCTTACCTCTGCGTTTGTCTAGTTTTCTTGCTTAGTGAAACATGGCTGCATTCAGGAAATTTCAGTACAGTCTTTTTTTTGAGGTACTGTTGCTTACTTCATTGGTAGGAAGATGATGAATGATAGTTTATGTTCCAACAGATACAGATTCCAATATTAGTATTAGCAGTAATACTATTTTGATTTTTGCACTGGGAGTTCATGGTATTGTATATAGAGGTTTTCAACATTTTAGTCATAGGTGGAAATGAGCATCTCATTACTCTTTGGATGTTTCTAGGTTGAAAGGATTAGCCAGCTATAAACTGTTGTCCAGAGCTGGGGTCTCCAACCTTGGCAACTTTAAGGCTTGTGGATTTCAACTCCCAGAATTCTGGGAGACTTAAAGTTGCCAAGGTTGGAGATACGTGGTCCAGAGGACATGAAAGGAGCCTCCCCACAGAATGTGTGTTGGTCATACTGTATAGTATGCTTTATTTTAATTGTGATGCCTCTGACAGAGATAAACAAGCAAACATTTTAGTCTTACAAAAACAACCTAGGAAATAAATTGATGGGGTAGAGGTTAGGATTGGTTTTTTTTTTTTTAATAATAGGCACATTTTTATATAATAGGCACATTCATATAATCCTGTGCACTAAGAATCACAAGTTTGATCAATTAATAATTAGAGATATCACTGTGGGCATTTATGATACCGTATTTGTCACAATTTTGTCATTCCTTCATTTTCCAGTAACCTCAAGATAGTTTTGGTCTGTGTTTAAAGCATTATTGTTTCTGGTACAAGGTATTATTTATTCACATTGCTATCACTGATAACATTAAGCGGAGGTTTAAAATTTGAAACAGAAGATGATCATATGTCATAACGTAATGATTTTTCTGGCTTGGCTTAGGCTAAAACAGGCATTTGTTTTTATTTCTTCAGCAGGATGATGTAAAGATGTATATACTTGCGGCAAAATGTCTCTCAGAAATGGTTGATGCAGAAGTTGAACGGATTACAGAAGTTTCAAAGGTAGATGCGTTTTAGCCTTATGAATCTTTTATGGAGATGGAGATAATTATGTCTGTCTACTGTTCTACCTAACATTATCATTCCAAAGTCTAGGTGCATATAGTAAGGCAGGTTTTAATTTTATGCTTTTATTTAAAGCTTGACACCATTTGAAAATGGGTTTTGAGTAATTAAGGTATTTCCTAGTAATATCATAAAAATGCCACTTCTTGGTCAACACGTTCAGTTTGAAAGTAGAAACTGAACTAAAATCCCGGTAACCTTAAAACAAAGTTTGAAAGATGATACCATTCACAAAAATAAAGTTATCTACATGGTTTTCTTAAAGTAAGCAGCATGCCAGGAACTAATCTATTTTGGTCCTGATGAGATAGGCAGAGTAGCTTTAATTTATTACTGTAACCCCCGCCAATCTGAGACAGAATCAGTATTGATGATTCCACATGGGAGAAAGAGACAGACAGACAGACAGACACACACAGATGCAACATTTAATATTTGTGTAGTTTATATGAAGTGTTGCTGTCCTATGCGTACATGTAACATTATTTTTGCTCTCCGAGCTATTCTTGAAATGCTCTGACCCCATGAATCATGTTTATAAATTAGGGTGTACTATTGTGAAAGATGTTTTTATTTTTTATCCCTCAAGCCTGATTTCCTTCTTCCTTTTGTTTATTAGAATTAAGCATTGACTCAGAACAATAATTGTGCAACACTGTATGTTACATTTTACACAACCTAGTTTATTTGTGCCCATAATTGGAGAACTCTTTAATTCCATGGCTATAAATTGTGAATCATAAAGTAATCACAAGTTCAATTAACTATGATTTTCATGTGGGTGTATATATAAAATGGGCACAGAAGAGAAAAGGATTTAATTCATAAAGCGTTGGGAAGTATATGTATGAAACTGCTTCCTGATTTTCAGTTAAAACATTTTAAATGTGACATTCAGGAGCATCACCAGAAATATTTTCAATGGAGAGCTCTTTTCTGATTATGCGATGTCCCTTTTTTTTCTGAGAAATCGTGAGGAAATGTTTCCTGTCTTCAAATAATAATGAGTAAGAGCTTACACCATAGAGCCTGTTTCCTATTTTTCATCCATTTCATGGTTTGTTTTGCAGAACAATTTGGAAAAGGTTGCATTTGTCAAAGCTTATTTAGTTTCTCAAGGCAGATTTCCTTTGCTGAGATGGAACGATGTGATTAGTGTTGCGCCTGGGTGCCAGCAGAAAGAAACTATTGTTTGGATGCTGCTGCACAGCTTTTATCATGCACGAATCCTGAGCCATGAAAACACTGGTAAGAAATCATGGCCAAAAAAACAAACAAACCCCTGGGCGATCCACTAATCTCCATTTATTATAATTACTACTAATAAAGTAATGTATCAAACCTCCTTTTAGTCGCATTTCCTAATTATTTTCTCCCAAGTCCTTCTGTAGAGCTATGCATGTGCAAATATCCCCTCCCTCTCCCCCAGTTCCAGGCAGACATCAGAAAGATGGAGATTTATTGAAGTGCTAGTAGACTGCATTTGGCCTTGTGGAACATAAATTGTGCAAGGTCAGCATAAATTCCTGGTGCGTATTATTTACAGTCTTTTTAAAAAATATTTCTGCCCCCCTCCCCACTTTCAGATTTCCGAATGTTGGTATATCTTTTCCCCTTAATTTTATCGGAGCTTCGTGTGAGTCCTACCAAGGAGAATCTGAATGGAGAAAAAAATAACAACAAAGTTTGGTACTTGTTTCACTTATTTCATAAATTTGTCCATCGAGCACTATGCCAGTGGTGGAATTCACATTTTTTTACTACCGGTTCTGTGGGTGTGGCTTGGTGGGCATAGTGTGGCTTGGTTAGGCATGGCTTGGTGGGCATGGCAGGAGAAGGATACTGCAAAATCCCCATTCCCTTCCCACTCTTGGGGGAAGGATATTGCAAAATCTCCATTCCCACCCCACTCTGGGGCCAGCCAGAGGTGGTATTTGCTGGTTCTTTGAACTACTCAAAATTTCCGCTACCGGTTATCCAGAACCTGTCAGAACCTGCTGGATTTCACACCTGTCCTATCCAGTCAATTCAGTTAAAATAATAAGACCTAATTGTATTTGAGTATTTCAATGAACAGATTTGGACCCCTCACAAACCTCTATAAATCTCACAAACTTCGCCACAACATCATCAGACAAATTCTAAAAGCACACCAGTGGTGGATTTCAATTTTTTTTACTACCAGTTCCGTGGGTGTGGCTTGGTGGGCGTGGCATGGCATGGCATGGCTTGGTGGGCATGGCAAGGGAAGGATACTATAAAATCTCCATTCCCACCCCACTCCAGGGGAAGGATACTGTAAAATCTCCATTCCCTCCCCAATCCAGGGGAAGGATACTGCAAAATCCCCATTTCCTCCCAATCAGCTGGGCCTTGGGAGGCAGAGAATAGATGGGGGCGGAGCCAGTCAGAATTTTTACTACTGGTTCTCCAGAACTGGTCAGAACCTGCTGAAACCTACCTCTGAAGCACACCCTATCTTGCTCTAAAAAGTTTTTGGAGATTTTTATTAAAAAGTTATTGATACCTATCCATTTGAGGGGGGGGGGGAAGTTACATGCAAATAATTTAGAAAGCTCTAGGCTTTGATGATGTACAGTCAGAGACACAATGTTGAAATAGAGAAGAATTGGGGCAATAGTGAATCTTCCCAAGAGTGGCTGTCCTGTCCAAATTTATCCAAGAGCACAGTATAAGATCATCCAGGAAGTCATAAAGGAGTCACAAACAACATTGTGGATCTTCATGCTTCTCTCACACTGGCTAAATCCAGTATTCCTAAATCCACCATCAGAAAAATACTGTATAGAAATGGGACTCATGAAAGAATAACAAGATGGAAGCCATTAGCACTAAAAACTGATAGGAAATTGAAACTTGAAGTAACACTTTTTCTTGAAAAAAAATCTGTAAAGAAGTCTAATTTGGAAGAGTTATTAGCCTACAACTCTTAAAATGCCTGTCCGAATGGCCATATTTCCATAGAACATAAAACATAGAATAGAACACAAAATAATAGAGTTGGAAGGGACCTTGCAGGTGTTCTCATCCAACCTCCTGCTTGAGCAGGAGACCCTATAGTATGGGGCCGACAAATGGTTGTCCAGTCTCTTTTTGAAAGCCTCCAATGACCCACAACAACTTCTGAAGGCAAGCTATTCCATTTGTTGATTGCTCTCACCATTAGGAACTTTCTCCTTAGTTCTAGGTTGCTTCTCTCCTTGGTTAGTTTCCATCCATTGTTTCTCGTCTTGCCTTTTGGTGCTATGGAAAATAGTTTGACCCCACTCGTCTTTGTAGGAGCCCCTCAAATATTGAAACATTGCTATCATGTCTCCCATAGTCCTTCTTTTCATTAGACTAGACATACCCAATTCGTGTAACTGTTCTTCATATGTTTTAGCCTCCAGCCTCCTGATCATTCTTGTTGCTCTTCTCTGCGCTCTTTCCAAAGTCTCACCATGTTTTTTTATATTGTGACCAGAACTGGATGCAGTATTCCAGAAATTTTAGGCTCAATTGTGGTCAGAAGTGAAGGATCACCTGTCCTGTGATTGAGAACCCATTCAATAATTTAACAATTAATAAATAAGTTCTAATCAATTGCTTTCATCCAGGCCATCTTCAAAAATAGTTCAGTGTAACATATATTGCAGTAATTAGTTTATTATAGAAGGGATCAGTGAGGCTAAACAATCCTTGACTTCATGAGGTCATAGCTCCTGCAGCATCTGAAATTGAGGTTTTTTTGTCGCTATAGAGGCTATTTGGAGAGAGGGAGGGAGGGAGAGAGAGAGAGAGAGAAAGAAAGAAAGAAAGAAAGAAAGAAAGAAAGAAAGAAAGAAAGAAAGAAAGAAAGAAAGAAAGAGAGAGACCCCAAGACACATATGTGTTTTTCAAACAACTGATTTAGTCAAAAGAGATTAAATTCTTAAATTTAAGTACCACCTGTCCACCCTAAGCCTATTTTCCTTATCTCATCTTCAATTATTTGACCATTAATCAGTCCATTATTGCCTCTAAGCAATTCTCAAAAATCTGCAGACTTCATAGTTTGCAGTTTGGAAAGGAGATACTGAATTAAGTATCTTACATTTAAAACAGTCTCTGTAGCTGTGTGTTTATGTGTCTTCAAGTCAGTCTTGTCTTTTAGTGCCTGGCAGGACAAATCTCTGTGATTTTCTTTGCAAGATTCCAGAACTGATTTAACATTGCCGGCTTCCTAGGGTTGAGAGTGTGTGACTAGCCTGAAGTCATCCAGTTAGCTTCATGCCTAAAATGGAACTTAGAAGTTGCAACATCTTGAGTTTTTAGCCTGATACTACACCAATCTGGCTTGTCTGTAGCTGCAAAATAGTGATTATAAAAGCAGTTTCCACTGAATCAGGTCCCGCTTCTTTATATAGACATAACCATGTCAGTTTCTTGGCAATTACATAATAGTTATTTCTATTGCCATCTTCTGATATGCTTTTTGAGTTCCATGTCTAATCTAGAACTATTCTGGAATTTCCTGGTTGCCTCCCATCCAAGAAGTAACTAGCTAATGCCATCTATTGACCATTAAAAAGGTAAAGATAAAGGGTTCCCTCACACATATGTGCTAGTCATTCCTGACTCTAGGGGGCAGTGCTCATCTCCATTTCAAAGCCGAAGAGCCAGTGCTATTCGAAAATGTCCCCGTGGTCATGTGGCTGGCATGACTAAATTCCAAAGGCGCACGGAATGCTGTTACCTTCCCACCAAAGGTAGTCCCTATTTTTCCCACTTGCATTTTTTATATGCTTTTGAACTGCTAGGTTGGCAGAAGCTGGGACAAGTAATGGGAACTCACCCCATTATGCGGCACTAGGGATTCGAACTGCTGACCTTTCGATCAACAAGTTTAGTGTCTTAGCCACTGAGCCACCATGACCCTTATTGACCATTAGAAAATATTTAAAGCAATATTTTAGCTATTTAGACCCTTAAATCCAGTATGCACATCATTGTCAATATATCTGAAGGGAATGTGGTTGTGGAATACTTATTTGTGTTACGACTGGAAGTGTGGGGAAAATGTCCATAAGATTATGATTACAACATTTGAAAATGGGTGTGTGATTTTGACCTCTGTGGTTTTGCTTTTCAGGAGTCTTAAAAAGAATGGAGTGGCTCTTGGAATTCATGGGATATATTAAAAAAGTTTCCTTAAATACGGCCTCTATGCAAAATGTTTCTCCCCAAGAGGTACATTGCTAAAAAATTACATTTTGTTTCCAGACAAGGAAAACAAGTTGAAATGTGTGATTTAAACTCTTTCTGAGGAATATAAAGAAATTGCTTGCTTTAGGAGAAGATCATGTTATTATTTCCATAATGAAAATGTCAGCTTGTTGAAAAAAATATAGCAAAATAATATTTGGGGGCTCATGTTTAAAATTTGGAAATTGACCACCAGGAATGCCATTAAATAGTGATGAAATCTAAGGAAGAAAATATTTTGGATATACATTTAGAAATAGCTCTAATTAAAATGTAAATACTTTGAGGATTCATAAAACTATCTTTATAATTTGCTCTGCACATTATTTAGCTGAATTGAATTATTCGTATTATTGTCATTATAATGGTAATCCCCAAGTACAAAATGTAATGAAATATAATCTCTATAAAATAGGCATAAGCAGTGAAAAATCAAGCAAAATATATCCAAAGACTTTACATCCTGACTCCTGTCTAAATGGTTCTCTGATATATTAGAAAACTGCAAGCCAGACTTTAATTTTGCATATTTATTTTCTTTTCCATTAATGTCAGCAGTGGATTGAGCAGAAATCTGGAAAATCACGTGTTCTTAATTAATTATATATTAATATTTGAACCATAGTTTCATGAGCAGTAGCAGTAGATAAGGCCCTGAGCTGTATTTAGATCACTTTAATTCAAAAACAAATACATTATAGGTTAGCCTTTTATGTGAACCAGGTTAAATTCTGCTCTGTGACTCTTATTGATTCTTGTTTTCTGAGGAAAGCATAAAATTCACTAGCATATAATTACTTTATTAAGTTACATATTTTATTGTGAATAAGCCCCGTGAGGATAGTAGGATTTGCTTCTGGCTAAATTTGATTGGTCAAGTAGTCCTCAACTTACACAGTTCACTTAGTGGCTGTTCAAAGTTACAAAAGCATTGAAAAAAGTGACCACCAGAAGAGCTTATAATTAGGAAAATACTGGAGTGCGCAGAGATGATTAAATTAATTCATGAATTAAACGATGAGAAGTCAGATTATTATATTGAGTGGGAAAGGTGGTATAAGTGGATGCATGATAAAATGAAAGAAAGACCAAAAGGTGTGTTAAATAATGGTAAAAAGTAATTCGAAATTATCACCAGAATATTATTTCTGTATATAGTTAAAACACTGCACATCTGATGTTAATTGAAAATGTTAATATATTTATGTTTTTTTAAAAAACTCAATAAAGTTTTCCAAAAAAAAAATATATATGAAAAAAGTGAC
Source organism: Arizona elegans (assembly GCA_022577455.1). Classification (NCBI taxonomy): domain Eukaryota; kingdom Metazoa; phylum Chordata; class Lepidosauria; order Squamata; family Colubridae; genus Arizona; species Arizona elegans. The sequence continues at coordinate 17,300,498 of JAKOOJ010000008.1, read as the reverse complement.
ATGACCATTTTTTAGACTTATGGCTGATACAGCATCCTTGTGGTCACGTGATTTACATTTGGATGCTTAACCACTGACTCACATTTATGATGTTGCAGTATCCTGGGGTCATGTGATCACCTTTTGCAACCTTCTGATAAGCAAAGTCAATGGGGAAGCCAGATTCACTTAACAACCATGTTACTAATTGAACCACTGCAGTCATTCACTTAACAAATGTGGCAAGAAAAGTCGTAAAATGGGACAAACTCACTTAACAAATTTCTCACTTAGCAACATAAATTTTGGGCTCAATTGTGGTCGTACGTTGAGGACTACCTGTTCTAGAATCTCAAATGAAGTTGTAGTGGAAGTAGTGGTTTGTTTTATACAGCAATTTCTCAGCCTAAAGCTTAAACCTATTACAAAAAAAAAAATCCTCCTAGAATTCAATGTTAACAAATGTGGGCATTACAGGTTGTCCTCAATTTATGACCACAATTGGAACCAGTCAGTAAATGATGCAGTCCTTACAGGGGTCATCATGTGGCTGGACCCAATTTTATGATGATTTTACTATTAAGTGAACCATGCAGTTGTTAACCGAATTTGGCTTGCTCAATTGATTTTGATTCCTCAGTTGAAACCAGCTGGGCAAGTCACAAATGACTGCAAGATGCTGCAGACTTCATAAATGTGAGTTAATTGCCAAGCACCAAAATTATGATCACATGACTGTGGGCATGTTTCAATAGTCATAACTTTGATGATGGATCATAAATCACTTTTTCCGAGGCTCTTATAACTTCAAACCATGGGTAAACAAACAGTTTTAAGTTGAGGACTAACTGCATTTGAAGTTTAGAAAAGATAAGTGTTTCATATACCTTATCTAGATATTCACACTAAGATCCTTTGAATCAGGATTTTTATTCCACTACACTCCCCTTCTATTTTATTGGGACAATTAGTATTATTTACTTGGCCAAGGCCACTGAGTAATAGATAGATTGGTTGGGAAAGCATCTCTATTATAGGAAATACTCTTGAAGTTGAATACAAAAAAATTCCTGATCCACAATTTATTCTCTTATTGTCATACATACAAATTTCTTTCTGAAAGGTGATTCTTTCAGATAGAAGAGCCCTTGTGTACCAAATACCTTTTAGAGCTGCGCATCGCTTTGGAATCAAAAGACAAAGAGTGCTTAAGGGCATATAGGACTACTTGTACAGTCCTTGTCTGCACCTCCTTAAAGTAGCTGTTATTTTTTCTACGATTGTATGGGTGCTGTTGACAGCTGTAGCATGATCCTGAGAAATATATATATATATATATATTTGCTTTAAGCAGCCGGAAACAAATGTTACGTGCATGCCTCATTTGGCCTTCAAGTTTGAATTCATGAAGGCTTATTTTTATTGCTTACGTATCCATTAGATCCATATCCCGCCTAGGATTCAAGGCTGTATACAAAACAGTCACTGCTTCAATTTTGCCCTGCATAGCCATCTTATGAAGTACGCGGGGTCGAGAGAAAGTGACTGGCCCAAAGACACATAGCGGTCTGAAGATGAGCTAGAACTTGGGTTTTCCCAGTGCCAGTCCAAGATTGTATCCACCATACCACAGCCCAAGTAGCCACCATCTTTATCTTACCAACAAGACTACAAACTGGTGCATCCCATTTATAAGAAAATGTCAGTGCTCATAAAATATGATCCTCCAGATTTGAAGTCTGGAACTCCCTGTGTTATAGTTATTGCAATGTTAATGTGCGCCAATAGTGCTTTTTGCAGAATTTTTTATATTAGACGAACAGGTTTACTTACAACAGTATATACTATAAAATATTGTACTTAGTCATTTCTATAAACTGACTTGGTCCTTCTAGCAATTAAAGATAAAGGTTTCTTTTTTTCCAGCCTGATATAGTTCATGTTAAAAAAAATTATACTAGCTTTAAGACCATTAAAATGTTCTGGTAACATTATTCTTCTTAATTGTTTGAACTCCATAATTTATAAATTATTGTGACTCTAGTCCTTTCCAGACTTCACTGATCCCCTTAGCAAAATGTGCATCTGTTTCCTGTTCAGGCTGTCAGCTTCCTGTTGTGGATTTTCACGGCTTGTGTGGTTGCCTGGGCTGATCATGCCTTGCCAATGCTACTTGGCCTTAGTGCAGACTGGTCTGCCTGGCAGTGTGAAACAATAGACAGAGTCCTTCCACGTGGCTTAGGCAAGCGTCCAGTGGATACTTTGGCAGTCAAAGAGATACTCACCCTTCTTCCAGGTAGCTTGCAAATTCTATTGACCAAAGAGCCTTGGAAAGAGCAAACACCAAAGGTACGTGTTTTAAGTTGCACATGTCCACTGAACTCATGATGAGCTTGAACATATTTTTGACTGATTGATTGAACTCAGTATTGTCATTCAGAAGACAGTATCCGGGTGGAATTTTTATCCTAAAAGTCACCCAAGCCATTTACAGTAATAATTACATAATAATTACTAAGAGGAACAACAGCGAATGGAAAGTTCCACCAGCTAAATGGTGTAACAAAATGTTTGTGTAACAAAAATAAACTTGAGCGAATTTAGAGTAAAAGGGTTTTTTTTTTTAATGGAGCAAAACAGTCATCCAAGTTTTGCACAGAAATCATGAAAACTAGTCTGCCAATATCATTTCTTGACACTAGTTCACTCACCAGTCTGATCTCACAATGTGAAAGAATCCTTTGCAGGTTCTGATCTACCAGCAGCTGGACTCACATACAGTATAGTAGAAATGGATATCTGTAGACTGCAGTAGTATATCAATGTAATCGTTAAATAAATCCATAAATATTTTGAGAAATTAAGTGTCAAAGCTGTGGGTACATTCTCTTCTTGACCAGAAGACCACCATGTCTGCATTCTAATATTGGGATCTGACTTCAATTTATGTTTGTTTATAGTTGTATGTGTTTTATAGAAGGAAGTGATGATGAAAGAAAGAATTCCCATCACACCTTCATCTTTCCCTATACGTTTTTAAGGACATTGTAACCTCTTTCTTAGCTATGAACTTGTTCAGACTGATATACAGATGTTTGGAATATTGGCAGTTTAAACTGTAGTCCACCCAGAGTATCTTCTCTAAGTGGCACGTGGGTAATTGCAGCATCCTCCCAAAATCATTCCAGTGAAAAGCACTCCATATGAGAAGAGTTTGGCATGATTGAAATTAGGGCTGGGCACAGAGAGGTATATATAAAACTTGTTGACAGATCTTTAAATGAAATTCATACTTTCCAGGATTGCATGAGCTATGGGGTTGCATTGGAAAGTAGCCATAGATTCCTGGGAAGAGATACTGCTGCTCCGAGGAAGTGCGCAAAGATGCAATTTAGCATGCCTTTCATTTTGAAACGCTGCCCAACACTAACAGATTTATAATATTAGGAAATAAATATTAATTACAAACTAGGATTTTAAGGTATGGCGTTGCAGGAAGTTTACAAACAACAATTAATTTTTCAAAGTCCTGAAAGAATAGCAGCAATGCTGTTCTTCCTTACTTGCAAGGTAACATGCAGCTCTCACGTATCTCTAATAATTACACAGATCAGCGTGCAGTATCAATCACAGTTGGCCAGTAGAGTTGAGAACCTGAATTAGATTATGTGATAGAGTATAAGTCCGTTTAATGTGCCTCTATTTTATCATTTCTAAGAAGTTGTGTTTTGTTTATTTTTTTTGCTTTTTAAAGGAATGGTTAAATACCCACACATTTCTTTGTTCTCATCTTTGAGTTTGTTGAATTGTCATTAAAATGCATTTCATATGAAACAGTTTGGACTTTATATTTGAAATCCAGATATATATTTTAAGCAATAATGACAATTTCTGCATCAGCTTGTCAACTTTAATTAAAGCAGGTTTCTCCAATGTTTTGTTACCCCTCCCTCTCTCCCAATGCTTTGAACTACATTTCCCATCTGCACCAACCCACATAATCAGTGACTTTTGAGATGGCAATAACTGTATTCCAACATGTCTAGACAAAGTTGAGAAGGCTTGATTGAGTTATTTTAATTTAAAAAAAAAAAACAATTCTAACATTTGAGTTTTAAATTTATTCACAGTTTATTGACTGGCTGTTTAGCCTAATGGAGAATGCTAATGAAATGCTCACTCAGTCTTCCAGAGATCTTTTGAAAGGTATGGTAGAAACTGAGTTACTTATAGACTTCCAACTTAGATAAATAATAACGCTTTGTTTTTGTAAAAAAAAAAGGTGATTTATATCAATTTAAAAGCAAAACATGTTTACAAAAGATAGTTATTTAAACTTATTTTACACATCACATTATAAGATTGTGGACAGTCGAGGGTACTCTTTCAGCTTCAGGTCTCAGACCTTTGTCTGTATTGGCTAAAGATGGGACAATTTGGTTAACATCAACTAAAAAAGGCTACTTCAGGGATTTTGAAATGTTTTTCATATAAATACTTTTCCTAGAGGACGAGCCTTTTATTGGCTTCTAGATGTGAAGAATTCAAGCGTTTTTTTCTGTTCAGTTCCTGTTTGTGGATTTTCCGTAAACTCTTGCTGCTCTCAGAAAAAGAAGGCTGGGTTTGATGGGCCTTTGATTTAATCCAAGGGAGTTTTACCTGTGAAGTTAATTGACTTTCAAACTCTTGCAGGCAAGCAACAGCAGAAGGCTTGTTTCTGTTTTCATTGCTGATATTGTGTATGTTCTTTTAACAGCTTCTTTATTGGCCCTGAGATCTCTTCCAGAGTTTAAGAAGAAAGCAGTATGGACAAAAGCTTATGGCTGGTAGGGATCATGAAGAAACAGATACCGTATATGCTGGTGATACATGCCTTGCTAAAAATCTTTTATGCTGTGGAATAAGAGCTTCTGTTACAGACATATTGTTATTTTTCCTGGGGAAACAGACTTAAAAATCTTCCCTATTTGAATATATATATATATCTCCTCCCTATTTGTTCTATTAATGAGAAAGAGAGGAAAGAAAAAGAAGGAAGAAAGGAAGGAAGAAAGAAAGAAGAAAGAAAGAAGAAAGAATTACTAGTAGAAAGTGGGAGTTGGGTAAGGAAGTTTAAACAAGGCAAGAAGATTTCACAAAACGTTGCTCAGCATTGCACTTGACAACTATAGACTGGCAAGATTAAAGATGTTGCCTTGAAAAATTGAACTTTTGAATGTGTTTTATTTGTTAGACAATGCGGCTACCCACTGTTCATTGATATTCCTACTGCCACTATCGGTACCAAGGAAATTAGGCTGACAAGAAAGTATTTCCCCAAGAGTTCCTTCAACATGGAAATAAATGATCCTATTTTGCACTGGTTTTCTCTGTGGAAAAAAATGTTTTATATGGAGATGCATTCACATTAATGAGCCTACAAGTATGGAAGAGTATAGTTCAAACAGAGGTGTGTCATTTTAATCAGAACTAGGCCTCTGTATGGCCAAGTGGTAGGTTTTCTTGCCTTAAGCATTTAATTTTGCTCCAAAATATGAGGTCATAGACTTAAAAAAAAAAGTTCACTTATGGTGATAGAGAAGACATGGAAGAGGATCCTAGCACCCTAAACTATATTTAAGCCTCAGATCAAAACAAAGTTTCCTAGAAAAAAGGCTACAGAAGCACTGATGGAGGGATTTGATCCAACAACATTCATATAAAAAGTTCTGGTTTCTGTATCTAGTTAATATCAAGATTTCTCTACCTATTATCCCTACCCATCTCCCAATGTTTTGAACGTCAATAGTTCTATCTCTCTAAAATCTCCACTCATTTCAGCATACTTTATTCTTCCTTTAAATACATGCATTTCTGAAATGAAGTGCAACTATGGAACAAGAAAAGGGAGGATTTCCCCAAGGAAAAATATAGATTAAAAATAAGGAGTCACAAGGAGAAGGCAATCAGTGTTGAAGTTTGGAGGACTTTCAAAAATGTTGCTACTATTATATAACGACTAATCATAAGGAATACATTCACACGTATGCTTTAACAGAGGGGTGAGCACCATTTTAAAAATAATTTTTCAACCTCAGCATTTCAGGGATGTGGCTGATTGAGAGAAAGAATACAAGAAGTCAGAGTTTTAAGGTTTTGAAAGGCTTAGCATACTTACTTTGAAAATCCTAAAAACATATTTAAAATCATGTGGCTGATAAGAAGCCTTTTGCCATTAAATTTCAATGGCATTATCCTAAGAAGCTCCAGAATAGCAAAATACAGACTTGGGAATAAATAAGGTTCCTGAGTTATAGAAAGCCCATTCCTATTTTATCTATACTTGGGTGGATACATGTTACGATTTGCAACATATCACCAGACATGTAATCAAAATTTTAGGCGCACACAAAATGCCCGACAATATATCCTACTTTTAAAAAGGTTAATTATTGCTATCAAATTATTTCGTTCTTTCTGGTTGTCACATATTTCTTCAAACCAATTGAAAAAAACTTAGGTTGGAAGAATAAGGTCATTTTGGCTGTGGTGCTTTTTGGCAGCGTCCGAAACAATGAACACCTCCTAGATAACGAGGTTAAAAGAATTCTCCAGTGTGTATACATATATATACACACATGCATGTACATAATATCCTGCCTTTTAAATGAGGTAATGTTCTTGTTAACTGTAACAGCAATAGAGCACGTAGCTTTTGCATTCCACTGAATATGAGAAAGCTGTTGAAAGCGTGTTTACGCAGACAAGGAATTCTTTTGATTCTGCCTGGTGTGCCTCTGTATACAAAGTCTGTTAGTGACGATCTAATTGCTAAGAAAGTGTAGTGTGCTTTTTTAAACTTGAAATCTCCAAATGACTAGATACATTGGTAATTGTTGCAAAGGCTGTTTCATAGGAAGGTGAAATTTGTCATTTCCCACCGAAAATGTGAGTTAGCTTCTTTTCTCTTTGATGTTGTTGCTTCCTAGATAAGTCTTCCGTTCCATATAAAGATATTGAACAATGAAGTATGCACCTAAACCCAAACCACAGTGTTTGAAACATAAAAAGAAAAAAAAAGAAACATAAAGTACATAATAGCATTACTCTTATCAAATAATAGTCTCTCTTCCAAATCCTCAGACCTTAAAGTTGTTCAAATGTATTTATTTTAAAATGAATGAAATTATTTATTTAACCTACAGCAACTTACATTTTAGAAAAAATTAGCACATTTTCCTGATTCAGTAGCCACAGGGATCTTTGCTTAGACTTCCAAGATTCTTTGTTTCCTATTGTTTAATATCTTCAGAAAAAAATAAAATCTGTACTAGGACTACTAACAAAATGAAGATGGAAATTAGGCTCAAAATTACTTGAAATGGTGTTAGGAAAATCATCATGACAGCAGGACAATCCTCATTCTTTTTGATCAGATATGTGAAACTGGTGGCCCATGGGCCGGATGCATCATGCACAGGCCACGTCCACCCCAGCTCCACGAAGGCAAACATCGCAATGTCATGTGACATCAATGTGACATGGCGAGTTTGACACCCATGTGTTGGGCAATATTAATTTGTGTTCTGAACAGTACATATATAAGTATACATATATCCAAATAGCCGAACACACAAAATAGCAATAGCACTTAGAATTATATACCACTTCATAGTGCTTTACAGACCTCTAAGCGGTTTATAGTGTCAGCCTATTGCCCCCAACAATCTGGTTTTTCATTTTACCGACCTCAGAAGGATGGAAGGCTGAGTCAACCTTGAACCGGTCAGAATCAAACTCCTGGCAGTCAGCAGAATTAGCCTGCAATACTACATTCTGACCACTGCCCCACCACGGCTCCTGATAGAGTAGCCCACTTCTGACAATTAAAAAATATATTGTCATTTAAGTCATTTAAAGAAATAGGCATGATTATTTCCATTTGGGATTCAGTATATGTGGGAAAACACACTATAGCTGATGAGAGCTTTGTATTAATAATATACTGTACCCATCTGTTTATAGCTGTTTCAGAGTTAGTATATAGTTTGACCAGGAATCTGGTGTAACTGCTGAATACCTCTAAACACTACACTGGTATAATGAGAGAGGGGAGGCTTGTGTGAATAAAGATCTTCCTGTACCAATCAGGCCCTAGTGAGGGATGGGAGTGTAGTACCCAATCCTGCCAATGCCTTACATATACATCCTCTGGTGTATTTGCTAAGAAATAAAAGAACTTACCCACAAATAACATTGCCATGTAAATTTTCAGTACATAGGGAAAGTAAATAGCTAGATCAAATGGAAAGAGTATTCGGATGGAATAAGTGCCTGAGGTTTCAAAGTGAGGCAATGATTCATATATGGCAAATGCTGGGGGACAAAAAGAAGAAAAATCAGCCAAGTGAAAAATTCCAAATACGTAAAAATGTCTCATTTCTGCATAATATATTCAATTCATATGGATATAGGTTAGGCTCAGATTTCAAGCAGGACTAGAGATTCACAATTAGAAGTTTCCATTATAGAACAGGAGTAGCTAATCTCCAGATTAGATACATTGGATTCCTATTTTCATAGTTTATACAGTATAGCCAATAGCTGGGAGCTGTGGTTTAGTACACGTGGAAGAGCACAAGTTCTTTCTTCTACCCCAGGGATGTCCAACCTTGGCAACATTAAGACTTGTGGACTTCGACTCCCAGAATTCCATGAAGTTGAACTTCACAAGTCTTAAAGTTGCATGAAGGGCCAACAGCTGCCTCAGCTAGGAATGCATCATTAGCCACAGGAGGGAAAAGATGGCCAAGAGTGGAGTGCAGAGTGACCAAAAGGGCAGACATGGGCACCTCCATAGGCGAGGCGGACGTTGAATGGAGGCAAGTACAGCAGGGCAGGAGAAAAGCATGAGCTCCTCACTTAACAACAACATGGTCCTCACCTAAGAACCACTGCCAGAACTGCCATGCGTTTACATGATGTTTCATCTAATGGTCGTTCTGGTCACTGATGGAAATTCTGGCCCCAATTAGGGTCATTAAGCGAGGACTACCTGTGCAGAATTGCAATCTCAGAAATTATAGCCTCTTCCTCCACTTACCTTGAGCCAAAACTGAGAGAGGATAGAAAGGAATCCACAGCGAATGGTAGAGGCATGCTAGTCCTTGAAAATATATCCCCGTCTCCAATAATATGTAATATGTGTACCTAGAAGGAAAAACAGGGCAGGGAGTGGCGTCATGTGTGCCATGTTATCAAATAAGTAATGCATATGGTATCATCATGATTAATACTGGTTGCTTATGGGGCAGATGAATCCCATGCAGCCTTCATAACCCAGGTTCCCTGCAGTTGTTATAACTGCCATTGTTCCAACTTAGAAAACTGCTACTAGAAATGATCAAATGATTATATTTGAATCCTGATCAAGAGGATGTATGTATATATGTGATTTCTAATAACCACCCATCCAGCGGTGAGTTTCACTTATTTTCACCACTGGTTCACCCCATGCACGCTCTCTTCACATGTGCACCTTCAGCACATGCGCTTTGCTCGCGCACGTGCCTTATGTGCATGCACCCGGCCTAAAAAACATGGCTAAATAGGACAGCATAGCGCCAGGGCAGGTGCATGGGCCCATCCGCGATCTCCACTACTGGTTCACCCGAACTGGTCCGAACCTGCTGAATACCACCTCTGCACCCATTTCAGCAAGTAATCCTGGGTGGCATACTTCATAAGACACAATTAAAACTATTAGAACAATTAAAACACTACAAAATAAATATACTGTATTTTTCAGAGTATAAGACACACCTTTTTCTACCTAAAAGGGGGTGAAAATTTAGGTGTGTCTTATACACTGAATGTAGCCCCACCACCCACTGGCCCCTACCCTTTGGCCTCTGCTTCCCAGCAATTTACCTTCTTGCAGCAAGCAGCAAGAAGAAACAGCCCATTTCAGCTTCAGCACAGCCTAATTAGCACAAGTTGATTGTCCGTTGGATCGGCCTCCCAACTCTCAGCTGTTTTGTGCAGGGCTCTGCTGCTTGCTGTAAAGAGGTAAATTGCTGGAACAGATTTTTTTTCCCCTTGTGCTTATCAAGCTATGCTGAAAACAAAAATGAAAGTAAAGCAAGCTATTTGCTGCAACGAGGCAAAATTGCTGGGATGCAGAGGCAGATTTTTTTTTTTCTTCTTTTCCTCACCAAAAAAGGTAAGTGTGTTTTATAGTCCTGAGTGGCTTATACTCCGAAAAATACAGTATTTGGCACCAAAGAACGCTGCTACTGTGGATGCTAATGCAACCAAGAAACAGCCCTTTACACACTTGAGGTCCCAGGCTCACAAATACAACCCTTTCTTCACAACCTTATGAAAGGCCAACAGGGTTGGACTCATCTGGATATCAAAGGAAGAATATTCCAGAAGGCTGAGACCTATGACAGAGAAGGCCCTGGTTATCGCCAGCTGACATTCCATGGCAGATGGGAACTGCAGCCCGACCGAATTGAATAGGTAAAAACAGATTTGGGAAGGGTGATTTGATTGGTCAACTTTTTTAACATTTGCTAGGTTTCATAGAAATCAGAATTAATCAGCAGTGACCTTCTGTTTTTTTATTGGCTCCAATAAATTGCAGGAACTTTGAGAAACTAGTTTGCTTACATTTTTGCTCACTGACTCATACAATGTTTTTGTGTTGCCTCAATTCTCAGGAATTAACAGAGTCTAAAGCAACTGATTTCATTAATGATGTGTTTGCAGTATTCGGATGTTCTGGGTATTCTGATATTATCAAAAACTTGGATTCTAATATTCTGGTTATTGCTTTCTATTGATAATGTTCCATAAAATAAGACAATATGCGATCTATAGCTAAAAAGGCTGAATGTTTTTGGTAAGAGAACACACATCCTTATCTTCTGAGCTATGTTGCAAAGGAAGCCTCCCAGATAATAACAGTGAATTCCATACAGGGAAGATAAATATGGGAAAACGTCTTGGCTGTGTTTCCCCAGGAGTGGCATTAAATTCTCACCTGATGACATCAATGCAACTCCAAAGGAAAAATAAGACACATACAATGCCTTTCCCTTGAACTTCTTCTTGACTTGCTATTGCAACAAATAAGATGACAATTCTTTCTGTGATCTGGAAAAAGTAAAATAGTTTATTTCTCAATTCGTTCTCTTTGGACAGCCAGTACGATAAAAGCGGCCACAGGAGGTACTATTTTCAATTATGGTAAAGGTTGTATCGTAGAATACAAGTGGCCTGCAGTTATGTGACATAAGCCCTTCAGTTAATTAAGTTATTTACTCACCCTAATTTTCTGGGTTTGACATATAAGCAGAGAGGCGGAATACACATACCATGTTAAATTAAAAGATGTTTGTCTAGTCAGAATATTATGTAAACACAGCTGCAGCAGTGCAGCATTGGATGCATTAAATACTCAGACAATAAAATACACCTTTTCACTATTTTAGTTTTGACATTAAATGCTTCTGCTGTCTTCTTAGGAAACACAATACTGTAGTTCGCAAAGTAGATCATTATCCATTAATAAGTGGTATTATTTGCCCGCTCACTAAATTTCAAAACAATCCAGTTGCCATTGAAAAAAAATGCGTAGCAGGTTTGCAGAACCCTGAGTATATGAATATAGTGTGAAGGTGACTTATGCAAGCCAGAATTAAGTTTAGCTACAGATTAGAACTGGGATGAAACACTAGTCTTTAGTCAAGCATATGCAGGCAATCCTTGCTTTAATTGCTTGGTTTAGCAACTTTCCGCAGTTAACATGGTGATGAAAAAGTAATTTTGCAACCAGTCCTCACATTTATGACCATCACAGGTCTGTAAAGCAAAGGAAAGATGAAATAAAATCATAAAATCATGATATTTCACTTAGCAACCACTTCACTAGAATAAGCATTACCAAGGGCAGAAGAGTAAAGAAAAGGAAAGCACAGTTGAGGACATGTGATTTCCCAGTTAGTTTCATTTAATGACAGTTGCTGGTCCCAACTGCAAACAAGGACTACCTGTAGATAATTTTTTGAAATTGCGCATTTTCATATTCATTTTGTTGGTTTTCATTTTTTAAAAAAGACTGAAGTTCAAAATCCAAATTCCATATCCTGTTTTCTATAATCAGATGTCAGAAACTGAAAAGTCATGCCACTATTTTATAAAACATATGCAAAGATGCCTTCTTTTTCATTTGTACTATTGTTCTTGAATTCCCTCTACCTTTATATCCTATTTCCTACCCTATTTTAAGCAGACATTCACGTTTCTCAGGTGCTACTTTGTGGCTTAGTCGATGTAACAGCAGATACTAAATCAATTAATAGCCCACAATTAAAACAACAATTACCAATATATAGTGTGCTTCAAATCCCAACTTGGTTAGGAAATTCTGTTTACATTCTGTTCTAGCGAGATTTTCACCTCCAGCCTTCCCATCTCCCCACCCCCATGAAAAATGCAATTTATTCAATGTGTGTCATGTCCAGACACAATTCTAATCTGATTAACCCACAAAGATCGCATTTTTAAAAGGGGTGATGGCAGAAACGAAGAATGCAGATTACAGTTCACCTTCAATTATGGAAAGTCACAGAGAGACTTTAGATCAGTCAGTATGTAATAGCCTAATAACTCAACAAACCTTTGGAGAAAAAACTGGAATTGGGAATATGATATATCCTGTCTTGAATTACTGAACAAAATGTTCAGTGTTATAATGTTTGCTTGCTGACCACTTGTTCGGTGACTGTTACAAGTTATAATAGCACCGAATGAGTGATAGTCATTCATTACATACTCAGATCATATACTCAGTTTATGCAGGAAAACCGCACAAACTTATTATAAACAATGGCACTGCAGTCACCAAAATGATTCACTGAAACATCTGTTAAAACAATCATTTGCCAATAATGAAAAAGTGGTTGAGAATATATAGTTAAAAAAGTAGTAAAAAATGAGCAGGTTAAAATAGGGTGAGATTTTGAATACAAACTGATATGGTTTTGGCTCATAACACCCAAGATTTAACTGTGGTTGAAAAAATGAAAGTGGGTAATTGATGTGGCAATACCACGGGATGGTAGAATAGAAGGTAAAGAATTGGAGAAGATAATAAAGTATCAAGATCTAAAAATCAAAGCTGAAAGATTATGGCATACACCAGTCATGGTGATCCCAGTGGGTGCCATACCTAAAAGTCTTAGACAGTACTTAGAAAATCTATATATTAACAACATTTCCATTTAGTGCCTGGCTCCGCAGGTAAGGACTGGAAAAATAATGACAATGAATCATGCCCTTCATCCATGTAGGAACACTGACAGACTCTGAGAATGGAATGTTGCAAGTACACCAAACAGCTGAAGAAGAAAAAGGGCATTGGAAGAATATCTGAAGGACACTGAAGAAAATGCACGGAAGCTCGTATGCTACGAAGGTTTACTGAGTCCTGGAGAGATGGAACTGTCCTACAAGAAAGACCAAATGAAAAACAGGAAAGAGACATAGCAAGGCAAAGTATTACATGCCCAGTATATACATATATAAAAAAATAGCAGTCAAAGCAGGGGTGAAATCCAGCAGGTTCTGGAGAACCGGTAACGGAAATTTTGAGTAGTTCGGAGAACTGGCAAATACCACCTCTGGCTGGCCCCAGAGTGGAGTAGGAATGGAGATTTTGCAATATCCTTCCCCTGGAGTGGAGAGGGAATGGAGATTTTGCAGTATCCTTCCCCTGGAGTAGGGTGGGAATGGGGATTTTGCAGTATCCTTCCCCTGGAGTGGGGAGGGAATGGAGATTTTGCAGTATCCGTCCCCTGTCATGCCCACTAAGCCACACCACACCACGCCCATCAAGCCATGCCCACTGAACCAGTAGTAAAAAAAAATTGGATTTCACCACTGAGTCAAAGCATATAATCTGAGAATGACTAAGAGCTGGAAAATTGAAGAAAGAGACAGAGGGGCTAATCCTGACTGCACCAGATCAAGCCTTAAGAACCAAATGCTCCAAAGACAAAACTGAGAAGACAGCAACAGCAACAGCAAATGCCACCTCAGAAAAGAAGCTGAAGAAAGGGGACCACCTAGTTTGGTGGTTGCTGCAAGAAGATTGCACGGTCTGATTACAAACAACAGCATGACAAAAGAAGCAACAATGGTGCATTGACATAGCTCCAAGATATATATATATTTGCCAGCAAGCAAGAACTGGTGAGACCACAAAATAGACAAAGTAACAGAAAATGTAATAAAAATGCCGAATCCCGTTTAAACATGTGGCTGACTGTGTAACCAACCACAACTTCATCATAATATCTTACACACATTCCTCTTTGTACAGGGATAGAACTAGCTCATCCAAATAAAGCCAGTTTTTATCTTTAAGCACAATTGTCTCAAGCAGCCGATCCTAAATCCAGGAAGAAATATCAAAGAATTGGAGGGCAAAGCACTGAACTCCCTAACTAGATTTCCACTCTTGCCCACAAAGGAGGACCCATAGCTCAGCAGCAGCGGTGTCAAAATAAATTGAACATACTGGGCTAGTCAGTTCTTATATATGGAGGGTGTTAAATGGCTTCACGCCTAACTCAAGAAACTCAAGCAAAAAAGTACATTCATATAGCACAAATTTGGGGGAATACCTGTTTCCCCCAAAATAAGACATCCCTTGATAATAAGCCCAATCAGGCTTTTGAGCGCATGTCAATAAGGCCGAGTGCTTATTTCAGGGTTCAAAAAAATATAAGACAGGGTCTTATTTTCAGGGAAACACGGCATTTGTGCACATGCTTCAGTCATGTTCACCTGCAATACCTTTCAAGCTAGTGAATCAAGTTCTTGGGAGAAAAATAAGATTTAAAGATGCTAATCTGTTGTTAAATTATGTTCTAATAATCTGAAAATTTTGCGTGAAAACCCCTGGATTTATTTAGCCTTAACTGTTGCAAAAGAAAAAAAAATGCTCATAGGAAGGACACATGTATATACCAGACTCTTTAAAGGTTGGCCAAATCAAATTTATCAATTCTAAACCTCTGAATCATCTTTGTATTCCTGGAGGCAAGTTTAGATAATATGGTATCATATGATCTCATTTTAATTTGCTGTTTAAAATTTGATTTTAATGATTTGTATAAACACATTTTTCTTCTTTTTGGTATCGTCAAAAAGTAGTTTATTTTAGTTTGTCGAAGATCAGTTAGGAAGAAGCAGGAGAAAGGTTTGAACTAGAAAGGATTGGGTGGCACTGTCTATGTGTTGCCTATTTAATACTGTGACAGTTTGGTATCATTTTTATATTGCTTAAATACAGTAGCGGGTTCCACTTACCTTCGCTACTGGTTTGGAATTGGGAGCGCGTACGTGGTGCTTCTGCGCATGCACAGAGCATCCATGATAATGACTGGGTGGGTGGGTGGAGCCTCCCACCACCGCCACTACTGGTTCGCCCAAACTGGGGCGAACCAGTAGAAACCCACCACTGCTTAAATATTGTCACCATATACGGGTAGATTACTAGGAAACATGATTAAGATTCACTTGCAATATGGAATTGATAGACTGAGCCCAAACATTATGCCAGAAATAACCAACTTCTGCCCTGCATATCTTTTGAATTCCAAGTCCAATAATGAATTGCTATTTGACATCATAGCCATGTTAACTAATAAGTATTTAAATTCAAAATATCTGGTGGGCATTTTGTTGCCTATTCCTGTATTGGAGGATGATTTCTTCAGTTTTAAAGAGGAAAAAAAATGATGCAGGTTTAGTTTATAGAGAATGTATTGATGATGGAAAGTGGCAGCTTTTGTAAAATTTGCTAAAACCTTCTGATTGTCTTCTGATCATATTTCTCATCTATACTAAGTTTTCTTCCAAAACTCTGATCCAGTGTGAACTAAGCATTTTTATTACCCATGTTTTTAATTGGGAACATTAAAATGGTATCCAGAATTAAGATCTAAAACCAATTCATGTTCATGTTAAGCTCTCTATTACTATGAATTCTAGTAAAAAGGGATTGTGTGGGGGGATATAGGCAGAGAAAAATATTTAACAGTGCTATCCTAAAAATGTCATAGAGTTCAACAACTATGTTCCCCAGATAAATAATTAAAAAATTATAATTCCCTACCTATGTAGTGAATAGGGCATCCCACAATGCATCTTTCTAGTGTAATCTAAGTACCGTAGATATCCATAAAATTGTATTGTCAATCTCACTAAATTTAGCGTGTGTCACTTGGGAGTAAGCACCTTCTGACTCAGCATTATATTTATTACGGCATAATCAGAAGCCTAGGCTGAAATATAAGCTGACAATCTTCCCACAAAAGAAAAACAGCATATTCTAAAATTATTTTTAAAATATCATTATCTTGTGCATTTGGGTGGTATATTGATTATACTATTGTTCTTAATTTATCCTACAAATTCATTTTCTCAAATTCAAATTCTATTGAACAAATGCAAAAAAACCTATCTTCGTTCTAGTTAATTTGTTTCTCTCCCTTTCCTTTCAAGTCACTAATTAACCAGTTTTTCTAAAATAAATAAATAAATAAATAGTTCCAAATTCTTTTCTTTGACTTATGCCCTTTCGCTTTTGCATGGGTCTTTTGAGATCCAAAATTGACTGTTTTGCAAAACAACCATTTCCCGAATGCTCATTTGACTTGACTGGGGCAGAGGTGGCAACCTGTGGCCCCTAAGGCCATGTGTTTCCCTTAACTTAATTGTATGCAGCTATGGGCATCTAGTCAATTAGGACCTCTATTAAAAGGAACTATAACCTCTAGGCAGCCAGATGCTTGACAAAAAAAAAGGCATAAAAGGAAAACAGTCATTATTTCAGTGTTAGATCCATTATTCTTCATTCATTTTTGCTCAGATAACTGTTATTGGAATGGATATCTTACGTGTTCCTTTCCAGTAGGCTTTGAAAACTGTAATTAAACAGTATGTTATTTTGCCAGGACTTTGGGGATAATTTGAAGGTATACACAATAACCAGTGGTTTATTGTAAGAGTGGCCAAAGACTTTGAACAAAGCGATTGTACAGGTAGTCCTTGACCACAATTGAGCCCAAAATTTATGTTGCTAACTGAGACATTTGTTAAGTGAGTTTTGTCCCATGTTACCACTTTTCTTGCCACATTTGTTAAGTGAATCTCTGCAGTTGTTAAATTAGTAACACGGTTGTTAAGTGAATCTGGTTTCCATATTGACTCTGCTTGTCAGAAGGTCGCAAAAGGGAATCACATCAGGGGTGAAATCTAAAATTTGTTACTACTGGTTCTGTGGGCATGGCTTGGTGGGGAGTAATGTGACGGTGGGCGTGGTCAATTTTTTTTTTTACTTTTAAAACCATTTTTTCTACAACCTCTTTGGCTAAGAGGTTGTAAAAAAATGTTTTCAAAAGGCTCTGAGGATCCAAGCTGAGTTCCCTGATCGGCAGAGGAATTCTGCCGATCCCTGATCAGGGAACTCAGCTTGGATCGTCAGAGCATTTAAAAGAAAACAAGGGGTTTTTTTCTTTTAAATGCCTTTGACGAGCCGCGCGATCATCAGAGGCTTTTTTAAAAAAAAATTTTAAAAGCATTTTTTCAGCCGAAGTTGTAGAAAAAATGCTTTTAAAAGTAAAAAAAAAAGCCTCTGATGATTGTGCGGCTCAGCTGGGCATGGGGGGGCGGGGTGGGGATTTTTGCTACTGGTTCTCCGAACCACCCGCCTCCATCGCTACCGGATCGGGTGATCCGGTCCGAACCGGGAGCATTTCACCCCGGATCACGTGCAACTGTCATAAATGTGAGTCAGTTGTCAAGCATCCGAATGTAAATCACATGGCCACAGGGATGCTGCAATGTTCATAACTCTGAAAAGCAGTCATAAGTCATTTTTTTCAGTACCGTTATAACTTCGAACGGTCACTAAACGAACTGCATCTATATGATTCAAAACATCTGAATATTAGCTACAGAGACTGATTGATTTGGCTCTAGTATGGTAGTAGGATCATAAGCCACATATAAATTTAATACACAAATAAATAAAGATGCTGGGTGTAAGGTTGACAAGAACAAGATCTGAAACACTAAAAAGCTTGATGTTCCTAGAATCTAGTTTTCATCATACCCAACTACTGAATGAGCTAAGATTAGCACAGAATCAACTACTCATTCAGTAGTTGGGTATGATGAAAACTAGATTCCAGGATCATCTGGAGGTAGTAGAGATTCCCCTCCTTGATCCAAGGACAGGAGCAAAACTAACTGAGAAGTTGTGTAACCTGAAATTCATATGCAACGAGCACTTACATGCTTTTGCGAGGGGAAATACGCAATCACCCTATTTGGATATTAGTCCAGATAATATTCATATTCTGGATTCCTATATAAGTTCACTATTTTTACAGAGTGATTGAAATTACTTCAATTATTTTTCCCACATAGTAATGAAAACAAAGACAACACCTCCTAATTCCTTCAGTTAGAGGAAACACAAACCACATGCATGAAAATTATCAGAGGCGACTTTCAGGTACTGTATAACCTCGGATGTGCACACAGATAGGTTTGCCTTCCTATGGTGAATAAACAGTCATGTGTGAACTTTCTCTCATTGACTTTCTAAGTTGGGTTTGTTCAGTTTCATCACAAGTATCTGGAGTGGGATTTTAGGGAACAGTAAGAATAACCAAAGGAGACTGAATTCCAAATATCAAAGTCCTAATCTTCTTGAATATAAAGATAGTTTGCCCATACCTGTAAGAATCTTGGAAAAAACTGATCCTTCTCAATGCCAAATCGAATATGCAGAAGCTCTAGTATAGATACTAGCTGGCAAATACGCATCACAAGTCCAATAGAATGGAAAGTGTCTGCAACAGAATCTACAGATGCAAAAGGAAAAATAGGAAAGACTGCTTTAAATTTTTAGGACACTCCCTTTGTCGCATTCTTCCCTCTTCCCACTGACCTTCAAGAGGAAGGATGTTAATATTTGCCCACTTTCCAAAACTGGCATTAAAGGTTGTTGAATATTACCTGTACATTTGTAAATAATATTCTCTCTCTTTTTTCTTTGGATAACAAATCATTGTGTTAATCTACCAGTAATTTCATCCCAAGTACTGTATGTAGTTACATTTTGCTGCTGTGCGTTCTAATCTAGTTCAGTTTTACGTAGACTATATTCATGCAAGATCGATTAAAATAATAGGTCATTATTCAATATAGTTCTTTTTTGCTGGACTTGATTTATTGCTATATCAATACTTGATTGTGGACTGATCATTTCCTCTGTATTTTCAGATGCAAAATGTTAGGTTTTTCTCAGAGTAATAAGTTCCACATGTTCTAAAACTGGGTTCAAAGCTTTTCCAGTGCAATTAAATGCTATAGGGTTTTCAGATCCCGGGTCTACCAGCAATTGTTCACTGGGGCTCTAATCCATTTGATTAATGTGCATTTAATGTAACTTAGTCATGATTTACTTTAGCTGGATTGGGCTGATGTCATTTCTATTATATAGGAAGTGAACAGTCAGTTACAATTACTTACAACATCTCTCTTTTTCCAATATTCTTATCAACTTTGATCAGTTGATTAAACTAAATGGCTTGGGCATATGCAATGTGTTAGGAATTAAAAGGTTGAAAAAAAAAAGTCCCTAGATGATTAATTGTTTGAGTTTTACTGGAATAACTATACTAATTGGTTCAGAATTGCATAAGCTTGCACATGCAGAAAACTGAGTTTAAAAAAAACAACACCTAAATTAATCTTGCTAAAATTCAACTGTAATTGGGAGATGTCAAGGCTGCTTGGATGTTCTCATATTGAATAATAACATTACTAAAATAACACCATGTACACACAAGGATAAGATATTAGGGGCCTTGGGGGATCCTAAGATTGAAAAGGGAATGAAAAGTACATAAACAGTTCAAAACATGTAAGAGAAGAACTTCCTTCCGAAACCAATCCCTGCATAATTAAGACTGATCATTATCAATGAATATATATTGCAAAAGTATGGGGACAATTTGTTTTTGTTTTTTTAATCTCATTTCCATTTAGAATCACCTGGAAAAAGGCTCAGGTTTGGGGAATTGAAATTGCCAAAACACACACACACACACACACACACACACACACATTATGCTTTACCCATACAAATGGCATAATTGTACAGTCTTAACCAGCTTGTTGGCTCACACAGCTATTTCTCTAGTTAACCTTATTTCAAACTATAGGTCATAATAACCAAGGAGGTTATAAGCAACTTATAGAGATCGATCTATCTATCTATCTATCTATCTATCTATCTATCTATCTATCTATCTATCAAAATAGAATAGAATAGAATAGAATAGAATAGAATAGAATAGAATAGAATAGAATAGAATAGAATAGAATTCTTTATTGGCCAAGTGTAATTGGGCACACAAGGAATTTGTCTTTGTTGCATATGCTCTCAGAGTACATAAAAAGAGAAGATACATTCGTCAAGAATCATAAGATACAACACTTAATGATAGTCATAAGGTACAAATAAGCAATCAAATCATACTAGGAAACAATCAATATAAATCGTAAGGATACAAGCAACAAAGTTACAGTCATGCAGTCATAAGTGGGAGGAGATGGGTGATAGGGACGATGAGAAGACTAATAGTAATAGCAATGCAGACTTAGTGAATAGTTTGACAGTGTTGATCTGTCTGTCTGTCTGTCTGTCTATCTATCTTTCTATCGTCCATCCATCCATCCATCCATCCATCCTATATCTATCTACCTTAATATGAACAGCAAAACCTGGAGTGACTTTTGAGAAATGGAGAGACCATCATCATGGTAAATAAATGGATAATTAAAAACAAATAAACCATGGTTTCCTGAATGTAATTTTGAGAAATAACAACCAGGAAACTGATTTTATAGTTCTATTGTCACCATTTTATTTCAAAATAACTTCTCAGTTAATAAAAATATAAATACAATGGTTCTCTTATTTTATTTTATTTTTTGCCTTTGGGGGGAATTTTAATTCATACATATTATATATGGGTAAAAAGGTTTTTAGACTTTCAAGTCCAAATTTCTAGAGCAATATCACTGTTAGATCTACTTCAGTTAATACTTAATTTGTTTACTAACAAGCTTTAGCAAAAAGTAAAATGAGCCTACCTTCCCCAAATGAAAGGAATCTGATGATCATATTGGTAAATATCCATGAATGTCCGCAAAACTGAATTAAATAATAGCTGAATATATATGTATTCATTGTTTTTCTGTTTCTTTCTGAAAAGACAAAAATACTAATTCAAAAGCCAAAGCCTGACCTCAAAATTCTAATAGAAAGGAATCATTTCTTACCTGCTAGCTATTTTCTTCAAAGCATTTCTACATCACACTAACAATTTACAAATTGTGCTAAAGCAAAAAACAAAACATGAAAACCACATTTTAAAAACTTGAATGTCCATACCATTATTTTTTATTTATTTGCATTAGAGTACTAGGGAATAAAAGTTTTATTTTTCTGATAATGTGCCCCCTCTGTTTTTGTATGTGTGTGTGGTGGCACGGCAGAACACAGAATAAAGAAACTCAAAATAAATAACGGTAATTATTTCATTTAAGATAAGAAAGCAGAGTTTTCATTAGCTGAAGCAAAACGATAGTGGGCACCAGCAAGATTTGAAACAAAATTCAACAGGCTGCCAATAAAGGAAAATAGTTGTAGTTCAGAGTTGAAATAAGAGGCCCTTAGTACTCTCTGAGCTTGTTCGTTTTCTTGCAGATGTTTCATTACACAAAATTTCATTGACTAGCACTGATTATATTACCTAGTTAGGCTAATGAAATGCCTGCAAGAAAACAATCAAGCTCAGAGTGCTCCAAGGACCCTTCAAAAGGCTACTTTTGGATGTGGCCAAAATCAATCTCAATATCCTAAGACCAAGTGGTTACACTTCCCTTCTTTTCCGGGTCATAAGAATATAGGCGCATGACAAACTTGGTCAAATATTTTGTCGCCCACTCCTTCCATTTTTTTTTTAAGGCAACGGATGTTTTGGTATGCTGTAGATATTAGGAACTGAGTTAACCACAAGTGTCAGCTGTGGCATTCTGACATGGTTTCTAAACCAGAGAAGCCTTTCTATATATAGCAACAGGGCTCACACTTATTTGAGGAAGCAACCTCATTGCTTCTTTGCAAATTTCTCCTTTGGTGACAGCCAAGCGCTGGGTGTCACTGCTTTTTGCATGCTTTCGATAAAGCCAGCTGAGTGACTTCGAGCCAATCACTCTCTCTCAGCCCAACTCACCTCACAAGGTTGTTGTTGTTGCGAGAAAATAGGAGGAAACGAGAGTATTAGGTACGTTCATCACAGGAGTGAAATCCAGCAGGTTCTGACAAGTTCTGGAGAACCGGGAGGGGAAATTTTCAGTAGTTCAGAGAACTGGCAAATACCATCTCTGGCTGGCCCCAGAGTGGTGTGGGAATGGAGATTTTGCAATATCCTTCCCCCAGGAGTGGAGAGAGAATGGGGATTTTGCGGTATCCTTCCCCTGCCATGCCCACCAAGCCACACCATACCCACCAAGCCACGCCCACAGAACCGGTAGTAAAAAAAAAATGGATTTCACCACTGGTGCACCACCTTAAATTACTTAAAAGGTGGAATAAAAAATATTTTTTAAAAAACTGATAACTGC
Source organism: Arizona elegans (assembly GCA_022577455.1). NCBI lineage: Eukaryota > Metazoa > Chordata > Lepidosauria > Squamata > Colubridae > Arizona > Arizona elegans. Next base: position 17,277,758 of record JAKOOJ010000008.1, on the reverse strand, counting down.
CTTCTTTAGTGACAGAAAAATCAGCGTAGTTGGAGGATCATTCAATCCTGGCCAAGACATCCGACTTTCTTTCAACTATAACGTATTATTACTACTCAACTACTCCATCAGCATCCAGCCAATCTCTTGTTAACTAATAGTTAACAATGGGTTAACTAAGTTAACTATTGAGGGATTAATGGGATCAGGCCATCAAATCTGCCCAACACTCGTGGTCCAAAGATCTGGCAAAGTTCAGGTAATCCTCAACGCACGACCGCAATTTGAGTCCAACATTTACGTTGCTCAGCGAGGCCATTGTTATGTGAATTATGCCCCACTTTATGATCTTTCTTGCCACAGTTGTTAAGTGAATCACTGCAGTTGTTGAGCTAGTTAGCTATTAAATGAATCCGGCTTTTCCCTGCTTGTCAGCAGATCACAAAAGCCAATCGAATAACCAGGGAGACCCTGCAACTGTCATAAATCTGAGTCAGTTGCCAAGCGGCTGGGGATCCATGGGGATGCTGCTACGGTCGTTAAGTGTGTCTGTGGGCGGAAGGGGGGGAGGAAACGGTCACAATTCGCTTTTTTTCATTGCCCTTGTAACTTTGAACCTAAGTGAACCGCCAATCGAACGGTTGCAAACCGAGGACTACCTGTACCCAATAATAAAGATTAAATTAAATTAGATTAAAACAAGCGATGGAAATTGGAATCCACCCCACGCGTCCCAAAGGCTCTGTGTGCCCGGATCCTCTCTGGAGGCGCAACGCTTTCCAGAATGCAGAGGCAACCCACTCCCCAGAAACATCAGAAAAGGGGGGGGGGGTTCCTAAAAAAGGGAAAGAGAGCCTCAAACGAGCCCCCCCCAGAACCTCCATGCGCACGCGCGGGGCGCAGAGGAAACCCCCAGTGACAAGGAGAACCCCATCGACTTTTGCACCAAGCCCTTACTTACCCAGGGGCAGCTCCAGCTCCGGTTCTCCGGTCCTTCAGTTTTAGGCGCTCGCGCGCTTTTCCGACGGTCGCGCCTTCCTTTTGCACCGCCGGCCGATTCCCGACGTTGAGCTGAGGCGAGCTGGAAATCGTCCCTCCCTCCCTCCTTCCTTCTTCCCTCCCTTCTCTTCCTCCTCGGTTACGTCGATAGCCAGTGCGGCCAAAGCCGGCGACGGTGTCCGAAGTCTGAACTTCTTAATGGAGCAGAAGCGAGAGGGGGTGGGGGGAAGGGGTGAGAGGGTCCCTTCTTTCGAAATCGCGGAGGCGGTGTGTGCCAGAAGGTTTGATCAAGCCAGGAATGCAATGATGGCGACGCGTTTCTGCAGAGCCCGATGACCCTTTCCTTGCCTTTCCTTTCCTTTCCTTGCAAGGCTGCCAGCTGTCAAAGAAATATTGCCTCTGTGCAGACGCTTTTAAGAAACGACATGTCAGCGGCTTCTCTCTTTTGCAGCCTCGCGTTGAAACTTAGGCAATTTCCCCGGCAAACCCAACGAAATGCTTGTGCAATTCTGCACAATGTCCTCCGCGGAGGCGAATTTTTTATTTATTTCTCTTCCAAAACGGACTAAGCAAAATGTTTGGCTTCTCATCCCCACGGCACCTTCCGTGCTGTCCCGCGCGAGGAGGAGGAAAATTTGGCGGCACACGGGAGCCTTCATACAACATCCTTAGCGCATGGCGATATTGGTCTGTCGAGGAGGAGGAGGAGGAGAGATCCAAGTCACATTTATTTATTTATTTAGCGTATGGCTGGTCACACACAGTATTAAAACACTTCATTTTTACCGGTTAAAACATTTAAAACAATAAAAAAAAAGAGCAGTAAGAAAACCTAAGAGGAAAACAGAAATAACATTTCAAAGTTTAATGTCCAGTTTGGAGATCCAGTCAGTAGCTGTCATTGTTATGCAAAGGAAGTCCCTAGAATCTCCTGGATATCTTCTGTCACCAAAGTGCATGAACAGCAATGGAGGGCTTCCCCCCCCCCCCACTTTATCCCCCTTCCCTTACCAACCAGAGCACAAGACATGCCCAATTAAAGCCTGTTGGGATGCTTTTGATTTTTTTTTTAATTGGGAGCAATTAGATAAGGAATTGATCCCTGGCAAATCAATCAGAATGGTGTGGATGCAAGGCTGGTCCCATGTTACTGGCAGCCTCCCCACCATGTCTCAATATCTGCATGGAATGTAGTGGCAGGAAACATGATGCTACTTCTGGGATGGGACAATTTAGTCTGGCTTCAACTCACCTGTAGAGCTAGATGGAGATTCCAGGTGGAGTGAGAAGCCCTGGTAAATCGGCTATTATCATGACACAGCATGGGGGTCTGTGTGGTTTAAACCAGGGGACTCCAACCTTGGCAACTTTAAGCCTGGAGGCTTCATCTCCCAGAATTCCCCAGCCAGCTTTGCTGGGGAATTCTGGGAGCTGAAGTCCTCCAGGATAAAAATTGCCAAGGTTGGAGAGCCCTGGTTTAAACCATCCTGTGGTCATCTTTGATCCCAACGGTTCTTCCCAAGTTCATCTTCCTGTGAGCTTTGTATTCACACATACACGGCGTTTTTCCATGGTTAAGTAAAGCACGACTCTTTTTTTTAAAAAAAAAATTATATACTTATAGTAGTTGACTTCACTCAACAGAGAGGTCTGCAGAATCCTGGATTTCATGAAATGAGCATGCAACATTACACCACAAGCTCTGCCCCTACAGGTGATGTGTCTATGTGATAGCATAATGCACAACAAGCGTGGTAGAGTTTACATCATGGCAATGCAATGCTTGTTTGGCAATTTGCCCCCAGATATACAGATGCCTCAGTAATCCAGCATTTTGATTTATACTACAACTGAAGAAAAAAAAAATTAGCAACACAACCTAGTTTTCAAAACAAGCTATGTTAAAATACAGTTGGCAGATTTATGGTTCTATGTGTTATGCATGGTCATAGTCACCTCTAATGCCTACTCTTGAATCCATTTCTAAATTGTGTACATGTAGTCCTTGATTTACAACCCAAATTCAAAGTTCTGATGTTTAACCACCCTGGGGGGGGGGTGTCACATGACCGCAACCGGGCTGCATTTATGGCCATTTGCAGTATTCCACAGTCACATTTTATGACAGCTTTGTTGAAAACAGGCATTTACTTTATGACTGTGGCAATTACTTAATGGCCACTACATTCGCTTAACAACCACTTGAAAAAAGATTGTAACATTGAGTCAATCGCAATCAATAGGCTCCTTTACGATCATAACCTGAGGACTACCTGTACTAGAGATATCCCAGATCTTACAAATAGAATAGAGCTGCAAGGGACCTTGGAGGTCTTCCAGTCCTATCCCCTGCTCAGGCAGGAGAACCTATACCATTTCAGTTAAGTGACTGTCTAGTCTCTTCTTAAAAACCTCCAGTGATGGAGTGTCCACAATTTCTGGTGGCAAGCTGTTCCGCTGGTTAATTGTTCTCACTGTTAGGAAGTTTCTCTTTAATTCCAGGTTGCTTCTCTCCTTGATTAGTTTCCATCCATTGTTTCTTGTCCTGCCCTCTGGTGCTCTGGAGAATAATTTGACCCCCTCTTCTTTGTGGCAGCCCCTCAAATACTGGAATACTGCAATCATGTCGCCCCCAATTCTTCTTTTCTTTAGACTAGCCAAACCCAAATCCTTCAGCTATTCTTCATATGTTTTAGTTTCCAATCTTCCCAAATACTCCATCTGTAGCTCGGGGAGAGACAGCCACATGGCCTAAAGAGGGATGTGGGACATTACTTTAGCCTGCAATATATTAATATGGTCCACCTACCCAAAATAAAAGGAACAGTATGGGAAGCGTGCTCAGATACCACCATTAATTCTTTCTTTGGGAAGAGAAACTCATATATTCACACATTTCTTACTTCAGGAAAAGTGTGATTAATAGCCTTTTATTTCTTCTTCATTCCTTCTTTCTTACTTCTTTTTAATTTTTGACTTTTAACCCAATTTTCTATTCAACCAGGATAAAATCAAAACAGCTAACATAGGTGGGATCTTCTTTGAGTCAGATTTGATACATTATCTTGGATAAATTTTGATTCCTTTTTGCCTGACAATGAATTTTGCACACTGATCAGTTATGTCTGCTGCTTAGGGCTGTCTCACAGTTCCTTCCACCATTGATAGGTTGGGTTTATTAATGACGATTAATGATACCTGTCAATCAGCATTAATAAATTTAATGCAATTTATGTACCACAGGGTAATTACAACAAGATATTATGCCAACTATTTATATCCACAGGAAAAATTTATGCCAAAAAGAAACAAGAGCCTAATTGTTTTAAGTTTGGGTTCTGGCCTACAGCCCTGATATTTCTGGTAATCTTTTATCCAAATTCTATCCAGGTTCAGCCCAGCTTCATTTTCTGAAATCAGCCAACGTTGACAAAGGTGCTGTTAACAAGGTGGGCTCCAAAAGTAGGTTTATAGCACTTTAATTAAAATAATTTACTCTTAGGGAAATAGTAAATTAGGAAACAAATACCTAGACACAAACATATTGCTCAATTTCTTCAGGAAAGGTACATGTTGGAATAGAGAAGAATTAACATTATTATCTGATAAGTATGAAGAAACCGATTCTCCCTGCAAGCTGTTAATACCCCCTTTCTTTAAAGCCGATCAATCAGCTCCATTTGGGGACTGTTTGGTGAACTGGCATGATGGGCTATTTGGATATAACTGGGAAAACACTGCAAATGCCTAATAAATAATGTAAGTAGTCCTTGTTTAGTGACTGCCTTTGTTTCGCAATCTTTCAAAGTTACTACAGTGATGAAAAAGTAACTTTATGATAAATCCTTGTATTTACAACCTTCGCAGGTCTGTAAAGCAAAGGAAAGATGAAGTAAGATCATAAGCCCAGTCACAGTTTCACTTACTCTGTTTGCCAAAAAATAAAACCCAACCAGAAAATAAGTCCTAGCATGATTTTTCAGGGCTCGTAATAAAAGCCCTACCCCCAAAATAAGCCCTAGTTAAGATTGTTAGCCAGATCGATGCATTTAATACTCTATTTTCCTCAAAATAAGATCAGAAAATAAGCCCTAATCAGTGGTGGGTTCCTCCCGGTTCGGTCCAGTTCGGCCGAGCCGGTAGCAGTGACGATATGAGTCGGGTTGTAAGTGCGAGGACTGGTCGTAAGTGTGAGAACCTTCCAGAAATGACTGACCAGCTAGCCACGCCCACCTAGTCACATGACCCCCCCAAGCCACACCCACAAAATAAGCCACGCCCATCGGTAGTAAAAAAATTTAGAACCTACTCCTGGCCCTAGTGCATCTTTTGGAGCAAAAATTAATATAAGAACCGGACTTATTTTCGGGGAAACACGGTAGCAACTGCTTCATCTAACAGTCAAGTTGCCAGTCCCAATTGTGGTCACTAAATGAGGGCTATATTTGTAAAAAATAAGTAACTATACGAAGTCTTTTCACCAATAGGTCTTCAAAAGGAAGCCACCTCTCAGCATATATAGTGAAGCCTCATTTAACTTTTTTTTTAAAAAAAGGCCTTTGGGAGAAAAAAATGCCTAATAGCTTAATGGATCAATCTTCTTTCTCTTAAAAAAAAAAGGAATCTGAAACCAGTGAGAAAAATTAGAACTAAGCACTCTAAGTGAATGATTGCAGAACTTTCCTCCAGAGCTGGAGGAAAGATAATGTGTGGGGAATGGGAATGGATTAAAAAAAATCCTGGAAAAGGAGTGCAATTGATTGGTTGGATGGAACTGTGGTTAGGCATATTGCCCACCACATTTTCTGAAAGATCTCACCTTTCCAACTGATAAACTATGTGCAATCACTACATTACAAATGTGATTAATTTTACAGCATCCGTGAAATTTCTTTATGCAGCCTTGATCTCATTTTGCCCTCTAGTGGCCAGGAGAGGCATAACATTATTTTAAAGGTAATGTAGCACCAATGTAGTCCTCGATTTACAACAATTCATTTAGTGACCGTTCAAAGTTATATCACTGAAAAAGTGACTTATGGCCGTTTTTCACACTTAAAACCGTTACAACATTCCCATGGTCATGTGATCAAAATTCAGATGCTTGGCAACTGACTCATATTTATGACGGTTGCAGGGTCCTGCAGTTATGTGATCCCCTTGTGAAAAGCAAAGTCAATGGGGAAGCCAGATTCTCTAAACAACCGTGTCACTAATTTAATGAGTGCATGATTCACTTAACAACGGTAGCAAGAAAAGTCGTAAAATGGGGCAAAATTCATTTAACAAATGTTTCACTTGGGCTCAATTATGGTCGTAAGTCATGGACTATCTGTATATATTAGATTTACTACCAATTCTTTAATGACCATTTAAAGTTATGAGGGCCTTGGAAAGGGTGCATGATGATTCATAAAACAGTTCCATTATCATAAAACATCACACTGTCATCTCCCACAGTCACATGACTAAATTTTGGGCCCTTGGCAATCATTTTGTATCTATGACCAGTTGTAGCATCCCACAGTCACATGACCTCAATTTGCAATGGTTTTTGCTGGTTTCTGACCAAAAAAAACCACCTATTTGGATGAATGGATTCACTTAATAACCATGTGATTGACTTAAGAACTACCATAAAAACAATCAAAAAATTAGGTCCAGTCATGTGGAGGACTCGACCTATGACTGCAATGACTTACAACCAGAATTCCAGACCCAGTTCTGGTTGTAAATTGAGGACTTCCTGAACAATACTTCTGTACAACTTCTCGTTTTAAAAAACACTCAAAATTAATTGATATTGAATAGCTAAATAGACTTGGCTTACCTAGTACTTGGGTAAAAGTATTTCTACTTAGCACTTGGACTACCATAAGGCACTGTTGTAGTATTGTCAAAACCTGTATGTATCCATTTGATCGCTAGGAAAAAAAGTTTTACTGAAGGGAATTTTATATTTTTACTAAAAGTACTGACATTTCTTGGGCCCATGATATTAGGCAACAAAATAAAAGATTGATAGGCGTAGCTGATATATTTATCTCATCCTCTTTACTATGTGTATATGCTGCTTTGTCATGATATATCTCAGAATAACCAAATAAAAGAGTTGGAAGGAATCTTGGAGGTCTTCTTGTCCAACCCCTGTTCAAGCAGGAAACCCTATACCAGTGTTGGCGAACCTTTTCAGCATTGAGTGCCCAAACTGGAACACACGTGCGCTGGAGCACCGGAAACAGGGGTGAAAACCAGCAGGTTCTGACAGGTTATGGAGAACCAGTAGAGGAAATTTTGAGCAGTTTGTCAAATACCAGGGGTGAAATGCTCCCGTATCGGACCGTATCGCCTGGTCCAGTAGCAATCTTGGCCAGTGGTTCAGCGATCTGGTAGCGATGGTGGAGCAAAGCTCCGCCCATCCGCCTGGGTATCATTACTTCCTGCTTTTAACCAGGAAATAATGTGTTTCTTACCTTCTGCTCTTGCGCAGAAGGTCTGTGTGCACACAGTGCGTGCACTTCCGAACCGGTAAGAAAGGTAAGTAGATTTCACCCCTGGCAAATACCACTGCTGGCTGGCCCCAGATTGGGGTGGGAATGGAGATTTTGCAATATCCTTCCCCCAGGAGTGGGGTGGGAATGGAGATTTTGCAGTATCCTTCCCCCAGGAGTGGGGTGGGAATGGAGATTTTGCAATATCCTTCCCCTGCCACACCCACCAAGCCATGGCCACCAAGCCACACCATGCCCACCAAGCTACGCCCACAGAACCGTTAGTAAAAAAAATTTGGATTTCACCACTGACCAGAAACCCAAAGATCAGCTGGCCGGTGCACATGCGCGCACCGGCCAGCTGGTCTTCGGCGTGTTCGGAAATCAGAAGAGCAGCTGGCGACAGTGCGTGTGCCCACAGAGAGGGTTCTGCGTGCCACCTCTGGCACAACTGCCACAGGTTTGCCATCACTGCCCTATACCATTTCAGACAAATGGTTGTCCAATCTCTTCTTTAAAATGTCCAGTGTTGGAGCATTCAAACTTCTGGAGGTAAGTTGCTCCACTGATTAATTGTTTTAACCAGTGGTGGGTTTCAAAATTTTTTACTATCAGTTCTGTGGGTGTGGCTTGGTGGACGTGGCATGGCTTGGTGGGCGTGGATTGGTGGGCATGGCAGGAGAAGGACACTGTAAAATCTCCATTCCCACCCCACTCCAGGGGAAGGTTACTGCAAAATCCCCATTTCCTCCCAATCAGCTGGGACTTGGGAAGCAGAGAATAGATGGGGGCGGGGCCAGTCAGAATTTTTACTACCGGTTCTCCAGAACTGGTCAGAACCTGCTGAAACTCAGCTCTGGTTTTAAGTCTCAGGAAATTTCTCCTTAGTTCTAGGTTGCTTCTTTCCTTGATTAGTTTCCATCCATTGCTTCTTGTCCTGCCTTCAGGTGCTTTGGAGAATAGTTTGACTCCCTCTTCTTTGGGGCAGCCCCTCAAATATTGGAAGACTGCTATCATGTCTCCCCTAGTCCTTCTTTTCATTAAACTAGACATACCCAATTCCAGCAACCGTTCTTTATATGTTTTATCCTCCAGTCCCCTAATCATCTTTGTTGCTCTTCTCTGCACTCTTTCTAGAATCCCAACATCTTTTTTACATTGTGGCGACCAAAACTGGATGCAGTATTCCAAGTGTGGCCTTACCAGGGCATTATAAACTGGTATTAACACTTCACATGATCTTGATTCTATCCCTCTGTTAATGCAGCCTAGGACTGTGTTGGCTTTTTTTGGCAGCTGCAGCTCACTGCAGGCTCATATTTAAGTTATTGTCCACTAGGACCCCAATATCCCTCTCACAGTTACTGCTATTGAGCCAGCTACCACCTATATTATACTTGTGCATTTGGTTTTTCTTGCCTAAATGTAGAACCTTACTTTTTTCACCATTTCTGAAAACTTGAATCTAAATGAATGTATCCATTGACTAGTAAGTGAAGGAGTGTTTACAAATAAGATCAAAGGACTTCAACTTTTTCAGCTGTCTTCATTTTTGTAATTATATATAATGGAGAAAAGCTCGGGAACGTTTAGATTGCTCTTTATTTAGAAAAAATATTATTATTTTCCAATAAAACTACAATGGAAACTTTATGAAAACATTTTATAGCTGATAAAATAGTAGAACCAATAAAGACAATAAAAAGACTGCAAATATTATACAACAAATGACCGTCATAGATCAATCTCAGATAATAACAACAGGGAATTGTTTCAGTGATGATAGGATTATCTAGCAATTGAAAGCCACTTCAAGCTTTAAATTGCTTGAAGATTTACCAGTCAAAGCAATCCTTAAAAATATTATTTTTCCAAGTTTCAAAGTTTTTCTAGAGAGGAAAAACTGAGGAATGTACAGGTAGTCCTCGTCTGATTTATGATCATTTTTCACACCACCATTGCAGTATCCCCATGTGGTCATGTGATCAAAATTCAGATTCTTGACAACTGATTCATAGGTATGATGGTCTCAGTGTCCCAGGATCATGTGATCTCTTTTTGTGACCTTCTGACAAGCAAAGACAACGGGGAAGTCAGATTCACTTAACAACAGTATTACTAACCACTGCAGCAATTTACTTAACAACTGTGACAAGACAAGTAACTCACTTAACAATGGTCTCACTTAGCAACAGAAATTTTGGGCTCAATTGTGGTCGTAAATTAAGGACTACCTGTATTCTGGCATCATTTGGGAAAAGGATCTTTTCAACTTTGGTTGAGGCTTCCTTTATGTCTGGAAACCAATGTATTAAGGTATTTGTTCTGTTCTGACAAAAATCCAAATTGGGATTCCAATTCATGCCTGCACTTCTACTTACAACCATAGAAAAATTAAACAGCAATGCAATATTTGGGGTGATATCCCTAGTCTAAGTACAAATAACATCTGAAGGATACAAACGCTTAAATACTTTCTTTCTTTTTTAAAAAAAGTGGAATATTAAATATTAAAAAATAAATAATATTTGGAATTGTATAAATATAATAAATAAATAAATAATTTTAAAATGCTTTGTTTAAATGTCAAGTAGGCATTTCTCCAGAATAACAATCACATCTTAAGCTTATAGGATTGGTGGAGGATCTGTTTGCTGGGTTGTGTTCAGGTGATTGAGAAGTCAAGTTTGAAAGCTTGATCTCAACCATATATATATAGTCTCAGTTCTTGTTAAATGATTGTTCCAGAGTTCTTGTGATGTCCTTGGTTCTTGCATATCTGCTTCAAGATGAGGCTGTCTCAGAAATTTTGCTGAACCTGTAATGTAGAAGAAAAAAGAAAAATGTTTGGTCATTGATGTAGTTTTTGCATTTGACCTCCAAAAAGCTCACATTAAGAAACAATAGCAATTTAAAAATAGGTAGTAAATGCATATTCTGAAGGATAAACTGTGCCTCTTAAAATGTTAAATAATAACCCCAACTCTATAGTCATCTAATGGACCGTGAGTTTAGTCTCCAATAGAAGATCTGAATTCTGTAGAATAAGATCTGGCTATATATACATATATATATATATATATATATGATGATCCTAAGAAGGATTGCATTCTGTAGAATAAGATCTGGCTATATATACATATATATATATATATATGATGATCCTAAGAAGGATTGCATTGCATTCATGTCAGAAGCACCGAGGCATTTCCAGGGTTTAAAAAATTAGCCAGTGACATCACTGTTGCCCAGGGGACGCCAGTTGGGGTTTCCTTTTATGTCCTGACAGGAGCTGGAGCGAAGGACAGGAGCTCACCCTGTCCCAAGGCAACACTCGGGTCTCAAACTTGTTGCTTGTCCACCCAGCATCCTAACAATGTGAACCACTGTGTACCTATCCCAAAAAGGATGGGACAAGTTATTTACTGCCTCCAGGAGGTCTATAACTTTACTATACCAATGAAAGGTTGTTTCAGAGAATGTTAAATTATTATTATTGGTAAAAAAAACCAGGCTAATAAATAGAAAATTGAAATAAATATGTCACCTATGAAAATATTTAAGAAGAATTATTTAACATGAAATGAGTTTTTCCTGTTATTTCGACTGAAACTAATAGGAAGGTTAACAAGGCTTTAAACCATTAGTTAACCAATAAGGGTGTCTATGTTATATTACAAGGTCAGTGTGAATATCTTAAGAAAGAGATATATTTTCAAAAAATATATAGTATCTACAAATGGACAGAAAATACTATGGTTTATACAATTAATGATTCCAAGCAAAGTATATTCACTGTTTTTTCTTTTTTTTAACATTTATAAATAATAATAACATGAAGATTTTGGCATTACATTAAATATGTAGTATATATATATATATATATATATATATATATATATATATATATATATATATATATATATATTATGCTTCTTTTTTAGATCAGGAAAACAACTCACTGTGAATAGTTTATTACATGTTTTAAAATAAACCATCAGATAAATATCTTACCTTTAGCGTTGAAGAGTTCTCAAAAGTTGGTCGAGGAATACAAGCTGGATACCCATAATTTCATATCGCACAGCTTCCCAGGCACAAGAGCTGTATTCTTCATTCTTTAAGAACGTGTCTAGTCTTAAAAAGTATTTCCTCAGTTTGAGTTTTATACGGACATCTTTATATGTTGCTTTCTTTCCATTCTCTGCAACAGAGCACTTCTCCCACTGCACAAGCTGCTGATCCAGAGATATTTGAACATGTTCAGCGACTGTCATGTTCCATTCAGCTTTGGTGAAGTTTTGCCAAAATATTCTGTTAATCTGCTCCAGCATCAGACCAACGGTTGCTCTTGCATCCTCTTTGATGGACCCAGTATCGTTTCCTATTGGGAAAGCAAAGTCTTGAATTTTATTGAAGCATCGCAAGGGAATCATTTTTGGTCCCATTGACTCCAAAAGCTTCATGATGTTCACAGTTCCACCTTCTTGGCATTTCACAATATGGTTACAGTCCAGACTTCTGATTCCAGAGGAAAGTAAAAAGAAGAGGACAATGTGCTGGAAGCAACCTGAGATCATGGTGATGCCTATTCAGTGACCCGTGTGGAGATTCAAGATCCTGGACTTTCTTCAAGGATTCTTTGAGATGTTTGAGTCTGGATGCCATGTTCCTGAGTTTATTTATTAGAGCTGCAGAAAACTTCCCTTACATCATTTTCATTTTCATTTTCAGTGATTTAGCTGGGTTATTCTCTTTAGAGTAAAAATTTGAGTTACCCTCTTCACCTCCTGGTAGATTGAAAATGTAGACTTTCAGTTTGGGCTATCTAGATTGAACTACAACAACCATCATCCCCATCTTCCATTACCAAATAAATAAAAATAAAAGTGGATTGTTTTGCAGAATTTTTTTTTGCAGTGATCAAAATCATTCATATGGTGACCTGTGCCTCATACCAGCCTTAATGAGTATTTGATTTATCAAAAGAAGAGAATATTTGTAGCTCAGGGTTGAATTGTAGGTTCCTTGGTGCTCTCTGACTTTGGTTGTTTTCTTGCAGACCTTTCATGTCCCAGCTAGGTAACATCATTAATGTTAGAAGGGAATGGGTTTTTTTCTATATTTATGTACAAGTATCTTGCCTTGCCAGTGTTGGTGGGAGAGAGGAAGGAAGGAAAGAAGGGAAGGAAGGAAGGAAGGAAGGAAGGAAAGATTGATGAAATGCTATTTAAACAGAAAGTTTCCTCATATAGATATGAAAGCACATTTTAAATAGACCACAGTATTAATAATAAAATCTAACATCAAAATCTTGTAGAGGATGACCAGGCTGAGCCCTAGGGAGGGGTCAAATGTGTCATAAGTCACGAGTCCCTGCGGCACCTGCAAGAAATCTAAGTCTAGCCCACCTTGAATTCCTTTCTTATCTCCCACTCATTTCCCTTGACCATTAGCTGGTCAGATTCTTGTAGAGAGTTTAAGCCAGTGATAGGATTCAGCCAGTTCGCACCACTTCGGGAGAACCGGTTGTTAACTTTCTGAGCAGTTTGGCAAACTGGTTGTTGGAAGAAATCATTAGGGCAGAGAACCGGTTGTTAAATTACTTGAATCCCACCACTGTTTTAAGCGTGCAATAAATCTTTACATTCATTTGAACTCCTGAATCTTCTGATTTTCCTGGCACTTGATAAATCTATTGTAACGTATTTTAAAAGATAAGTATGAAATTTGACAAGTTACATAACAGATTAACTTCAAATACTGAATGAATAATTTATAAAACCTATTTTAAAAATCCTTTGTAATTACTCTTATTTTAGGACTTCCTCTCTTTTTTTAAAAAAAAAGTCTATAATTTAATAGGATTATATTCTTTGCCTTTATTAGAGAATGAGAGAGAATAATTTAATGCTAACTGATTAAATTCAGTAAGTCTATCAATATGTGCAAAAAAGTGATCGATGAGGATAAAGATGGATATTTTCCTTTTTTAATATAACTCCAAATTATTTTTGGAGCTTTTCAGATTTGTCTTTGGATTTGTTAGAGGTAAAGTTACCGCAAGCATCAAATGCTCTGCTTTCTGCAAAGTACCTTTTGCACTTTCACTTTCCTGTCATCACTCTGCAGCTGCTGAGTGGATTCCCCTTGTTAAAAAAAGAGTTTGAAAACCACTCTTTTCACTGTTAATGGAGCCAAGAAACCAATGAATAGACCAGAAAACTTTTCCCCCCTTCTTTTAATTAGGTATTGTAAATCCCCAGCGGAACTGACAGAATGCATCAAACATGACTGATGAGATGGAATTTGAAATTACATTGGGGTGAGGATGTTTTCAGTAGTCTAGTTTTTGACTACAGCATCCATTTTTATCTGGCTGGTCTAGCTAATTGTCAGAGATGAGGAAAGCTATTTTGTACTTGTGCAATCTCCAGGGACACAAGGTTGGTGAATACTAGCTAAGTAATCCCCAATGCCTTTTGAAGATTTTAGACTACAATTTCCATGTTCGGACATTATAGGATTTACAGTCCAGTTGTGTGCCTTTCTTCCAGTTTATGAGAGGTTATTTGGCCACGATAGTAATTTGCACCCTCTTCTACACAGGCTGACTGGTCAGTTAGATGCTCATTAAAATTACTTGGGACAGGAGTCAGCAACCCGCAGCTCTGGAGCCGCATGTGGCTCTTTCATCCCTCTAGTGTGGCTCCCTGTCGCTCAAAATATGTGTCACAACCGCCAATGTGCAACAGCCACCGGCACATGATTTATTGAGCTTTTCAACCCCGGTAGGCCAACCATGGATAAATCCAAGAAAATAAAAGTTTTAGAAGAAAACAACATTTAATTCAACTACATATGCTAGTTTTGTGGCCGCTCAGAAAATAGTCAAGCATGGGAAGGGTTTTGTGGCTCCTGGTGTTTTCTTTTCTGTGGGAAATGGGTCCAAATGGCCCTTTGAGTGTTTAAGATTGCCGACCCTTGACTTAGGATAATCTGAATATTCAGTGTGATGTAGTAATTCAAATGCACACTCAGCTTTGTTTGAGCTTGACCCATTTTTACAGAATAACAGAATTGGAGGGGACCTTGGAGGTTTTCTAGTCCAACCCCTTGCTTAAGCAGAGTATCCTACACCATTACGGACAAATGGCTGAAAAATCTCCAGTGTTGGAGCATTCACAACTTCTGAAGGCAAACTTTTCCACTCTTAGGAAATTTGTCCTTAGTTTCTAGGCTGCTTGTCTCTTTGTTTCCATCCATTGTTTCCATCCATTGTTTCTTGTCTTGCCTTCATGTGCTTTGGAAAATTGATTCCCCCCCCTTTTTTTTTTGTGGTAGCCCCTCCAATATTGGAACACTGCTATCATGTCACCCCATTAGGAAAATTTCTTCATTTTCCTCATTTATGCAGCCCTTATGGAAATCCATCCCTTCAATTGGAAGCAGAAAAATTAGTCTAGCACCATGGTATCTTTTCCTGATTCCCTTTGTCAACTCAACAGGCTGTAGCTGCTAGGTATTTTGGGATACAGAAAACAAAATATACATAAATTTTATCCATATCAGCATCAGAGAGCAGTTATTTATATTCTTTCTTTCTTTCTTTCTTTCTTTCTTTCTTTCTTTCTTTCTTTCTTTCTTTCTTTCTTTCTTTCTTTCTTTCAGGAGCTACAACATTATTTCATTTTTTTTTTCACCGAAAGTCTATGAAATTCTGTAAGTTAGGCTTGGAGACCCTTTCTTTAGTTGTTTGTAAGGCCCTTGAAATATGTTATCTCCTGTCTCCCTGATTATGAGCCTGAGTGGCGTAGGAAACTAATGCCTCCTACTAAGGCAGCATTTAACATCCAGCTGCCTGCAATTACTGCGAGTTCAATTCTCACCAGGCTCAAGGTCGACTCAGCCTTCCATCCTTTCTAAGGTGGGTAAAATGAGGACCCGGTTGTGGGGGCAATAAGCTGACTTTGTATAAAATATACAAAAGTATGAAGGCTATTGCTTAACGCATTGTAAGCCGCCCTGAGTCTCCGGAGAAGGGAGGCATATAAAAATAAATAAATTTAAAAAAAATATGGCTATGCTGTAGCTCCTGAAAGAAAGGCAAAATATAACCTAAACGATAATTAACTTTCATCTTCAAGGCAATTTCAAGATACTTTGCTTTGGAATATTAACTGTTAAATTACAGGTAGTCCTTGACTTACAACAATTCACTTAGTGACCATTTGAAATTACAACGGCATGGAAAAAAGTGACTTATGACCATTTTTCACACTCAGGACCATGAGATTTACATTGGGATGCGTGACAACTGACTCACATTTATGACGGTTGCAATGTCCCAGAGTCATGTGATTACCCTTTTGCGACCTTCTGACAAGCAAAGTCAATGGGGAAACCAGATTCACTTAACAACCGTGTTATTAATTTAAGAACTGTAGTGATTCACTTAACAAAGGACGAGAAGAGTCGTAAAATGGGGCAAAAGTCACTTAACAAATTTCTCACTTAGCAACATAAATTTGGGGCTCAACTGTGTTCGTAAGTTGAGGACTACCTGTATTTCATATCTTAGCTTGGGGGAACCACTAGATGGCAGCACAGCGTTGTAGACAATTCTGATGCCACCTAGGGGTCCTCTGGAGTTTTGCAGCAAAACATGGTAGCATTAGATCCCATCTCTATTCCTAGGACATATACTTAGTTGGCTTGATTCTACTTACATGTGCGATGCTTATAATTTTGGTGGGAAGGATTGGAGGATAAACTGGAGGATTCCAACTAGAATTGACTCAAATTTTTCCTTGTGCATTTACTTATTGTGGGATAAACCAGAACAGTCTTTCCAATTGTGCCCCATCTGAAAGCATTGGGACTACAAATCTCATAATTCAAGGCTAGAAGTTTTAGTCTCAAAAGAATTTCAGGTTGAAGGATTGCTTATAATGATAGGGTTAAAAAGGATGACTTTTGTAAATGCATTTGCTTTCTTTGAAGCACAATTATCTGATACTGAAGTATCAGCTTTGAAATGATGCAAAGTTTGATTGCATCAACATTCTCACATTTGGCTGCATTGGACATTCATGGACAGCACCCGTCCCCGTCATGCCAGCAGCTGGGGCACACAAACAAGCGAAGCCCTATCTGCGGGATGCAAGTAGCACGCAAAGCCATGCCTCCTCTGGGCCATGGAAAAAACTCCACGAAAGCAGTCCTCAGTGCCCAAAAGATTGGGGACTGCCATGATGATCACCAAGAACTATATATCGTGTTTCCTCGAAAATAAGACCCTGTTTTATATTTTTTTGAACCCCGAAATAAGCGCTTGGCCTTATTTTTGGGGAGGTCTTATTATTTTGGGGCGCGTGGAGCAAGATGGGGCTCCTCTTATTGTCCTACCTGATTTCCAGCTCTGTGTTTAAATATTTTTGGGGAGGGCTTATTTTCGGGGGGGGAGGCTTATTTTAACGCATGTGCTTAAAAGCCCGATTGGGCTTATTATCAGATGTCTTATTTTCAGGGAAACAGGTACATGCTTTGCGAGATAACTCATGAAAAGTGAATTCAAAATAAACTCATCTGTCCCAGAGTAATAACTACATTCTTGCCTTAGATGCCATCATTTCTGTTTTCAATTAGTCAATTTTAGCTTGAAAAATTTCCCAATCTCTTCAACCACAGAATATGCATTCTTTGTTTTTTGCTTTTTCCTCCCTCTCAATTTCAGTTTCAGTTTTGGGTTGTCAGCCTGTGATTTCAAGCTAGCACTGGAATTTTCTTTGCTGGTTTTTGTTTTAATTGAAATTATTTTTTAAAAAAAAATCAAGAGGAGTTTACTGCAGCTAGTCTGATTGCCTCTTTAAATGAGGTCAGTTTTTCAATTCTGCAGGGAACAAATGGGTTGAAATCTATCTGCATATGAATGCTCTTAATGGATTTGTAAATGCATAACTGGAGTCAGAATCAACTGTACATTCAAGAATTGGGCACTGTGAATTGTATTATAAATTCCAAGCAGTTTGTTTGTTTGATTTATACAGATAGTTCTTGATTTACCACCATAATTGTGCCCATAATTGCTATTGCTAAGCGAGACATGCGTTAAGTGCATTTTACCCCTTTTTTGCCACACTTCTATCTGCAGAAACAATTATAAATATATTTTCCACTCGTAACGATATCCAAATACATAAAATAGTCAATACAATTTTTACCATTTGGAGTTAGAGAAGATTTGAGGTCTCTATTAAACATTCTTTATTCAGATATTTCTGCTACATAAATGATGCTGATTAAAATGAAAGAAAGAATACCGGGGGGAAATTATTTATTTAATTTTGTCCAGAAAATTTCCCGGAAAATAATAGTTTTTATTTTGTTGAAATAATGATTGAACTGTATAACATGATATATAGAAAGTTTATTTACGTAAAACAGGTACATTTTAACGTAATCCTCTTGGTAATTTCGCCAATCATCCCCAAATATTCTTTTTTTTTTAATTGCAAAAGTTTTACAATTACATTTTCACCCCATTTCCCCCCCCAAACCCACCCCAAACTCCCCAACCTAACCCTCCCTAACCCCCCTAACCCTCCCCTCCCCCCCGGACTTCCACAGAATATACTCCCATCAAAATCCCCTTTATATAAAACTTGAACCCCTTCATCCCCCATATAATTTTTCATCTTCACAAAATTCAAATATATCTGTCTAAATATAATACTATCAGTGAAAAGCTATTTGATACTTCCTAGTTTGATATTTGTTCTGCACATAATCTATCCACTTTTTCCATTCCCATTCATAAGTCTCTTGTGAGCGATCTTTTAGATATGCTTGAAGTGGTTCGGGAATGACGAGAGGCACAAGCAAGCAAGTGACAACAGCTCTTTAATATACAGTGAGACTTCAGCAAAAACTCAGAGGCTGCAGTCCTCCTTATATACAATCCTGGAGAGACTGTCAGCCAATCAGAACGTAGGCAGGTTTGAAACTCCCGCTTAAAAGTATCAATACATAACACCCCTCCCTTCCCAGAAGGCACTAACACTCAAAAATTAACATATGTACAAACAAAGTCTCGCAGGTGCTTAGGCTGAGTTCTCGCCCTAGTTGACCTGCGCAGTTCAGTGTTTGGTGAGGCGTCGAGCTGGTCGGAGGGACTCTTTGTCTCTCCCGGCTCCGCCAATGGAACCTCCTGGATTTTGTCCGGGGCGTGGTTATCCCCGGCTGGGAGTGGCGACTCGCTGGGGCGGCGCTGGAACCAGGGCTTGTCAGCTAAGTATTCTCGCGGCCCCGGGCTTGAGTTAGCTGTTTTGGAGAAGTGGTCATAGTTAGGCTCGGACATGTCTGCGTTGATGTTTGCCTCGCCAACCACCCGTTTCCTCAGTTGGTCTATGTGGCGCTTCCAGAGTCTATCTACCCCCACGTCCACCGTGTATGATTTTGGGCCTGTTATTCCCACTATGGTTCCTGCAACCCACAGAGGACCGCTGGCATAATTGCGAGCGAACACCGGGGACCCGACCTGAAACTGCCTTAAGCCACAGGTCTCTCCCTTAAAGTTTTCGTGCGAATAGTTAGGGTGAAGCCTGTCCAACACGCACCGGAGCTTTCTCCCCATGAGGAGCTCTGCCGGGCTTCTCCCAGTTGCTGTGCATGGTGATGCATGCTGAACCGCAAGGAATTGATCTATCCTGGCCTGCCAGTCTCCATTGTCTAATCTGGACAGTGCTTCCTTGGCTGTCCTGACAAATCGTTCAGCCAATCCGTTGGAAGCCGGGTGAAATGGGGCTGATAGGGCATGGCGGATTCCCAGGCCGGCCAAGTAGCCTTCGAAAAGGGTTGCTGTAAATTGGGGCCCATTGTCCGATACCAAGGTATCCGGCAGGCCGTGGGTGGCAAACAACTTTCTTAGGGCCTTGATAACCGCTTCGGCCGTTGTGGATGGCATTAATACAATTTCGAGCCATTTTGAAAAGGCATCCACTACTATTAAAAACGTTTGGCCATGGAACGGGCCGGCAAAATCAATGTGGATCCTCCCCCATGGGCCTTTTGGTTTCTCCCACTCTCGGATGGGCGCTACTGGGGGATCGGGGCGAGACTCCTGGCAGGGTCTGCACTTCCCCACCCACTCGGAAATGACCTGGTCCATGTTGGGCCACCAGACATAGCTGCGGGCTAAACACTTCATCCTAACGATGCCAGGATGCCCTTCGTGCAATAACTCTAAAACTCTATCTCGTAGTTTTGCTGGAATTACCACTCTGTCACCCCACAGTAAGCACCCCCCTTGCGTAAACAGTTCATTTCGTTTGTTGGCAAAACCTTGGTACTCCTCCCCGACCACCTTGTCCGGCCACCCTTTCAAAACCCAACCCATAACAGTCCGGATAACAGGGTCTCTATTTGATGCCTTCGCCACCTCGCCGGAGGAGATGGGCCCCAAGGTTAACGTGTCCAACAACAGGACGGAGGTTTCCGGTGTTGGGTTGTCCAGCAGGTCGGGAAGGGGGCAACGGCTAAGGGCATCCGCATGACCCAGGGTCCGCCCTGGCCGATGGACGAGCTGGTACGAGTAGGCCGATAAGAAAATCGCCCATCTAGTTAAACGGGGGGAGAGGGCAGCGGGGGTTGGCCTGTCGCCTGCTAGCAGTCCTAGCAACGGTCTATGGTCAGTCACAAGTTCGAATTTTCGGCCATAGAGGTATTCGTGGAACTTCTTAACCCCCGCAATCGCAGCCAGAGCCTCTCTGTCCAATTGGCTATAGTTTCGTTCTGTGCTGGACAGAGTTCGGGAGTAGAAGGCAATGGGTGCCTCTAGGCCGTTCGGCAGTCTATGGCCTAGGACGGCACCAACTCCTACGGGGGAGGCGTCGCAAACTAAGACGAGCGGCAGCTCTGCATTGTATTGGATCAGGAAACTGTCCTCAGATAGGAGTTTTTTTACTGCCTCAAAAGCGGCCGCTTGCGGTTTCCCCCAGACCCATGGTACATTCTTCCCTAAGAGTTTGTGAAGGGGATCAGCGACCGTGGCCTTATCTCTTAGGAACATTGAGTAGAAATTGAGCAGTCCAAGGAAGGCTTGGAGCTCAGCTTTGGATTTGGGGGCTGGTGCGCTTTTGATGGCCCTCACCTTGCTTTCGGTAGGGTGGTTGCCTGTGCCGTCCACCCTGTACCCCAGAAATTCTACCGAGGGGACCGCTATCCTGCACTTGTTCTTTTTAAGTCTTAGTCCCGCTTCTCTGAATCTGGACAGGACGTTCCGTACCCTGTCCCCTAGCTGGTGTTCGTCTTGGGCGCTGACTAAGACGTCATCGAAATAGGGGACTACTCCCGGAAGTCCTTGCAACAGGCGCTCCATGGTGCTTTGAAATAAGCCGGGTGCGACGCTCACCCCAAATTGGAGCCTGGTGCATTTAAATGCACCCCTATGAGTCACGATCGTTTGCGCCTCTGCCGTGGCGTCGTCGACCGGTAACTGTTGATAGGCTTGGGCCAGGTCTAATTTGGCAAAAATTTTTCCGGGGCCCAGGGAGTGTAGTAGATGGTGCACGATCGGCACCGGATAGGCGCTCGGCTGCAAAGCCTTGTTGATCGTGCACTTGTAGTCGGCGCAAATTCTGATTGAGCCGTCGGACTTAACTGGGGTGACTATGGGGGTCTCCCACTTGGCATGGTCAACGGGAACCAACACCCCTTGCTTAATCAGTTTGTCCAGTTCTGCATCGATCTTTGGTTTCAATGCGAACGGCACTCGTCTGGCCTTTAGTCTTACTTGGGCTACGTTGGGGTCTAAGTTTAGTGAAATAGGGGTCCCCACATACTTGCCCAACGTGTCCCCGAAAACGTCCTGGAACTCGGACAGGAGGCTGTCTTTCAGGGTTGACTTGGACATCAGGTGGACGCCGGTGAAACCCATGCAAAGGGCTCGGAACCACCCCATGCCCAGGAGGCTCGGCAGCTGCTTTGTGACGATGGTCAGCGGCAGGTCTCTTTCGTAGTCTCCGTAGGTGACCCGGAACGTGCCCACGCCTTCGAGGGGGACTCGGTTCCCCTGGTAGTCCAGGATGCGCAGTCTCTGTCTGGAGAGTTGATCCTTCCGGAACGACGGCAGGAGGGTCTTTAGGGTTGTCCACGACATGATGGAGAGAGCTGATCCGGTGTCGATCTCCATCGAGCACGGTCTTCCGTTGATCTCGACCACCGTGCTGACTTTGTCCTCGACCGTTGTGCTGGCCTGGTCGATGTGTATGCTGCGGCCATCTCGCGGTTCAAATTCGCGCCGTTTTTTCGCGCCGCCTTCTCTCGTTGGCTGCTTCTGGCGCGCTGATTCCGGTTGGCTGCGGCGCTCACGTGGTTTGAGTCTTCTGGGCAGAATGGCTCTGCAGACTCGCGCCAAGTGCCCTTTCTTCTCGCAACGCCTGCAAATAGCCTCTCTGTATTTGCAGGACAGTCTATCATGGTGCCCGCCACAGCTGGGACAGCTTCGCCGGGGGCTGCCAGTGTCTTTTCTCCGGTGCTCTGTTCGGAAGACGTCCTCATCCGACTCGGACTCCGAGCTGGATCCGGCGTCTTCTCTGTGCACCGGGGCAGACTTGGGGCTGTCTTTGCTGGTCGGCGGACGCTGTAGCGTTTCAGCGGCCTTTGTGGAGGCTTCGTGAGCCCTGGCCTCGTCAAGGGCTCCGGCAAGCGTCAGATCAGGCTTGGCGAGCAGACGTCGTTGCAGTCTAATGTCCCGAACACCACAGATCAGTTGCTCAAGCAACGCATCATCCAAGTCTCTGTAGTCGCAATGAGTTGCGGCTTTTCTCAGGCTGGCCATGTACGCGCTGACCGGCTCTCCCTCTCGTTGGACGCGCTGCCTCAATTGGTATCGCTGCACGAACTTGGAGGGGACGGGAGCGTAGTGAGCCCGGAGAGTTGCCATCAAGGTGTCCCATGAGACTGTTTGAACCGGCGTTGGCTCACACAGTGACTCGGCCATCTCGAACACGTCCGGTCCGCAGTGGCTTAGGAATAGGGCTCTCTTTCGATTAGCCGAGAGGCCCTGCATGTCGCTGGCTTCTAGCGAGCATTCAAACCTTGTTAGGTACGAGACCCATTTTTCGCGGGTCGGATCAAAAGGCTTGGGCGGAACGTAGGCAGACATGTCCGGGATGTCTCCTGTGGTTCGCCTCGTCGCCTAGCTGAAGCTCGTGGTCTCACTGGTTGGCTTCTTGTAGCCTCAATCCCACCTTCGTCGCCAATGAAGTGGTTCGGGAATGACGAGAGGCACAAGCAAGCAAGTGACAACAGCTCTTTAATATACAGTGAGACTTCAGCAAAAACTCAGAGGCTGCAGTCCTCCTTATATACAATCCTGGAGAGACTGTCAGCCAATCAGAACGTAGGCAGGTTTGAAACTCCCGCTTAAAAGTATCAATACATAACAATGCTGAAATCTTCGCCATCTCTGCAAAACTAGCCATCTTCAAAGTCCATTCCTCGATAGTGGGCAAAGTTTCATTTTTCCAGTATTTACCTATCAATAATCTCGCTGCTGTTATCATATACAATATCATCTTTGTTTCATCCAATGTAAAACCCTTAACTATACCCAGTAAAAACAATTGTGGAGAAAATTGAATTTTTTTCCTCAAAACATTCTGCATAACCCACCAAATTTTTATCCAAAAAGCTTTAACTTTCTTACAGGTCCACCAAACATGGTAATATGTAGCATCTAAACAATCACATCTCCAACATTTTGGCTGAACATTAGGGTACATACACGACAATTTCTTAGGATCTAAATGCCATCTATAAAACATTTTATAAAAATTTTCCCTCAAATTCTGCGACTGTGTAAATTTAACATTCTGAACCCAAATTTTTTCCCATGTCTCTAACATCACTGGCTCTGCAAAATTTTGTGCCCACTTAATCATGCAATCTTTAACCAATTCAGTTTCTGAATCCCTTTCTAACAAAACATTGTAAAGCCTTTTAATATGCATTGGACCTTTCTCTTTTATATGTCTAACCAATTCTTCCTCATGCAACATAATACCAGTTTTTTGGTCCTCTTTCCATCTCAGTTGAAGTTGATTGCACTGTAACCAAGTTAAATTAATCCCTTCGTCCAGCAGTGTCTCTAATGTCTTCAGTTGCCATCTGCCCGCATCTGTAAAAAGAACTTCTTTATATAAACCCCTCCCCGAGTGACATTATATTTGTATTCCACATGATATGACCAAGATCCAACCATAGCGGTATTTTGTAATCCCATTTGAGTCGGTGCTTCTTCCAAACTCTCATCAAAGAGTCTCTAAGTATATGGCTTTTAAATACTTTATCCACTTTGTTTTCATAAAATAAGTAAGCATGCCATCCAAATTCCAGATCAAAACTTTCTATATTCAATATTCCAGTCTTTTTCCTTCCAAACCAATCGCTTGCTTGAGTCAAAGCTGCTGCTTCATAATATAACTGTAGGTTTGGAAGTTTAAGACCTCCCCTTTCTGGAACATCTTGCATAATTTTCAATTTCACTCTCGGTTTTTTCTCGTTCCAGACAAACTTGTTCACTCCACTTTGCCATTCTTTCAGTTGTTTATCACTTTTAAGCACCGGAATCATTTGAAACAAAAAAAGAAATCTTGGCAAAATATTCATCTTAACTGCTGCTATTCTTCCAAGTAAAGACAGCTGCAGTTTTTTCCAAGTCTCCATATCTTTCTGTACATCTCGCCACAACACCTCATAATTATTTTGAATTATTTTGAATATTCTCCAAATGTCTTTTAATTCCAAATCTTCTTTCATATCAAAAAAGGTTTGTGGTAGTCTAATCCTTGACTTTGCCAGACTCTTTTTATCTAATTTGGAATCAATTACTCCATTCCAATCTCCCATGATTAAAATAGATCTGTAATCCCATTGCAATATTTTGGTGTGCAAAATTTTATAAAAATGATCCTGTTGTTGATTAGAAGCATAAATTCCAATCACAAGAATTTGGCCATATACAGTGTGCAGTTCAATTGCTATAAACCTGCCATCTTCATCTGCTTCTATAATTTTAGCTGACAGTCTTTTATTTATGTAAATAACCACACCATTCTTTTTTTCCAAATTTGAAGCTATGAAATGTATTCCTAATTTTGAATTTATCAAGTATTTTTGATCTTGTGTTCTGACATGAGTTTCTTGTAAACAAATTATATCATTATTAAATTGTCTCAGATATGTAAATATTTTCTTCCTTTTCTGTGGTGAGTTCAGTCCATTCACATTCCAAGATAAAAACTTAACCGTCATATATACCTTTTTGAAGCGACGAGCAAAATTGCCAGATATCCTCCGAAATCTTTGGTTTTGCTCCCCACATGGCTTCACTTTCTTGTGTGGTACTCTTGACTCCTTTTTTATATTGTTGTGCCTTAGCTCTTTCCTGTAGTTGCTTTTCTTTGAGTTGTTTAGAGATTGCACGAGTTATGCGCTGGTCTTTGGCTTCAGCCATTCAAGCTAGGTCCAAAGCCACATCTCTTGTAGTCAAAATTGGAGAAGATTCTAACAGAGGCTCCTCCAAAAAACCTCCTGTAGCACCCTACAATTCCACTGGCTCTGATTCAACCTGCTTAAGCTGCTCTTCCATCTTTTGCTGAGATTGCTTCTCCTTATCACTCTCCTTTATCTCCCACAGTAGATGTACGTGGGGATGGTGATCTCTCTTTAAAAACAGTATAGTAGAAATGTTCCACCTTTTCAACAGTATTCAATCGATGTCTTTCTCCATTGTACTTCAAAATTATACCAGTTGGGGCATCCCACCGAAATGGAATCTGTAATTTTTTTAAATCATTTACTAAAAAACCAAAATCTTTTCTATCTTTCAACATCTTAGGCGGTAGTTCTTTACAGATTCCAATTTGAGCTCCCTCCACTTGCACAGAAGAAAGAAAAGATTTTTGCAAAATATCATTTCTCATTCTTCTATCTGTAAAATATATCACCACATCTCTAGGCAATTGTCTTTGTCTGGCCACCCACGAGTTCACTCTGTAAATTTTATCTATTTTATAAAAAATCTCTTCAGAATTAATTTTTAACAACACAGCCAAAGCATCAGCACAAATCTGTCTCAAGTCTTGACGATCATTCTCCTTAATACCTCTAATTCTTATGGCAAATTCCATAGACCAGAATTGCATCATCATAATTTCGTTTTCAACTCTCTGCATTTTATTGTCCACATCAGAAATTTTAAAATCAGTATCCTTTATTTTGGCATTCACTTCTGATTTAAATTCTTCCAATTTAGAGTCCACTTTAATAATAATTTCTGACAGGCCAGACACCACATTCGATAATTTATCAGTCACCTTGCCATAATTCTCTTGCACCAGCTTTGTCATTTCATTAATTTCCTGCTTAATTTCCTGTTGAGATTTTTGAAATTTATCATCCATTTCCTGTTGAGATTTTTGAAAATTAGCATCCAGAGCCTGAGTAATAAATTCTTTTAAACTTTCAAAATCAAAATCTTTTTTCTGACTCTGCTGAGCAGAGGGAAACTGCTGTTCAGATTTGTGTGTGGGGGATCCCCGCCCTGCTGCCTTGCCTTCCTGTTTCTTAGAAGCCATTCTGCCACATAGATTAGGTTTTCTGAAAAAGGAGATCCTTTTTTCCTTTTCCAGCACCACAAAGTCCTCTAAAAAAGTCCCCCAGGTTTAGTCAAATTGGAGATAGAGTTAAACTGAAGCGAGCTCAGGCTTATTTTAAAAAGAATTTTTTTCCCCTCTTCTCCTGTTCCTGCTTGTTACAAGCAGCGCAACTTTGTAACTTGTTGAAATTACTTTAGAAGACCACTCTCACTCTCAGCTTGTTAGCACTGGAGCCGGGCGCCATTTTTTCAAGTCACTTTCACTTGCTCAGATTTTTGCTTAAATCAGAAAGTCACAAGAGAAATAATACTTGCAGTTTCTTGGTTTAAAGGTTCAAGTTGTTTTTTCCGCTAATTATTGAAGTCAATTTCATTCAGTTTGAACATTTGCTGCAGCTGGCTTGCTCTGCGGAAGGCAGAGTCGTCCCACGCCGTCCGGAGTCTCAGCAAGTTGAAAGGTAGCCGCGCCTGTTTCCTCCCCAGTAGTGATCTTCTGGGGGCTCACAGGGGCTCGACCTGCGCCTTGCTTACTCTGCTCCTCAAATCCTTCAGATTCTGGAGTTTTCAAGCCGCTTCTCAAAGTTGAAACGGCTCTACAGGCGGCGGGGCTGGCGGTCCTTAAAAAGGGACCGTCTTTCACCAGAGGCAGACAAACTGGAAGATCCCCAAATATTCTTTGATAATTGCAAGGATATACTTCGTTCAGAATGGCAGTTTGTTCACAGTTAGTCCTCATTTAGGCGCCAATCATTCAAAGGCTGTTCAAAGTTAGGATGCCACTCAATGAGGGGAATTATGATCCTTCCCCATAGTTGCAGGGATTGAATTGTGCCCAGTAGCCCAAGATTGTGATTGGGTGCTTGACAAACTGGCTCACAATTATGATGATTGCGGTGTCCGACAGTCATGTGATCTTCATTCATAACCTTGACTGCTGTATTCTGACAAGCAAAGTCAACAGGAAAGTTGGCAGGAGGTCAGAAATGGGGACCACATGACAGTGGGACTCTGGGACTGCAAGGGATTGTTAAGTGAATCTAGTTTCCCTCTTGACTTTGCTTGTCAGAAGTTCACAAAAGGTGATCTCATGACCCCACGACACTGCCACTGTCATAAATATGAATCGGTTCTAAAATCACCTGATCTCGTGACCATGTGGATGCTACAGTGTTTGTAAGTGTGAAAAATGGTTGCTTTTTTTCAGGGCTATTGTAACTTTGTATGGTACACTAAGTGAACTGTTGTAAGACGAGGACTACCTGTATATGGCTATTTCTTGTAAAGGGCTTGGTTGTTTTGTGTCTGAACTGGGATGAAAGTCTGATCAGTGGAATCTGAACCGTGATGTTTTCTTTCTACATCAATAGAGCACTTCAAGTATTAGTGTAACTCTGGGGTGTCAATCTCGATTTTATTGAGGACCACATCAGGGTTGTGTTTGACCCTGGTGGGACATGGCCAGGGGGCATGGCCAACTCGATGTCACTCATTGAGGCTCCGTTTTCAGCCACAATGGGCTCCTGTAGCCCTCTGCCAGTGAAAATGGAGCTCAGCAAGGCTGCATGCAGCCCACCTGGGCTCCGTTTTCAGCTGTGATGGCCTCCAGCAGCACTCTGCCAGTGAAAAGGGAGCTCTGCAGGGCTATGCATGGCTTACCTGGGCTCCATTTTCAACTGGAATGGCCTTTTGCAGCCTATTGCCAGCAAAAATTGAGCTTGGGGAGGTCACATGTGGCCTGCATAGGCTCCATTTTTGCTGGCAGAGACACTGTGGGCTGGTCCTTCACTGTTTCCAGTGCGGGCTCACTGGCCAAATCTAAGCCAAGTTACAGGACAGGAAGCCAGGTGTCAGCCCACGTCGTTGGGGCTGTCATTTCGGAGATGAGAACATATATAGAGAAAAACCTGAAATGGGGTTTCATAGAGCTGGCCAGGTCTAAAGTGGCAGCTCCGGTTCTCTTTCGGGAGAAGAAAAACGGCGGCCTACACCTCTGTGTTGATTTTTGTGGTGTGAATGTGGTATGCATAGAGCACCTGTATTCACTCCCATGTCACATTGGTATGCCAGGTCTTACAGAAACTATTAGCAGCTAAACTGTATGTAAAACAATCCAAATGTGAATTCTACAAGTCTCAGTTGGACTATTTAGGCTTCCGCATATCCTCGAAAGGGGTAGAGTGCAGGTGGTATTAGATTGGCAGGCCCCATGAACGAGAAAGCAATTGCAAAGCTTTTTGGGATTTGCAAACTTTTATCGCCATTTTATCCCGTCCTTTGCACAAGTTGCACTTCCATTAACTGACCTTTTAAAGACCAAACATCTGGTTAATAGGCCACGTCCAGGGCGTCCAATACAGTGGGATAGTGCACTTCAACAGGCATTTGAAGCATTGAAATTGTTGTTTGCAAGGGAAGCGGTGCTAAAACATCCAGACCCGGTGAAGCCATTTGTGATACAGGCTGATGCCAGTGATGTAGCCATAGCAGCAGTCCTCTTGCAAATCAATGACCAAGGGAGATAACAACGGTGTGCTTACACGTCCCGGAAATTAAGTGACACTGAACACAGGTGGGCTATCTGAGAGAAGGCGGCATTTGTGGTACGATGGGCATTATTGACGTGGCGACATCTGCTGGAAAGGGGGGGCTTACCATTCGAGGTCTGGACGGACCACAAGAATCTGAAAGCCCTCCAAACCCCCCATCGACTCTCGCCCAAGCAGATCAGGTGGGCCATGTATTTCCGGCAGTTCAATTTCATCCTGAAATACATCCCTGGAGGAAAGAATTTCCTGGCTGATGCCTTGTCTCGTAAACCTCAATACTCTAGTGAATGGGAACAGGTGGTAGAGGCTCCAATTCCAAAACCAGTCACAGGGGATTGGATCACCCAACCGGTCTCCTATACAACCCATAGAACAACATAAGCTACAGGAATTGCCCAGGACATTCAGAAACAACTTCCATCTGATGAATGTACCAAGCCAATAAGAGTATTTTAAGTCATAGGGCTGATCTGACATGGAAAGGGACCAAAATCTATGTTCCACATACTCTACGACTTGAAGTGTTGCACCAATGTCAATGTTGCCCCAGTTAAAAAAGGATTATTTCTATACCAAAGGACTCAGGGCGGTGTACAGCCTATTTAAAAACAAAATAAACATCAATTTAAAATAATTTTAAAAATATTAAATAAATTTGGCTTAATTTAAAACCCCAAAAATTTAAAACATCGAATTTAAAATTATGTTGCTAACCCAGCCTGGCAGAACAACAGGGTCTTGAGTGCGCAGTGAAATACCCGGACGTCAGAGATCTTACGAATTTCCGGGGGCAGTTCATTCCACAGGGCTGGGGCTCCCACAGAGAAGGCCCTCCCCTTGAGTGTCACCAGCCGACATGACCTGGCTGTTGGCACCCTGAGGAGACCCTCTCTGTGGGAGCGGACTGGCTGGTGGGAGGCTATTGGTGTCAGAAGACGGTCTCGAAGGTACCCGGGTCCTGTGCCATGGAGCGCTTTAAAGGTGGTGACCAACACCTTGAATTGCACCCGGAAGACCACTGGGAGCCAGTGCAGCTCGCGCAGGAGAGGTGTCACGTGGGCGCAACGAGTTACGCCCATAACCACCCACGCAGCCGCATTCTGGACCAGTTGGAGCCTCCGAGTGCTCTTCAAGGAGAGCCCCATGTAGAGAGCATTACAATAGTCCAACCGGGAAGTAACAAGGGCATGAGTGACTGTGTGCAGGGCATCCCGGTCCAGAAAGGGCTGCAACTGGCGAATCAAGCGAACCTGATAAAAGCCCCCCCTGGCCACGGCCGTCATATGCTCTTCTAAAGACAGCCGTGCGTCCAGGAGGACACCCAGATTGCGAGCCCTCTCTGTGGGGGGCAAGGATTCACCCCCAATAGTCAGCGATGGCACCTGCTGACTATATCGGGACATCGGGAGCCACAACCACTCGGTCTTGGAAGGGTTGAGTCTGAGCCTGTTCCTCCCATCCAGACCCGCACGGCCTCCAGGCAGCGAGACATCACATCAAGGGCATCATTGGGGTGGTCTGAGGTGGAGATGTACAGCTGAGTGTCGTCAGCGTACAGATGACACTTCACCCCAAAACCACGGATGATCTCACCCAGCAGCTTCACATAAATGTTGAACAGGAGGGGCGAGAGGACCGACCCTTGTGGCACTCCCCATGCGAGACGCCTCGAGGTCGACCTCTGTCCCCCTGCCAACACAAACTGCGAGCGGTCGGAGAGGAAGGAAGAGAACCACCGCAGAACGGTGCCCCCTATTCCTAACCCCCTCAACCGCTGCAGCATGATACGATGGTCGATGGTATCAAAAGCCGCTGAGAGATCTAGGACAGAGGAGCAACCCCTGTTCCGAGCCCTCCAGAGATCATCCACCAATGCAACCAATGCCGTTTCTGTGCTGTACCCCTGCCTGAAGCCTGACTGGTACGGGTCCAGATAGACAGCTTCATCCAGGTGCCGGGGAAGTTGTCGTGCCACCACGCTCTCAACAACCTTCGCCACAAAACAAAGGTTGGAGACCGGACGATAGTTGGCTAATTCAGCCGGGTCCAGGGAAGGCTTCTTGAGGAGGGGCCTCACTACCACCTCTTTCAAGGCGGCAGGAAAGGCACCCTCACTCAGAGAAGCACTTGTAATTCCCTGGAGCCAGCCTCGTGTAACCTCCCGGGAGACCAGTACCAACCAGGAGGGACACAGGTCCAATTAGTGGCGGCACTAATCTTACCCAGAACCCTGTCCACATCCTCGGGAGCCACAGGATCAAACTCCTCCCAGATAACATTCTCAAGACCTGCCCTCGTCTCCTCCCGTGGACTCATCCAATCGGAGTCCAAGCCATCCTGAATCCGAGCGACTTTATCATGCAGGAATTGCACAAAATCCTCAGCATGACCCTGCAAGGGAACTTCCCGCACTCCCCCCCCCCCGAAGAAGGGAGTGGGTCACCCTAAACAGGGCGGCTGGGCGGTTCTTTGCAGATGCCATAAGAGCGGAAAAATGGTTAGATTTTGCCGCTTTTATCGCCACTAGGTAGGTCTTGATATAAGACCTCACCGGTGTCTGGTCGGAATCGGATTGACTAGTCCTCCAAATGCTCTCTAGGCGTCTTTTCCGACGCTTCATCTCTCTCAGCTCCACAGGGAACCAAGGAGCCAACTGAGATCAGCATCGGGTGGGGGAAAGCGGTAGGAAAGTCCAAGTGGAGGAGTGAATGATCTGTCCATGACAAGGGTTTGATGTCTAGGTCCCCTCTACCAAGATCATTCAACCACTGACCAGAGATAAAAATCAAGTCCAGAGTGTGTCCCCCTATGTGAGTGGGGCCTTGAACTAATTGGGTCAGGTCCATGGCCGTCATAGAAGCCATGAACTCCCGAGCCACCTCTGACGCCTCACCCGCAGATGGAAGGTTGAAATCCCCCATGACCATAAGTCTGGGGGTATCAACCGCCACCCCGGCAATGACGTCGAGTAGCTCGGGCAGGGTCACTGACACATGGCAGGGAGCCAGGTATGTGGTCAGCAAACCCATCTGCACCCCACGGCCCCACTTCACACAAAGGGACTCACATCCGGCTATCTGAGGAACAGTGGTCTCCCTCGGACAAAAACTTTCCCTAATAATCACCGCCACTCCCCCACCCCTCCCCTGGGCCCTTGGCTGATGAAATGCACGGAAACCTGGCAGGCACATTTCAACGAGGGGGACCCCCCCTCTTGGCCCAACCAGGTCTCCGTAATACCTGCCAGGTCCGCACCCCCCTCCGAAATAAGATCACATTTGAGGGGGGCTTTATTAACCACCGACCTGGCATTACACAACATCAACCGCAGACCCTGGGCCTGAAACTCTGCGCAACCCAGGACACAAGTCGCGCATTGGGGGCCGGAGTGCGCAATCGCTCGGAGACAGCGCATGCGCACCCCCGACACTTGATGTGGCCCCTGTCGAGCCTAGCAACCTGCTCGACATCGCTAACGCGTGCTGAAAACATTGAGGGACATATACATACTTGGTGGTGGTGGCACTGGGTGAAGGCGGTCGTATGCGGGTTGTGGCTGGGTGGTATCGGGTATGACGGGATTAGGGCCGTTCCGGAGGATACAGTGGCAGCACCTTCCAGAACATGCTGAAGACCAATTACGCCCCTAAAAGAGGGGCGTGGTAACAAACAAGGGCGCGGTCCTAATGAGTTAATGGAAAGATGGGCTATATAAACGCCCCATTCTTGGTGTAACGTAGCGCCGATTTCAATCATGTTTACGAATCACAGTGTGTAGCCGGATGCGGATGCGAATAAACCAGCATGCCAAAAGAGCTGAATAAGGCTGTAGCTGTGTTTTGATTGCATCTCGCACAGCATTCCTGAGAGCCCCCTGGGTCCGCCATACCTGCCCCTCCCACTTATCACATTGATGGAACTGCCCTTTTTTCGCCACCCAGAGCCCCGGTCAGATTACCTTTCTCGCCTCCTCCGCTGCACCCAACCAACACACCACCCCGCACAGTAGCTATATGGACCCCCCAGTCCATCTCTACAGCCCCCTCCCCCTTCCTGGCTCCCCTTAAAAACCCCTCCCTCCTCCCAGACCCTTTTAAAATACAAGATGAAAATTTAACTAAAAAACCCCACAACCTCCTCCTCGCTGCATGCCACCTCTCTGGGTTCCAAGACCCTTCATCGAGGTGGGCCCTCGATAGCGTAGAGGGCCAAATCTGCGAGAGGGGGGAATCTCGCAGACCAAGAAGTTCAGTCCTAGAATACATCTGGGGGACTGTAATGATGATAGATAGGCTGACATAGTCCGGGAACCTCAAAAAGAGGAAACTTCATCGGCTGATGACAAAGTCCAGGGAGAGACGTAACAAGCAATGGAACAAAAGCCCTCTCACTTCAATGTGGGGGAATCCGACAAGTCAAGGACCACATGGACCGCTCTCTCACACCGGTCATGTTGGGAGAACTAAAACCCCAGTCCTGTGGCCGGCAGGCAAGTTCCATCAGTCTGGTACATCATCCCTGGTACCTCCTGGAGGGGGGCAGAGCGGAACACCCAAAGGCAAGACAGACAATTCCATGCCAAAGACATGTCCAGATGGAACAGATAACAAAGACCGGCTTTTCACACCCCCACCAGCCCCATCCCCAAAGTAAACGTGGGGAGAGGCGGTGGGAGGAAACTTGGGGAGACCCCCATCTGCCATGTTGACCCCACTGTCCGGCGGCCCCAACTCCTCCGACTCATGAAGACATGGGTCGGTAAATCTCCAGGCCTCCTACAGCCAGTGGTGGCTCCTGTGAGACCATGGGAGGAGACAGCCATGGACTTCATCATGGACTTGCCTGACAGCCAGGATAACACAGTGATATGGACAGTAATTGACCTTTTTTCGAAACAAGCCCATTTTGTGGCTTGCCTTCGGGATTACCTTCGGCTAGAAAGCTAGCCAAACTGTTCTTAACATACATATACCGCCTTCTTGGAGTGCCCCAAAGGATTATCTCCAATCACGGAGTACACAGCCAAATTCTGGTGGAAGTTCTTGGCAACAATAGGCTCCTTACAGGGACTTAGCTCCACCTTCCATCCTTCTACTAATGGGGTGGTCAAGAGAGCCAATGCAATGGTAGAGAGGAATATCCGGTGCTACGGCAAATACCAACAAGTCAACTGGGCGGACCTATTATCTTTCGCCAAGGTCGCATACAATAACATCGTACATAGCAGCACCAGATATACCCCATTCCATATTGTTTCAGGGGTTGAATTCATCCTGATACCTGAGTGCCCCCACCCAGAATCCGAAAAGGTGGGATTACAGGAATGGCTGGTCAAAATGGCAAGAGTCTGGGGCCATGTTAGGGATGCCCTGCAGAAGGCAGTGGATAGGTACAAATACCAATCGGATAAGAAACAGCGACCACAACCACCTTTCCATGTGGGTCAGAGGGTCTACCTTTCCAAAAAGTACTTAAATATCAAGGGACCATGAAAAAAATTTGCCCCAAAATATATTGGCCCATTCCCAATAGTTAAAATTATCAACCCCGTCACTGTACAGTTACGGTTGCCTCCTCCCCGCTAGGGAAAACCCATCCAGTTTTCCATAGTAGCCTCCTACGTCCGGTGGGAACCTCCAATATAAGAGGAACCCCACTTCCTCCACCTCCACCTGTGGATGTAGGCAGAGAACAACATTATGAAGTGGAGGAGTTTTTAGATGTTCGACGACATAGAGGTCACCTCCAGTACCTTGTGCTTTGGAAGGGGTACTTATTAGCAGAGACCTCCTGTGTTCCTCACCATGATATAGCTGTGGACCAACTGGTGGCTAGATTTTTTAGAAAAAAAACAGCCTGGGAGGGGATGGACAGGTTCCGTAACCCTCTCTGCTTTTGTCTTCCAGACAGCCATATGGTAGGGGGGTGCGCATGTCAGCCCACATTGTCGGGGCTGTCATTCTGGTGGGAATGGAAGTAAACAGAGTATGCAGCCCCACGTTCCTGCCCGGATATCTTGCCTTGCCGATATCCTGCATACAGATGGTGGAATCCTCTTCCTTCAGATGTTCACAGGGCCTCCAGCTGAGTACTGGACTTGCGTGGATGAGGTACTGGCTGCATTAGCCAGCATTAATGGAGGTTACCAGACCTGTCCCGATCGGAACAGCCCCAACGAACCAGGACTAAGTGCACTGAATTACTGGCCGGAGGAAGGCAGCTGGAGCCCTCCAATCAGCACAGGGATTTGGGGTGGAATCTGGGGGAGGAGTAATGGGGTGGGGTGCGCAAGGTTTAAATTGGAAAGGGAAAGCACAATAAGGTAAGAGCTGACAATATTGCACTGGGTGATTGTCGGAGCATGCCGAATTTAGGAAGATAAAACTTTAGAACAACATCCACCCTGTTGTCTGCGATTTATTTTCTTATCCTGATTCGGAACCTGACACCCAGGTTTCATTCCATACCTATTCAGTTGAACATCATCATATTGCTTTCATTTGTCTGATTATCTGATTGTAGAATTGTCCACATACAATTGCCCAAAATCATGGATTTGCAATACAGGAAGAGAAATAATATTTTGCTGGCTGTTTTCTGCTGTCCACTGAACTGGAACTCCTTGTAAGTGAGCGATAATTCAGGAGGATTTCTGATCTTTTGGAATAACTAGAATAATGGCTAAAATGTTGGGTTTCATGAATTTCTTTGATTATTATCTTTCATAATATATTTATATTATATTTTTTCCCAAATTAGATCCCACCACATGGAAGGAATGAATGAAGGAAGGAAGGAAGGAAGGAAGGAAGGAAGGAAGGAAGGACGAAGGGGAGATGAGTTTCAGCAGGTTCTGACCAGTTCTGGAGAACCGGTAGCGAAAATTTTGAGTAGTTCAGAGGACCGGTAGTAAAAATTCTGACTGGCCCCACCCCCATCTATTCTCTGTCCCAGCTGATCAGGAGGAAATGGAAATTTTGCAGTATCCTTCCCCTGGAGTGGGGAGGGAATGGAGATTTTACAGTATCCTTCCCCTGCCATGCCCACCAAGCCAAGCCACAGCCACCAAGCCATGCCCACCAAGCCACGCCCACAGTACCAGTAGTAAAAAAGTTTGAAATTTACTAAAATAGATGAAAATAATCCAAATAGATGAAATAATCCAAACCGCCAATTTTATTTGGTGTTACCATTTTAATAGATAGATATCTTGATTTTTATAACATACAATAAAGACTAGGTTAATATAAATAAATATCATAAATAAATAGATAAATAGTATAAATAATGTAAATAAATCAATAATAAATAAAAATTGGCCTAAATGTATACATTGTTTTGTTATAATAACCAATAAATAAATAATACTGTAATTCTCTAATGGAATTTATATTTTAAAAAAGAATAAAAATATTTTGTAAAAGAGTTTCACCGGTACTATTTCTATGACACTTGAACATCTGCACTCAGTAGTTATTCTGGGTTTCATCGATTCTATTGGAGTGTTTTCCAACTAATTTTATCTTTAGAAGAAACATCTTTCCACATAATTTGTCTGCAAAGAAGGCAAAGTTAGCAATACTGGCTTCTTATCTCTCCCAAAGTTGCTTCTCTTTATGGGCTTTGTGGTTCTAGTGGTTTCATAGAGTCAAATGAACCACAGAACTTTCAGTAGCAATTGAATCCGTTTTGCAGGTGCATTGCGACATCTTTTGCTGTGTTTCAATACAAAATATAGTGGAAACTACTTCCGTCTGGTTGGTGTGATTTCCCTGGGTTTCACCGGTGATAAATTTTCCAGTACGAGTCCTGTCATGTCAACTGTCTCTGTTAATTGAAACCTCCTTGAATCATTAAGTCCAGTTACACATAATTTAAATTCTACCGGTTTCATTTGATATTAGGATCATGTATTTTTACCTTGTATATAATACCATAGAAACATGTATTAAGTTTAAGGGAATTTTGGGTGAACAAAAGAACACAATTTCATCTTTTCGCGCAGAATTCTTTGATAAAGTTCACGTTGGAATCTGTGGAAACAATTCAGCGAAGCTTGACAAATTTTTGCAGAAAACCCTTTCAGTTTGTTTCAGGAGGACTTTTTCTATGGATTTTCATCTTTTTTGTCCTTTTTTTGAATAAGGCTCCATGTTTTATTTTGATTTTCAGTTCGTAACTTGTTGAAGCAATGCAGTCAAAGAGAAAGTGGAAACAGGAAATGTCAGAGGTTTTCTTGGAATAAGTGAAAGGCACTGAGGGAAAGCTGAATGGCTTCATATTGCTGCTTTTCATATTGCATCATAGGGAGCAAGTCAAGCTAGGAGGAAAAGGAAACACAGTTAGAAATCCTTATTCATGTTAACCATTATTTAAACTATTAAGCATTTTAATTGAAATTAATAAACATAGTTGTATCCTTGCTTCATATAAAAGTGTACTATTCTTTTCCACCTAGCCTAATTTAAACCAAGGAATTCCTAAAATATTGGATTCATAAAAACTGTATGTCTTTACTTATTAGAGCTATACAAATCATTCAGTGGCGTTCAGGTGATCATGACAGGCCTTGAGATGATGGCTTCTACTTTACCATTTGAGAATTGGATCCAGAGAGGCATTTCACTCATGAACAAACTTATGTCATGCAATTATTTGTGTAGCCCTATTATTCTTATAGTGGATTGAGTTGCCATTCAATTTTGCCCTTTTTTCACATTCAGAGGTCAAAGATTGTAATCATTCAATCAAAAGAAGTAGTCTAGATGCTAGAGATTTAGGTAAAGCTATAGATTCAACCTATAATCACCACGTCTTCCTAGTAGTTTCCTTTTTAGATGGAAAATAGCCAGTCAGAAGCCTTTTAAAAGAAACCATACAATACAGGGGGGGAAATTCTGTATTGTAAATCCAAATGGTGGGGCATTGTATAGTGAGATATTTTTATAGAATGAGATTTATTTTTTTCATGGACACCATTTAATAATCCTAGATTCACAGGGTTCCCAATTGAGTTGGGCCATCATCACTTTCCAAAAAAAGTTGCTTCTTCATAGTTGCTTGTATTAGGGATCTAAAGGTAACTTGAAGGACAATTCAGAGGTGAAAAAGAAAATTCCTAGCATAATGTATTCAGTGGGAACTATTATAATCAAGAATGTGGACAAAAGTGTAGCAATTATTCCCATATAAGAGTACAAAAAACCCTCAATGTCGATTTTTAACAATGATATTGATATTGATCTGATGTTATTGATGTGATATTGATAACATCAAACATAATAGTCAGGTAATTCATACACTGTTTCTCAAAAAATTCATATAAATTTTTGGAGGCAAGACAGAATTTTGATGTACATATCATAAGAAGTAACTGTAAGTTTTCCTAATTTCCCCATTTCCCTTTCAATTCTAATCAAAAATAATGTTTAAGAAGTACTTGATACCTTGAGTTGGAATCCTTTGGATCAGTTGATGAATCAATAGGAAACATTCTCTGAGTTGGATCTGGACAATCTCCCAGGCGCAGGAGCTGTATTCTTTATCTTTCAGGAAATCATTCAGCCCTTGAAAATACCTCTTCACTCTTAACCTGGTGAGCTGCAGTTTCTGATCCCTTGGACTCGATACGGTGCCAGCTCCTAACTCTGCATCTTGGCATGCTTCCAGTTCCTTAATCTGCTGATCCAATCCAGTATGGAAATTTCTTAGAGAATTCTCATCCCAAAACAATTCAGCATGCACTTGATTGAAGATGAGGTCTGTCTGTTGGAGCATTTCTTGTATGGCTATTTTGGCATCCACTTCCTGGGATGCTTCATTCATGTTCCTGAAATTTTCTTCATTTAGAGGTGAGAAGCCTACAATATCTCCAATACATTGGAAGGGAATGGTGGCCCTCATATGACTTCCCAAGAATTCCATGTTTCCTCTATTGGCTTCTTGTAGTCTGCTGTGAAGTTGATTGCAGTGCTGAGATGAGACTTTGGTGAAGAACATCGCTAGACAGACTTGCAGAAACCAAAATTGTGTCTTCATAATGAAGATGAAGGAATGTGACCTCTTTTAAAAAGTTGAACCTGGAAGATTGGTTCTTCTGAAATATACTCCTGAGTCTGCTGCATCTTTGTATTTATACCACTAGGATATTGAAATTTCTTTTTTCTGTTTCTCTACCAATTCTCCATACTCTGATTTTCACTTTTCTTCTTCCTTATGTATTCCCCCAAACCATTCTGAAAGATGGTCGTATTTAGGAAACGGAATGTTGAATGTGTACATTTCCCCCCAAAATTAGATTAAATCAAAACTGCTAACTGAAAATTAACAATTTGGTGAAACTTTACTTCTTTGTTCCTAATTATTTTAAAAATGAATTTAAAGTAGGTTTTTGTGTATGTTTTGTAGTAGATATTATAGCTTCAGTATTTACTTGTTCTGTGTAAAATAATTTCTGATAGTCTAAGAATTCTCCCAGTGATAAACTTTGTAGTATTGGTTTACTCACCTGATTTACTCACCCTCTCTGGCACTCACTCAAGAGCTGTCTTTGACATCAACACACAGTGGAAAGCCAAATGGGCTGCTGAACGCCCAGATACAGGCAGTTACATAGATGACCCTACACAAAAGGTGCCAGGTTTTGACCTTCCTTGCCAGCACTGGTCAACTCTAATCAGGACCTGTACCCAACATGGTTTCTGCCAGGTCACATTGTTTAAGTGGGGTCTTGTCTCTACCCCTCAGTGTGACTGTGGTGCTCCTCGACAAAATATCCACCACGTTCTGTCTGAATGTCCATCAAGAGCTTACAGTGGCCCAGTGTCTGATTCTTTCAACATATAGCACCCTGTCCTTGAATGGCTGGGTAGACTAGACTTTAACATTTGAACTACTATAAGTCCATATATTTGCCATATGCTAAATAAAATAAACTCTTCTGATTGCACAAAGCAGATCATATTGTCAGCATTCCAAATGGTCTCGGTGAGACCAGCTTCAGGGTTGACACATATATAGATAACATTCCAAAAATAGTATAAACAATTATGAATCACAGTACAGCTAGTCCTCAATTTACAACCGTAATGGAGCCAGACAATAATGGTCATAAGTCGTGATGAGAGAGTTGGGAGAATTTGTTTAAGCGCAAGCAATCAAAACACAAGGTGAGCTGCTGTAACGGAGGTCTCTCTTTATATTTCCAAAAGCAACATAAAGTCACTTTGGGGGGAGCTGGCAACTGACTGACACATCAGCAATATTTTTATAAGAATTTGAGGCCTCTGTGAAGCAAATGTGAGCGTGGTGTATAATTTTATGACCAGAGGAATTCAGAGGAAATATTTTGCTTGTTATCTCGTTTATCAGAAAAGATCTTCCTGGTTAAATGGCAAACACCATTGGCTTTTACAGGTATAAGAAGCATGGGGATAGGTGTTAAAGTCCGATACCTTTTAAATGTGGATTGGCTGCAGCTGTTGTGACCTAGGCCCAAGTATTAATTACCAGACACAATCAGTCCTAAACAAACATATTTTATTAGATCAGCTGAGAATTACTTCATTCTCAGCCTAGTCCAAATGAAGTCCAAAAAAAATCCTTCATAAACAGTCGTTTGTCCTTATCACCAACCTTTGTCCAAAGGCTTTTCTTGGCAAAGGTTCAGAAGCAAGGGACCCTGACAAGAAACAAATGTAGCAACATTGCTTTCCTACAAAGATCCCAAGAGCTGTTGCTGTTCTTTTAAGCCTTTTGGGAGGGGCCAATCATCTCCTGGCCTTACTCCCGAGTCGTCCTCTTTGCTTTAGCTGCTCTTGCCTTTTGGCAGCTCTTCACATGCTTGCACTAGGAACAGGCTCCTCCTGTTCTTCTGCCTCTCTGCTGTCCGCCTCTGGAAGCTCCGGAGTTCGCGCATCGCTCCCGGATGGTCCTGGCCCCATCTCTGCCTCTGACGCAAGCCCTTGTCCGGGCCTTCCCCTGATTCCAGGAATTGCCCATTGTCCCCGCCCCAGCCTCCTCACTGTCTGACTCTGCTGCCAGCTCCATAGGCTCCTGGCAGATCACAACAGCAGAGATAGATTCCTGCTTTCTGTGCTTTTTGTACCGCTACATACTACAGCTTCAAATTAGTACTCTCTTCGGTTTATCTAAGGTCGTGCGAGACAACGTATCTCCCCTATTGTCGATTAGTGGTTAAAGGTTTGCTTTCAGTAGTCTATCTCCATCTGCCAGTCATCTTAACACCTTGAGCGATCTTCAGTACTTCAAGTTTATTACTTTCCTGGCTTTTGGAAGAGATCACATTATATTATAATATACACAGTATATTATATCTCCATCTTAATTGGTTAAGGAAGCATTGTATGTTATGAATGGAGGTACGCTGTCTTAAGAAGTGGTGCTGGTGGACAGCATAAGTGGTTTAAAGGAAAATAAAGAGACCAGCGTGCTTTCTTATGGGGATTTCTCCTTACTCCTTCAGGAAGATTGTTCCTTGGGGGGGGGGGGATCTCCTGATTTGGGGGGGGTGTTTCAAAATAAACTGTATAAGAGAATAGATATAAACAGAATTGGAAGGAACCTTACAGCTCTTCAAGAGGAACCGCTGCCCAAGCAGGAGACCAACTCAGTTAATGGGAGTGGTTCACAAAGCCAACGCTTTGTGATAAATGTTATTTAGTTTGATATTATGTTCTTTTGAACTGGGAACAATGAAAACTGGGGGAATTCTAAATCCCTTCAATGATTTGTGGTTTTATCTGCTTTAACTTCAGCGAGTCAAAATCCTATTTGTGCTCTACAAGCACAAGAATTGTCCAAAATTGATTTGCATTAACAGTTTTATATTTAGTTGAAAGAAGGAACAATAAAATGCAGCAATTGTATTCTGGAGAGAAGAAATATTAATTTTTGTCATCTATGAAAATAATATCTTGAACTGTCTTCAAACAGGGAAGAGCCAGTTTGGTCTAGTGCAGCGGTTCTCAACCTGGGGGTTGCGACCCCTTTGGGGGTCGAACGGCCATTTCACAGGGGTCGCCAAAGCCCTCTCTCGCCCCCCTACGCCTTCACTCACCCTCACTCCTCTGTTGGATCGCCGGCCTTCGCTTACCCCGCCCACTCCCCATCTATTGCTGCCTCCGATGGCTAGAGGAAAAAAAACTGTTTAAATTCTTGCCGCGGGGCTTCAAAGGGCCGCCCTAGAGCCAGTGCTGCAGCCGAACCCTTTGTTAAATTGCTGGCTTGCCCCGCCCCTCCGCCCCACTATTTATTGCCAATAAGTAGTGGTGGGCGAGGGGCGGGGGAGCCAGCAATTTAACAAAGGGTTCAGTGTTGTTGTTTTTTGTAGTTTTATTGGCCCCCGGAGCTTCAGCATAGGCTAATTAGCCCTTGCTTAGATTTGCTC
The DNA here is from genome assembly GCA_022577455.1 of Arizona elegans. Classification (NCBI taxonomy): domain Eukaryota; kingdom Metazoa; phylum Chordata; class Lepidosauria; order Squamata; family Colubridae; genus Arizona; species Arizona elegans. The sequence continues at coordinate 17,235,674 of JAKOOJ010000008.1, read as the reverse complement.
TCAGCTGTTTTGCTCACGGATCTGCTCCTTGCTTGCAAAGAGTGCAGATTTTTTCTCCCCCTACCTATACTGAAAAACGAAAGAGAAAGTAAAGCAGGCTGTTGGCTTTGCACGTTGGAAAATTAGGCAGGCAGATTTCTTTTCTTTTTCCTCACCAAAAAAGGTAGGTGCAAACAACAGGAAATTTAGGGAAAAAGAGGAGATTTTAAAACACAAAAGAAAAAAAGCTCTATTTAACTAGGGAATTGTAATAATTGAGATACTATTAGTTGTATATTGTGTTGAAAGCAGAAATGGTTAAGTTGTGGTTTGGAGGAATATATGGGGGAAATTATTTGGTTTATTATTATTGGTAAATATAATTAATTGATTTGTAAGAAATTGGATTGCATGGAAATAATTGGAATAATATACAAAAAAGGTAGTTATATAACTAATTGATTTATATTAAAATGTTGAATTCATATTAAACAACTGTAATATTACATAATTAACCAATGTGAGGATGGATATACAAATAGATGACAATGGGAAGGGGTATAATATAGAATAGAAGGGAAAAATTGAATTTGATTAAGATTAGAGATGAGGATGAAGGGTAATATTGGTTTTTTACAAAAATAGATGAGGAATAAATATGGCAAAAAGGAAATATAGAAATTGTAAATTTAATTGAAATGACTAAACACTGTTTAAATTTATGAACCGGCCAAATACTCTGTTCAAAGAAAATACATTGTATGTTTGTATGTGTGTTTCTAATTATTGTTATTTATTCATATTTGTTCTCTTTTATTCTTTAAAGTTTAACAATTCATTCTTTATCTTAATATCTTTATATTTGTTTGGGGTTGCCTTTCTTCCCTTTCATCTTTTTTATTGTACAGCAATCTTTCTCCTCAAACCTACCACCTCTCTCTTTTTTTTCCTTCTTACTTTCTCTTCCTCACCCTCTTCTTCTCCTCCCTACTTCCTCTTCCTTTCTCCTTCTCCTCCTCTCTTCCTCCCTCTCTTACCCTCACTCCTACTCTAATTTCCCTTCTCTTCCTTCATCCCTCTCTATTGCTGTATCCTTTTGTGCATATGGACCACTCAGAGGGCTGAAAAAGTTATTTCTGACTGGTCCTCACACTTTTGACCAGTCTTCGAACTTACGACTGTTCTCACATTTTATGTTTTTGCCCTATCTTGTCACCATGGTGAAGAGAAGCAGTTGTGAAATGAGTGACATGGTTGTTAAGAAAGCTGCAGGGCATAAATGTGAGGATGGTCATAAGTGTGAGGACTGGTCAAAAGTGCGAGGCCCAGTCAGAAATGACTTTTTTCAGCCCTCTGGGTAGTCCTTTTGTGCATATGGACTACTCAGAGGGCTGAAAAAGTTATTTCTGACTGGTCCTTGCACTTTTGACCAGTCCTCGAACTTACGACTGTCCTCACATTTTACGTTTTTGCCCTATCTTGTCACCATGGTGAAGAGAAGCAGTTGTGAAATGAGTGACATGGTTGTTAAGAATGCTGCACAGGCATAAATGTGAGGATGGCCATAAGTGTGAGGACCAGTCAAAAGTGTCAGAAATGACTTTTTTCAGCCCTCTGAGTAGTCCCTATACACATAGCCATGGCCACCCGGTCACATGACCAGCTAGCCACACCCACCCAGTCACATGACCTTCAAGCCACGCCCACAAAATAAGCCACGCCCACAGAACCGGTAGTAAAAAAATTTAGAACCCACCCCTGGTTGGGGGTCACCACAACATGAGGAACTGTATTAAAGGGTCACGGCATTAGGAAGGTTGAGAACCTAGTCTAGTGGTTAAGACACCAGGCCAGAAAGCGAGAGGTTATGAGTTCAGGTCCTGCCTTAGTCATGAAAGCCAGCTGGATGAACTTGGGCCCAGTCACTTTCTCTCAGCCCAATCCACCTCACAGGTTGTTGGAAATAGGAAAAGTGAGGTGTGTTGAATATGTTTGTCGCTTTGAGTATTTGTAAAAATAATAAAGGTAGGATATAAATACTTTTTAAAAAATATCAGTAATAAAAATGTGTTATGATTTCAATGGTGATTATACTTTAAAGCACTTATATGATAACATGCCAGTGTTTGTGTCAATCAAGATGTGATCAGATACCACGGAAATAACTTCATGAATTAACACATTTTACAACTGCATTAAAGGAGGATTTCTGATCTTTTGGAATAAGTGGAAGAATGACTAAAATGTTGGGTTTCATGAATTTTTTTGATTATTATTTTTCATAATATATTTATATCATTTATAATTATTATAAAACGTACAATTGTAATACCATAATTCTATACATTCTTGGAAAGAAACTTGGTGATTTCTCATTTAGTTTTTTCCAAATAAAGTTCCGTAAAATCCCACCACATGGAAGGAAGGGAGGGCGGGAGGAATATGCCCAGAATAAAATAGATGAAAATAATCCAACTAGATGAAATAATCCAAACCACCAATTTTATTTGAAGTTAGCATTTTAATAAATAGCATAGCAACATAGCAATGAAGACTAGGATAGTATAAATATATAGCATAAATAGCTGGATAAATAAATAGCATAAACAATATAAATAAATGAATAATAAATAAATATTGGCCAGCAATGTATAAATTGTTTTGTTATAATGACAAATACATAAATAAATAAATAAATAAATAAATAAATAAATAAATAAATAAATAAATACATAAATAAATAAATAAATAATACTGTAATTCTCTAATGGAATTAATATTTTAAAAAAGAATAAAAATATTTTGTAAAAGAGTTTCACCAGTACTATTTCTATGACACTTGAACATCTGCACTCAGTAGTTATTCTGGGTTTCATCGATTCTATTGGAGTGTTTTCCAACTAATTTTATCTTTAGAAGAAACATCTTTCCACATAATTTGTCTGCAAAGAAAGCAAAGTTAGCAATACTGGCTTCTTATCTCTCCCAAAGTTGCTTCTCTTTATGGGCTTTGTGGTTCTAGTGGTTTCGTAGAGTCAAATGAACCACAGAACTTTCAGTAGCAATTGAATCCGTTTTGCAGGTGCATTGCGACATCTTTTGCTGTGTTTCAATACAAAATATAGTGGAAACTACTTCCGTCTGGTTGGTGTGATTTCCCTGGGTTTCACCGGTGATAAATTTTCCAGTACGAGTCCTGTCATGTCAACTGTCTCTGTTAATTGAAACCTCCTTGAATCATTAAGTCCAGTTAGACATAATTTAAATTCTACCGGTTTCATTTGATATTAGGATCATGTATTTTTACCTTGTATATAATACCATAGAAGCATGTATTAAGTTTAAGGGAATTGGCTGAACAAAAGAACACAATTTCATCTTTTCACGCAGAATTCTTTGATAAAGTTCAGGTTGGAATCTGTGGAAGCAATTCAGTGAAGCTTGACAATTTTTGCAGAAAACCCTTTCAGTTTGTTTCGGGAGGACTTTTTCTATGGATTTTCATCTTTTTGGTCATTTTCTTTTGAATAAGACTCCATTGTTTTATTTAGCTTTTCAATTCATAACTTGTTGAAGCAATGCAGTCAAAGAGAAAGTAGAAACAGGAAACGTCAGAGGTTTTCTAGGAATAAGTGAAAGGCACTGAGGGAAAGCTGAATGGCTTCATATTGCTGCTTTTTATATTGCATCATAGGGAGCAAGTCAAGCTAGGAGGAAAAGGAAACAAGTTAGAAATCCCTATTCATGTTAACAATTATTTAAACTATTAATCATTTTAATTCAAATTAATAAACATAGTTGTATCCTTGCTTCATATAAAAGTGTACTATTCTTTTCCACCTAGACTAATTTAAACCAAGGAATTTCTAAAATGTTGGATTCATAAAAACTGTATGTCTTTACTTATTAGAGCAATACAAATCATTCAATGGCGTTCAGGTGATCACGGAAGGCCTTGATATGACGGCTTCTACTTTACCATTTGAGACTTGGATCCAGAGAGGCATTTCACTCACGAACAAACTGTGTCCTGCAATTGACATACATATCATAAGAAGTAACTGTATGTTTTCCTAATTTACCCATTTCCCTTTCAATTCTAATCAGAAATAATGTTTAAGAAATACTTGATACCTTGAGTTGGAATCCTTTGGATAAGTTGATGAATCATTAGGAAACATTCTCTGAGTTGGATCTGGACAATCTCCCAGGCGCAGGAGCTGTATTCCTTATCTTTCAGGAAATCATTCAGCCCTTGAAAATACCTCTTCACTCTTAATCTGGTGAGCTGCAGTTTCTGATCCCTTGGACTCGATACGGTGCCAGCTCCTAACTCTGCATCTTGGCATGCTTCCAGTTTCTTAATCTGCTGATCCAATCCAGCATGGAAATTTCTTAGAGAATTCTCATCCCAAAACAATTCAGCATGTACTTGCTTGAAGATGAGGTCTGTCTGTTGGAGCATTTCTTGTATGGCTATTTTGGCATCCACTTCCTGGGATGCTTCATTCATGTTCCTGAAATTTTCTTCATTGAGAGCTGAGAAGTCTATAATATCTCCAATACATTGGAAGGGAATGGTGGCCCTCATATGACTTCCCAAAAGTTCCATGTTTCCTTTGTTGGCTTCTTGTAGTCTGCTGTGAAGTTGATCGCAGTGCTGAGATGAGACTTTGGTGAAGAGCATCGCTAGACAGACTTGCAGAAACCAAAATTGTGTCTTCATAATGAAGATGAAGAAATGTGACCTCTTTTAAAAAGTTGAACCTGGAAGATTGGTTCTTCTGAAAGATACTCCTGAGTCTGCTGCATCTTTGTATTTATACCACTAGGATATTGAAATTTCTTTTTTCTGTTTCTCTACCGATTCTCTGTATTCTGATTTTCACTTTTCTTCTTCCTTACGTATTCCCCCAAACCATTCTGAAAGTTGGTTATATTTCGAAAACGAAATGTTGAATGTGTACATTACCCCCCCAATTAGATTAAATCAAAACTGTTAACTGAAAATTAACAATTTGATGAAACTTTGTTTCATTGTTCCTAATTATTTTAAAAATGAATTTAAAGTAGGGTTTTTTTGTGTGTGCTGTAGTAGATATTATAGCTTCAGTATTTACTTGTTCTGTGTAAAATAATTTCTGATAGTCTAAGAATTCTCCCAGTGATAAACTTTGTAGTATTGGTTTACTCACCTGATTTACTCACCCTCTCTGGCACTCGCTCAAGAGCTGTCTTTGACATCAACACACAGTGGAAAGCCAAATGGGCTGCTGAACGCCCAGATTCAGGCAGTTACATAGATGACCCTACACAAAAGATGCCAGGTTTTGATCTTCCTTGCCAGCACTGGTCAACTCTAATCAGGACCTGTACCCAACATGGTATCTGCCAGGATTCATTGTTTAAGTGGGGTCTTGTCTCTACCCCTCAATGTGACTGTGGTGCTCCTTGACAAAATATCCACCACGTTGTGTCTGAATGTCCATCAAGAGCTTACAGTGGCCCAGTGTCCGATTTTTTCAACATATAGCACCCTGTCCTTGAATGGCTGGGTAGACTAGACTTTAACATTTGAACTACTATAAGTCCATATATTTGCCATATGCTAAATAAAATAAACTCTTCTGATTGCACAAAGCAGATCGTATTGTCAGCATTCCAAATGACCTCGGTGAGACCAGCTTCAGGGTTGACACATATATAGATAATATTCCAAAAATTGTATAAACAATTATGATAGGTGTTAAAATCCCATACCTTTTAAATTTGGATTGGCTGGAGCTGTTGTGACTATGCCCAAGTAGTTATTACCAGACACAATCAGTCCTAAACAAACATACAGTATTTTATTAGATCAGCTGGAAATTACTTCATTCTCATCTTAGCCCAAATTAAGTCCAAAACAAATTCTTCATAAACAGTTGTTTGTCCTTATCACCAACCTTTCTCTTCTTTGGCACCCTGCCAAAGGCTTTTCTTGGCAAAAGTTCAGACACAAGAGACGCTGACAAGAAACATATGTAGCAACGTTGCTTTCCTACAAACATCTGAAGAGCCGCTGCTGCTCTTTTAAGCCTTTTGGGAGGGGCCAATCATCTCCTGGCCTTTCTCCCGAGTCGTCCTTTTTGCTTTAGCTGCTCTTGCCTTTTGGCAACTCTTCGCATGCTTGCACTAGGAACAGGCTGCCCTTCTTCCGCTGCCTTTCTGCTGTCCACCTATGGAGGCTCCGGAGTCCGCACATCGCTCCCAGATGGCCCTGGCCCCATTTCTGCCTCTGATGCAGTGCCCTCGTCCGGGCCTTCCCCTGATTCCAGGACTGGCCCATTGTCCTCCCCAGCCTCCTCACTGTCCGACTCCGCTGCCAGCTCCATAGGCTCCTGGCAGATCACAACAGCAGAGATAGATTCCTGCTTTCTGTGTTTTTTGTACGGCCACGTACTTCAGCTTCAAATTAGTACTCTCTTCGGTTTATCTAAGCTTGCGCAAGACAATATATCTCCGCTATTATCGATTAGTGGTTAAAGGTTTGCTTTCTGTAGTCTATCTCCGTCTGCCAGTCATCTTAGCACTTGGAGTGATCTTCAGTACTTCAAGTTTATTACTTTCCTGGCTTTTGGAAGAGATCACATTATATTATAATATACACAGTATATTATATCTCCATCTTAATTGGTTAAGGAAACATTGTATTTGACGAATGGAGGTACGCTGTCTTAAGAAGTGGTGCTGGTGAATGGTATAAGCGGTTTAAAGGAAAATGAAGAGACTGGGGTGCTTTCTTATGGGGATTTCTCCTTACTCCTTCAGGAAGATTGTTCCTTGGGGGGTCTCCTGATTTGGGGGGGCGTATTTCAAAATAAACTGTATAAGAGAATAGATATAAACAGAATTGGAAGGGACCTTACAGCTCTTCAAGAGGAACTGCTGCCCAAGCAGGAGACCAACTCAGTTAATGGGAGTGGTTCACCATCCAGAGTTGACAGCCAATGTGCTCCAGATTCAGAGAATCTTCAAATCCACAGCCATCCAGACTTGCTATGGTTGAGTTGGACCTACTCCTTGCCATCCACAAATATCGGATGCACAATATAGAAATAGTCAATTTAACATTGTGTATTCAGATATTTTTGCCATATAAATGACACTGATTAAAATGAAAAAAAAAAAGAGAATACCAGGGAAATTATTTATTTAATTTTTGCAGAAAATTTTCCAGAAAATAATGGTGGTTTTTCTTTTATTAAAATAATGAGTCAACTTTATAACAGGATATATAGAAAGTTTATTTATGTAAAACAGGTACATTTTAACATAACCCTCTTGGTAAATTCACCAATCATCCCCAAATATTCTTTGATAACAGCAAGGATATACTTCATTCAGAATGGCGGTTTGTTCACAGGTAGTCCTCATTTAGGCGCCAATCCTTCAAAGGCTGTTCAAAGATAGGATGCTGCTCAACAAGGGGAATTATGATCCTTCCCCATAGTTGCAGCCATTGAATTGTGCCCAGTAGCTCAAGATTGTGATTGGGTGCTTGACAAACTGGCTCACAATTATGATGATTGCAGTATCTGACAGTCACGTGATCTTCTGGCTGACTGCTGGCTTCTGACAAGCAAAGTCAACAGGAAAGTTGGCAGGAGGTCACAAATGGGGACCACATGACATTGGGACTCTGGGACTGCAAGGGATTTGCCTAATAACACAATTGCCATTGTTAAGTTAGTCAGGTCATATGACATTGAATTTTATGACCGTGTTGCTTAGCGGTCAATGTTAAATGAGAACTACCTATAAATAGATACACACACATACAGGTAATTCTTGACTTACAACCACAATTGAGCCCAAAATTTATGTTGCTAACCGAGACATTTGTTAAGTGAATGTATGACCTTTCTTGCCACGATTGTTCAGGGAATCAGTGTAATTGTTAAGTTAGTAACTGTTGTGGTCTGCCAGCAGCCCAGGGAGCTAACAGTGGAGTCAGACAGTGAGGAGGCTGGGGAGGACCATGGGCCAGTCCTGGAGTCTGGGGAAGGCCTGGACAAGGGCTCTGTGTCAGAAGCAGAGATGGGACCAGAGCCATCTGGGGGTGATGCATGGACAGCAGAGAGGCTGTCCAACTCTGGACGATGGAGGAGGAGCCTTTTCCTAGTGCAGGCAGATGCAGAGCTGCCAGAAGGCAAGAGCAGCTAAAGCAAAAAGGACAACTCAGGAGTAAAGCCAGGAGATGAGTTGCCCCTCCCATAAGGCTTAAAAGAGCAGCAAAGGCTCTTGGGCCAGTGGTAGGCTGTTCCCGGTTCGCACCAGTTCACAAGAACTGGTAGTAAAAATTTGTAGTAGTTCCGAGAATCAGTAATAACATTGGCTGGCCATGCCCCGAATGGGTCCCCGGCCCGGTCGTCGCTTGCTTACCCCGCCCACCTCATCAGAGGCTTTTTTTTATTTTTAAAAGCATTTTTTCTACAACCTCTTCAGCCTCCAGCTGAGTTGCCTGATCGACAGAGGCTTTTCAAAGCATTGTTTTCTGCAACTTCTTAAGGTTGTAGAAAAAATGCTTTTAAAAGTTAAAAAAAAAAAGTTGGCCATGCCCACCCAGTCACATTACCCCCCACCAAGCCATGCCCACAAAATAAGCCACGCCCACAGAACCGGTAATAAAAAATTTTAGAACCCACCCCTGTTTTGGGCTCTTTGTAGGAAAGCAACATTGCTAAATCTGTTTCCAGTCGGCCTCTCTTTTTTCTGAACTTGGTGGGGCTTTGCCAAGAAAGGCCTTTGGCAGGGTGCCAAAGAAGATAAAGGTTTGTGATAAGCCCGAAGGACTTTTTCTAAAGGACTTGTTTTGGAAATAATTTGGATTAAGCTGGGAATGAAGTAATTCTCAGCTGTTATAATAAAATAGGTTTGTTTGAGACTAATTGTGTCATGTAATGACTAAGTGAGCCTAGGTCACAACGGTAACACCGTTGTTAAGTGAATCTGGTTTCCCCCTTGACTTTGCTTGTCAGAAGGTCACAAAAGGTGATCTCATGACCCCAGGACATTGCTACCGTCATAAATATGAGTCAGTTCTAAAAGCGTCTCAGTTTTGATCATGTAACCATGGGGATGCTGCAATGGTTGTAAGTGTGAAAAATGGTCGCTTTTTTTAAAGTGCCATTGTAACATTGAATGTTCAGTAAATGATCTGTTGTAAGTCGAGGACTACCTGTATTTGGCTATTTCTTGTAAAGGGCTTGGCTTTTTTGTGTCTGAACTGGGATGAAAGTCTGATAAGGGGTATCTGTTTTCTTTCAACATCAATAGGACACTTCAAGTATTAGTTTAACTCTGGGCTGTCAATCTCGATTTCATTGAGGATCGCATCAGGGTTGTGTTTGACCCTGGGGGGCCATGGCCAGGGAGCATGGCCAGCTCAATGTCACTCATTGAGGCTCCGTTTTCAGCCGCAATGGCCTTCTGTAGTTCTCTGCCAGTGAGGGCTTCGCGTGGCCCGCCCAAGCTCAGTTTTCAGCTGCGACAACTTCCAGCAGTCCTCTGCCAGTGAAAAGGGAGCTTGACGGGGCCGCAAATGGACTGCATGGGCTCTGTTTTCGACTGCAATGGCCTTCTCCAGCCCATTGCCAGCAAAAATGGAGCTTGGGGAGGTCGCACGTGGCCTGCCCAGGCTCTATTTTTGCTGGCAGAGGCACCATGGGCCGGTCCTTCACTGTTTTCAGCATGGGCCCACGGGCCAAATCTAAGCACCCTGCAGGCCAAACCCAGCCCATGGGCCATAAGTTTGACACGCCTGGTGTAACTGAAGCCGTCTTAGGCAGAACCTTATTCTATGCCCAGTTACAGGACAGGAACCTAGGTTTCACTCTGTGCATGTTTAGTTGAACATCATCATATTGTCTGATTATCTGACTGCAGAATTGTCTCCACAAAATTGCCCAAAATCATAGGTTTGCAACACAGGAAGAAAAATAATATTTTGCTGGCTGTTTTATGCTGTCCACTGAATTGGAACTTCTTGTAAGCAAACTCTTTTTTCTCTTCTGTTTATAACAAAGAATACATCACAATCTTTCATGGCAAAAGGAAAAAATGGGTTTATGAAGAAAAAAACTAGTCAATGTTTACAATGTAGAACTAAAGCTGAAGACATAATACTTCTGTTGAACTTGACACTGGGTAACAACCAGAAGTACAGTAGACTATAGAAATATCTTAAAATTTTAGCCAACGTTTTATGATAAATGTTATTTTGTTTGATATTATGTTCTGTTGAACTGAAACAATGAAAACTGGGGGAATCCTAAATCCCTTCAATTGCAGTTTTATCTGCTTTAACTTCACCATCAAAATCCTATTTGTGCTCTACAAGCACAAGAATTGTCCAAAAATTAGGACTTCCAGTTTGACTTGTGGTGACACAGTCGGGGAAATAGCGGGCTCTGATGACCCCCGTGAAAACCCGGACTGCCGAACCGCTGCCGATGCATTTGCGGACCGAACCTGTCTTGTAGGGACGGGGAAAGAAGAGGGGTGCCTCGAACACCGAGAGGAACAGGCAAGTTCCTCGGAGGTCAGAGGGAACCCTCTGTGAGTCGGCGACGGGGGGCGGCAGCCATGGCGGTTGCCATGAAGCTGGGACAAACCGAACTGAGCAGGAGGAAATAGTGAAAGAACAAAACTCTTTGAAGCCGGGTGAGTGACACCAGCCTAGGCTAACGACAACGCAAGAGCAATGATTGGTATTTGTAAGACCCCTAGCCTTAAAACAATGGCTGTGGATTAGAGGGGCATTGAAGATTTTGAAAAAAAAATTTCAGGAGAGAAAGACCAGCTAGAAAACTTACTTTGGGATAGATCTAATTGGAACAATTAAACATTGAGGCATGCTGAATAAGACTGGGAAAAAAAATTTTTTTTAATTAGAATTGGACTTTAAAGAAAAAGGTACAGATTCAATACTTCTAAAACTCAGAAGAAGAGAGTTAATTTGAACTATTAAAGAAGTGTAACAAAATGGATACTGGTGTGACTAAGGGAAAGTGTGGATTGCAGAGAAACACCTTCTGCTTCAAAAAAGAAACAAAGTAACTTGCTGGTTGCTTTGGAATACTTTGAAACTACAAATATTGAACTACAAATGACTTTGGTGCTGGAGGCTTTTTCTTTGTCTACAGATGGCTTTTTCGGTGGAAAGAAAGAGGAAATACAACAGAACTTTTATAATTGTCACTAATTGGCGTAAGAACAAAAGAAAATGGTGCAGGAACAAAAGAAGAAAAGTTGATATACTTTGTATTGAAAAAAGTAACAAAAAGAGTTAAAATGACACTTTGAGAACTAAATTAGAGAACAATTTGAAATGAATTATATGCCAGCAGACAAGGAAATGAAGAAATAAAGTATACATGGTTGTCAAATAAAGAATATAAAAATTATTTGATCAAAAATGGAAATGTAATGTTTAGATTAATATTAATTATAAAAAAGAGGTGTTTATAAATGTATAAGGATAGAAAATATGACAATGTGATTAAAATTAAAAAATAATGCAAAGGATAGTACTGATAAGATGAATATGAGGAGAATCCAAGAAATTTTATGATTTATATGGGGATGTGTTTCATGTAAGAATTAAATCTCAATGTTAAATTGCAGATAAAGTTGAAAATGATAATATGATTAAATATGAATAATTAAGATATACATGGAAGGTAAAATAAAATGGGGATTACACAGAGATAAATAGTAAAATTAAGAAAATGTTTAATGAATCTGTTGGAAACAGTCATATTTATTTATTTATTTATTTATTATTTAAATTTTTATACCGCCCTACTCCCAAGGGACTCAGGGCGGTGCACAGCCAGCAATAAATCACACATGTACATAAATAAATTTTAAAAAATAACAGTAATAAAAATGTGTTATGATTTCAATGGTGATTATACTTTAAAGCACTTATATGATAACATGCCAGTGTTTGTGTCAATCAAGATGTGATCAGATACCACGGAAATAGCTTCATGAATTAAGACATTTTACAACTTCATTAAAGGAGGATTTCTGATCTTTTGGAATAAGTGGAAGAATGACTAAAATGTTGGGTTTCATGAATTTCTTTGATTATTATTTTTCATAATATATTTATATCATTTATAATTATTATAAAACGTACAATTGTAATACCATAATTCTATACATTCTTGGAAAGAAACTTGGTGATTTCTCATTTAGTTTTTTCCAAATAAAGTTCCATAAAATTCCACCACATGGAAGGAAGGGAGGGCGGGAGGAATATGCCCAGAATAAAATAGATGAAAATAATCCAACTAGATGAAATAATCCAAACCACCAATTTTATTTGAAGTTAGCATTTTAATAAATAGCATAGCAACATAGCAATGAAGACTAGGATAGTATAAATATATAGCATAAATAGCTGGATAAATAAATAGCATAAACAATATAAATAAATGAATAATAAATAAATATTGGCCAGCAATGTATACATTGTTTTGTTATAATGACAAATAAATAAATAAATAAATAAATAAATAGATAGATAAATAAATAAATAAATAAATAATACTGTAATTCTCTAATGGAATTAATATTTTAAAAAGGAATAAAGATATTTTGTAAAATAGTTTCACCAGTACTATTTCTATGACACTTGAACATCTGCACTCAGTAGTTATTCTGGGTTTCATCGATTCTATTGGAGTGTTTTCCAACTAATTTTATCTTTAGAAGAAACATCTTTCCACATAATTTGTCTGCAAAGAAAGCAAAGTTAGCAATTCTGGCTTCTTATCTCTCCCAAAGTTGCTTCTCTTTATGGGCTTTGTGGTTCTAGTGGTTTCGTAGAGTCAAATGAACCACAGAACTTTCAGTAGCAATTGAATCCGTTTTGCAGGTGCATTGCGACATCTTTTGCTGTGTTTCAATACAAAATATAGTGGAAACTACTTCCGTCTGGTTGGTGTGATTTCCCTGGGTTTCACCGGTGATAAATTTTCCAGTACGAGTCCTGTCATGTCAACTGTCTCTGTTAATTGAAACCTCCTTGAATCATTAAGTCCAGTTAGACATAATTTAAATTCTACCGGTTTCATTTGATATTAGGATCATGTATTTTTACCTTGTATATAATACCATAGAAGCATGTATTAAGTTTAAGGGAATTGGCTGAACAAAAGAACACAATTTCATCTTTTCACGCAGAATTCTTTGATAAAGTTCAGGTTGGAATCTGTGGAAGCAATTCAGTGAAGCTTGACAATTTTTGCAGAAAACCCTTTCAGTTTGTTTCGGGAGGACTTTTTCTATGGATTTTCATCTTTTTGGTCATTTTCTTTTGAATAAGACTCCATTGTTTTATTTAGCTTTTCAATTCATAACTTGTTGAAGCAATGCAGTCAAAGAGAAAGTAGAAACAGGAAACGTCAGAGGTTTTCTAGGAATAAGTGAAAGGCACTGAGGGAAAGCTGAATGGCTTCATATTGCTGCTTTTTATATTGCATCATAGGAAGCAAGTCAAGCTAGGAGGAAAAGGAAACAAGTTAGAAATCCCTATTCATGTTAACAATTATTTAAACTATTAATCATTTTAATTCAAATTAATAAACATAGTTGTATCCTTGCTTCATATAAAAGTGTACTATTCTTTTCCACCTAGACTAATTTAAACCAAGGAATTTCTAAAATGTTGGATTCATAAAAACTGTATGTCTTTACTTATTAGAGCTATACAAATCATTCAGTGGCGTTCAGGTGATCATGACAGGCCTTGATATGACAGCTTCTATTTTACCATTTGAGAATTGGATCCAGAGAGGCATTTCACTCATGAACAAACTGTGTCCTGCAATTATTTGCGTTGCCCTATTATTATTCTCCATATTATGGAGTTGGGCCATCATCACTTGTAAAAAAAAAGTTGCTTCTTCATAGTTGCTTGTATTAGGGATCTAAAGGTATCTTGAAGGACAATTCAGAGGTGAAACAGAAAATTCCTAGCATAATGTATTCAGTGGGAATTGCTATAGTTTAAAATGTGAACAAAAGTGTAGCAATTATTACCATATAAGAGTAGAGAAAAACCTCAATGTAGATTTTTAACAATGATATTGTTAATGATATTGACAATAACATCAAACGTAATAGTCAGGTAATTCATACATTGTTTCTCAAAAATTATCAATTTGGGTGGGGCAAGACAGAATTTTGACATACATATCATAAGAAGTAACTGTAAGTTTTCCTAATTTACCCATTTCCCTTTCAATTCTAATCAAAAAATAATATTTAAGAAGTACTTGATACCTTGAGTTGGAATCCTTTGGATAAGTTGATGAATCAATAGGAAACATTCTCTGAGTTGGATCTGGACAATTTCCCAGGCGCAGGAGCTGTATTCTTTATCTTTCAGGAAATCATTCAGCCCCTGAAAATACCTCTTCACTCTTAATCTGGTGAGCTGCAGTTTCTGATCCCTTGGACTCGATACAGTGCCAGCTCCTAACTCTGCATCTTGGCATGCTTCCAGTTTCTTAATCTGCTGATCCAATCCAGCATGGAAATTTCTTAGAGAATTGTCATCCCAAAACAATTCAGCATGCACTTGATTGAAGATGAGGTCTGTCTGTTGGAGCATTTCTTGTATGGCTATTTTGGCATCCACTTCCTGGGATGCTTCATTCATGTTCCTGAAATTTTCTTCATTGAGAGCTGAGAAGTCTACAATATCTCCGATACATTGGAAGGGAATGGTGGCCCTCATATGACTTCCCAAGAGTTCCAAGTTTCCTTTGTTCGCTTCTTGTAGTCTGCTGTGAAGTTGATTGCAGTGCTGAGATGAGACTTTGGTGAAGAACATTGCTAGACAGACTTGCAGAAACCAAAATTGTGTCTTCATAATGAAGATGAAGGAATGTGACCTCTTTTAAAAAGTTGAACCTGGAAGATTGGTTCTTCTGAAAGATGCTCCTGAGTCTGCTTCATCTTTGTATTTATACCACTAGGATATTCTAATTTCTTTTTTCTGTTTCTCTACCGATTCTCCGTATTCTGATTTTCATTTTCTTCTTCCTTATGTATTCCCCCAAACCATTCTGAAAGGTGGTCATATTTGGAAAACGGAATGTTGAATGTGTACATTTCCCCCCAAAATTAGATTAAATTAAAACTGTTAACTGAAAATTAACAATTTGGTGAAACTTTGTTCTATCTTTCCTAATTATTTTAAAAATGAATTTAAAATAGGGGTTTTTTGTGTGTGTTATAGTAGATATTATAGCTTCAGTACTTACTTGTTCCATGTAAAATAATTTCTTATAGTCTAAGGATTCTCCCAGTGTTAAATCTTGTAGGATTTTTTTACTCACCTGATTTACTCACCCTCTCTGGCACTCACTCAAGAGCTGTCTTTGACATCAACAGACAATGGAAAGCCAAATGGGCTGCTGAAGGCCCAGATACAGGCAGTTACATAGATGACCCTACACAAAAGGTGCCAGGTTTTGACCTTCCTTGCCAGCACTGGTCAACTCTAATCAGCACCCATACCCAACAGAGTTTCTGCCAGTTCTTATTGTTTAAGTGGGGTCTTGTCTCTACCCCTCAGTGTGACTGTGGTGCTCCTCGACAAAATATCCACCATGTTGTTTCTGAATGTCCATCAAGAGCTTACACCGACCCAGTGTCTGATTTTTTCAACATATGCCACCCTGATCTTGAATGGCTGAGTAGACTTGGCATTAACATTTGAACTACTATAAGTCCATGTATTTGCCATATGCTAAATAAAATAAACTCATCTGATTGCACAAAGCAGATCATATTGTCAGCATTCCAAATGGCCTTGGTGAGATCATCTTCAGGATTGACACATATATAGATAACATTCCAAAAATAGTATAAACAATTATGAATAACAATACATGTAAGGGAACCAGACAATTATGGTCATAAGTAGTGATGAGAGCGAATTTCAACAGAATTATTCAACAGAATTCAACAGAAACAAAATTCATTTTAAAAATGAATTTTAAACAGTTTTTTTTCCTGTGTTGTGATAGATATTACGGCTTCAGTATTTACTTATTCCCTATAAAATAATTTCTGATAGTCTAGAATTCACCAGTGATAAACCTTGTAGGATTTTTTTACTCACCTGATTGCACATAGCAGATCATATATAGATTATACTTCAAAAAAACTATAAACAATTATGAATAACAATAGATAGTCCTCATTTTACAACCATAATGGAGCCAGACAATTATGGCCATAAGTCGTGAACAGACTGTCGGGAGAATTTCTTTGAGAGTGCAAGCAATCAAAACCCAAAGTGAGCTGCTAGAACGGAGGTCTCTCTTTATATTTCCAAAAGCAACATAAAGTCACTTTGGGGGCAGCTGGCAGTTTGACTTACACATCAGCTAGATTTTTATCAGAATTTGAGGCCTCTGTGAAGCAAATGTGAGTGTTATGTATAATTTTATGACCAGAGGAACTCAGAAGAAATATTTTGCTTGTTATCTTTTTTATCAGAAAAGATCTTCCTGATTAAGCATATGGTTTTTGCCATTGGCTTTTATGGGCGTAAGAAGCATGGGCATAGGTATTAAAGTCCCATAACTTTTAAATGTGGATTGGCTGCAGTGATAGATTCCGGATTTCTGTGCTTTTTATACTGCCACGTACTAGAGCTTCAAATTATATTGTCTTCGGTTTAATCTAAGGTTGCGTGAGACAACGTATTTCCGCTATTGTGAATTAGTGGTTAAAGGTTTGCTTTCTGTAGTCTATCTCCGTCTGCCAGTGATCTTAGCACTTTGAGCAATCTTCAGTACTTCGAATTCATTACTTTTCTGGCTTTTGGAAGTGATCAGATATATATTATATCTCGGGGTGAAATGCTCCCGGTTCAGACTGGATCTCCCTATCTGGTAGTGATTGTGGCGGGTGGTTCAGAGAACTGGTAGCGATTGTGGCACAAGGCTCCACCCACCCACCTGGTTGTCGTTACTTTCTGGTTTTAACCAGGAAGTAATGTGTTTTGTACCCTCTGTGCATGCGCAGAAGGTTTTGTTTTTTTGCTTTTAAAACTAAAAAAAAGGCCCTGATGATCACAACTGAGCTGCGCGATCAGCGAACAGGTTGTAAAAAAATGCTTTTAAAAGGTAAAAGAAAGACTTTGACGATCACAGCTTGCCACCGTTTTGTGATAAATGTTATTTTGTTTGATATTATGTTCTGTTGAACAGGGAACAATGAAAACTGGGGGAATCCTAAATCACTTCAATGAATTGTGGTTTTATCTGCTTTAACTTCACCGAATCAAAATCCTATTTGTGCCTTACAAGCATAAGAATTGTCCAAAATTGATTTGCATTAACATTTTTATATTTAGTTTGGTTGAAAGAAGGAACAATAAAAAGCAGGCAATTGTATTTTGGAGATATATATTATATCTCCAGCTTAATTGGTTAAGGAAACTTTTTACTTTATGAATGGAGGTAAGCTTTCTCCATCTTAGTAAGCGGTACTAGCAGATGGCATAAGTGGTTTAAAGGAAAATAAATTAATGGGCGTGTTACAACTAGTGGTGAAATCCATTTTTTTTACTACTGGTTCTGTGGGCGTGGCTTGGTGGGCATGGCGTGGCTTGGTGGGCGTGGCTTGGTGGGGGTGGTAGGGGAAGGATACTGAAAAATCCCCATTCCCTCCCCACTCCTGGAGGAAGGATATTGCAAAATCTCCATTCCCACCCCACTCTGGGACCAGCCAGAGGTGGTATTTGAACTACACAAAATTTCCACTCTCCAGAACTGGTCAGAACCTGCTGGATTTCACCCCTGGGTACAACATCTAGAGTTGAAAACCAATGTGCTCCAGATTCAGAGAATCTTCAAAATCACAGCCATCAGTCTTGCTAGGGTTGAGTTGGACCTTTTCCTTCCCATCCACACATCAGATGCACAATATATAAATAGTTATGCTTCACATTCTGTCACAAATATAGTACACAAATCACAGTAACAGTCTCACATTTTGTTCCAAGGGCAACCAAACAAACCACATTTCGCCTGAAAGTTTATTTTACAGAATTTATTATTGTGTACACAGAAAAGGAAATGAAACATTAAAATATAGAATATTGGGGATCAAAAAGTTTTTTCACATGGTGAGATTAGACATTTTGCCACCAATAATATTGTGCATCTCTCTCTCCCCCTCCCTCCCTTCCTCTCCCCCTCCCTCCTTCCCTCCCCCTCTCTCCAGCAGGTTGAGTCCAAGAATCAACTCCACCAGAAGGCAAAGACTACTTATATTGAGACTAATTATAATAATAGAACTTTGCAATTCAGAAAGTTGAGAAGCCCTATGTATCAACCTTGGAAGACATGGTTAATCTCTTCTCTAATTACAGAATCATATCCCACAGAAATTTTTTATGTCCTTTATTAATCAAACAAGGACACAAGAGCTCAATGAAGATGGCTGAATTTAGTGCTGTAGCAATAGTCGTCTCAGAAAAGGTCAGATATGAACATAATATTTACAAAATACAGATAGCAGAGTTGGAAAGGACCTTGGTAAGGAGACCTTACACCATTTCAGACAAATAATTATCCAGTCTTTTCTTAAAAACGTCCACTGTTGTAGCACTCACAGCTTCTGAAGGCAGCTGACTAACTGTTCTCACTGTTGTATGATATTGTATTGTAGCTGACACATTGTATAGCACATTACAACTGTTGTGTATGTATCTATTTTGTGCGGGAAATTCAAATGTACAATGAATTCTGATTGGTTCTTGGTTGCCTCTGAAAAGTATATAAAGAGGGCTGTTGCCTGTGAGTTTTTGCTGAAGTCTCACCCTGTATTAAAGAGCTGTTGTTACTAGCCTGCTTGTGCCTCTCATTATTCCTGCGCCACAACAACAACAATTCAACTGGGAAGTCTGAATTAGTGTGAGTAGGTAAATTTATAGGCCACATAGTGCACATATAAAAACCCTTCTTGCCAAAATTGCCACTTTCTTTGAGAAGGAGACATTAATCTCTCAATTGCACTAGCTCTCTTTGGGAGAGTGTTGCCCCATTTATAGATGAAGATAGAAATTTTCTGTGGGGCCCTCAAGGCTTAGCAGAGTTCAGCTAAAATCTTTCTTCCCCATCCAGATCCCCAGGCTCCAGACACTGGAATAGAAACTTGAACCAAAGTCCAAGTTTGGTAATGCTTGGGTGTCATCATCATATGAAGTGTTAGTATGACTTTATAATGCCTTGGT
This sequence comes from Arizona elegans, assembly GCA_022577455.1. Taxonomy (NCBI): domain Eukaryota; kingdom Metazoa; phylum Chordata; class Lepidosauria; order Squamata; family Colubridae; genus Arizona; species Arizona elegans. Next base: position 17,216,383 of record JAKOOJ010000008.1, on the reverse strand, counting down.
AAGAACACACTTGGAATATTGAGTCAAGTTTTGGTCACCACGATATAAAAAAGATGTTGAGTCTCTAGAAAGATTACAGAGAAGAGGAACAAAGATAACCAGGAGTCTAGAGGTCAAAACATATGAAGAATGATTGCAGGAAGTGGGTATGTCTAGTTTAATGAAAAGAAAGACTAGGGGTGACGTGATATCAGTGTTCCAATATCTAAGGGACTGCCACAAAGAAGAGGGGGAGTCAAAGCACTTGAAGGAAAGACAAAAAGTAATGAGCAGAGAAATTTCTTGACAGAGCAATTAATCAGTGGAACAACTTACCTCTAGAAGTTGTGGGTGCTCCAACAGTGGAGGTTTTTAAGAAGAGATTGGACATTTGTCTGAAATGGTATAGGGTTTCCTGCCTGAGCAAGGGGTCGTAGTAAAAGATCTCCAAGATCCCTTTCATGTCTGTTATTCTGTTATATATTGGTCTGATTGGCACTCTTTCTCTGTTTTTGAATTAAATGCAGTGGTGGTATTCAGCCAGTTCTCACTGGTTCACCTGAACTGGTAGCTACATTTTTCTGCAATTTGACGAACTGGCTGATCCCACCACTATCTGGCCCCACACCGCCCCTCCCAGCTACTCCACGCTTGGCCTGAGAAGGTAAGGCCGACGAAGGAAAAGGGAGGCAAGCTACGGGCCCACTGCGCTTGTCTAAAGGACTGCCTTGGGGGGGAAGACGGCGAGGCTCAGTCACCTTTTGGGTCCTGCTCTGGGCTGGGCAGTGGTTCGGCTTTTCTGGCTGGCCACAATTCCCAATCCTCGCCTGTCCTTCCCTTCCTCCTGCAGCTGGTGGCAGAGAGGAAGGTGAGCCAGGGCCTCCCTGCTGCCGCTTACCCTCCCCCCAGCCTGCATCTCATCCCCACCCAGGCTCTCTGCAGGTGCTGGGCCTTACCTGTTGCGGCTGTCAGTGGCCAGGGAATGACCAGGAACTGCGAGGCTGCGTTGCCTGCATCAGCCCTCTGCCAGCTGGCCCCCACCCATCTGCCAACCCCACCCACCTGAAGGGCTCCAGAGTTTCCTTGTGCCTCTGCTGGCCCAAGTGCCCTGCCCTTCAGATCCCTTACTTCAGAGCCTTACTTTCCAGAGATCTGCACCTGGAGTATCCCCTCAGCCTAGGAAGGAGTAAAAAGGCCCTGATCTTTACACTGGAGAAGAGTAAGAGAAGGGTTTTTGGCACAGGAGCGTCGCTTGGTCACCCCATTCACCACCTGTCTCCACATGTTCATGGCAGAGCCACCCCTCCCTCACTGGGCATTAGCCAAGGCGAAGCAGCCAGAGCAAGGGGAAGCCTTGCACAAAAACACACAGGACAGGGAGGTGAGTTGGAGATGGAAGAGCCCAGGAGGGTCTCTCTCTTGCCGATCCCTGGTTTGTTGGGGAGATAGAAGGGGCAAGAAGTGGAGGGGAGAAGGGAGGGGGGAGGCTGGTCTCCTCTTCCATAGTTGGAAGGAGCTTCCTCTCCTCCGTGTCCACATTCTGCCTGCATTGCAACACCTGGGAAAGCCACTCCTGAGAAAGCTTGATTTTCCTTTCATTGTGTGAAATGGGGGGAGAGCGCACGGGATGCAGACATGCTAATCAGAGGTGGTATTCAGTTGGTTTGGACCAGTTCACCTGAACCAGTAGTGGAAATCATGGGTAGGCCCGCCCACCCACCCCAGTTCCAAGTCGTGCTATTTAGACATGTTTTTAAGATCGGGCGCATGCACAGAAGGCACACGCGGCAGCAAAGCACATGCATGGAAGGCCGGGTGCGCTCACATTTGCGAACTGGTAGGGAAAGTAAGTGAATACCATCCCTGGTGCTAATGCACAATCCCCAAAGGGACGGTGCAGCTCTCTAAGCTAAAATGGCTGGTTTCCCAACCTTTTTTGAGCTTAGCCTAATGCATGAATAGAGGTGCAAAGCTGGACCAGCTGCATATCAGCCTGGCTGCAGTTAGGAACCCAGCCAGGGCTAGCTGTCTGTCTCCAACAGGACACTCTCCAGTGGCATCTGACTACAGTGCCCATCACTCTCTCCCAGCAAGTCACTTAATTAGTGTACAATACATAGGTATTGCTTAGGCAGGTTTTAGGATTAAAGATGCTTTGTTGGGACAGTTCCAGGTTTTCCAACCGGGGCACCCCCTTTTTTGATAGATGCCTCTAAGAAAGGGGGATTTCCAAGGAGTAGAGAAGTTCCTCTCATCATTTTTATCCACAGTGACTTCGAGTTGGCCACGCCCACTCAGTCACATGACCATCCAGCCATGCCTACCCAGCCGGTCATTAGGGCAGAAAAACCAGTTGTTAAATTTCAAATTGTTAAATTTGAATCCCACTGTAGTGGAATGGAAGGACTAAAAAACATTCCCAGGCCAGTCAGAGACAGTTTATTGTGCAAGGTTCAGAGCCAGATTTGTACCTGAAGCTTTGAACAAAGAAAGAACTCTGATACAATGGTTTTTATACATTTCTAAGACAAAGGATTCAGTGAGATCATACATTTTCCATATATGGTTAATCATGAGATCATACATCCGATTTTCCTTCTATGGTTACATTCACTTGTTAATAAGTTCATCTAATTACTTAAAGCATTAATCTTAGTTTACAAAATTATCTTAGCCACACAACTTTTCTTAAGTGCTCAGAGTCGCTAATGAGAGAGTTACTACTGTCCTTGGGTAAATTCATTCGATTAAATAACTCTTTGTAACATATAGGTCTTTGTGTCATTCACAGTCAGGTCACTCAGATGTTTTTCCATATAGCAGTCCTTTCCATGACATCTAGGTATCAGAAGATATATTACCACTTAAAAGGGTTTAACTGTTTGTTAATGTAATTTCCAACAAGCACTTTCCTCTCTTATAATAATGTGAATAGATAGAGTCTCTCAGAGTTCATGTATCCAAGCACATCTTCCCCTTATAATAATATGAATAGAGAGGGTCCCCCAGAGCCCATATATCTGACGCTGTATGATTCCTATTTTATTCACATTATTTCTTTTATCTACATTATTCTTTATTTGCTATTTACCTCATTCCCCCCTGTGGAAGTTTTTCCATGCATAAACTTCCATTACTTCCTACACAACACTCTATGTCCCTTAATACACAAAGCCAACATGTAATATCCCACAACATATGACCAATCTAGGCAAGAGATAGGTATTTCTTGATCTTCACCCTATTAATCCTTGGAGGTACTCCTTCCATTCTTTTCTCAGACCCTATTTCGACATATGTGTCTGTATCACGAGCTTTTTCTTCAATCAAGCGCTCTGTCTAAACTAATTCCTTTGCAGTCTGTATCTCTTTCACTGCTCTGATAGATAGCTGTTTCAGCACAGGGATTGCACAAGGAATAAAAGCTAGGCCTGCACAAGGAATAAAAGCTAGGCCTGCCACAGCCATATCAACAAGAATAACATTTGTGTAATCCAGCCGGATCCAGGCAACCAAGAAAACCACCTGTCAGTTGTTTGTAACCTCTGACTTATCTTGGATGCCCTATCCTGCAAATCCTTGGCAACTTCTCTGACCACACCTGATTTATTCACATAGAAACAACAATCTTCTCATACCTCCTCTCTCTGCGGCCACAAGGTCTAAGGCACGTCGATTTTGTAGGACCACTGCTGCCAATGACTCTATCTGGTCTTGGACTTCCACCAGGGTTCCAGCAATTTGGTTCAGGCTTTCTTCTGATAATTGCTGAAACTGTATTACTGAGTGTGTTACCCTACCTATGCCTGTTCCACTGCAGTTCCTATCCTCATGATTACTAATAGTGGGACTAGGATTGGTACCCATTTCTGAACATGCCCCATGAGAGGAACAGGGATGGTATGTTCTCCACTGACAACATCTATTTCAGGAAGAAGGAGTACTAGTGTGCATGTTCCGGTCCAATTTGTTGGCAAACATAAATACGCATCCCTTTCACATAAGAAGATTTACGGAAAAGGCATGTGCTCGGTTATTCCTTTCATTAGTCCAGACCCCCAAAAGCCCCCACCACAAACATTCCTGTCAGCGGCTGTAATGGGACTTTTAGTGAAGGGTCCTTTTGCTTATCTCCGAGGATTGGACCTTTAAAAAGATACCAGGAGGTAGTATCCCAGGGGGAAAGAAGACACATAAACCTGTGTTGGACCTAATGGAGAACCAGATAGTGAAGTGAGGGGGCTGGAACAGACTAGTGCACCTTTCCTTGGATACCTTCCAGGACCTCTTCCATCCTCCCCATTTTGTGATGATGGCAGTTGGAGGTGATGAGAAAGTGAGTGGTGGGCAGAAGGAAAAAGATCTTTGGTTAGTTTTACATCCCTAAGGTTCATTCTAGGACCAAGGTACACTTCTGATGGACATTGTTCTTTTGTCAGGGATCCTATAGGCCTACCAGGTTTCTGATGTCTCTTTACACACAGGGAAGGTGACCCTATGATTTAACCAGGTTTCGACCCAATTCCAGTATCCCTGATATGCAATCTCTTCTTTTCAATTATTGTAGGGGCCCTTCTATTCCCCCCTGTACCAGGATTGTTAAACTCTTAACCTTAGGTCTAGGAGTTGGTTTAGGAATAAGGTACCCACTCCACCTTCTGATGCCACGTTGTTGGTGGGAGTGGACTTGACCCAAAGTGTCCCCATTCAGTGTCTTGATGCTGCTAGGTTCCCTGGGATTCTTGACATCTTCAAATTCTTCCGCAGAGACAAGGGGAATTTCTTGAACATCCACACAACCTGGGGAACTACTGTTCAAGCTAGCATCACTCACTAGACCCTTGGCTAATAGTACCCACAACCCCAAATAAATCATCGTGACTTTATTCCCACACCCACAAGGCCTTAAGAGCACAAGACCCGAAGTTTACAAGTTCACCATGTTAGGAAGAGGGTTAGGGATATGTGTAACTTGGGGTAGGGCAATATCAAGTGTATTAAAACAATACCAACAGAAGGGCTAAAGTAGCTGTTGCCCAGAGTCCCCACACCCCAATCTTCCTCAACCATGAGTGTTTTTAATAAGTGCTTACTGGATACTATCACTGTTAATGGGTTTTACATTACAAACTATAGTCATGGAATGTTGTCTTCCTCCATTCCAAGCTTCGGCCGTGCGTAGAGAACCAGCTTCCGGGGTGGTTCAGCAAAGCTTGACGATCACCACCGTGCGTTGAGAGCCTGTTGCCGGTAGGACTCAGCAGGGTGTATTCTTCTTGAACCTCAACACCAAGGGCTGGTCAGTTGTTGTCACCTGGTATGTGACTGGATCACTTTGGTCTGCGGGCTTCAGTCTCATCCAGTGGATCCAGGACCGTCCTCCTAAGATCTTAAAAGCACAATTACAAAACTAATACATCTGGGAGAGAGCGCAAAGGGATCTGAGCAGTTGTAGTCCTCTTCAGTTGGGAAACAGCATAGGCAACCACTCAATCCTTCCACTCCTTTGGGGCTGGCATGGGCCCTTTCACTTCCTTCCAGGAACATCCAATCATCATGGTGGAATTTATGGACTGGAAACTTCAAAGGTGGTGTTTGGGCTAATAGTCCTTGTTTCCTAAAAACTTCAAAATATCTGGACAGTTTATACACATATTGTTTCAATACTTTGTCTCTCGTTTCCAGAAAATTAATGCATATGCTTCTTGTAGTGAAAACTACTCCAAACAACAATTCATATGATGATAATCTTTCTCTTTTGGCAATTCTGTAAAATCCACATAAATACATTGAAATGGTCTTAAAGCTGATGGTCTCCCACCATCTGTTGTTTCCTAACAGCTTGTTCATTCACCTTTTTACAAATCAAACATTTATTTATAATTGATTTTACTAAAGGATATATCCCAATACAAACATAGCTTTTTAAAAGTTCATCTACATAGCTTGAATTCCCCAATGACTCCACCCATATTTTGCCAAATGAATGCACTATCCCAAATGCATACAGTCTCCAGAACCCCCATACAGTATCCAGCATCCCCCCTCCCTTTTTTTTTTTTAATGTGCCGCCCTTCTCTGGGAGACTCAGGATTATAATGCGTTAAGCAATAGCCTTCATAAAGTCAGCTTATTGCCCCCACAAACTGGGTCCTCAATTCACCTACCTTAGAAAGGATGGAAGGCTGAGTCAACCTTGAGCCTGGGGAGATTCGAATTGACAGTAAGTGCAGACAGCTGGTGTTAAATTACAATGCATTTGTCTATTGAGCTATCCAGGCTCCCTGTCCATAGAGCTTAATTTAATGAATACAATTCAAAGGTTTGAGCAGACCAATTTCGAGGCAAACCCCTTGTTTCCAGGATTTTTCCATACTCCCCCTTCCACCCTAGAGGAACCATTTATACAAATTGCTTCTCCTTTCTCCAGGGGGTGTTCCTCCAAATCAGGTCTTATTTTTGTTTGTAAATCAATCACTTCAGCACCATAATGTTCTAATCCAAACTGATCCATTGATCTGGTGTTGGCTAAGAACTGTGCTTGATTCAAATTGTGATTTGTAGTTACAATCAAGTCTGCCTGCTGCATTAAAATTGTTTCATTTCTGTTTGTGTGTGTGTGTGTGTGTGTGTGTTTTCAAAGAGATTGAATGGCTTTTCCGAGTTTGGTCATGTCCCTGCCATTTCAAACTCCAAGGTCCAGATACAATTAATTTTGCATAGAACTATCTTAATTTTTGCTTGTTTATAGATAGAGGCTGAGACGCTACTCCTGTCGGAAGGAAAAAGAAGCCTTTCCCTTTAAGAATTGTTGAAAGGCAGAGCTTCCCCTTCCTGAATTCAAAACTCCTGGCTGGGAGATTACTTCGAAATGATTGGAGGTCAGCTGCTTGAGAGTAAAATCAGTTTATTGTTTCTGGGGGGGCAGGCAAGAAACAAACACAAGCACAGCGTTCGGAGGCTAGCCTCTCGTAACTGTAAGAGTAACCATTTTTCCCTTTTTTTCCAAAAAAACCCCATCTTTTGATTTGGCGTGTGAATTCTTTATTTTGTGTGTGTGATGGTTTTATGGTGGTTAAATGTTTTTGTTTGTGATTAGATTCTTCGGTCCTGGGTCTGGCAAATAAGTAATAGTTGTATAGTTCACACTCTGTTTTTCCTAACCCTTTGTAGTTGTTTGTTCCCAATAATTATTCAGCTTGCCATCTCCGTGTTTTAGTGAATATCTCTCTTTTATAAACAAATTAGCTCCTTCTTCGAAAGGAACAACAACTTATGCTGCTAACAATCAAACAAATCTGAAATATATCAAACTTTAGCTTCAATTCTCTGCCTTTAGTAAAATGCAAGTCAGATTAAAAAAATCTTTCAAAATCATTTCTTTTATATAGGTTTAATTAAGCGTTTTAAACCTCAAAAATTTCCAGAAAAAAATAAAATCAAAATTGTATTCAGAGCAGAAAAGCTTTCGTATGCAAATTAAAGAGATCAGCAGCAAAAACCACATTAGCCGATCTTTCCCCCTCCTTTCTCTGCTCTTTCAGCAGAGAGATGTCCGCTGGAAAAAAAAAATCCAACAGGCCATCCTTTTCCTGCTTCTCACTTCCAAAGGAAAAGGGGCGGGGGAGAGGGAAAAAAAAAACGTTTTACAGCAGGCAACCAAGCCTACTTCGTTCAGCATTCACCTGCTTCATTCAGCATTCTTCCAACAAAGCAACTCATTCTGCATTTCTCTCTAACCTCCATCATTCACAGACATTTCCCACAAATTATATGAAGGGGAATTAAAGTGCATTTTCACCAACTTTTACCCTCAACACACTTCACATTCACGCTGCAATCAAACTGCATACACCAATCTCACATGCAAAAATCTCACTTCATGCAAACCAATCATTACAATTATTCAAGCACAAGTTTACTTAATTTGCTGGCCAGCCAAACAATCAATTCCATTCAATTTTACACACTATCATTATATATATATATTTAACAGAAATCACACCAAATTGATCAAGTCAAATTATCTGACACTTCCCATTTAGACAGGCTTTACCTCTTTACGGCCTGCTAAACCCCAGGTGGGAAGAACAGTAAACAAAGTCTTCTTTATTCTTAGTTAAGAATGGCAATTCATCAGAAACTTTATAACACTGCAATTAGTTCTTTTCTCTTACCACACATAAGATCACACATTTTTTTAAAAAAAACTTTTATTGCATAAGGTTTTATTTCTCCCCTTTCTTTAGTTTTCATCAAACAGACCCTAGCAAACTCTGCCTGATACTTGAGTAATTAAGGGGTTTTTTTCTTTTTGTCTTCCACCGATCAATACTTATTACCACCCATTCTAACAACACTACCCCTGGCTCACGACGCTGGACGTTCCGACAGTCGTCTATGAGAACCGCAGAGGTTTAACCACCCGCATAATCCCACACAATACTTAATTCCAAAATACTTAAATACTTAATTCCAGAGACTTCAGGATGCCACCTTGTCTCCAGGAGGGTGATCAGCCCCCCTCTGCCACCCCTTAACAGGTGGGTACTCTAAACAGAGAGTATTTAACTCTCTGATTTATACTTACCTGTTTTTCCTTTTTTCTTTCTTTCTTTTCTTTAAGGTCTCTGTGTCTGGCTAGCCTTTAAGGATCCTTGACTAGCCTGTTTCGCCAGTGGGTTACGGCACCTCCTCACTGAAAGGTTCCGTGGACTTCAAAGGAGTCCTAATGGCCGGCCAGTGGATTTTCCTTGGGGAGGCGTCGGTTCCGCTGGGACAGGCTGTCTGGCAGAACAAAAATTCTTTGTTCCTTAGTCCCATCTGCCAGGGTGCCATAAATGTAGTGGAATGGAAGGACTAAAAAACATTCCCAGGCCAGTCAGAGACAGTTTATTGCGCAAGGTTCAGAGCCAGATTTGTACCTGAAGCTTTGAACAAAGAAAGAACTCTGATACAATGGTTTTTATACATTTCTAAGACAAAGGATTCAGTGAGATCATACATTTTCCATATATGGTTAATCATGAGATCATACATCCGATTTTCCTTCTATGGTTACATTCACTTGTTAATAAGTTCATCTAATTACTTAAAGCATTAATCTTAGTTTACAAAATTATCTTAGCCACACAACTTTTCTTAAGTGCTCAGAGTCGCTAATGAGAGAGTTATTACTGTCCTTGGGTAAATTCATTCGATTAAATAACTCTTTGTAACATATAGGTCTTTGTGTCATTCACAGTCAGGTCACTCAGATGTTTTTCCATATAGCAGTCCTTTCCATGACATCTAGGTATCAGAAGTTATATTACCACTTAAAAGGGTTTAACTGTTTGTTAATGTAATTTCCAACAAGCACTTTCCTCTCTTATAATAATGTGAATAGATAGAGTCTCTCAGAGTTCATGTATCCAAGCACATTTTCCCCTTATAATAATATGAATAGAGAGGGTCCCCCAGAGCCCATATATCTGACTCTGTATGATTCCTATTTTATTCACATTATTTCTTTTATCTACATTATTCTTTATTTGCTATTTACCTCACCACCATTGATTAAATGTGTCTGTGTGTGCGAGTGTGAATGCCCGTGCATGCATATGTTTGTTTTTGTGTGTATATTAGTATAAATTAGGAATAATGATAGTAGCAAAGCAAAACAAGAACAAAAGGACAGAAACACTCAAAAGGGTTTTAGAATAAACTGGCAGTACTTTTTATTCTCCTCCCTTGGGCAGTAATAATTTGCCCTTATTCCATGAATGCTTAACAAACAACACCGTGGGAGGTCCTTTAGCATTTTCTATTCTTTTTTGGTGGGGGGGAAGTCCCCTTGTGTGCATTAGCTCATCAGACAGAATTTCCAATCCTGTCTCCAGAAAACTTGATATATATTTTTAAATTTTGTTTTTGGTCTAACATGAGATCGCAAAAGAATCCCAGAATTTCCAACAGGGACAGTTTTTATTGAACTGAAATTTTATTAGCTTTGCAGCAGATTTAGAAAACTAACTACTTTTATTTTCAATGCCTTGCTATGTAAATAAACAAAGGAGAGCGAAGAGCATTTATAATTTTGAATGAAAATATACTGCTCAAAAAAATAAAGGGAACACAAGCAGAAGACATCTGAGATCTGAATGAATGAAATAGCCTTATTAAATACTTTGTTCTTTACATACAATAGTTTATACACTGCTCAAACAACTAAAGGGAACACAAAACTACGGTATGTAACGAACAAAGTATTTAATAAGGCTATTTCATTCATTCAGATCTCGGATGTCTTCTGCTTGTGTTCCCTTTATTTTTTTGAGCAGTGTATATAATAAATAACACTTAAGACATCATATAAGTTAATAAGAAAATAAGTAACCACATATACAAATTGACTAGCAAAATAACATAAATTTAGCCCCTCCAAAATATAATTGCAAATTTTCTGACTTCAAAAGTTCTCTGACCTTTTAACATACAACCTATCAGCATATTGTGACATTCAGACCATTGAAAGCCCAACATGTTAAGTGAAGCTTGTAGCAAATTTATATCTAGTTTATTAAAATCTATGGCTGCAAATAAATGTGTTTATTTAAAATCTATGGCTGCAAATAAACAGTGTTTATTCACACTGAGAGTGAAAAAAGTTTGTATATGTTTAACCCACTTATAATATTGACATTCATTTAGCAACCCACGAAATACATTATGAGACAGAAAGTATTTTGCTTTCTGGGAAGGATTGGTGGAATTCAATTTTGTACGTTGTATCTATAATCGATGGTTAAGTTGGAATACAGAAAAATGGTTAAGGTTTCCCATTTGTGTTGGGATAATTTACATAAAAAAGAACATTTTGAGTCACAGGAAAGAATTTCTTAACATAAATTTTCTACAACATTCAGAAAGGAGAATAATAATTTCTGCCATGATGTTTTGACTGTTTTTTTTTAATCCCTATTTGCAATAAAGAAAATGTGTATAAAGTTGACCAAGAATAAATTACTCTATACTCTATAGTCATATACCATTTAGGCCTAAAATCCATTTTGTGAATTAGTAATTTAGTTGGAGCAAAAGAATTGTAAAAGCAGACTATGTGCATAATATTTCTTAGTCTAGCTCATATAGAATAAGGGGGGAAATATATGAAATGTTATTTATTGGCCAGATTTGTTAGTTTTTTATGCTTTCCACTGCTTTTAAAAACATTTAATGAAAAGTTAAATTAATATGCTATCATCATATGCAGATTTTTTGGAGGGAAAGTCTTATTGATCAACAGACATCAACTTCCGTATAAATATGCACTGAGTTAAAGTGTAAATGCTGTAATTGCAATCCAAAAATAGCTATAAGTGTCACTCAACATAACACTTCCCAAATGCATGGAATAATACAAATTAATAAGCTACCATTTTTAATAAATAAATATTAAAAATAAATAAAGGCAACAAAAATGTACAATGTGAAGAATACAAAAATAAAACAATATTCATAAGCAACATATATATGTTACACAATGTTCATAATATTTTATGATGTTTTAGGAGGATTGCTGTTAATAATGAGAAAAAATACAGCAACATTATATTTAGCTCTTTTTAGATATGCACGCACGATGATACTTCATAAGTGTTACAGTCACTGATCTTTGAATATCAAAAAATCTTATGCTTCCACAGAAAGCTGGATATCTCGCTAAACCTAAGTCAGAATGTTTTTCATTGAGCGTTAATTTTATTTCAAGAAAATCTGTTTGGTGGGGATTTCTTGCCAAGGAAAGAAAATTCTCGAGGCAGGGTTGTCCAACCTTGGCAACTTTAAGACTTGTGGACTTCAACTCCCATAATTCCCCAGTCAGCATGGGGAATTGACATCCAAAAGTATTAAACTTTGATTTCAATATGAATTACTTTTAAGTATCTTGCCCTGATCATCACAACATAAAACATAAGTTAATTAAATGGAAAGAAAACCGAGGAAACGTATTTCACGATGGAAATCTTATAAGCATGGGATATTTGTCCAACAAAGCTTCAGAAGGTTTCAGAAGATGGAAATAATGTTTTTCAATATCTGCTAGGTGGATATTTTATAGAGATTCTGCCATTTTGAGCTCCGTTTTTACTCAAGTAAAAGAATTCAGGAAGTGGGTAAAACAAAACAAGAAAAGAAGAATTTTATATTTTCTAAAGACATATCAAAGGCATCAGTGAAAGATGGATTATTTAATTTTCCTGCTTTTGTTGCATCACTGAGAGCACATCACCCTAGAACTAAAAAGAGAAGTAGTTAAAACTCCTTGTTGAGTTTTACAATTATTGTAATTATAAAACATTTTCCGTTTTTGAACTGAACATTTTTAACATATGCATACCACTCACAAAAATGAAAGATTTTATTCCAGTTAGTAACCTATTTTAAATTACAGTGCTAACATTCTGGATATATCTCTATTTTTTTTTAAATGTAGCAAAATGGAGTAGCATTAAATCTTGCCTTCAAAAAATCAAAATAATGAAAGCTTTTACTGAGTTTATTAAAAGAACTGCACTATATGCTAGAGATATACAACTGTATGCTAGAAATATTCAATTTGAAGTGATTATCTAAGTACCTTCACTTGGAATCCTTTGATTGAGTTGGTTAATCAACTCAAAACATTCTCTGATTTGGATCTGGATAATCTTCCAGGCACACAGATTGTACTCTTTATTTTTCAAGAAGTCTCTGAGTCTCTGAAAATATCTTTTCACTCTCAGCCTGGTGAACTGTCGTTTCTGACCTCTTGGAGATCTGGTGCCACGTTCCACCTCGGTATTCCAGAAAGCTTCTGTGTTCTTTATCTCCTGATCCAGTCCAATGTGGAATTCTCTTAATGAGTTCCCATCCCAAGCCAAATCGCTATGGCTTTCCTTGAAGATGAGGTCTATCTGTTGGAGAAGTTCTTTGATAGCTACTTTGGCATTCTCCCCCTGTAATTCATTAACCATGTTCATCAGATTTTCTTCACTGGTATAGAGTGAGAAATCTATTATGTCCCTGATACATTGTTGGGGAATGGTTGACCCCATATTTCTCGTTAGGACATTCAGGTTGCCCAAGTTGGCTTCATGTAGCCTGCTGCGAAGTTGGTTACAGTCCTGGGATGAAATTTCAGTGAAGAAGATCCCTAGGCAAATGAACAGGCACCAATATCTTGTGGTCATAGTAGGCATGTTGGAAAGATTCTTTGGAATATGTAGTGCTAAATAATGTCTCTGTATTTATACACTGAAGTATTCAACTTTTTTTTTTTCAGTTTATAATGTGAAGATACCTTGACTTTCACTTTTCTGCTTCAATATATCTATATTTAAAAACTTATATAGATGAAAAGTGCTAATTGGAGAAGTGACTACTATTTAGAAAACAGCATGCATTTCTTGAAAAAAAATCAATTATAAGAAAAATACCTTTCCTTTATTATAAACATTTAAATCCCTCGCTTCTAATTTAACTCCATTTCAGGGTGTTTTGCGGGAAGAGATGTATGGACTGGGTCTTTTTTTTCCCATTGGGTTTCAATCAGCTTTTTGAGATCAAGGAGAAGATTTCTTACTTTCTCCATTACCCTCTCACATTAAAAAAGAAATATGTAGACAAAACCTACTACTTGACGTGATTTATTTTTAGAAGACTGATCTTCTGAAGATAATGAAAGAGGCAAAGTGGGAGTTCAGCTTTCTATCCGGAGTACTGTAAAGGTTGTCTTTTCAAGGCCAGTTCTCAAGAACATCTTATCTTCTCTTTGATAAGGGACTGCCAAGTCACATCTGGCAAAATTCTATGTTGACTGAATGGATAGTGATACCCTAATATTTGTGTGTGTTTTTCTTTTGTCCCATTTCATTTGATACAAGTGCAGATCAAGGTGAAAACTCCATGAGTTTATTTTCCTCTCCCAGTCACATAATTCTAATCTGTCTAAACTGTTTTTAGAAACTATTTCACTAAGACCTAATTAAGTGAAAGTAACTCTTTTTTCCTTAATAAAGCCTGAAGTCAGTGCTTCATCCCTGCAGATATTCAAGAAGAGACTGGATAGTCATTTGTCTGGAATAGAATAGTATAGGATCTCCTGCCATAGACAGGAGGACTAGAAGACATCCAAGGTACCTCCCAACCCTATTATTTCATGTTCTGCACTCTATGTTGTGAGATTAAATGAAATAAATTTTGATGAAAGCTTCTATAATGTACAGTTTTAATTGCCTTAAAAAACAAACATTAGGTTTTTAGGCATCTAAAATTAATGAGGGTGAATGACTTCATGAAAGTTTATGAAACATACTAGTCTTCATTGCAGTTCACAGTTGGAGCTTAGGTAGTTTGCCCTCCGAGGTTAAGAGGTTAAATGATCTAAACCTTGGTGAAGAATTACAAAACATACTAGTCTTCATTTCTATTACAAGTTGAACTTTAGATAGTTTGCCCTCTAAAATTGATGAGATTGAATGAATAATTTTTTTATGACAGCTTATGAAACATACTATTCTTCATGGCAATTAAAAGATGAAGCTTAAGTAGTCTACCAAAGTTATGAGGTGAAATGATCTAAAATTTGATGCTTGTTTAGGTAACATTCTAGTTTTCATTTTGTGAAAATGTGAAACTTAGGTCTTTAGTCATCCACAATTTATGAGGTTGAGTGACCAAAATGTTCACAAAAGCTTACCTATCTTACTAGTCTTCACTGAAATGTACAGTTGAAATTTAGTTGGTTAGTCTTCCAAATTTTTGAGGTTAAATGAGCTAAATTTTTATGAAGGCTTAGGTAAGATAATAATTTTCATTTCCTTAAAATGTGAGACTTAGGTCTTTGGTCATCCAAAATTTATGAGGTTGAATGACCAAAATTTTCACAAAAGCTTATACAAAGTTGTTAAAACTTAGGCCATCCAAAATTTTAGTCATCCAAAATTATGAGATTGAATGAGATTGAATGACCAAAATTTTCATAAAAGCTTACTAACTTACCAGTCTTCATTGACATTAATAGTTGAAAGTTAACTGGTTAGTCATCCAAAATTTATGAGATTGAATGACTAAAATTTTCACAGAAGCTTACACAATATTTATTCTTCATTGCAATTAACAATAAAATGTAGGTCATCCAAAATTTTAGAGTTCCAAAATTTATGAGGCTGAATGATTAAAATTTTCATAAAAGCTTATACAACTTTGTATTGTTCATGGCAATTAACAGTTGAAACTTAGGTCATCCAAAATGTTAGTCATTCAGCATGACCAAAATCTTCATAAAAGTGTATACAATTTTGCATTGTTCATTGTAATTAAAAGCTGAAACTTAGGTCATCCAAAATTTATGAGCTTGAATAACCAAAATTTTCATCAAAGCTTAACTTACCAGTCTTCATTGCCATTAAGTTAGCTAGTTAGTTATCCAAAATTTATGAGCTTGAAATGACCAAAATTTTCATGACAGTTTAGGAAATATGCTAGTCTTCATTGCAATTAAAAGTTGAAGCTTAGGTAGTTAGTTTTCCAAAAGTTATGAGGTTAAATGATCTGAACCTTGATGAAGACTTAGATAACATTCCGTTTTTTATTTCATGAAAATGTGAAACTTAATTCTTTAGTCATCCAAAATTTATTAGGTTTTAGTGACCCAAATGTTTATGAAAGCTTGTGAAACATACTTGTCTTTGTTGCAATTAATTGTTAAAGCTTAGATAGTTAGTCTTCCAAAGTTATGAGATTAAATGAATTAAGTTTTGATGACGGTTTATGTATCATACTAGTCTTCATGCCTATTAGGAGTTGAAGTTTAAATAGTTTGTCCCACAAAAATTATGAGGTCAAAAAACAAAAGTTTAATGAAGGGTTCGTAATACATTAGTTTTCATTAAAATTGAGAATTAACCTTAGGTTAGTTAGTTATCACAATTTATGAGGATAATAATAACCATAGGGAAGCTTAATCCCCGATGATATAAATACCACAACTAAATGAAAGATGCAACACATCTCAGAAAATCTTTTCAAAGAGCTAATCAGCAGTTACTATCTCATTCATCTTCACGATGATTATGAACAGTTGCTTTCTCTATCTTTGCGTAGGGATAATCTTTGGTGAAATCTTATGTGAGAACTGTAACCAACTTCAGAGGAAGCTACTAAAAGCCAACCAGGTCAACTTCAATCTTCTAAGTAGTAATATAAGATCAACCATTCCTCTACAATGTATCAGGGACTTCGTAGATTCATCACTTGAAGACATTGAAAAAATATTGATTGATATGAATGATGAATCCCAGGTGGATATTGCAAAAACAGCTGTTAAAGAAATCCTCGAACAGATAGACTTTATCGTCAGACAAAACCATACTGAATTGGTTTGGCGTAAGGGCTCTTTAAGAGATTTCCACATTGGACTGCATCAGCAGATTAAGATGTTGGAAGCTTGTGGGAATGCAGAGATGGAACAAGTCATCACATCTCCAAGGAATCTGAAATTGAAGCTGACAAGGCTGAGAGTAAAAAGATACTTCCAAAAGCTCAGTGACTTCTTGAAAAATAAGAAGTACAGTTTGTGTGCTTGGAAAATTGTTCAGAGCCAAATGAAGGAATGTTTTGAACTGATTAATCACTACATCCAACGGGTCCTCTCTAATTGATTTCTGAAAATCGTTGTTTTCAGCTAAAAACTGGGGGGTGGGAGGGGGAAGCTTCACATGTATCTTTAGTGTGTAATTTAGTTAATAAAATAATTAAATGCTACTATTATTCTGATTTTTACAGGTGACACGATCAAAATTCAGGGTTTGGGCAAGCTGTCCACCTAAATGGTTATATCAGGGGTGTCAAACTCAATTTCATTGCATAAGAGTTTTGTTTGACCTTCGGGGCCGGGGTGGGCATGGCCAGCTCAATTTCACTTGTTTGGGGGCGCTTGTGGTGGCCCGAGTGCTCTGCCAGTGAAAACGGGCTCCTGAGCTCTGTTTTTGCCTGTGATGGCCTCCTGCAACCTTCTGCCAGCAAAAATGGAGCTCGAGAGGGCCCCTTGCCCTCGCAAAATTTATGAGGTTGAATGACCGAAATTTTCACGAAATCTTATGAAATCTTATTACTCTTTGTTGCAATTAACAGTTGAACCTTAGATAGTAAATCTTCCAAAGTTAGGAGGATAAATAATCTAAACCAGGAGTGTATAGAAGCATGCGCAGTACGCGCCAAAAGGAGGCTTGGGAAGGTAAGTAGAACCACAAGGAGGGGGATCAGCTGCGGCGCGCAGTTTAGTTTCGCTAGAAAGCAGGAAATCCTACTTTCTAGCAAAGCTAAACCGCGCAGCACAGGTGATCGTCGGATTATAGCTTTTTTAAACTACAGATTCAACCGAACCGCTAGCTTTTTTTTTTACTACCGGTTTGTCCGAACTGGAGCGAACCAGTAGCATTTCACCCCTGGTTGGAAGGGACCTTGGAGGTCTTCTACTCCAACCCCCTGTACAAGCAGGAGATCCTATACTATTCTGGACAAATGGCTGTCCAGTCTCTTCTTAAAAACCTCCAGTGAACATCTGGAGGCAAGCTGTTCCATTGATTGATTATTCTCACTGTCAGGAAATTTGTCCTTAGTTCTAGATTGGTTGTCTCCTTAGTTTCCATCTCTTGTGTCTTGCTCTTCCCTCAGGTGCTTGTCGCGTTATTTCACTTTACCTTCCAGCAAGAACACATCAATTAAGAGCTTAGTTTTGTAAAGCAGGAGGGAATTTCATTTTCACGCATCCCATGATATTTTAACAATAGAAGAAACCATTTTTGTGTGTGTGCATCTATTTTAGCCTGTTTGGAATCCTTAAAGGCAACTGAATCAACTAAAGAATAGTTTTTGTGTTACCTTGGAAATTACAAAATATAATTCCATGAGTGTAACAAAATGTCCATTCCTCTCTTATTTGGCAGTTTCTTGTTTCATTTTGCCACTTCCTGGTATTTCCCCTGATTAACAAGCGAGCTGCAGAGTGAAAATGAAACCAGCAATCAATGATTTGAATCTAATTTGCAAAGGTGCACAGCTGTGAGGATTAGAAGAGATCCGAACAAAGGGAAAAGGGGAAGTGTGATGAAACAATAGGAAAATTAACAAATATGTAGAGAAAACACTTCGTGGGGGATTACTTTGTTTAGTCAACCCCATAATTAGC
This sequence comes from Arizona elegans, assembly GCA_022577455.1. NCBI lineage: Eukaryota > Metazoa > Chordata > Lepidosauria > Squamata > Colubridae > Arizona > Arizona elegans. The sequence continues at coordinate 17,198,190 of JAKOOJ010000008.1, read as the reverse complement.
ATTGCATCACTGCATGGCTTTTTTCCACATCTGACTCAAAGCGGAAAGGCAGAAATTAAGTTTAGCTCCTCTCTAGATGAGGAAGCTTCATGAATTAACCTTGTGATTTCACCGTTTCACTTTGTAATACTTATGCCACCCCCGAGCGTATGGACTTTGCAGGAAAGGAAATTTGCTTCAAGTGATGCTGGGCTGATGGCTGAAAATCCTGTGGTCTTTCTGAGGTTATCAGCTATAAATCCCAGTATTCTCACCTCAGGCGGTTCCTACAGCAGCTGGCAATATGACAACACCACAGGAAATCCCCAAATGCTCTACCTAAGGTAGGGGTGTCCAACCTTGGTAACTTTAAGACTTGTGGACTTCAACTCCCAGAATTCCACAGCCAGCCATTCTGGCTGTGGAATTATGGGAGTTGAAGTCCACAAGTCTTAATATTGCTGAGGTCGGACTCCCTTGATCTAGGGTGATCTCACATAAAGCATTATTGGTTAACATAAAAAAGTTTCATATAGTTTGATGATGTGACCAAGATTCCAATGGTCGCAGCTCGCTGTTGGTTTTGCCAACAAAACGTCGCACTGACCAGACAGGACAGGAACACCCCTCCCTCCCAGGGATTAGGGAATACCCCCTAAAAGAATGGAAAATCAAACCAGGTAGACACTCACAGGAGGAATAATTTTGTCTTAACATCTGTATGTAACATGTCTTATTTATTAGGAGCCATGTGGGCGCAGTGGTTAGAATGCAGTATTGCAGGCTAACTCTGCCCACAGCCTGAAGTTCGATCCTGACCAACTCAAAATTGACTCAGCCTTTCATCTTTCCGAGGTCATTAAAATGAGGCCCCAGATTGTTGGGGGCAATATGCTGACTCTGTTAACCACTTAGAGAGAGCTATAAGGTACTGTGAAGGGGTATATAAGTCTAAGTGCTATTGCTATTAGACTTGTATCCTGCTGTAATTTACTCAGATTCCTGATACTTAAGGTAAAGGTTCCCCTCGCACATATGTGCTAGTCATTCCTGACTCTACGGGACAGTACCTATCTCCGTTTCAAAGCCGAAGAGCCAGAAGTGTCCAAAGATGTCTCCGTGGTCATGTGGCCGGCATGACTAAAGTCCAAATGCGCATGGAACACTGTTACTTTCCCATCAAAGATGGTCCCTATTTTTCTACTTGCCTTTTTTACGTGCTTTCGAACTGCTAGGTTGGCAGAAGCTGGGACAAGTAACAATCCCTAGAGGCACTAGGAATTCGAACCGCTGAACTGCGGACCTTTTGATCGACAAGCTCAGTGTCTTAGCCACTGAGCCACCACATCCCTGACTTAACACAGCCATAATAACACAGTAAAAACATCCACAATAATAAGACTAAAACATCGATGGCTTAATGTAGGGCGTGAACTATTATCGTTCATAGCTTACCATGTATGAATCAACTCATAGAGACAGAAAACCGGGTTTTTTTTGCTTCATTTTCTGAAGTAGCAGTGACTTTTCTTTTATAGGGCAGGTGATTGTTTTAATGTAGTATTAGGATTTGATTAGATATCTCATTTAGTTAGTTAGAAAGGTGATGAAGATGTACTGCCTTGAGGTTACTTTAGGCCAAGAGTCTTCAACCTTGGCAACTTTAAGCCTGGTGGACTGGATTACATTCCATCAGCCAAACAGTGTAGGCTGGTGACCCCCAGGAGAAGGGCCTTCTCTGTGGGGGCACCTACCCTCTGGAACCAACTGCCTCCAGAGATAAGGAGAATCCAAGACCTCAGTGCCTTCCGCCGTGCCCTTAAAACCTTCCTTTTCCAGCAAGCCGGGCTGGCCTAATTTTTTTTAAAGTGTTTTTAAGTGTTTTGTTTATTGTTTTTAATTAATGGGGCCAAATTTATATATGTATATTTTTAACTGTATTTTAATATTTGTACTTGATGTTTTTACTTGGCTGTTCACCGCCCTGAGTCCTCAGGGAGAAGGGCGGTATACAAATTCAAAATAAAATAAAATAAAAAATAAACTCCCAGAATTCCCCAGCCAGCAATATTAATATTAACTAACTTCCTTTCTCAAACATCACCTCTCCCTCACAGTCCCTATTGATTTTGCTAATCACTTATACTCTGTTTACCTTCCTCAAGAAAACTGAGCCAATATGGGCATGCAACAATTCCATTCTGTTAATAACTCACCTGTCTAATTGATTAGGGAGTTACTTATCTTTTCCTTTTAAAAATGTTTGCTTCTAAGTTTCATGCTCCTCTTAAACTCCTCTTAATGTTATCCCGTATATCTGCATGCAACTCGTTCTCATAAACCCACCAATCATATTTCAATCTTTTCTTTCACACGTGCACAAATGAAATAGCCTTGAAAATCCCAGGATTACATTCCTGAGCAAAGTCTGATGTCAATTCTTCAAGCTTTAACAGGGAAAAACTTAAGAGACAGAAAAAATCCTGTGCTATTTTATTTATTTAAAATTTATTACTTTATTTTATTTTGTATTACATGAATTTATTTTCTAAAGTGACTCTATGCGTTGACTCCAGTGGTAGTTGCTCCTGGTTCTGTTCAGTTCTATAGAACTGGTAGTAAAACCGGTGGGAGGCTCTGCCCACCTGGCACGACGTCATCATTGGTGATCTGCACATGAGCAGAAGAGCGTGTGAGCAAGCAAAGCTAGTGTGTGCTCACCAGTGGTGGGGTTCAAGTTTTTTTACTACTGGTTCTGTGGGTGTGGCAGGGGAAGGATACTGTAAAATCTCCATTCCTTCCTCAATCCAGGGGAAGGTTACTGCAAAATCCCCATTTCCTCCCAATCAGCTGGGAATTGGGAGGCAGAGAATAGATGGGGCGGGGCCAGTCAGAATTTTTACTACCGGTTCTCCGAACCACTCAAAATTTCCGCTACCGGTTCTCCAGAATTGGTCAGAACCTGCTGAAACCTACCTCTCGCGTGCACGATCCTGCTGTGAACTGGTAGTAAAGGTAAGTGGAACCCATGGTTGACTTGAATAATTTGCAGCTACCACTACAAAAAAATAGTTGCCAGGTTAAAAGATATCCATTGTCACTTGATTTGCTATTCTAGTTGGATGGATGAATTGCTGATCTGACTTTTTCATAAGACCTAGATGCAAGAGGATAAGTAGCATTTGTGCCTGGTGCTGAAAGAAAGCATGACTCTGTCCCAGTGGTGAAATCTAAATTTCTTTCCTACCTGTTCTGTGGGCGTGGGTTGGTGGGATCATGTGATGTGGCTATGTAACCATGTGGGGGATCAAGACAGAAACTCACTACCATGTCCTGCTAGAGCAGGGTTTGACTAGATGACCTCCAAGTCCCTTCCAGCCCTGGATTATCCTCTGAAGCTGCATCTAGTGCCAGGTTTGTAGTCCTTCCTTCCTCTTCTTTTTCCCTCCCTCCCTCATTTCTTTCTTTCCTTTCTTCTTCCTTTTCCTTCTTGTTTCTCTCTTTCTTTCTCTCTTTCTTTCAAAAACGGACCCCCACCCCACCCCATTTTTGGCCTACTACACACCCCCGTTTTTAGCCTAGCAGGCTTCAGGGAAGCGTGCTAGGAACAAAAATGGACCCCCCACCTCACTTCCGTAAAAAAAGGTTCTGATGATGCGTGCCACAACTGTGATCATCGAAGCCCTTTTTTTAACCTTTTAAAAGCATTTTTTACAACCTATTTGACTGAATAGGTTGTAAAAAAATGCTTTTATAAGGGAAAAAAAAGGCTCGTCAGAAGTAACAACACTCAGGCGAGTGAGTGGAGCCTCGCGCTGCCATTGCTACCAGTTCTCCGAACCATCTGCCACAATCTCTACCAGATCGCCCGATCCAGACCGAACTGGGAGCATTTCACCCCTGCTATGTCCACATATCACAAAATTCCCATCAAGCAATGAGTATTGATTGTTGAAACAGCCTTATCTATTGGCAATTTTACGCAGGACATCAATTTAGTAGGGAGTAACAATAGTAACTCTCTACAAAAATAATCAAAATATTTATAGTGGTATCTCCATACTCGAATGCTTCAAAACTCATCAAATTTGGTACTCAACGCATTTTGATGTGAAAATGTTGTCCTAGTAGTCATTGTTTGTTTGGTACTCGATGTGCTGCAATAGGAAGAGGGAGACAGCTGCAGAGTATGGACAGGAAATTGGTCATGCCAGGCAGAGGCTGGACAGGAAGTCAACCATGCTGGGAAGTTCGCTGACATAGGAAAAGGGACAGACAGGAAGTTCTTCCTGGCAGAAACAAAGAGTCATGTGCTGTCACATGATTTGTTTGGTAGTCATTTTTAGTACTTGTAGCAATTAATGACAGAACCAATTAATGATGAGTACTGAGGTACCACTGTATCTGGGGTGAAATTCGACTGGATCGGACTGGCTCAGGCGAACCAGTAGGGATGATTTGAATCAGTTTGCCGAACTGGTAAAAATCACCCCATGCCTGCCCCTCGCCCGGCTGCTCCTTCAGCCCTTCCGGCCACTCGATATTTCACAGAATTCAACATTAAATGCAGCAGAGAGAATCTGAACTTTTCTCCCTCCCTTCACAGCGGAGCTGCTGCAGCCTGTCCCTTTAAGGTACTTCGACCCCCAGGAGGGAGGGGGCCAGGGGAGACCATAAAGGGAGCAGCAGCTCTGCTGTTAATGGAAGGAGAAAAGGTCAGCTTCTCTCTACTACAGCATTTACTATGAGTCCTTCTTGTGCTCATACACACATTTTTCCTACCGGGTTCTGTGGGTGTGGCTTGGTGGGGGGGGGTTCATGTGACTAAGTGGGCATCGCCATGAGTGACATAGAGTTGACCACACCCACTCAGTCACAGGACCCCCCCAAGCCACGCCCACAGAACCAGTAGGGGAAAAAATTGAATGTCACCACTGCACTGTATAACTCTGTTGTTTCTTCCCAGCAGCTTACTTATGTATTAAATTTTAAATTTAAATTTAAATTTTTCTTTTTAGAAACAGCCAGTGGGCATCTTTGGCAACCTGGACTTATCCCATAGAACACTCTATATATAACAACACACTTAGCACCATTTGGGAGGCATTTTTCTTACATTGTGTGAAAAATAATTTTGATACATTTAGTGGGATGCAAAGGCTGAGGAGCAATGTATTTTGTTTTATTCAAGCAGCAAAGCACTTAAGGACAAGCCATTTCTTGTTTTATTCTTGAACGAACAAAGGATAGGATTTCCCACAATTTTTTTTTGCATTAAAGGAAATACATTGTGAGAATAATGCATGAACAATTGAAACAGGACAACATAATATACAGTATTCTTCATAAATGCTTTCAGCAACATGGCAGCCTCTCTTAAAAAAAGATATAGAATTCGTTTCTTCATTTATTTATTTTACTGACAAATCAATAACTATGCAAAAATGGCAAAACCTAAAGAAATATTTATTAAAAATTAAAACAATATCCCAGTATTTGTGTACTCATTTAAAAAAAGAAAATTAAGATTAAGATTAAATACCTGCCAGAAAAAGACGATCTTAGTTCAGTGTTTAAATATATGGAACAGAAGTAGGCTTCTTAGGACCCTGAAAAGGCAGTGTTGGTCAACTCATATCAGTTCTAGTTAGTATGATGAATGTCAAGGGATTTTGTAGTCTCTACTCCAGTGTTTTTCAAACTTGAAGACCTATGGACTTCAATTTCCTGTTAATAACAGATTAACATCTGCTGCTTGCAATTACTGCAAGTTCAAATCTCACCAGGCTCAAGGTTGACTCAGCCTTCCATCCTTTCAAAGGTAGGTGAAATGAGGACCCAGATTGTGGGGGCAATAAACTGACTTTGTATAAATATACAAAAGTATGAAGGCTATTGGTTAACGCATTGTAAGCCGCCCTGAGTCTCCGGAGAAGGGCGGCATATAAATTAAAGCAAAAATAAATAAATAAATAAATAAAATCCATAATTCCCCAGTGAGCATTCTGGGAGTTGAAGTCCACATGTCTCAAAGTTGCCAAATTTGAGAAATGCCTATTCTGATCATTGGGAGGATGTTGTGAATCTGTTAAACTCCAATGTAAACTGAAGCCAGGCAAAGTGGTGGAAATTGCCCTCTTGGGAAACCATTGCCCCATTGTGAGAAGTAGCCAAAGAAGAAACTCTGAAGATTAATGTTGTCCAGGCAGAAAAGTGAGATACAGAACAAAATTATGTTGGCTGATCAATTTTATTAGATTTATATGCTGCTCTAATCCACCCAGAGTGGCTTACATTAGTGGCCAAAATTGTGGAAACCTTTTGGAAAAAGTGTATTTTCTAAAACTAGCTAATAACCCCACTTTTTTTTTTTAGTAGTAGTACCAGAGGTGGGTTTCAGCAGGTTCTGACCAGTTCTCGAGAACTGGTAGCGGAAATTTTGAGTTCGGAGAACCAGAAGTAAAAATTCTGATTGGCCCCGCCCCCATCTATTCTCTGCCTCCCAAGTCCCAGCTGATCAGGAGGAAATGGGGATTTTGAAGTAACCTTCCCCTGCCACATCCATCAAGCCACACCCACCAAGCCATGCCACGCCCACCAAGCCACACCCACAGAACTGGTAGTAAAGAAATTTGAAACCCACCACTGAGTAGTACCATAAAATTATATATCAATGGAAAGATGATTTAATCAAGAATGTAATGCAATAACTTTTATGAAGGATTTGCTATTAGAATAGCAGTTACAGTATAAAGAATAAAAGTGAAACACATAGAAAAAAACGAGGTATACAAAAATTATCACCATGTCAGTTAATACTTGGTTGGGTAACCTTTAGCATGAATTACGGCCTTACAATGTCTTCCCATGGAGTGAAACAAATCTTTTAGTTCTGCAGCTATATATAATGTGAAACCAAGATTGAATGATTGCTTCTATTAACTGGGGTTTATTGCTGGGTCGCTTCTGACTAACAAATTTCTTTAATCGGCTCCATAGATTTTCAATTGGGTTAAGGCCTGAGCTATTCCCAGGCTATTCCAGCAGTGGAATATGATTATCTTGAAACTCAAAAAAAAAAAAAAAAAAAAAAAAAAAAGTGGTGTTATTAGCCATCAAACCTCAAAAATACACTTTTCCCAAAAGGTTTCCATAATTTTGGCCACTACTATTTAATTGCCTATTTATGCAATTAAGGTTAACATGGACATACGCAGCAGTAGAAGAACAGGCAGCAGCTATGGCCAGGCCTCCTCCAAGCTGCCGATGGCTTTTTTCAGAGTGAAGGGCCTTACTGGACAAGTTACCTGACCTTACTGGACAAGTATAAAAAAAATGGAGAAAGGTGTTTCAAAGGACTTTAAAGATGACAGCTTTCTTGGTGGTATCCAGGTATCCTTAGCATGATGATGACGTTATCCATTCAGTCATGTCCGACTCTTGGCCAGGTCTCTCCACATATTCTGATCTTGCACCACTTTTTTGAGTTTTTCTATGCTCTGGTTGATATCCTTGGAATAACTATGAGCAAACTGTGATGCATCTGTAAGTATTCAAGCCTTTGTATTTTGAATGAGTTTGAGCACCATCAGAAAGCAACACAAAGTTGTCTCGCATGTGGTAAACAATTTGATTTTTTTTCCCCATTTCTGGCCAGATCAAGGAAAATTGCCCAGAAGAAGCATTTGAAGACAATTTATCTACTTTATAGATAAAATGATTATCTATTTAATCATTGCAAAATTATAACAATCATATATTAGAACTCTGTATCATGAGGATCTGACCACAGAGATAACTCAATGTTGGTGCGGCAGCAAGCAAAAAAACTAATTAACCTTCAAAATATATTGGCTCATTCATGGTCAATACAATCTGTAATGAAAAGGAATGGATTCTTTTCTACAGCAGTAAAGTCCATAAATATTTTAAAGATACCATTGTATGAGGCGTCTTCTGCTTCTTCTTTCTTCCTTTACAAGATACCATGCTGTCCCTGGAACCATGCTCAATTTCATTTACTTTACTTTCTTGTCAACAAAAATTGTAATTTCAAAATCTCCCCTTTCCTGATGCGAAGCAACATGAGAGCTTTGTTGTTATGGCTAAGAATAATCTCCCAGCTGCTTCTGTTCCTCAAACTTGGGCTGGATGTATTTCCCTTCTTCTTTAGAGGTTTGCATTCCAGGAAGATATCAAAATGACAAGCATCCTTAAACTGTAAATCCTAAAACTGTAACTGGATTTAAGTTATTGTCTGGAGCCGCCTTAACTTTCCAATATCAGATCTACTACCACCCATTTTCTTCTCTTAGAGCAAGCTATTAGCAAATGATAAAGTTGAGCCCAATCAATATTAGATGACTTCTGTAAATGACTTGAAACCAGGCCAAGGAGTAAATGGGTTTAGGAGAAATGCAATGGAACCCCACTGGCATGACTAGAACTAGGGAGAAAAGGCTTATTTTTTTAATTGCAGAAGACCCATTGTTGCATGGATAAATCAAAAGTTGTGGCCCTTTCTACACATACCAGATATCTGACCTTCTTCACTTCCTCCAGAAGACCAGCAGGATAAGACAAAAGCAAATGAAATATTACCTCCTCAGTCAGACAATTCCAAAATGCTTTTTGTGACTTCTTTGTATTTGGAAAAATCTTTGCAATTCAGTCAAAAATTCTTCAGTTTGTATTTCTGATTGTTTTCATTCCAACTTTCCAAATTACTCTGTTAAACTAATGGACAAAACAATAACAGGGCTATATAAATGAAAAGAGAAGCATCTTTTTTCAACACGTTATGTCGTCCCTGGTGTTTTCAGACAGTCCTTGCATATATTTACATATAGATCATCCTCGACTTATGACCACAACTGAGCCTAAAATTTCTGCTGCTAAGCGAGATATTTGTTAAGTGAATTTTACCCCTTTTTACGACCTTTCTTGCCACAGTTGTCAAGTGAATCACTGCAGTTGTTAAATTAGTAACACAGTTGTTAAGTGAATCTGGCTTCCCCATTGACTTTGCTCGTCCGAAGGTCACAAAAGATGATCACATGACCTCAGGACATGGCAACCATCGTTAAGTATGAGTCAGTTGTCAAGTGTCTGAATTTTGATCATGTGACCATGGGAACGCTGCAACGGTCGTAAGTGTGAAAAATGGCCATACATCGCTTTTTTCCAGTGCCGTTGTCACTTCAAACAGTTACTAAACTAACTGTTGTAAGTTGTATAGTTGAACATATAGAAAGAGGGAGGTTCTTGGAGGAAGGAGTAACATCCTGGCACATCTGCAGCAAACAGAGGTGAAAGAGGGCAATATGTAGGCATAGCAGGTTCTCAGTTCATCAGCTATGCCAACATCTTGCCTCCTCTCCTGCTCTTGAGTATAGAGATGTCTCCTCAAGCTTTTCCATAGTGAAGTCCTGAGATCGTTTCCTGAGGGGTGTTTGGCCTAGAAAGAAAAAGAAAGAAAGAAAAAGTTACCATAAATAAACCATAAAGGAGAATATTTGTAGCTCAGGGTGAAATGAGAAGCATTTGGTGCTCTTTGAGCTTGGTTTGTTTTCTTGCAGACGTTTCATTACCAAACTAGGTAATGTCATCAGTGCTAATAGGTGATGATGTTACCTAGTTTGGGTCAAGAGTGGGCTTCAAAAATTTTTGCAAGGGGTTCTCTGCCAGGTTGCTGGGTGGGCATGGCCATGGTGGGTGTAGCCTCGTTGGCCTCCTGCACCACGGCGGGAGTTGGGTGTTTTTGCCCTCCCCGGGCTCCTGAGGCTTTTGTTGAGCTTCCGGGAGAGCGAAAACGGCCTCCTCAGGCTCAGGAGGCCCTCTCGAACTTCTGGTAGGCCTGTTTTTCACACACACACACACACACACACACACACACACACATGCTTCCACGCATGCCCTGCACTTACCTGCATCCAAAATGGGCTGCGTAGGGACTCCTGGAAGGGGCGGGGTGGGGTAGGCGGGGCCAGCCAAGAATGGGATTTGGGGGTTCTCTGAACTGCACAGAACCTTAGCTAGAGATTCTCCCGAACCCCTCCAAACCCCCAGCAGCCCACCCCTGGTTTGAATAATCTAACATCTGCAAGAAAGTCACCAAGTTCAGAGAGCACCAAGTACCTCTCATAACTAGATGTGAGAGCAAAGAGATAGTTTATGTCCCAAATGCTTTTATTTAGTGTATAACATGAATGAACACAGCTGCCTTTTGTGGCCTATGTCTCTTCAATACGCTGAAGCTGGAATATTGACAATTCTACCTGGATCCCTTCATTTCTAGAAGATGGGTTTATAAGTAATCTCTTCAATACAAGAAATGCAATTCTACTCTTGAACCAAGAGCTTTAAACAGATCTCTGGAGACAGCAGTAAAAACCCAAGTTAAGCATTAAGATTATTAGAATAAAGCTTCACTGTTCACATTCTACTTTTACCTGCCCTAAAAGGCAAAAAATCAAGCTTGCCTGAACACGACTTTTAACATTATAAAATTACACAAGTTAGTAACCCCCTAAATATGGAGTATGAAACATAACACACATTGGAGTAGTTTTGAGTCAATAGCCTTCCTGGCTATTTGCAGCATTTTTAACCCATTCCAGATGGAACGGGCCATTCAAACCTGGTCTGTCCCATTCAAAATCCCCTATATCAGGGGTGTACAACCTTGGCAACTTTAAGACTTATGGACTTCACTCTCAGAATTCTCCAGCTAGATGCGCCTGGCTGAGGAATTCTGGGAGTTGAAGTCTATAAGTCCTTACCGAAATTGAATACCCCTGCTCTATAATGACTCAGTCATATAGAATTCAGTCATACTGCAGAAGAATGAGCATCAAAATGCTTTTGAGCATGCTCACATGCCATATTATGATCTGGAGGGAGGCAAAGACCTGGATTCAGAGACTGGCAGAATGCTACTTGGGATCAGGCCATTCTCAATTTGCCCAACCCTAGTCTTTTAGAAGAGTGATTAAAAATCAACAGAGGGAGAGAAGCAGAAATGGATCATTTTTACTTAATATACTGCCTCAATGCTGTTCCTGTGCAAAATTCCCATGTTGAAATAGTTCTCCATGCAGGGGGATTTTGACAGTATTATTTCCCCAAAATTAAAATTCCCATTCTTACTTAGCACACATCAACTTTCTTTCCAATTCAGTTCTTTTCATTCTTTTCTTTCCCATTCCTTCTTTCTCAATATGCTTTCGTCTACTATTTTAATTTTGTTTAAAGTATTTTCTATTATTTAAAATCAGTGTTTCCCTTTGTCTTTTCATTAGCTGTGGTGGCGCAGTGATTAGAATGCATTATTGGAGGCTTACTCTGCCCACTGCCAGGAGTTCGATCCTGACCAGCTGAAGGATGACTCAGCCTTCCATCTTTCCAGGGCCAGTAAAATGGAGATCCATATTGTTGGGGAAATATGCTGACTGTGTAAACTGCTTAGAGTGTGCTATAAAGCACTATGAGCAATATATAAATCTAAGTGCTGTTGCAATTAATTACATTTTTATGCATGCCTTGAAGACATCCTTGACTCCTGCATGATAAGACCACCAAATTTTCTTGGCAGCATTTTCAGAAGTAGCATCCTATAGTCTTCTTCCTAGGATGAGTGATAGCGATTAGTCCAAACTTCCCAAGTTGGCCTGGGGCCTAAAGCAGAACTCGCTCTCCCAATCTCCTGATTCCAAGACCAGTTCTTTTAACCTTTATAACAAATTGCCCCTTACACTTTATTTTCCTTAATATTTAAAACAATTATTTAAAAAATAGTTATGTGTGCCTGTATTTTCTCCCTTTGGCACTTAGTAAACAAAAAGAAAAAAACCAAAATCTTATAGACAAATGGTATTTTAAAACTGCTTTTTAAACACTCACACCAACCCTATGTCTGAATTTTGCAGCAGGAACAATAGAGGTAGTATTTAACCGGTTTGCACTGGTTCAGGCGAACTGGTAGCTCCGACGATCAGCTAGCCCTGCCCACCTGCACCCGCCTTATCCTGTCCTTTATTTCCTTCTTTCTGGTTCAGCTAAGTCGTGTGGCACAGCTGATTTCCGGGCCGCCGCTGTTCTACTTACCGGGGCTGCCTTAGAAGGTAAGCAGCTGAGCTTCAAATTGCTGTAGTTTGAACGCTGCGTGCAAGCGTGTTAGGCACATGTACAAAGCACCCCCTCACCAAACCGGTTGCATCCCACCACTGCTGTCCAAGGTAGCAAGGGATAAGTCAAGCTTTGTTGGGAACTTTGAGACTGACTTTCCTACCCAATCCAAGTAAGAGTCTCTTTTCTTCCCTTTGAAAGACGAGAACAGAATACTCTGCTACCCTGGCATGGATTGGAGGTGTGTATGTGGGGGTGGGGGTGGCAAAATGGAAGAATTCAGAAACAACATTTACTAAGAAAAGGTTTACATAGAAGAGCATGTAGCCATTTTTTTTTATCAAGCCAGAAAGTAGCCATTTTCACTGATCTACCTCTAGATGGCACCACCTACGAAAAAATTCCATAGGACTATCCTCTTTTTTTACATGTACACTTTTTATTAAAACACTTAATCAAGAGGATAAAAAAAAAAACCAACGCAGACTAGCAGGAAAAAAGAAAGCAAAGAAAAAGATGCAAGAAAGAATTTTTTTTGGAAGAAATATAGAAAAAAAAGAAAACATAAAGAAACAACTTTCAATATTCTTCACAGCAGCTATAAGTACTGATATGTTTTGACCCCTCTCTCTCTCTAAAGCAGGGGTCTCCAAATTTGGCAACTTTAAGACTTGTGGACTTCAACTCCCAGAATTCCTCAGCCAGCAAAACTTTGCTGGCTGAGGAATTCTGGGAGTTGAAGTCCACAAGTCTTAAAGTTGCCAAGTTTGGAGACCCCTGCTCTAAAGTTACACCGTATTGCTCCTCTTTCTATAATATTTCCTGTCTAATCATCAAAATCACGAATCACGTTGGTTTTTTGTTTTTGTTTTTTCATTTTTAAACAAAATGCCGTTAAGAGATTTTCAGTCCTCACATAAGAGAGTCTATCATTCTCCTGGGGAATTAACTGTCCTATCATAAACAACACATAGTAAATAATAAAAATGATGTCTAAACAAAGAAATAGTGAAAGAGAAACCTTGATCTCTGCTCTTTTCATGTCCAAGAGAAGAATTTATGGCTGTTTTTCCTGCCTGAAGGACAGCTGTGTGGGGAAGAGGTGGGGAGTGGCGGGTGGGAGGGAGACCCCAGTGAATCTACCAATTGCTGTTCTGAAACTACTCTGCACTAAATTGAATGAAAGCAGAAACCCTGTCTGGATTTTGTTGTTGAAGGGAAGGAAAACTTGACTGTGGAGGCCAACACAATGAGGTGTATTTTGCTTCTGTTGTCCAAAACCAAGAATAGTTTTTTTTATTGTTTCACACCTAAAGACAAAATTTTGCCAGACTGAGGATAAGATACTATCTGCATCTACAGTACATCAACTTATGAGCGTAATTGAGCCCCAAATTTCTGTTGCTCAGTGAGACAGTGGCTAAGTGAGTTCTGCCCCACTTTACGACTTTATTGCCACAGTTGTTAAGTGAACCACTGCAGTTGTTAAATTAGGAACGCGGGAGTTAAGTGAATCAGGCTTCCCCATTGACTTTGCTTGCCAGAAGGTCAACAAAAGGAATCACATGATTCTGGGACATTGCAACTTGTCACAGATATGAGTCAGTTGCCAAGCATCTGAATTTTGATCACATGACCACGGGGAAGCTGCAATGGCCGTAAGTGTGAAAAATGGTCATAAGCCACTTTTCAATGCTGTTGCAATGTCGAGCAGTCACTAAAAAAACCTGTTGTAAGTCGAGGACTACCTGTACTATGTGAACTTTTAGGGAGACGCTGTCTTCACTCTGTTTCTCTCATAAGATCTGGACTGAGTTGCCTGTTATTCCTCTCAGAATCCTACTACATTTGATCACAGCTTCTGACTCAAGGAAGGAAAGCATATACCCGTGATGGCGAACCTATGGCACGGGTGCCACAGGTGGCACACAGAGCCATATCAGTGGGCACGCGAGCGTTGCCATAGCTCAGCTCCAGCATGTATCTGTGTGCCAGCCAGCTGATTTTGGGGCCTTTTGGTCCCACCAGAAGTTGGGAAATGGGCTGTTTCCGGCCTCCGGAGGGCCTGAAAGGTCATTTTCACCCTCCCAAGGCTCTAGAAACTGTCTGGCGCCTGGGGAGGGTGAAAAACAGACCTACCGGGCCCACCAGGCCATCACGTGCTAAAAGTGGGGGGGGGACGCGCGCATATGTGCAGGGGTGGGGTGCATTGAATTATGGGTGTGGGCACACACGTGGGTGACCTCTCCATGCTCCCCCCGCTTTTGGCACGCGATGGCAAAAAGATCAGCCATCACTGGCATATACCGACCAGGAGGAAGAGTGCTTAGACCACCTGTATCACTAGTTAACATGCAATGTGGCCAAGTGTCAATGCAACCTTTTAATCTCCACTTCTAAACCGCAAAAATGTTATCTGGCGCTGAAGACAAAACATCTGAGATTAGATTACTGCTAATCCAATCTCTGGAGCCTGGTCAATTTTGGAGACTTAAGTCCATGCCCCTGCAGGTTTGGATTCCCCCCCCTTTTAAATTATTTATTTTTTAATTTAATTATAAATGTTTATTTGAATAATACATTTTTTAAAAGCCCTTCCGTTTGACAAGAACCCAGTAAAATGTGGAAGATAATAATGTTCTATGGTTGGTTGGCTGACTTACTAAAAAAAAAAAAAAGGACAAGAATATATTTTGAAAACTGTAGAAGCAATTTGAAGGTCCAATGAAAAAAAAAAACGGGAGCCGAGAATGTCAAGGTTGAAACAACCTTGGAACCTGAAAACAACGCAGGCGATAAAGAACTTAAATTAAGCAAGGAGGAAATTCTGAGGGAGTCAACCAGATTAAGGCTGCAAATAAACGGTACTTTCTCAGACTGTTTTGTTTTGAGAATGCCAGCTGCAAAAATAAGAAGGATCAGATTAGGAGTATGTGAAAAGTTTAAAAATCAAACAAAACCCTAACCTGAAATTTCTGAACATCTTTTTTAGAGTTTTATGTCAGAATCTTTTGTCTGGAGTAACGCAAATCTAAATTATGCATTGGAGAGTACAGTTTGTCCCAGCGAATCTGCAATTTTGTGATTTTTGCCATTGTGACTAGACACTGAGACTCTTTCAAAAGAAAAAAAAGATAAACTGACAAGCTCCAGATTTATTAACCTTGGAAAAGAAATCCTTTTTTAATTGATGTTTGTGCTATCTGCTTTTTCCTCTCTTTACGACTTAGTAAAGACGAATTGCAGTAGTTATATTAGGGTAGGCAGTTGTGTATATAATATCTTTCAGAAAAGAGGTTGCTGAAAATAATCTCAAATTTCAATGTAAATATAGGTAGTCCTCGACTTAAAACCACAATTGAGCCCAAAATTTCTGTTGCTAAGTGAAACATTTGTTAAGTAGGTTTTGTCCCATTTTAGGACCTTTCTAGTCACAGTTGTTAAGTGAATCACTGCAGTTGCTAAATTAGTAATGCAATTGTTATGTGAATTTGGCTTCCCCATTGACTTTCCTTGTCAGAAGGTTACAAAAGAGGATCACTTGACCCCGGGACAATGTAACCGTCATAAATATGAATCAATTGCCAAGCGTCTAAATTTGGATCACGGGACCTCAGGGTACTGCAATGTAAATGTGAAAAATGGTCATAAGTCACTTTTTTCAGTGCTGTTGTAACTTCGAGTAGTCACTAAATGAACCATTGTAAATTGAGGACTACCTGTTTGCATAGAGGCTTTTCAGTCGCTATTTGCAGAATCTCATGTTTTAGATCAGGAATGTCAAACTGGTGGCCTGCAGGCCAGATGCGCTATGCGCAGGCCACGCCCATCCCAGCTCTGTGAATGGGGAAAACGTCATGAATCATCACGTGACGGCAACGTGACACGGCAAGTTTGACACCCTTGTTCTAGAGAGACTTAACTTTTGATCCTGTGTGGTTATCTATAGTCTTTATATTATATAATTACATGTAATGTAAGCATGCATGTGGCCTTAGATATATGTGAAATGTAAGGGGAAAAATAAGTACTGTGTTTCCCTGAAAATAACACCCTGTCTTATATTTTTTTGAACCCTGAAATAAGTGCTTGGCCTTATTGCCATGTGCTCAAAAGCCCGATTGGGCTTATTATCAAGGGATGTCTTATTTTGCAGGACACAGGGTAGAAGATAGAGGACAAAAGGAAAAGTTTTACAGTATGCATAAAATAAGATCAACTTTTAAAGCTATAAATTTTAAGACCTAAGATGTTTTTGAATAATAAAGTGAATTCTAAGAATAGGAGTAGGAATGTTACCAGAGATACCTCCTAGAAACAAAATATTTCTGAGAGTTCAAATTCTAATGTAGTTTACCTATATTCCAAAAATCAAAGCACAGAATGCCATTTCTATGATACATTACATATTTTAAAGCAGGGATCCCCAAATCTTTTGGGTGGGAGGCAGGGGTGGGTTCTACTTACCTCCACTACCGGTTCGCAATGGGAACGTGCATACTTCTGCACATGTGCAGATTGTCTGTGATGATGTCCGGCTGGGTGGGCAGAGCCTCCCACCGCCATTACTACCGCTCTGCAAGAACCGGACCGAACTGGGACCAACCTATCACTGGTGGCAGGGACCAGTTCCATGGATGGGATTTTTCTTGCTTGCATAGCCCAGCTCCTTGTGAGCCACAGATCATTGGCAGTCCATAGCCCAGG
This sequence comes from Arizona elegans, assembly GCA_022577455.1. Lineage (NCBI taxonomy): Eukaryota > Metazoa > Chordata > Lepidosauria > Squamata > Colubridae > Arizona > Arizona elegans. Next base: position 17,181,378 of record JAKOOJ010000008.1, on the reverse strand, counting down.
GATCCCTGTTTTAAAGGACTTTTTTAAAAAGTTAACTGTAAGCCCAAGGCAAAAAGAGTGGGGCCATTGTTGTGAAATATGTTTCTCAATATTAAAAGCGCTTAGTTCAGCAAACTTTTGTCAATTCTATTTAAAAGATATGAAATGATTTGCCTGTTCACAAAGAATAACCACTCTACAGTCAGTGGTGGGTTGCCCCTGGTTTGGACCAGTTCGCAAGAACCAGTAGTAAAACCGGTGGGAGGCTCCGCCCACCGCCCCGGATGTCATCATAGGCGATCTGCGCAATCCCGTTGCAAACCGGTAGTAATGGTAAGTAGAACCCACCACTGTCTACAGTATACAACTTCAATAAAGTCAGTGCATAACTAAATATGGAGATCTCTCACTAGCTAGGATCATTCTGTGACTCACTCAAGAACCCTTGCCTATCTATATTCAACATAAGATTTGTTTGCCCTTACTGAGAACTAGTTGCCTGCGGCAATGTATATACAGTTCAGATTAGCAAATTAGCAATGTAATATCACGTCATCCTATCTTCCATTCTACGATTCACAACTGTCTAGATTCACATATAGTAGAAGGCAGATGTTTAAGCAGGAAAGAACAGCAACAGAGATAGATTTTTTTAAAAAAGGAAAATGAGTTGATGGCTCAAAGCCAAAGATGCTTTTTCAAAAGACAACTGGGCTGGATTTTTTTCCCGGATGAAGAAGAAGAAAAAGCACTTTTGAGAAGCTGTATTACTGGGATGTGTTTGTGTGCATTTCTGCATTTATATATTTATCACTCTTCCATAAAAACATTTACAATGCATTAATAACAAGTCAGCAAAATCATAAAGCATAGCACAACATTCTCTAAGATATGTCATTAGCAATTAACTGAAATTAGTAGTTAATTAATGTCATTAAAGAAAAAATAATATAAAATCATATCTGGCAAGTCAACAATTTCTCAAATAATTATTCTACAATTACAAGAATATATATAAAATGCTTAGTAATATTAAAATGGTGTGCTTATGAAAATCATTGGCATAAAACAAGCCAGAATATTGCAACAATGAAAAGCCATGTCATTAATGCACATCGTATGAAGGGTTTTATTTTGTTTTCAAAAATCTTAAATTGTAAGTGCACTTGCAATCTACAAAAGTATTCTTGAGGTTTTGTGTTTATGGCCTGCTTACTATTAGATAATAATGCAAATGCATAATAGTTAGTAATAGAATTGGAACTTTATTAATCAAAATAGCACTCCTTCACTCCGTATGGTCAACACGCATTAGATCTACCTCTTAAATATCAAAAGTTACTCTTTTTTTTTTATAATAATTTTTTATTACTTTAACATTACAAACAACATATACAATATTTCACCCTGTGCTATACATAAGAAAGGAAGATTTGGTTCTTCGGATATATCCTCATGATTGCCAAAATCCACGTTCTCGGGGTACAGGTACCGAAGCATCCAATTTTCCCAGCGCATAGTCCACAAATGGTTTCCAAATTTTCCAGAAAATATCTTCTTTATAGTCACCATTTCTAATTTTAATATCACATGTCATTTTATCGTTTAAAGCTAATTTCCACATTTCACAATACCATTCTTTTATTCTAAAATTCACATCTAATTTCCAATATCTGGCTATTATAATTCTACCCGTTATAATCATAATTCTAATCAATTCTTTCTCATATTTTGTTGGTTCTATTTCCTTAATTATCAACAGTAATATAGTTTCTGGTCTCAATATTATTGCTTTCCCTATCATTTCAAATATCATTTCCTCCAATTGTTGCCAAAATTTTTTAACTTTATCACATTTGTACCACATATGTTCATAAGTCCCTAATTCCATATCACATCTCCAACATTGTTTACTAATTTTGTTATCCATTAATGACAATCTTAATGGAGTCAAATACCATTTCCAAACAACCTTATAATTATGCTCTTTAATCCTTACAGATAAAGTCTTCATAATTCTACTCTTCCAATTCATGTTCCAATCTAAATCTGATATTTTAATATTAAGTTCTTTTTCCCAATTCGTCTTCATCACCCTTTGTAGTTTTCCATCAAAATTTATAATCTTATATATCTTACTAACGAGTCCCTTTAGCCCAATTTCATCTTTCATAATTTGGAGTACTAAATGTTCAAATTCAGTTTTACTTCTACTTATCGAACAATTGTCCCTTACCTTCTTAGTCCATTTTTCTATCTGTATTTTTTCAAACCAGCCTAAACCCAATTTTTCAATGATTTCTTTTTTCCTCCTTTCATTTTCTGAAGTTTTTAACCAATCTATTATAGTATATTTTCATCTTCCATTACCCTATCACGACTTATATTAGTTTTAATCGGCCAATTTTCAATTGTCTTCCCTAAAAGTTACTCTTAGAGTAAAAAAGACTGAATGTGATAAACATACAACATACATGAAGTGTTGGAAGATTTAAAGTGGCATCTGCCTTACCATCCAAATGTTTTGTTTAGGGAAATTCAATTTAGAAGCAGAAAGATAGATTTTGTAGGCAGCATCAACATATATAGTGTACAGGAAAGAGATTTAAAATTTGAAATGGTGGTTGAGCTGTACTTTGTTTCTTTTGCAACTGGTGAGACCAATATTATACCATTGATTAAGTAATTTATAAATTCAATTTATTTTTTAATCTGTCTTTTTCATTTTTCGGGGGGTTATATATCTTGTCAGGTAACTTTGGCTAACACATGTTTCAGAGTTGCTCAGTGAGCATCCATGGCTGATGAAAGGCTCAAACCTAGGTCTCCTTGATCCTAGTCCAGTGATGGCTAACTTTTTTGCCATCGTGTGCCAGGAGGGAAGGGCGGGGGGGGGGGTCGCATGCATGGCCACACCCATAATTCTATGCACCCTGCCCCCACGCATGTGCGTGCGACCCCCCATGCTCCCCCCACTCCTGGCATGCAATGGTCCGGTAGGCCCATTTTTCGCTCTTCCCAGGCTCCAGAGCCTTTCAAACTTGATTCCCAGGGAACTGATGGACCCATCCATGTAGCTTTCCTGACAATAAGGCAGAAGTGTTTTGCCTTATGTTTTCCTGGTTTTCTGATTTTACTTTTCAGATTAGGCAACAGCCCCAGTTTTGTGTGGTAGTCACACCAAGCCTCATGATAATCAAGCCTCATTTTGCAAAACATCCAAGCCTGGGAAGGATCAGTCTGCTGCTGCCACCTGCTGAATGTTTTCCCATCCTCTCTGACTATAAGAAATATATTCTACCACTGATAAACAAGCATTGTTGGCAATCAATAACTTATTTTCATTACTTAATTAAAACTGCTAACGTTACATTTGCAAGAAATAAATTTCCCTCTTCAAAAATCTGCGTTCTTTGGAGAAAATTACATTATTCCAAGTAAGATTTGTTGCACAGTCAGCCAAATACTTAGACTGGATTTGGCATTTTTGTCCACCTATCCATTCCTTCCCCAGGAACTGGGATGGACAGATGTGGTTTGATGGTATTAAAAGTACTGTCACAGGATGTAAGCTATTATGAGTAAAGCTGCCTTTTGCAATTGACTGATGGTGATTTTATCGATGTCGATGATGTTCAAATGATGCTCCCATATATTAAATATTATTAATTTTTCTGCATCTGGCTCACAATCCTTACTTTTTGATATAATAGAAGAACAAGAATATTATAACCCTAACCTAAGGCAGATTTCAGCGGAAAATTTTGAGACATTTCTCGTGCCTGCTTTCAGAAATTTTTGGAAAAGGGCACTGAATTCACTCATGGAAATTTTTCATTTATTTTATTCATTTTATGTTACACTTTCATTGTTTATTTTCTAAGTGTGAAGACCCTTCAGAAAAATTCTCCACCTAAAATCAGATCCGTCATATGAGCAAAGCTTGTTGAATTACCACAAAAAATAGTTTTCCTACAGCTATGACTGCACCCAGATTGACTCTCCTGCTGGAATTTTTTTCCCTGGCAAAACCTCATTTCAGTATTATAGAGGGTGGAAGCTTTGAGCATCTTCAAGACTGTAAATGTGCCACTGTTAAAACCTGCTAAGAAGAAAACTGCACTGGGTGCTAATTAAAAATAAAGTGGGCTGGAAGATAAAAGAGGATACTCAACATTTTCTCCTGGTGACTTCATGCTATTTTCTTCGCAACGGTACAAAAATATATTGGCATTATCTTCTACCATGATATAATTCAACTAACCACTCTAGCCTACAGCCTTGGTATAATTTCCCATTCAAGTACTAACTTGGTATGCTCCTTTTCGGCTTTTGAGGTCAGACACTCAACAATGACAGAAATATTAAAATATCCATAATGGAGGAATGGATTGTAAAGATGGCAGAAATGACAAAACAGACCCGTTGGGCGAGGGACAAAATAATAAGTATTTTTATAAAAAGACACGAAACATTTTATGAACTTTTTGCTGAAACTGAAAAAGAGTGAAATGTTAATTTCTGGATTTGATGAACTGAAAAACAATTGAATAAAAGGGCTGACGTGCTATTTATAAGAGGGAAGAAGATAGTTAGCACTTAGCAACTACAGAAAAGGTTGGCAGTTGGTAATTTTTTGGTTTTTGTTTCTTTAATTATCTTTTTCTTTCTTTTACACTGCTTATATATATAATTGTTATAACTTGCAATATATATATATAACTTAATATATAACTTATATATAACAATTGTGGTCAACTTATGACCACAATTGAGCCCAAAATTTCAGTTACTGAGACAGTTGTTAAATGAATTTTGCCCCATTTTACAACCTTTCTTCCCACAGTTGTTAAGTGAATCACTGCAATTGTTAAGTTAATAATATGGTTGTTAAATAAATCCAATTTCCCAATTGACTTTGCTTGTCAAAAAGTTGCAGAAGGTGATCACATGACCCCAGGATACTGCAACTGTCATAAATATGAGTCAGTTGTGAAGCATCTAAATTTTGATCACTATGGAGATGCTGCAAAGGTCATGCATGTGAAAAATGGTCATAAGGTACTTTTTTTAGTGTCAACTTCAGATAGACACTAAATGAAATGTAAGTCGATGATTACCTTTATATCTTGGTGGGAAAAAGTATCTCTTAATTATATATATATACTTAATACTTAATATATTAATTATATTTAATATAATATATTAAACACACACACAGTCACATATATATATTCACACACACACACATTAAATTGTTGTCATCTATTGAATCTAGGAAAAAGAGGTAAACTTTTCTATTTTAGCCTGTTGATTTTTTTCTTTCTGTATATCAACCAACGCAGAGCTATTTTTGCTTGATGAACTTCGTCACATCTATTGAAATGTGGTGAATAGTTTAGCAAAAAAAAAAGATTATTCCTAATCATACTTACTAGGTAGATCACTAAGCCCATTTTGAAAAAAATAGTTTAGTTTAGCCTTCCAAAATTCTATGAGGCCACTTTCCCACTAAAGGGCTTCACCATGTTGGAACCACTAAAGGGCTTCCATGGTGAAAGGATTTGCCAGTGACATCACTGTTGCCCGGGGGGGTGGACGTGCAGTTGAGGGCTCCTTTTGTGTCCCCGTGAAGTTGCCCATCGAAATGGCACCCATTACTAAAGAGTCATCATAGGGAAATGGGGTAGAAATCAGTCAAAGATGGATTATAACCCATAACTCTTCAACCACCCGTATGAAGATTAAAGGAGAAGCAATCCAGTTTAATACATAGGACAGAGTCTGGGAAGGCTAGACTAGATACATAGTAGATTCACCTATTAGCCAATCTACCCAATCACTCAAAAGTTTCTCATCTGTTTGACTTAATCATTAATTGCCATTAACACTAGAGCAGTGGTTCTCAACCTGTAGGTCGGGACCCCTTTGGGGGTCGAACGACCCTTTCACAGGGGTCGCCTAAGACCATCCAAAAACACATATTTTCAATGGTCAAGGGAATAATTTTATGGTTGAGGGTCACCACAACATGAGGAACTGTATTAAAGGGTCATGGCATTAGGAAGGTTGAGACCCACTGCACTAGAGGGAAACTTTCTCATTTACGATACAGTCTGAGGGGAAAAAATGTTCCTAATACAAATAATATCAGGAGTGATGAAAAAAAAATCCTACTCTTTAAATCTGTAATTTTAACTTGCTTTAATATTTAGAGTAGTTAAAATTAGGCACAGAAGATATTTGTTTCCCAAGAAGCAGATGTACAAGTTCAGCTCTCGTTGGACAACAAAGCTTTGGGGATCTTGGTATATTTAAATTTATATTGTTCCTAATCAACATGCATAATCATAATCTACTTTTAAAGCTACTTAGGTGTATTTTTGAAACTGCATGGCTATTTTTTTTTTCATTCCCATCTATATTTATCATAATATGAAAATAGATGTTGCTTTTTACCATCCAGGGATTTGTTTCATCTCACTTGTTTCAAACTGCCATGGATCACACAATTAAACAATTTAGCAGATCGCTGCAATCACAAGCTATTTTGCATGATCCACATGCTTTTAAATGTACACTCAGGCCTTCTTTAGTATGACTGTTTCATGCACAAATAACTGAAGATTAGCATTATGAGAACGTTTCGGTTTTCTCATGCATAAAGCTTATTATATCTTTTCATTGTTGCCTACATTTCAATTTAATCATGGAGAAATCTATGCCAAGTCTTAAATCAGGAGTTATGGACCCTGAGCCCTCATATAATTCAGGTGATTGACTCTGAGAGATTACAAACTTTGGTGGGAAAATGTTTTGTGGGATTTTATGCCTATTTTAATGTTTTGGAGTACCATCTGGGGCAAGAGGTATGCTTGATTCCTGCTTTGAACAACAGCCTTCCCTTTTCATCCATCAGGTAGAAGGCTGCAGACCAGCATTATCAACAAACGTTTTCAAAATTTTGCAAGAAATATCCTGAAAATAAAAAAAAAACAAGCTCCCAAACATTTTTTAGCCTCACACTCAGGGGTGAAATCCAGCAGGTTCTGACAGGTTCTGGAGAACCGGTAGCAGAACTTTTGAGTAGTTTGGAGAACTGGCAAATGCCACCTCTGGCTGGCCCCAGAATGGGGTGGGAATGGAGATTTGTAATATCCTTCCCCCAGGAGTGGGGAGGGAATGGGGATTTTGCAGTATCCTTGCCTTGCCATGCCCACCAAGCCACGCCCACAGAACAGGTAGTTAAAAAAAATTGAATTTCACCACTGCTCACCCTTGATGTGATAACCTAAAAGAAGGTTTATCTCTTTACTTTGATCAGTACCAATACTGTTCTACAAATAGGTTTTTTACAATTTTTTTTCTCTGAGTTTCAAAATCAGCTTCTTGCAGACCAAGACTGATTCTGGTAGTCTTCAATTTACAACCAAAGTTTACAACAGACCTTCCCAGGAGTACTATGACCCAGATTCAAACCTTTGATGGCCACCCTCTGCCCACAGCTGTGTGATTGTATTTTGGATGCCTAGCAACCTGCTTGCATTTACAGCTGTTTTCAGAATCCCAGTGTCACATGGCCTCAATGTATGATTATTATTTTTTTGGCAGGAACTGGTATTTGTTTCCAGGTTCTAGGGGAAAAAGCCCATTACAGGTATTCTTCAACTTACAACAGTTCATTTAGTGACGTTCAAAGTTACAGTGGCACTGAAAAGTGTGCAGATAAATGTTGGAGTAGGATTCAGCAAAGAAATATTGGGAGTAAGATTCATATTCTAATACAAAAAATCCTTAAAGTGAATATAAAGATAAAATCAGAGACTTTCTTTTTGGGCTTAATGGAAAAGGACTTGTGGGGGAAAATGGAACTTTGATGCTATACATGTTGACGGCAGCTAGATTACTTTAAGGACACTTTGACCCCAACAATGGACAAATGACTGCAAAAGTTGATAAGAGTTAGCAGAGATGGCTAAAATGACTGCTTGGAATAAGGGGGGGATGGACCCACAAAGGCCTTCTTTGTTTCTACCTGGAAACCGCTTCTGGACTTTGTGCTTGAGGTGGGGGAAAAAACTTTGATTTTGGGTTTTACCTGTTGTTATAGAAATGGCTAGTTTAAACTATTATATAAAAATAAAAGTTGAGGCTTGATGTTAATGCCTTATTCTACTGCACCAAAAGGAGGTGGAAGTCAATGCCTTTTCTTTCTTTCCCCCACCTTCTTCTCCACTGTTCCCTTCCCCTTCCCCTTCCCCTTCCCTATTTCTCCTTCTTTTTGCTTTTTTTGTATGTTATATCAGAAATTAATAAAATTGTTATAAAAACACAAAAAATGGCACTGAAAAAAAGTGACTTATGATCATTTTTCATAGCTTATTTATTTATTGGTTCGATTTATATGCCGCCCTTCTCCGGAGACTCAGGGCGGCTTACAATGCGTTAAGCAACAGCCTTCATACTTTTTGTATATACCTGCTTAATAGGGCTTTCGGCCCCCCCTAAGCGGTGTTCTTTTTATACAAAGTCAGCTTATTGTCCCCACAATCCGGGTCCTCATTTTACCTACCTTGAAAGGATGGAAGTCCGAGTCAACCTTGAGCCTGGTGAGATTTGAACTTGCAGTAATTGCAGGCAGCTGGTGCTACTTAATAGCACTTTAGTTTGCTGCGCCACCAAGGCTCTTAGTTAGGACAGTGGTGGGTTACCCCCGGTTCTGACCGGTTCTATAGAACCGGTAATAAAACTGGCGGGAAGCTCCACCCACTGACCCCAATGTCATCAGGACGCTTCTGCGCATGTGCAGAAGACGTGCCTGCGTGCTGCCCCATTGCGAACTGGTAGTAAAGGTAAGTAGAACCCACCTCTGAGTTAGGACCTTTGCCGCATCCCTATGATCACGTGATCAAAATTCAGATGCTTGGCAAATGGCTCATATTTATGATCTTTGCTGTGTCCCAAGGTCATGTGATCAACTTTTGCGTCCTTCTGACAAGCAAAGTCAGTGGGGATGCCAGATTCATTTAACAACCAGGTTACTAACTTATCAACTGTGGTGATTCACTTAACAACTGTGACAAGAAAGGTCGTAAAATGGGACAAAACTCACTTAACAAATGTCTTACTTAAGAAGAGAAATTTTGGGCTCAATTGTAGTCATAAGACGAGGACTACTTTTAATCACCCTAGAGTTCACTTAATGACCATGGTGTTCATTTTATTTCAAGTGCATTCACTTAACAAGCACACAAAAGATTTTTAAAAAAATCTGACATGTGATGACCCACTTAACGATTGACGCAATTTATGACCGAAATGCCAGTCAATTCAATTACAGTTGTTAAGTTGAGGACCACCTGTACTTGCTGTTTGAAAAAAAAAAACATATACAGCCAACATTTGAGATCAATCAATTCCTTTCATACCTCTTTGGGTTTGTCTACTCTACTGAGTAGAAGCTGGGGACGTGTTATTGCTTTCAAAAGATTATCAAGATGCATACAGTCGTAGAAATAGAGAAAACTGCCTTTACATCAAAACATCAGCCAATCTAGCTCAATACTTTCTATTACTGCTGAGAAAGGCTTACTTTGTTCAAAACAAAACCATTTCCCACTTTTACTTGAACATCCCAAAGACTGAACCAGGAATTTTCCAGCCAATATTCTCTTCAAATATTTTTAGAACTGAAAAGGATTGAAAGATGGATGGATGGATGGATGGAAGGAAGGAAGGAATTAATTTTTGTTAAGACTTCCATAAAGGTAAAGGTTTCCCTTGCACATATGTGCTAGTTGTTCCTGACTCTAGGAGAACAACTCTCCATTTCAAAGCCGAAGAGCCAGCACTGTCTGAAGATGTCTTCATGGTCATGTGGCCGACATGACTAAACACCAAAGGCGCACGGAACACTGTTACCTTCCCACCAAAGTGGTCCCTATTTTTCTACTTGCATTTTTTACATGCTTTCGAACTGCTAGGTTGGCAGAAGCTGGGACAAGTAATGGGAGCTCACCCTGTTACGCGGCACTAGGGATTCGAATCACTGAACTGCTGACCTTTCGATCAACAAGCTCAGCAGCTTAGCCACTGAGCCACCACCTACCTTTCAAAAGACTGACATAAGCACCCATAAATAAAATACAAGCATTGATAATATTTTCCTCAAATGTAATCTATCGTATTTGTGCTATTTTTAACAAAGGTAGATACAGAATTATGTTGATTTTACATAAACATTTACTAAGAAATGTCATGTTTTGAAAGGGCAATGCAATATTAAAATTTGAAAGGAAGTTTGCTTTTTATTAGAATTTTTCTTAAACCTGGTTCTTCTATTACTACTTCTGATGTAGCTTTACTCTGAAGAAAGCCCTATTGACTTAATAACACTTTCTCAATAAAGCATGTTGGTTTTTCCCTCCAAAAAAGAACAGGGGGAAAAATTATTCTAGAAGAAAAGTAAATAAAAAATAAATTTCCACATTAGAAGATCAGTCATATAAAACAGTCTTATAAATACAATAGTGTGGGTTTTGGGAAGATTAAAAATGGCTTGAGATAAAAATATTTTTACTTCCCTTGGCAGCTTTTCTGAGTTATTCTAAGCCAGTATTTTTAGTACAACTTCTCTCTTGCACCGAGTCTGTTTAAAAATTTGCAAATGTTTTAGGAATTCTTGAATAAATGAAAAATTTGATCAAGGCCACAACAGAGTGAATACCATATTCTTATCCTGCCGGCAATGGAGGAATTTTAAAAAATTTCTTCTCATACAAGGTGTCAACATCAAAATGGCAGGCATAACTAAGCAATTGAAGCCCCGTTTCGTTTTTACTTGTTTTTTGATGTGCGTGATGCACATTAAAAAAGAGACACAGCTTCAACTTCCCAATTCCACCCAGTTTTGACGCTTTTGATGCTTCCAAATTCCCCTTTTTTACCGAGTTAAAAATAGTACCCAATTAATGATTCAACTAAATTTTTATTATACATCTCAAACCCAAAGAAGTGAAATACACCACTTGGTTAAATTTCATCGTTCTAATAAAGGTTAAAGGATTGAGTTATGTTCAATCTAAACATGTTAACAGCATAGACAATTTGATACATTTTTACCTATAGAAATTTTAAAAGATTAAAAACATGCACTACGCTGTTAATTTTCAATCAGCTGTCAGCATGTCAAGGTTATAACTGAAAATATGCTATTTAGAAGTCCCACCAAAGATATAGTTACAGAGATTTCTTGTTTAGTTCTGCTGTCACTATAAAGGATCCCTACACGTGTTACTATAATAGGACAATTTGTCACATTAATAATATATGTTTCGTTATGAATATCAACATAAAGATTCAAATACGGAACTAAACTGGCCATTTATTCTACAGTTCATTTTCCCCAAATATTGTCCCCTATCCCAATGTGGGAAAAATATTTTAAAATCTGGAATAATTTTTTTTAATATTTTTTAAAAAATTGTTCCACTGTGGTAACCTAAATTGGCAGTTGCTATACCATAAAGTCTGTGATACACATATTAAAATTTAATTATTAAAAGTATGCACTATGTTTCTTGCCCAATTGTATTCATTTTATTCATTCAATGTGGGAGGGGGCACATTAATTTATTCACCATTTTAGGGGGTTGTTCCATCAAAAGTTTGAGAAACCCAACCTTACACCATACCCCCACAATGCAAAATTGGGCATCTCTGAAATATTGGGATTATAATTCATAATTTTACAGCCAAGATTGATAAAAAGGAAATATTTTCTTTTTAATTTGCAGTTGACAGATGCTAAATTTTTATGGATAAAAGCAGCTGGATAACCACGACTGGCTAAGCCCCAATAGGTACCTGCAGGGGAGACGACCTGGGAATTCAAGTCCTGTAGGCTAAACTGTGAAGGTGAAGGCAAAAATTCCAGAAGGAGGTGATAAAACTGCCCCAAAATCTGCATGGATGTTCAATTCAGAAGTTCAATTCAGGGGTGTCTTTACTGATTGCAAATTTTTCCTATTGAGATCTTTATATACACTTCCCTTAAAAGTTTGCCCATGATGATTCGAATGAACAAGCCAAACTTTAGCCATCATCCCTGCTAAACTCTAGTTTCCATCACACTGTCCTTCTTGAGGTTAAAAGGCTGCCTGTGCAGCAGTGGTGGGTTGCCCCCAGTTCAGACCGGTTCGCAAGAACCGGTAGAAAACCGGCTGGAGGCTCCGCTTACTGCCCCAGATGTTGTCATAGGCGATCTGCACATGCGCAGAAGTGTGTGTGCGTGAGCGAGCAAAGGGAGCTCGCACGTGCGATCCTGTTGCGAACCAGTAGTAAACTTATGTAGAACCCACCCCTGCTGTGCAGCCTTTTATGTTCTATGTTACTTGAAAGCAACATAGAACAGCTACTTCATGCTTTACATTCTGATGCAAGGGACTCCCTTTTTTCTGCCTCCATTTTCAAGGGCAACATCTGACGGGGAAATTTCCTTTTTCCAAAAAAGGCCAATATCATTCTTTGCTCCTGAAACCGTTCCTGACAAATGTTGCAATGCAGGCCTGGAATACGAAGTGCAAAGGGGAAGAAAGAGACAATATGGTAATTTTTCCTAATGGCCAAAAGATCAGGAGAGATTCACTCATTTTCCTTCTTAAGATGAATGTTTGTATGTCCTATTCATTTTACCTTGGGCTGTGACACCTAAATCATCAATTAATTGGGGGATTATTGGAGTGGTAGTCCAACACACCTGATAAACATTGTTTGACTTTTTATTTTGGGCTGTAACATGACTGCTTACCTGTCATACGATCATGCATGTTTTTAAGGGCCTGAATAATTTTGTAGAAAATATTAGAACTGTTTTTATAAAATCCACCCTCTAAATTTTTTTCTGTAAATAATCAAATGTTTCTAAATTTAAGATTATGCTTAACTATGCAAATCATGCTTAAATAAATTAATTGCATTTATGATGCCATTGAGCTGAGATTTACTCCCATGCACACATGATTATGGCCGTTTGTTGCCGATATTTCTGAAATACAGAAGTGCAGAATTCAAACAACATGGAGAACTTCTCAGTTTAAATTGCAAATTATTAAACTTCAGTGAACATTAAACTTTATAATGCTGAATTTTCAAACTCGAACTTTCTGAATTCATTTGGGGACAAAGTGAAGTTTAATTTTCTAGTTAGATATGAAAACTCCATTTTTTTTGCCTTAAAATCATATGTAATCTAAATTTTGAATTTTTTAAAATATATATAGATTAATGCTCATTACATGTAATGTGCTAAGCAAGATAAAACATCCGCTCGTAATTCTGAACAACAGTGGTAGTCAGAGAATACTTTTAGCTGTTAATATATTTTCTGTTTCACAAAAAAAGTAGAGGGGGAAAAAAAATCAATGGACTTTGCATGTAGAGATCCCAGGAAATTGTTTTGTCAAAGGCGCAAATCAATTCCTTTCCGATTAGATTCTCACTAACTTCCACAAATGACGGGGCAGGAAAGAGCCAGAAATTCAAAGTGCAGAACAATGTTTTACATTACAAGCTTTTATATTAACAGTGCATTCAAAAGTATACAAGGGCCCTTTTTTAAAAAAAAAAAAAATGCATGAAAAGAAAGTCCTGTTCTCAATGGCCAGAACTCATTACATCTAAATGACACAGTTGTAACAGGATGCCTTCTCTTTCAGTCTGGCTTCCCAGAACACACAAGGAAGGGCCGCAACTTTTCTTACAGGACTGTTTGAACAAGAACTTTACTCCCCACCCCTTTCTGCTGTATCTCTATCTTATCCCACAACACTTAATTCCCCATCACCCGGAATGCAAATGTTTGAGACCATAAGCGCCCCAATTCTTTTTCAGATTACTACCTTTCTGCATTGGCTCAAGCGCCCCAACAAATCTGTGGGGGACTTACATTGGAAAAGCCAGGGCACCAAGCAGATGGTGCTCAGAGGACAGAGTTATAAGACAGGACCGCATCGTGGAAAGAAAAAAAAAATGGATCTACTGTGGCCAACTCAAAGTAACTTACAACAAGAGAAACCTTTAAGAATCCAGAAAAAAGAGTGAGGCAAAACTAGTGCACAGAACTATGGCAGCGGAGAGGGAGGAAAATTCAGAGAAATCCCGAGATAAATAAAAGGGAGATTTGGGAGCTGGCCAGATTAAAGAAAGCAAAGGCCATTATCTCACCTCGAGAAAGAAAAGAGAGAGAGAGAGAGAGAGAGAAACAAACGGTAGATTTGTACCTGCAACTTAAACCAAAACATTTCTTTTAAGAGTGAAAGTTGGCCAACTCTGGACTGACGCCCTTAGTATTTACATACCAACCACTAAAAAGAACTGAGATTCTCGGATAAACTTCTCGTATTTAAGCGGGAATTTGTGTGTGTGTGTTTAAATCACCTTCCACAAGGCCCCGTTCACAAGTTTTATTTGGTCAGCCGGAGCTTAGTTGTAGCTGTAACTAAAACCCGGTCTGCAAATTAGCCGCCCTCCACTACGGGAGGCCTAAACGCGGATTCAGACGATCCCGACGCGAGTCTAGCCGGGTGGAAACAGGGTGAGGGCAAAAAAAAAAAAAAGGCGATCGATTCTCGGGGAAGGAATGGGGGGGGGGGTCCTCGGGTTCTGACGAGTGGTTAAAAATCCGCGGATCGCTCGTCTCCGTCCCGGGAAAATCCACTTGAGGGATCAGGTTGGCGCCCCCTGCTTGCCTCCCTCCCACAGCCGCCCCCCCTCCCTACAACCTTCCCGGTCTCTTGACCGTCGCCTAGCCAAGGGGCGGACCCAAGCGCTCGAGGCGCAGACTGGCCGCTTTCCCCGGGCGCATTGCGTAAATCGAGGACGGATCCGGCGCGCAGAAATACTCAACGTCCTTTCCCGGAGAGCGAAGAAGGGCGCCCGCGAGTCTTACCTGGCCGCCTGTCCCAGATCTGGGGAGGGGAGCCGGTCCCCCACCCACACACACACAAGTGATGCAGGGGGAAGAAGTGAAGTCTTTCTTTCCTTCCAGCCGCTTCTCTTTCTTACACCCCCCCTTTTGCCCCCCCGCCCCCTGGTTGGTAGCCGATCCGTCTCCACCTGGAGCAACCTCGGGGCCGCGCCTGCTTTCTGCCTTCGCCCGAGAGGGCCGCCCCCACCCCACCCGCCACCGCCGCCGCCGCTTTCTCCTCCTCGCCTTTGCGCCCCAAATTTCTGCAAGCAGAAGGACCTGCAGGAGGAGAACAGCGGCGGCGGCGGCAAGGAGAGCGCGCGTAAATCCGGCGCGGCTCTGCGCTCCACAGCGCCTTAAAACCTGTCCCAGGTAAAACCTCCGGGCGGGAGGAGGAGGAGGAGGAGGAGAAGGGGAAGGGAGTTTTATCAAACCGCAAAAAAAAAAAAAAGGGTGGTGATGGTGGAGGCTGGAAAGCCAGCCTAGGATCTGCTGCCCTGGGTGCAACCCTCTCCCGCCCGCCAGACTTGACTTCCGAACAAATCTTGGTTAGGATCTCAAGGAGCGGAGGGGCTCTGGCGACCAGCTACCTGAACACCTGCTGCACGGTGGAGGGGGAGGAGGGGGAAGGAAAGAGCTGCTCGGGACCCAGCCGCTAAACAAAAGCGATCTGCGCGGCTGGTTGCCACCCATCCCCGCGGGCGGGCACGCCCCAATCCAGAGAGAGAGAGAGAGAGAGACGGGAGGGCGTGATCCGCGCACTTACACACACTTTTCCTGAGCCTTTGAAGACTTGGTTGACGGTCCCTCGGCACGGTACGGAGCGGGGGGAAGGGGAGGGTAGATCGAATGATGCCCTATCCTCTCTCCTCCTTATCATCATCATCATCACTGCCATCATATCATCATCATTACCCCTCCATTATATCATCATCATCATCATCAGGAATCGGACCGTCCTGGTGGAGCCACGACCCTTTTATTTCTTGCCCACCAAAGCAGGGTAGTAGTACCGTAGGCTACAGCTCCCGGCCACGGCCGTCTCCGAAAAATTGGTGGGGGGGATTGAATTTGCAACCTCGCTTCGTCTCTCCGGCGCGCAAAGTAAGACGCTGCGGGGTTCGCAGAGTTTCCCCCCAGTTTTAAGGTGAGGGGGGGGGGACATCTGCGAGGTTCCGGCGCTGGTTTCCCCACCCCCCAGCGCGCAAACCCGACGCCCGGCTGGGATGAGATCTTAAGGGAAGGCGGCGCGAATCTGTGCGGTGGGACAGTTAGCGGTGGGTGGGTTGGTTGGTTGATGGGAGAAGGGATCTGTTTCAGTTAAGTCGGATTTGGCGGCTTTGACTGTCCGGTGAACGAGAAAGAAAAAGACTGGGATGGCTTGATACCCGATTAAAGTAAAATAAACCCTTAATGCCCTTCTTGGTCTTGATTTTGGGCTAAGGCTGGAACGAACGAAGAATAATAATCATTTTAACTGCTCCCGACAGATTTTGTATAGATTAATGAAAGGGGTATGTAGATGAAAAGCAAGTTAAATTTTAAGCAAAGGTATTTCCCTGCGCCGCTTTACTACACCTCATGAAAAAAATGGGTTTGGTGCTGACTTTTGAACAAAATTCCTTTTTAAAACAATTGGATTTACACAGATACTTTTATAATCCGGATGCATTCTAAGGTTCCCTTATGGTTCTGGAATGCACCTGATCCGGAACTGAATTTGGGGATGCTGGCTTTCTGGGACAAAAATAAATGCCAGCTGAATGCATTTGTTCCACATTTGGGATGTTCAAATAGTATGTTCAGCCCGGATGTGACCAGGCTCCTCTCTAGGACAGCAATAATGTTAAATTAGTTTAGTGGGGCAAATTTGAAGGAAAAAAATTGATAACAATAGCAGTTATGTTTGGGTGAGATAGACAGTGCATTTGAATTTTTATGGGGCATTCAATCCCAATGTTAAATAAAGTGAATTGATTACTTGTGTATTTTCATATGTTTTTGAAAATTAATTAGTCCTGTAAAAGTGTGCATCAATACTACAATATTCCCAAAGGAGAAACAAAAATATGTGTTCTTGGTTTTTAGACAGTGCACATATAGGGGTGATCTTAGACAAAACCCTCTTCTGTGTTTCAAGGAAGGAAAATTCTAATTTGCAGTTGTAAGGAGTGCAAAGGAGTATTCCAAATAATCAGGCTTTTCTTATCAAAACTGTTTAAATTCATTAAGGTTGATATTCTGATTTTACCAGCCCTCCACCAATTTTTTTAAAAAAACATTTGTGCTTGGGGTTTTCACTTTCCTTTCCAAAACCTAGTGGGTTTTGTTTTTTTTTATTTTCAATTTGAGAAAAAATTGAAAGTCTAGAAAGCACTAGCACATGTAACACAAAGGTGAAAATAGGTAAAGGACACGAACTAAAAATAAAATGGGAGAAAACACTGAGCAGCCTTTGGTTCCTGTATTGAGACTTTTGTAGGTACAGAGATTTGTCAAAAGTTAACAGTGCTTACATGTCTAGGCTGCAGTCTTGTATAAATTCTACAGAGCCATGCAAATGTAATCTTTAGCTTGCTCTGAGCTGACTTTTAAAATTTGATTCTGTAAAACCACGATAACTTCCTATTTCAAATTTAGTTTCGAAACAGTGTAAAATAGCATGGCTATTTATGGTGATCTGCTTTTTTCAGTGGAAATGCTTGATTTCTCAGAATATCACTGACCATCCCTGAGACTTTGTTACAAGACTTTCTAGCTTCCCTCAGCGAAACAAAGATGCTTTCCCTGCTAATAACCATTAACAACCATTGTTGCATTAAAGACATGATGCTATAGACATCAACATGTGGCTAAGTCTCAGAATAACAGATTGGAGGTCTTCTAGTTCAACCCCCTGTCCAAAGAGGAAACCCTGTAGCATTTCAGACAAATGGTTGTCCAATTTCTTCTTTAAAATCTCCAGTGTTAAAACATCTACAACTTCTGGAGACAAGTCGTTCCATTGATTAATTGTTCTAACTGTCAAGCAATTTCTCCTTAGTTCTAAGTTGCTTCTCTCCTTGATTAGTTTCCATCCATTGCTTCTTGTCCTGCCTTCAGGTGCTTTGGAGAATAGATTGACCCCCCCTCTTCTGCAATCCTAATTGCAAAATGGAAGAATCAGCAACTCTCCCAATGGATTTAGAAGGGACAATACGTGTGTTCCTTGAAAAAGAGCTGCAGCTAAAATACTGTGTTCAGCTCCTGTGTTCAGTGTTCTGTAGTAGGGGTGATTAGAATGTCAGCCTAAAGGTATAATTGTCAACCTCATCCTTCAGTTTTTCAGCAGTCTAGGATGGTATCCAAACGGATATGCTAAACAGTTCATTTAGCAAGCTGAAAAATGAATGTTAGAAATGACTGTTGTGCTGTACGTACATTTTTTGAGAATACACTTTAAGGTTTTACCAATAGAAATTCATTTTGAGTTTTGTTCAAAATGAGACAACAATGATTGTGCTCTGAATTCACTTTTTAAAGAAGAGATACACCATTGTGTGTTTTTATAAATTCTACGCTAATAATTGAATTGTATCACATACGTTTTGGAGGTCCTTCACTTGCATTTGTTTTTCTTTAGTTGACTTCAGTAATTGGCGTATAACTATGTTAGGGTTACTTATTACTATATTAATAGTTTATGTAGGTACCTCTTGGTCATTTAGCAAGATGCATTTCAAAAATATTGATTTTTTAAAATGATATTTTTAACATTCTTTCTTTAAAGGCTAAAGGGATGTATTTTTTAAAGCTATCTAATGGGATCTTTTACAACTTCTAAAAGGCACTGAAGATCATAAATATTTAATTTTCTTCTAGAAGAAGCTTGTACTGTTGGTTTTTTATTTATATAGCTTAAGCTATTGTAGGGGTCTAATCTGTTTGGTCTGGTGTTTTATGATTTTACATTTTTATAAACCATCCAGAGAAAAATAATGTGCTACATTAAATATTTTGGTAAATATATTATAAAAGAGACAAAAAGGTACATCCAATGATGCTTATACACAACCTACAGAAAGCAAAAAGATTTTTCAATAAAAAAATTTCTTGTCAGGAAGCTATTTACGGTATGATAAATGTGAATATTGGGCTCTCTGAATAGGATAAATTAAAAAGGAACTTTATAGGTGAAGCGGAACAGTGTTAAATAAGGAATTACTGAAAAAGAAATTAATTTTAAGTGCTTTCCTTAGTGCTAGCAAGAATTTATTTTAGTTCTTATGCCAAACTGGCAATTATTTTGATCAGAAATTTTCCGGAGACCTGCAGTTTTCAAAGTCTATCTTTTATATTAACACTGGAAGTTTTGCAGGAAGCTTTAAAGACACAAGCCTCTGTTTTAGAGGAAAAAAATACTTCTGTCTTTGAAGAAAAAATGTGGGATGTGGCTGAAGAGATGGCAGAAATTAAAGAGGTGATTCAAATTCGAAATTTCAGGGTCTGAAAGCATCAGGGTGAAGAAGATGAAGATATGTCTAAGAACATTAACAGATCATAGCCCGGTTTGGATGGAACTGGAACATGAAAAGGGACCCAGGAGGTCCTGGAGGTTAAATGAAAATTTGTTTAGATATGAGGAAAATGTGAAAGAATGTAAAAAAATTTTGAAATAATTTTTTGTTATGAATATGCATAAAGGTACATCTATGGAAGTGGTATGGGATGCAAGCAAAGCATATATGAGAGGTATTTTAATATATTTGAATAATAAACACAGACGTAGACAGGAAAAAAACGGATTGATTTAGAAGAGGAAATAAAAAAGAGAGAGCAAGTATTAACATTGAACCCAGCAGATGAGAAAACAAAAGAAGCAATTAATTTATTGCGAGGGCAATTTAATATGGCACAAAGTATTGAGGAACCAATAATGATGGAAACGTGGGAAAAAATATGGGTTAGAAACGTAAAATTTATGCAAGCCCAAAACTTGAGAGAAAATTTTTATAAAATGTTTTATAGATGGCATCTAGATCCTAAAAAGTTAGCTTGTATGTATCCAGGTTTACAATCCAAGTGTTGGAGATGTAAGTGTGATGATGCCACGTATTATCATATATGGTGGACATGTAAAAAAATCAAGGCATTTTGGATTAAAATTTGGTGGATTATGCAAAATATTCTTAAAAAGAAGATAAAGTTTACCCCACAGTTGTTTTTATTGGGTATAATTACAGATTGTACGGTTATAGAGACCAATTTGATTTTGAACTTAATAACCGCAGCCTGACTTTTGGTGGCGCAGTACTGGAAGAAGGAAGATCTACCTACTATTGAAGAATGGACACTAAAAGTAGTGAATTTAGCGGAGATGGCTAAAATTTCAGCATATTTGAAGGATCACTCAAATGAAAGATATATATTGGAATGGAGAAGATGGATTGACTATATTCAAAATAAATATGGGACTAAAAAGTTTCAAATAGCTTATGAAATGAAAAAAAAGATATTTAAGGGAATTTTTATATTTAGTCATGCAAAGGGGAGTTAAAGTGCAAGAGGGAGATAAGAGTTTATAGATAGTTTGCATATGTTAGCTTATGTTTGTTAAATGCTATACCCTGTATTTTGCTCTGGGAAGTCCAGGGGGGAGGAGGGTTGGGTTGGGAGTGGGGAGGAGGGGTGGGAAAATAGTTTGTAAATTTTTTTTAAAAAAAACTTTTCAATAAAAAAAAGTCTATCTTTTTATTATTGTTTTCAATCTTTTGATAGAATGTTCATACTAGTTCTAAACCTTACTGAGAATAAGACAATAATAGGGTAGATCTAATAAATCTTACATGGAGTAGATTCAAGAACAAAAATGCAAACTTGGCATGTAAGACAACTTTGAGCCCAAGATAGAATCTTATGCTTTACAAAGATTTTGTTCTGATCATGCTAGTCTTGGTTACCATCCACCATTCAATTATAGCTGGAGAAAAGATACAAGATCCTTGCATTAGGTTTCATGCATACCAGTTATAACAGTTCTCTTATTATTGAAGACTGTATTCAATTTACTTTTAATTCAGTTATTTGGTACTGTTTTAAATTCTGTCCTTGTACCTGCCTTCAAGATCTGGAACATAATGGACTCAGTTCACTGTGATGATAAGGAAGGAGGTAAACTTGATAACTATTTCCAGGGGAAGGAAAAATTTAGCTTCCAAATTGGATATCCTTCCTTCCTTCCTTCCTTCCTTCCTTCCTTCCTTCCTTCCTTCCTTCCTTCCCTCCCTCCCTCCCTCCCTCCCTTCTTCCTTCCTTCCTTTCTTTTCCTTTTCCTTTTTTCCACTCCTTCCTCACTCACTCCCTTCCTCCCTCTTTTCCAGTCCTCCTTTCCTTTTCCTTTTCCTTTTTTCCACTCCATCCTCACTCACTCCCTTCCTCTTTTCCAGTCTTTCCTTCCTTCTTCCTTTTTTTCACTCCTTCCTCCCTCCCTTCCTTGCCTTTTTTCCTTCCTTCCTTCCTTTTTTCCATTCCATCCATCCATCATCCATCCATCCATCCATCCATCCATCCATCCATCCATCCTTGTGCTCTGACGTAGTAGCTTCAGGTTTGCAGCAACGAAGTATTGACATTGCTGACATTGACATGGCCAGCATGACATGGAAAATGCCCACTCCTTGTACCCAGTACTAACTGTTCAGTTAATGACTGATACTGTTGATACCACCTCCCCAAGGAGATAGGAAGAGTTCCACCAGTTGACTAATCTGCTCTCTCTTGCAGGCCATCTAGTACTGTTAGCTCCAAACCTACAAAAAATCTAAGAGGATCAAAGGGATGTAACACGGGAAAACTGGTATGCCTGAATGTAAACCCCAATAATGAGATGATCTTTTATTCTAGAAGAATAGAGAATGATCTTTTATTCTAGAAGAATAATCCTTTATTCCAGAAGAAAAGGCAATCAGGAATATCTCTCTCTGGTTAAAGGCTACGAAGGGAAAAATATTATGGAGGCTTGTTGTAGGAGGATGGCATGTTTGTCGATCGTGGCAAAAAAAATCAGCTTGGAAGCATCTTTTATGACTAGCAAGTTTTATTAAAAGTGTAAACTTTCAAGAGCTGCTGTGGATTTTGTTAGAAGCATTGAGTATATGCTATGCTATTCCTCAAAACTTCTATCTCTAAAATTTTATTAAAGCAGGCAGCCATAACGGAGAAGCGCGTTGCTTCCTTCAATTAGAATTTAATTATAATTTTAGGCACTGCCAATAACAAAATGAAAGGATATTTATCTTGGACTGCCTTACATGTTGGATGGAATGGATAGTAAATCCTGCCTCATGTTTAATTTATTCAGACTTAAGGTCTTCAGGATACATATCTACATGAAAACTATAAACAAACTTTTAGAATCCACTAAATTGACTTGTTTAACTCTCAATAACATTGGAATTTAAAAAGCCTTAAATTGTACATTTTTCCTTTGGGGAAGCATTATTGTTATTATTATTAATTCTTTAATTCACTTCCTATATTGTACCCCTCTTGACACTTGAGAGTGTTCTCAGTTCTAGAAACGTTTGCTAGCTGAATACAAAAACCCTCCTCTTTATCCTTGCTATAATTCCTATAAATAGACATTTTAATTATGAGCTAATTTTTTATTGTCTGAGTTTGAATAGAAAGGTACTGTTTATAAGATGGGAGGATGGGAAGGCAAGTTCCTAAAGATGTAAACATTTTCATTTAAGAAATTATTTTAGTAATCATTTTTGCCAAGCAAGCAAAAGTACTGTAACATAAAATGAAAATGCGAACACAATTAAATAAAGATCTAAAACAACTGATTCAGCAACATTTTTTGCAGTAAAATACATGGTTTAATTTGGGGATCATGGAGCAGCATATCTTTTTATTTGCTCATTTTATCTTGATGGTTCTAGACAACAAACACATTGTGGAAAATAGATCCTTCATTTTTCCATTAGCATGTCTTAAATGTTATTGTGCATATGTTGTGCGTATGTTTTTGTGAACAGTCATGGAATGGATTTTTTAAATTTCAAAAATGGTTCATCGTGCAAAAACTCAGACAATTACATTCTACTTCCCTGGTTTTTTAAAATTGTTATATAAATGTAGAGAAGAGATTTTGGTTTAACAGCAATTTTATTAGAATGTATTTGGAATTTCAAACCTAAATATATAAATACTCAGAAGATCTGATCTGTCTGCTCTATATGGATTCTCTCTCTTTTTTTTTTCCAGACATGAAATTTTTGGATCTGGCAATCTTGCTTCAGAATTCAATTCAAAAAGTCAAATAAAGTTTTGAGTTGCAGACACAGCAGTGCTAAATCTGTGCTGATTCCAGTTTCCAGATCTTCGTCTTAGCCTTGCCACATGCAGAAGCCACTTCTGAAATAAGGAAATATACATTTCTACCTTCTGGGAGATGTGGTTTTCTCTCTTTCAGGCTGAAGGCTCCTGTGTTTAGCTGTAGATCTGTAACTGAACATCTATTCTAAGGGCCAGTTCTCACATGCACGCAGTGCCATCAGTGAATCATCATTTGATGATTCAGCACTTTGATGACTCATAGATGGCTTGCCAACCAATTTTGCTGACACTTTTTGCCACAGGGATCAAGCGAAGATATTTTTAATTTAAGGAAAGCTTTATCGGTCAGTAGTTATTCACTTGAAAAGCATAGGGGTGTTGGCTTGCAGTGAAGGCCATATGGCGCGAGTTTTATTTTATTTGACTCCCCAACTCCAAACTTGGCACCTTGCAATATAAAAAATGATAAGATAAATTCAAAATGAAAAATACAATAAGGGAACTAGGTCAGCAGTGAGCAGTTTTCTTTGCCAAGCAAGCTAACAAACCATATTCAAAATTTGAGATTGGGTTAATGTTGTGTACATGATAACACATATGAACTACCATCCATTCTTGTCTTTTTTGTCCCTCAGTGCAGGGAACAGTAGAAAGACAAAAGAGCCTTGGTAGTACAGTGGTCTAAGGCACCCTGTTATTAAGCTGGTTATTAAGACCAGCTGCCTGCAATTACTGCAGGTTCGAATCTCGCCAAGGCTCAAGGTTGATTCAGCCTTCTATCCTTTCTAAGGTAGGTAAAATGAGGACCCAGATTGTGGGGGCAATAAGCTGACTTTGTATAAATATACAAAAGGATGAAGGCTATTGCTGAGCACATTGTAAGCTGCCCTGAGTCTCCGGAGAAGGGCGGCATATAAATCAAATTTAAAAAAAAAAATGCATGTATGCCTATCTGAACATACACGTAACTGCTGTGTGTATATGATAATGATGAGTATAAACATCTATTAAAATGAACAACCTGATGCCTTCATACAATTCTTGAGACTCCTGTTGACGGCCTTCAAAAATTTGATTTTGCTGAAAACCATTACTCCTTCTTGCCCTGTTAAGGTCGAGAATAGACGGAACCTCTCATTCCATAAAATAGAATGAAAAAAGAAACTGTCTAAAAAAAAGAAAGAAACAGCATCCAATTCCCCAAATGTACAAATGCCTATATGTGGAAGAGGGCTCTACTGTTGTAGTCCATGTGCTGATGTCAGTCCCAGGAATCTTGGTATCAGTTGAAGAAATCAGCTCCATGCATTCAAACGTGATTATGTTTTACCTGCTTCCTCTCTTATACTCATGTAAATTAGGGGGATTCCCATCAACCATTTTTCACATTTCTCCATTGTTTGGGCAAATATTAGGCAAAGTTCCCTTCCTCGTTGCTTTGGCAATGGATCCTTCCTTTCTTTTTAAGGTCATCTTCTTTATTATCAAAACATCCTCAAAAAGATTAAGTGCAATATTGAAGAAACATCTCATCTCTGGTAGACATGAATGTACTGCATGCTTGTTCAACATCATGTACAGAGAAAAGTGTCCCTAAGAAACATTTACTGAAAGCTGGGGTTGCACCCACAACTGGCAAGTGTTCCACTTTGTATAGAATATATTCAGTCCTTGAACTGATACAGATTCCTCATTCTATCTCTAAGCCAATGTATGAACTATAGACAAACTCCTTAATGCCACAAGTGATTCATTTATAAAGTCAAAGATGACAAGCTGATGGATTTACATGAATTATAAGTATACTCCTAAGCCAGCAAGTGTTCCCCAAGTGACTTTAATCAGCAAACATGTAGTAATTTATTTACAGTAATTTATTTCCCTGTTTTTCTAGCAGGGAAATAAGTTCTTCTCCTGCAAATCCTGTGTTTCCCCAAAAATAAGACCCAGTCATATTTTCTTTTCAGACCCAAAATAAGCACCAGGTCTTATTTTGGGGGGATGTCTTATCCACTTACCTTAGGACCTCCGCAGCCATGCCTCCCACGCCCTGACACCTATTGCACTGCTGCCCAATTTCTGTAGCTGCTTGTGGCACATTGCACTGGTGCTGCCACTCACGGCAGGAGGCTGTGTGGTGTGTTGTGCCATTGTGCATGCAAGTGCATGCAATGAGCTTTGCGACATTCTGCCACAAGCAGCTACAGGATAAGTTGGGCAGCGGCATGACGGGTCAGGGCGCAGGAGGCCTGGCTGCGGCAGTCCTAAGGTATGTGAGTGTGGGGCTCGTGGGGCAGCTCCACCCTGCCCTAGCTTGATTTTTACGCCTGCTCCTTGTACAACCAGAGCTTAATTAGGGCTTATTTTTGGGTAGGGCTTATATTAGGCACAGCTGTGAAAATAGGGCTAGAGTTTGTTTTCAGGGTAGGTCATATTTTCAGGGAAACAGGGTAAAACTATATTTTTGCCAGTTTACATATTTTATCTCTCCCTTGTTTGCAGTGTTTTGCATCTGACCAACATTATATAGCTGAATTGTTGCTCAGTTTGTGCAACACCATAAAATGTGACACTAGACCTATTCCTATTTATGGTAGCCTTAAAAATATGGTAGTCCCTAAAAATTTCAGGAAATCCAAAAAAATTTCTTAACATAACAAACACTATCTCTAGTTGCTTTCTTAATCTAATATCCTCTAGATATGTTGGGAGAAGCAGTGTTTCCAATCAGGGTGGACAAAGTTGACTTGTTGAATGGATGAGTTGGGCAAAATGTAGGGGAGGAGAAGAACTATAATCACACTCTAAGAAAGTCACCATCTTCTTTACGGTGGACATTTTAAGTCCAATGATTTCCTCGCAAACTTTTTTTTTCTGGAGGAGTGAAAAATGGCCTTTAAAATGGATCTAATAGAAAATTCCAGTGGATATACTTCGTCATGCAGACAAGCCTTCATTAACAGGGTGGTGTGTTCAGCATCCCTTTGGGAGGGATGTAATCCATGGTCATGTGATAATAACCTTGAGCTCTGGCCAAACATTGTTGAGTTTCTCATGCTACATCTGCCCCTGCCTGTTAAAATATCTGCCTGGATATCCTGCCCACCTGACAGTTCGAAAGCATGTAAAGGCAAGTAGATAAATAGGTACCACTTCAGTGGGAAGGCAACACCATTTTTCTCTGGTGTATAGTCATGCCAGCCGCATGACCCAGGAAATTGTCTTTGGACAATACTGGCTCCCTCGGCCAAGAAATGGAGATGAGCACCCTGCCTTAAATTCGGACATGACTGGACAGAGAAACCTTTATCTTTATATCTAGCTGGCTTTATATTAACCTAAAAATATTTCCCCTTGCCTGCTTCACTGGACTAGAAAAAAAAAGGCATGGATAGGGTTTTTTTTATTTCACACATGGCAATTTTAAAAATTTTAGCAAGGGGTTCTCTGCCCGGTTGCTGGGTGGGTGTGGCCATGGTGGGCATGGCCTAGTCAGCCTCCTACACCATGGTGTGAGGGCATTTTTGCACTACCTGGGCTCCCAAGGCTTTCCTCGAGCCTCAGGGAAGGCGAAAACGGCCTCCCCAGGCTCCCAAGGCCAGAAACGGGTTCATATCCAGACTTTCTGAACTTCCGGTAGGCCTGTTTTTTGCCCTCTCCGAGCCTCCGCGTGCGCCCTGTACTTAGCTGAATCTAAAATGGGCCATGCGGGGACTCCTGGGAGGGGAGGGGCAGGGTGGGCAGGGCTAACCAGGAGTGGGATTTGGAGATTCTCCGAACTACACAGAATCTTAGCTAGAAGTTCTCCTGAACTCCTGCGAACCCCCAGCAGCCCACCCCTGGTAGATCAGCCTGAGCCTGGACAGCTTATTTCTTAACAAAGCTATGCCATCAAATCCATTCAAGGGAATACATACGCTATGCCTGTAATTTCGGAGGCTGTCAAACCCTTGTTGCTAAATACATCATAGATCTTTAAGATACTGGAATATATGAGTTGATCTCCTAGATCAGACCTAACTAGTACATCAAATCAAGGCATTGCATTTACGCTAAGGGAGTCAAACTTGGTATCTGGCATCTGTAGGGAACCTCCCAGATTGAAGATTAAGTTTTACAAGTGGTAACTTCTCCATAGCTGGTCATGCAAGTTTTACGATCCCTTTGCAGAAAATCCAAATATACTACTATGTATAACAGCCCATCTAGGCGTCTTCACTGATACCTCCTATAATTCCCACATAGAGTGAAATTTATAGGGAGCTATAGTCCAATATAGCTGGGGGGAAACTGAGTTATAAATGAAGCAGTGAGGTTTACACCAATCACAGCTCAATAATCTATGCCATACATACATTTATGAACAAACAATAGTTGCCACTATTCTTTTAATTATAGTGTGATATATTTGCAATATACCACCCTTTCTTATTAAACTGCCTGAGTTAGTTAAGATCATAAAATACCTATTAAAATATCAAATACCTGATGAAATTGTCCAAAATCAAGTAAGACTAGGAAAAAAATAAACCCTCTAAAATTATAGCCAGATTGTTGCATTCAAAATGCAAATTCGAACTCGGGATAGCTGAGAGCAAATCAGAATTCTGGTAGACAACTGCTTAATTGTTTTTTTAATGGCTCCTTTTGAAAAGTCACCACTAAGAAGCATACCTGCATTACCCTTTTGATATGAATGCATACAAGAATATGGGTTCAGAATTTAACCCAGAGTCGATAGCAGAATTATTTTGGAGGATTTAAGTGTGGTTCATAAATAATCCTTTATTTTCAAGATAAACCTTTATAAAGTTCAGCATTTCCAAAAGCACAAAAGATATTAAAATATAAAAATTCCCTTGTCCAACTCTTGCTGACTACATGGACACATAAGTACACGTATTTTTCTGAACACCCATCTATGTAATTTTTTTTTTCAACTTCCCAACTTCCCAGTCTAGCCCGAGGTTTACTGGTGTTCAGCTCTCCATCCATTAACCAGATATAATGCAATCAAAGTTGGATAGGTGCTGTTTTTAGATTTCAAGTTGTCGTAAGTCATAACCTCATAGTGAAACTCAAATGACCTTCATTTTGGACCTACATAAAAATCTGATAACCTGATTAATTAAAAAAAGAGAAGATTGTTCCAAACTCAAGAATCCAGACAGGATCTTTTTTCCTTTGTTCTTTTTTGGCATGTCTGGAATCCAGCTATTGTGGATTCATTTGTCTTGGAATGTGGTTGCAAGAACTGAACATGCATAAGCTATAAATCTACCTGTGCATTTTAATTGAAAAGTAATTTTCAAATATTTTAAATTAAAACACACACACATGCATACATTTCCTAACATTTTAGACACTTTCCAAAAACATACTCAGCCATAAATAATTGCATGCTGGGTAAATGAATCACGTTCTTAGGTATGCAGTCAACCATTTGTCAGAATAGATGGAGATTAGCATTTTACACCCTTCTGAAGACAGCATTCCTGTTTGGTACCACATGGGAAGCTGCTAGAGAAACTGAACTGAGCTGAGAAACAGATGAATTATCTGTGGATTAAGTGATACCACTGAAAAGTTCAGATTGCTTCCATGCTTTAAGATCCCATCTGATTTACTTGGTCTAATCACTTTGAAATATAATTGAAATTGGAAGTGAATATTATTTCTGGTAAAAACCAATTCCACAATTTGCTGTTTTGTGCCAAAGCACAGTTTATTGTTTACCTTGAATCTTCTACTACTGAAATATACTGGGAGAGTCTGGATTTTAATATTGGTAGAAAGTTTTCTACCTAAATAGTTTCTCTGCACCATCTACAAATTTATTAACCTCTTTCAAGTGTCTCTTCTTTTATTTGCCTTTTTTCTAAGCTAAATCACACCAAAGTACTGTGGGCTGAGCTTTTGTTGATTCTGTATCCTTTTAAAAAATATTTTTGATATTCATTGCAGAGAATTGTCAAGCATGGTAGATTTGGTTAAAGACAGCATCACAGTGACAATTTTGCTACCCATTTCTCTTCTAATAATCATGAAAAGGCATTTCCTCTTGACTCCCAACAAGTATAAACTAGATTTATATATCCATTCAACTATATACTAAAATTCTTTTCTGTAAATACTCAAAAGATGTCTCATATCCCATCAGCATACAGATAAAATAAATCCCTTTTTACGACCCCATAATCCCTTAATTCGGGCTAGAGTCGGGGTGACTGGATTGAGTTGAGCCGGATGCCCTTCCTGATGCCACGTGGTGTTCGCAGCATATATTTTTTCTTTGCACCCCAGGAGAGAAATATCTGCCACTACCTGGGATCGAATTCTCAACCATCCAAGTGGGAGGTGAGTGTTTTCACCACTAGTCCACCACACCATTCCCCATCAGCATACAGAAAAAGTTAGGATTTTTGTCTCCATGTGTCATTTTACATTTGTTTGCATTGAATCCCATGTACTCTTTTAATGCTCATTCATCTCCTAATCTAGGGAAAGTCTTTTTGAAGTCCCTGGCTCTCGTTTTCCATTTAACCATCCTAGATAATTTGGTATCATTGACAAAACCATCTCAGCGTCCAGCATTAATGCCAGGTCTTTTATTATTCAATGGTTCTTAAGTTAATCATGACCAAGTGATTAACTTTCAGTGATTCCATTCTAAACAGAACTGGTTCTGTTTATTCATACTAGCTAGGTTATGTTGGATGATAATGTCTTGCTATATTGTTTGCCTTTGTCAATGTTCTGGATGTTGAAAGCAAAAGGTCAAATGACCTATTAAATCCCTACAATTAAACACAGCTTTCATAAGTAAAAGCCAACATAATACATTCTTAGGGTTTTTATTAACAAACGTAACAATTCTGTTTTCAGGAGCTAAAGCATCTTTTTCATGTAATGAGAGTTGCTAAGGTGTCCTGAACCTAGATTAATATAATAATTAGTATAAAAAGGCACATATATACACCTTCCTGCATATGCCCTGTATTAAACTAAATTCCACATTGTCATATACCCATAGGAACATTATTTCAGTAACATGCATGTCAATAAACAGATGTATATTTATTCAAAATCACTTTCACTGAATAAGATTTAAAATATGGTCTACAATTTAATTACTAAGCAAGCTCTTACTTGCCACTGCCTTTTACCATCTTCAGTTACACTTATATGCAGGGCCGGATTTTCCTATAGGCTAACTAGGCTTCAGCCTAGGGCCTCAAGATCAAGAAGGGGCCTCAAGATCAAGAGAGGCCTATGAAGTGGTTCGGGAATAACGAGAGGCACAAGCAAGCAAGTGACAACAGCTCTTTAATATACAGTGAGACTTCAGCAAAAAACTCAGAGGCTGCAGTCCTCCTTATATACAATCCTGGAGAGACTGTCAGCCAATCAGAAACGTAAGCAGGTTTGAAACTCCCGCTTAAAAGTATCAATACATAACACCCCTCCCTTCCCAGAAGGCACTGACACTCAAAAATTAACATATGTACAAACAAAGTCTCGCAGGTGCTTAGGCTGAGTTCTCGCCCTAGTTGACCTGCGCAGTTCAGTGTTTGGTGAGGCGTCGAGCTGGTCGGAGGGACTCTTTGTCTCTCCCGGCTCCGCCAATGGAACCTCCTGGATTTTGTCCGGGGCGTGGTTATCCCCGGCTGGGAGTGGCGACTCGCTAGGGCGGCGCTGGAACCAGGGCTTGTCAGCTAAGTATTCTCGCGGCCCCGGGCTTGAGTTAGCTGTTTTGGAGAAGTGGTCATAGTTAGGCTCGGACATGTCTGCGTTGATATTTGCCTCGCCAACCACCCGTTTCCTCAGTTGGTCTATGTGGCGCTTCCAGAGTCTATCTACCCCCACGTCCACCGTGTATGATTTTGGGCCTGTTATTCCCACTATGGTTCCGGCAACCCACAGAGGACCGCTGGCATAATTGCGAGCGAACACCGGGGACCCGACCTGAAACTGCCTTAAGCCACAGGTCTCTCCCTTAAAGTTTTCGTGCGAATAGTTAGGTTGAAGCCTGTCCAACACACACCGGAGCTTTCTCCCCATGAGGAGCTCTGCTGGGCTTCTCCCAGTTGCTGTGCATGGTGATGCATGCTGAACCGCAAGGAATTGATCTATCCTGGCCTGCCAGTCCCCATTGTCTAATCTGGACAGTGCTTCCTTGGCTGTCCTGACAAATCGTTCAGCCAATCCGTTGGAAGCCGGGTGAAATGGGGCTGATAGGGCATGGCGAATCCCCAGGCCGGCTAAGTAGCCTTCGAAAAGGGTCGCTGTAAATTGGGGCCCATTGTCCGATACCAAGGTATCAGGCAGGCCGTGGGTGGCGAACAACTTTCTTAGGGCCTTGATAACCGCTTCGGCCGTTGTGGATGGCATTAATACAATTTCGAGCCATTTTGAGAAGGCATCCACTACTATTAAGAACGTTTGGCCATGGAACGGGCCGGCAAAATCAATGTGGATCCTCCCCCATGGGCCTTTTGGTTTCTCCCACTCTCGGATGGGCGCTACTGGGGGATCGGGGCGAGACTCCTGGCAGGGCCTGCACTTCCCCACCCACTCGGAAATGACCTGGTCCATGTTGGGCCACCAGACATAGCTGCGGGCTAAGCACTTCATCCGAACGATGCCAGGATGCCCTTCGTGCAATAATTCTAAAACTCTATCTCGTAGTTTTGCTGGAATTACCACTCTGTCACCCCACAGTAAGCACCCCCCTTGCGTAAACAGTTCATTTCGTTTGTTGGCAAAACCTTGGTACTCCTCCCCGACCACCTTGTCCGGCCACCCTTTCAAAACCCAACCCATAACAGTCCGGATAACAGGGTCTCTATTTGATGCCTTCGCCACCTCGCCGGAGGAGATGGGCCCCAAGGTTAACGTGTCCAACAACAGGACGGAGGTTTCCGGTGTTGGGTTGTCCAGCAGGTCGGGAAGGGGGCAACGGCTAAGGGCATCCGCATGACCCAGGGTCCGCCCAGGCCGATGGACGAGCTGGTACGAGTAGGCCGATAAGAAAATCGCCCATCTAGTTAAACGGGGGGAGAGGGCAGCGGGGGTTGGCCTGTCGCCTGCTAGCAGTCCTAGCAACGGTCTATGGTCAGTCACAAGTTCGAATTTTCGGCCATAGAGGTATTCGTGGAACTTCTTAACCCCCGCAATCGCAGCCAGAGCCTCTCTGTCCAATTGGCTATAGTTTCGTTCTGTGCTGGACAGAGTTCGGGAGTAGAAGGCAATGGGTGCCTCTAGGCCGTTCGGCAGTCTATGGCCTAGGACGGCACCAACTCCTACGGGGGAGGCGTCGCAAACTAAGACGAGCGGCAGCTCTGCATTGTATTGGATCAGGAAACTGTCCTCAGATAGAAGTTTTTTTACTGCCTCAAAAGCGGCCGCTTGCGGTTTCCCCCAGACCCATGGTACATTCTTCCCTAAGAGTTTGTGAAGGGGATCAGCGACCGTGGCCTTGTCTCTTAGGAACATTGAGTAGAAATTTAGCAGTCCAAGGAAGGCTTGGAGCTCAGCTTTGGATTTGGGGGCTGGTGCGCTTTTGATGGCCCTCACCTTGCTTTCGGTAGGGTGGATGCCTGTGCCGTCCACCCTGTACCCCAGAAATTCTACCGAGGGAACCGCTATCCTGCATTTGTTCTTTTTAAGTCTTAGACCCGCTTCTCTGAATCTGGACAGGACGTTCCGTACCCTGTCCCCTAGCTGGTGTTCGTCTTGGGCGCTGACTAAGACGTCATCGAAATAGGGGACTACTCCCGGAAGTCCTTGCAACAGGCGCTCCATGGTGCTTTGAAATAAGCCGGGTGCAACGCTCACCCCAAATTGGAGCCTGGTGCATTTAAATGCACCCCTGTGAGTCACGATCGTTTGCGCCTCTGCCGTGGCGTCGTCGACCGGTAACTGTTGATAGGCTTGGGCCAGGTCTAATTTAGCAAAAATTTTTCCGGGGCCCAGGGAGTGTAGTAGATGGTGCACGATCGGCACCGGATAGGCGCTCGGCTGCAAAGCCTTGTTGATCGTGCACTTGTAGTCGGCGCAAATTCTGATTGAGCCGTCGGACTTAACTGGGGTGACTATGGGGGTCTCCCACTTGGCATGGTCAACGGGAACCAACACCCCTTGCTTAATTAGTTTGTCCAGTTCTGCATCGATCTTTGGTTTCAATGCGAACGGCACTCTTCTGGCCTTTAGTCTTACTTGGGCTACGTTGGGGTCTAAGTTTAGTGAAATAGGGGTCCCCACATACTTGCCCAATGTGTCCCCGAAAACGTCCTGGAACTCGGACAGGAGGCTGTCTTTCAGGGTTGACTTGGACATCAGGTGGGCGCCGGTGAAGCCCATGCCAAGGGCTCGGAACCACCCCATGCCCAGGAGGCTCGGCAGCTGCTTCGTGACGATGGTCAGCGGCAGGTCTCTTTCGTAGTCTCCGTAGGTGACCCGGAACGTGCCCACGCCTTCGAGGGGGACTCGGTTCCCCTGGTAGTCTAGGATGCGCAGTCTCTGTCTGGAGAGTTGATCCTTCCGGAACGACGGCAGGAGGGTCTTTAGGGTTGTCCACGACATGATGGAGAGAGCTGATCCGGTGTCGATCTCCATCGAGCACGGTCTTCCGTTGATTTCGACCACCGTGCTGACTTTGTCCTCGACCGTTGTGCTGGCCTGGTCGATGTGTATGCTGCGGCCATCTCGCGGTTCAAATTCGCGCCGTTTTTTCGCGCCGCCTTCTCTCGTTGGCTGCTTCTGGCGCGCTGATTCCGGTTGGTTGCGGCGCTCACGTGGTTTGAGACTTCTGGGCAGAATGGCTCTGCAGACTCGCGCCAAGTGCCCTTTCTTCTCGCAACGCCTGCAAATAGCCTCTCTGTATTTGCAGGACAGTCTATCATGGTGCCCACCACAGCTGGGACAGCTTCGCCGGGGGCTGCCAGTGTCTTTTCTCCGGTGCTCTGTTCGGAAGACGTCCTCATCCGACTCGGACTCCGAGCTGGATCCGGCGTCTTCTCTGTGCACCGGGGCAGACTTGGGGCTGTCTTTGCTGGTCGGCGGACGCTGTAGCGTTTCAGCGGCCTTTGTGGAGGCTTCGTGAGCCCTGGCCTCGTCAAGGGCTCCGGCGAGCGTCAAATCAGGCTTGGCGAGCAGCCGCCGTTGCAGCCTAATGTCCCGAACACCACAGATCAGTTGCTCAAGCAACGCGTCATCCAAGTCTCTGTAGTCGCAATGAGTTGCGGCTTTTCTCAGGCTGGCCATGTACGCGCTGACCGGCTCTCCCTCTCGTTGGACGCGTTGCCTCAGTTGGTATCGCTGCACGAACTTGGAGGGGACCGGAGCGTAGTGAGCCCGGAGAGTTGCCATCAGGGTGTCCCATGAGACTGTTTGAACCGGCGTTGGCTCACACAGTGACTCGGCCATCTCGAACACGTCCGGTCCGCAGTGGCTTAGGAATAGGGCTCTCTTTCGATTAGCCGAGAGGCCCTGCATGTCGCTGGCTTCTAACGAGCATTCAAACCTCGTTAGGTACGAGACCCATTTTTCGCGGGTCGGATCAAAAGGCTTGGGCGGAACGTAGGCAGACATGTCTGGTATGTCTCCTGTGGTTCGCCTCGTCGCCTAGCTGAAGCTCGTGGTCTCACTGGTTGGCTTCTTGTAGCCTCAATCCCACCTTCGTCGCCAATGAAGTGGTTCGGGAATAACGAGAGGCACAAGCAAGCAAGTGACAACAGCTCTTTAATATACAGTGAGACTTCAGCAAAAAACTCAGAGGCTGCAGTCCTCCTTATATACAATCCTGGAGAGACTGTCAGCCAATCAGAAACGTAAGCAGGTTTGAAACTCCCGCTTAAAAGTATCAATACATAACAGCCTACATTCAAATTGTTAGCAAAATTAAAATTACACTTTCACTATAGGTGGAATAGCCTAGGGCCTCTTTTCATCTAAATCCGGCCCTGCTTATATGCAGTTGTTCAAATAAATAAATTAAAATAAAAGCAAGAGAAAAAGAGAAATCCATTTTTCTCCTTCCGAAAAAATCATCAAAAATAATTAGAAGAGGTACAGCCATATGCAGAAGTAAAAGAAGTGTTTAGTTTTGCGGCTGTATTGGAGTTGCTGTTTGTATTAGTATAAATTCATTCCAGGTATTTTGAATAATTACAGAAATATATATATAATAATAAATGTTTGTTCTTATTTGTAGCACATAATTGTTTTTCCACATGTCATCTAGGAATCTAAGCAATGATCCTGCAAAGAAATTTTACTAATCTTTTAGACTCCCTACAAATTCTTGTCTACTGTAGACTTCAAAACTGTGAATTATTGTGAAACAGAAGCAAAAAGATAGAGTACAGCAAACTCATTACTATCGCTGTACTATCATCTGGATTTTTGAAGTCTGGATCACATAGTAGTGCTTAAATTGGTTTAAATTAAAAGGATGGTTTTAAAATTGTATTTTAAAACTGAAATGTTTTAATTTCTGGAGATGACAACTTAGGAACGTCTTATACACCCCCTTGTGTTATTTTAGTAATCATTCAAAGCATTAAAAATTAAAATTAATGATTTCCTGAAGACTTCTATGGAATACATCATTTGAAGGAGAATTGTAAAGCTATCTTCAGATTTAACATTAGATAACATGAATTAAGGTTCCCAATTTGTATGGTACATGAGTAAAATTTCTACCCCCTTTAAAGAGACTGTAGATTTTTTGCATTTGTGAAAAGGAGGCTTTACATAAAAATATTTTCCTGTAATATTCATTCTTTATTTCATTATGCGCAATTAAAAGTCACACATATTAGAGAGAAATTACATTGTATTCAATGGACAACTCCCTAGTAAATAGGACATCTCAATTAAACATCCTATAGAATTATTTAGCTTTTTTTCTTTTTTTTTTTCTTTTTTAAAAAAGCCTGTCAGCCATGACTTGAATAGGATTAAATTAATCTCTATCACAGCCTACCTTCTCTGGCATTATTACAGATGATAAATAAATACCACTGAAGCCTGAAGCAATTCCACCAACATCGACCTACAACCAGCCTACAAACCTCTCATAATTCAAATCAGCCGCACAACCAACCAGGGAGGGCACCGATCTTCAACCAACCCATGCATCCCCTCCCCAACTAGCACTTCACCTCACAGTGACCCTCACCTGACACGACTTTTCCTCATAAGACCCGTTACAAGACCCTCACTGGACACATTGACAACTGACCCATCACAAGACCTACTGACCACACAGAGCCTTTATAAGCAGAAAAACATAGGCACAGGCATCCCCTTCAACTCCACTGAAGACATTACCTAGCCTGGTAATGAAATGTTTGGAAACCAACCCACAAGCTTGGAGAATGAACCTCCACCTTCAAATACCACTGAGTTTGAAACGTGATCCTACATAAGAATCACAGCTCCTGATTCCTAACATTTTAACATAAATGCTTAGATTTATGTGCTCCCTGTGAAAATGCAGAAATTTCTTGTGTGCATCAGAGATTTTTTGCATAAGCAGATATGGAAACAGACACATAAATAGGCACACAAGAGAAGCAAAATATAAATGTAACCGGTAGATCCCCTGCTCACACTTGGACTATATAAATATTACCAGAATATTTTCTATTTTTCGTATATACTGAGACATACTGTATATATGTTCCAAAAGATATTTTTAAACTTTTAACTCTTTCCACATCCTTCTAAAAATGTGTTGCCCAATCTGCTAGAGATACAACTTCTACAGTTTCCTCAGATCAGATTGGGAAAGTGTTTGAAATAATCCTGAGAAGTCTCAAGAGCTGGGCTATGGCAAAGATCACTAAAACAATCTGTGATACAAAGCTATGCAATGACAAGCTGATGCACGAGAAATGATTTTTCATTCGGAGCCTCTTTGGGCCAGAGTCTGAGCCAGTTTACTTCCAATATCGGTAGTACCTAAAGTGGTTTAAATTAAGAGGATGGTTTTAAAATTGTCTTTTAAAATTGAAATGCTTTAATTTCTGGAGAACTAAGTGACAATTTAAGAATATTTTTTATATCCCTTTATGCTATTTTGCTAACCCTGTATAAAAATTGCACTTTTTCTGCTTATCTCAAAGTGATATTTAAATTAAAAGGATGGTTTTAAAATAATGCTTTAAAATTGAAATGCTTTCATTTCTGGAGAACTCGGTGACAAGTTAGGAATACTTTATATCTCACCCCTCTTATGCTATTTTGCTAATCCTGTACGTAATTGCTTGTCTCAAAGTGATATTTATGGTACATCGGTCTAAGGCTGCAATTAACTTTTATACTCTGTTGTAAATAGTGTTGGAGCCCTGAAAAGAGACAAAATTTGCCTCAGCTATTAATAAATTGTGATAAATATATAACTGATGGTGCAAGACATTAAAATATGTAGCTTCCTAATAAACTATGTCTGAAAAAATCATGTAAGTACAACTTCTCGTGTTACTGAATTTATCGGATATCTGTGTTTCAGAAGTCTTGTCTCTAAGCTCTCTCTGTGGAATCTTGCTCCTTAGGATAAAACAACAACAACAAGAACAACAACAATTTAAATTTGAAAGCCAAACTTTGCCAAATAATCCCTCTCCTCTGTTTCTTTAATATTAGCCTTTGAAAAGGATGCAATATCTGATGTATTGTTTGTCCACAACAGTTATGAACAAGAAGAATCGTATTTCTCCAATAATTCAGCATGTAATTACAAAAAGCATTTTTGTAAAGATGCTGCATTCACCAAATAGGGACTGATACTGATTTCTAGTTCTCTGCATAGATTTCAAGCCGTGGTTAGTTAACTCCGTTATTTTACCGTTGGCTAAAATGAAGAACTGGGAAAGAACAGTCACGGATGAGAGTCTTCTGGGACAATGGACCAGGGGCAAACTTCCAAATTTCCAATAATGCCTGAGGCCAGCAGGTTGAGGCATGGCACCATCCTTTTGGAAAAGGAGGGATTAATCACCCTGGGAGTGGCTGTGTGTTCTTTTCTTTTTTTTCCCTCCAAAAGCAACTGGAAATTATTAATGTGATGCCAGTTTGGATGATGACACCTTGATTTCTTCTCCCTTCTGCCTTTGCACCCCATAATTGCTGCAATAGGACTCTGAAAAGCAGGAAGATACATTCCCAAAGGTGCTTTTTCAAAAGGCAACTGGTCTCTGTTTTTTGGGGGGAGGGGCCGACAAAGTTCAATTGCCTTTTGAAATAGCACCTTTGGGACAACCATGACCCAGATAGCTGAAAATCTCCATAGAAAATAGAATAGAATAGAATAGAATAGAATAGAATAGAATAGAATAGAATAGAATAGAATAGAATTCTTTATTGGCCAACTGTGATTGGACACACAAGGAATTTGTCTTCTGTGCATAAGCTCTCAATGTACATAAGCAAAATATATTCATCAAGAATCATAAGATACAACACTTAGTGATAGTCACAGGATACTAAATAAGCAATCAAATCATACTAGGAAACTAAATAAAACAATATAAATCACAGAGATACAAGCAAAAAGGTTATAGTCATAAGTAGAAGGAGACAGGTAATAGGAAGGATGAGAAGAATAATAGTAATACCGTCTTTGTACATAGTTTGACAGTGTGACAGATAGGAAGATACAGCATCTGTAAAATCAATGACCCACCTCCCAACCACTTCCTGGTTTTTTTCCTGTCTGCTTCAGTCTAGAAAGTAATGTGGGAGCTGTCAAATATCTGTTGCAGTACCACAAGGTTTTATTGATGATTTGCTGGTAGATTATAAATATGGGTCTGCTCTAATCCACCAAACAAGTCTTAGTTTATCACAAGAGCTCTCAGAGTATAAAATCTTTCATGTAAAATACAATATACGCAAATATTGCTTATACCACTTTTCCCACGCTGGAGCAGTTCAGCTTGGATCACAACCAAGCAAACCAATCCAGTATTCATAATAACAAGGATTCCTACATTCCACAGTAACTGAGCTTCAGTTCAAATCTGATTTCCTTGTGCCCACAATAAATAATTTAATCTAGCTGAGCCATGTCCTTGATTCTGCAAACCAGAATCATAGTGTGAAAATCTGTTACGAAGTCTGATACTCCACCGTATTCCCTTCTCACTGCATTGTACTGTGTGTCAATGCACAATATTCACTATCCATTGAAACTACTGGTCCCATATGTGGAAGCATATGGGAAAACACTGAGATTACTCTTGGAAATGTGTTTTACTTGACTAGGTTTGACTAATTTAAAATTATCCATCTGAGAGCTTTGACTAGTGAACTATATCTCTAAGGGGGATATCATTCTTCCCCAGAGAAAATCTTGACTAAAGCAAAATAGCATTCCCATTTTTTTCAGCTATGCTTTCCTTGTCTGCCCCTCTCCACCATGCAGATACATCTTCAGCATTTCATGATGAAAATCCAGAGCTCTGTAATCTGGCTAGGTGGCTCAGTGGCTAAGACGCTGAGCTTGTCGCTCAGAAAGGTCAGCAGTTCGGCGATTCAAATCGCTAGTATAGGTCCCCTGTGTGAGGAGGGGGTTGGACTAGATGACCTCCAAGGTCCCTTCCAACTCTGTTACTGTTACAGAAACAATCGTTGAGGAGGGGGAGGATCTGTTCCACTTCTTGAAGAAGAGGAGTAGTACAGACTTTAAACATGACCATGATAACCTGCTGTAAAACATTGCCCCAAATACATCTCTCTATAGGTGTTTATTGTGTAGGTACTCAGTGGAGAATCTCCTAAAGTTATTTTGGCATTCCAGGTGAAGCTGAGAGGCTTTCTCGGTAGTTGTCCCTTGCCCCAATTCTGAAATCTTTTCCTAAGGAAAATCAGATAGTGCTGGACAAAGAGGTTTTACTTTTAGTTATAAGATTAGTGTCACTGACTTTATCCTGTTTTTATGCATTTGTGGTCTTGGGCTCATTATGTTTTTGTGTCTGCATAATAGAACTGAATGTTACTCTTTTTTTGATGCTCTGATTTTCAATTGGGTGTTTTTAATTGTGTTTGTTACAGAATATTTTACATTGCTTTGTTAAATCATTTAAGAAATGATGTGAAAGTACATTCCATTTTTTTTTAATTAAAAAAAGTAACCCCCAAATCCCTGAGCAACAAACATACACACATCAGAAGCCAAACAGAAATCTTATTTCCCATGGCAAGACTGGAAATTGGGCTCATCCCTGCAGATAGATGGTGGAGGCGATGTGCCAAATGCTGAACTACTGTAAGGCATTTTTTAATCACAAGCTCCTCTTCTCTTATGTTGAAAGAAGTAGGGCTCTGCCTTATTCCACATAGTCACCATAGTTCCATAGAGATGGAATTCTTGATGTACTTACGTGGGAGTAAGTGCCAATAAATACCATAGGGTTCATTTTTGAGGAGTGATGTATAAGATTATGCAACAAAGCTGCTTGCTGTTTACTTTGTAATTAGAACTTATTTCCAGCTTTTCTTTGCACATAAACCTTTAGATCAGGAGATATTTCATTCTTATGTCAATGCACACGAAAAGTGACCTAGCTAGCAAGCAAAGACAATCTTTGCTCAGGAGAAAAAGAAAAGGAAAGAGAAAAAGAAAGGAAGGGGAAGGGGAAGGGGGAGAGGAGAGGGGAGGGGAGGGGAGGGGAGGGGAGGGGAGAGGAGAGGAGAGGAGAGGAGAGGAGAAGAGAAGAGAAGAGAAGAGAAGAGAAGAGAAGAGAAGAGAAGAGAAGAGAAGAGAAGAGCATGTGTCATGTCTATAAATTCACTGCACCACTTAGGCAAAATGGGTGGATTGTTTCTACAGTAGCTATTTTGCTGGGAAAGGTTAAAAGATGCAAAAAAAGAGGCCTTTCCTTATGTGTCAGTTTAATTGCTGCATTTGTTCACAACTTCCCAAGGCAGGTAGGTCAAGTGAAGATCCAGTTATTCCCAGTGAGGCGTAATCAAGCAGGATGTCCTGCTTGATTGGGTTTTGGGTTCTCCTCGGCTCCTTGACCAAAACAATCAATGCTGCTTTCAGAGGATTGAAATCATTAATTGGCATGTGTTTATTTCCTTTGGAATGAGATACCAGAGGAAAAAGGGACTTTATTTAAGTTTCGTTTGATTCTATTTTATTATTATTTATTTATTTACTTATTAAATTTGTATACCGCCCTACTCCTGAAGGACTCAGGGCGGTGAACAGCCAAAAGATAAAATACATATAATACAAATGTTAAAAAACTATTAAAATACAATTAAATAATTTGGCCCAGAAAACAAAATTTAAAATACCCCAAATTTATAAGACAAATTTAAAATTTAAAAAATTTAAAAACAGTTTAAAAAAGAGGTTAGGCCAGGCCGGCCTGCTGGAATAGGAATGTTTTGAGGGCACGGCGGAAAGCGCACAGGTCTGTAATCCTCCATATCTCTGGGGGGAGCTCGTTCCAGAGGTGCTCCCACAGAGAAGGCTCTTCTCCTGGGGGCCGCCAGTCGACAATGTTTGACCGATGGCACCCTAAGAAGCCCCTCTCTATGGGAGTGTACTGGTCGGTGAGAGGCTATTGGTGGCAGAAGGCGGTCTCATAGATACCCCGATCCTATGAATGAATATTTATTATATCAAATGTTTTAGGAACTCAGGCCCCACCCATGCCATTCCAAGTCTCCATTTTCATCATTGTCCAAATCTGAGGTCAGGAAGGTCATCTGCAGGGTGAGTTTAATAAATCAAGATGGCTGTCATTTTTAACTGCATGGTTGCGGCCATCTTGAGAGTTTGACCTGCACTGTCAAACTCTCCCCAAGTTAAAGGATAGTTTATAATTTGTCATACAAGGAATATTGTGACTCAGTGAAGAAAATACAATCCATGAAAACGTTAGTAATTTAGGTGATATATTAATATTTAATTTTAAACTTCATTTTAGGCATCTGTATTGTTTTTCACATAGCATCTCAAAATTTTTTATAAGATGTAGGGGAAATATAGTATGTTTAATTAAGATGCATGCAATATACAAAATAAGCTGCAACTGATACTTGTAGTAAATGCCACAAATCACAACTGAATCAGATTCTGAAACCTCTGAGCAAGAAACCAATTCAAATTTACGTGAGGAATACTAGAGCTGTAATCACATGAAAAAGTCCTAAAAACCGGGTGACTTGCTATCATTCATACAGGCAACAGCCTCTTTCTTTTCTGGGTAAGCAACGTAATAGAAAGAATGAAAAAAAATGAAAAAGTAGAGAAAGGGTTATCTAGTGAAATTACTTTTTCTTTGCTCTACTGCTCCATATCTTTTTAATCCTATAAACTGTCTTTGCTACTGTGTTTCCCTGAAAATAAGACCCAACTGGAAAATAAACCATAGCATCATTTTCAGGATTCTGGTAATATAAGCTCCCAAAATAAGCCCCAATTAAGATTGTCAAGATTGCATTTAGTACCATATTTCCCAAGAAATAAGACCTAACCAGAAAATAAGCCCTAATGCATCTTTTGGAGCAAAAGTTAATGTAAGACCTGGTCTTATTTCTGGGGAAACACAGTATCATTATATTTATATATTGTCTTTTGCTCTTTATTGTAAAGTTTCCAAATCTGGTCTATGAAGAAAAGAGTGAAAGTAAAATGTAAGCGATGAAAAATCTGGGATTCTTAATTTCCTTCCTAATTATTAACTGTCAGATATTATTGCTTAATAGAATATATGTATGTTAAATTTATTTTAAACAAGAAGAAGAAATGGATTTTAAAAATGTAATTGAATAAAATTATACAAACTTTCTTACAAACTCATTTAACCACCAAATACTAGAATTCATTTTACTGAAGCTATTCATTTTATTGATTGTATTTATTTTATTTGTCTCAATAAATTATAATTTATTCAAGACTATTACAATTCAATTATTAGAGTTCATAAAAAATATATAGATTATATTCATAGAAGTATATTATAGAATTGATATAAATATAACTCAGCTGCTGTTTTATTTTATTTTACTATTTTAATTGTTTGTATGATTGTTTGCTGCCAAGAATCACTCATTTCAGATGAGCAGCTATACAAATTGAATTATATAAATAAATAAAGGGCACGATCCAAATCAAGTTAAGAACCTCCAAGCCTCACTGATTTTGATGAAGGAATTTGTAGCACAAGCCTAAGCCTGCTGATTGAAACATAACCCCTATTGTTTATAATAAGATTATTACCAACTCATTATTTTGTTAATTTAGCAAAATAATTTATTGGATTTACCCTGTACCAGTTACAGCCGATCATTTTACTAAATGGAAACAGAAAATGAGTTCGAGAAACATACGTGGTGCAAAATTCATGAAATGAAAGTTAAAAGTCTCAAAAGTTGATTTTTAAAGTCAACTGCGTACCCCCAATCAAAATATTTAGAATCTATTTCTCTATAAATTAGCTTTTAAACATATTTCATTATTCTCTACTCAATGAAAGAAATTGCTTTGGGCTTATTTATATTGCATTTCTTTATTGGTTGTAGTCTAGTTTTCTGTACATAGTTTCCTGTCAGTGGCATCTACCCATGAACAAAAGGATTAGGGTTAGGGACATACTTTTGATATTCCATCTGCCAGATTGCTGATTTTGACCTACAAACACAGGGGCAGACACATTCCTGTGGATGCTGCTATTTCCCACAAATAATTTTAGTTTTTTAAAAAGAATATTAGAAAAAGATTTCTAGGTTTGCTACTTAAAAATATTACCTGATCATCTGAATAA
Organism: Arizona elegans; assembly: GCA_022577455.1. Taxonomy (NCBI): domain Eukaryota; kingdom Metazoa; phylum Chordata; class Lepidosauria; order Squamata; family Colubridae; genus Arizona; species Arizona elegans. The sequence continues at coordinate 17,137,323 of JAKOOJ010000008.1, read as the reverse complement.
AAGGAATGACTGTAAAACTGGGATATAGTTATCGGTCGAGACGATCCTGAGTGCCAGTTTGGTGTAGGGCAACTATGGCTCCTTTATGACCTGTGGACCTCAACTCCCAGAATTCCTGCGCCAGCTGGAATTCTGGGAGTTGAAGTCCACAGGTCATAAAGGAGCCGTAGTTGCCCACCCCTGGTATAGTGGTTAAGGAATCAGGCTAGAAACCAGGATATGGTGAGTTCCAACCCCTCTTTGGGTACAAAGCCTAGTGACTTTGGCTAGTCACTCTCTCTCAGCCTAGGAAGGAGGCAATGGCAAACCACTTCTGAAAAACCTTGCGAAGGAAACTGCAGGGACTTGTCCAGGCAGTCTCTGAAAACTGGACATGAATGAACAGAGGAAAAGGAAAAGAGATTATTCCAGTGTCACAGAGGTGCCGACAGATCAGTGTGCTACATGCTACCACTGACTCCTGGTACGGTACACAGCTATTTGCAAGCCTCCTCAGCCTAAATGATAGATCACGGCAGTGGTGGGTTCCTCCCGATTTGGTCCGGTTCCACCGAGCAGGTAATGGTGACGATATGATGTCACCGAACCGGTTCTGCCCCACCCCACCCCCTGCCCCCCCTGCATTATTCGTACCTTTTATTTGGCCCCACCCCAATCTATTGCTGCCTCCTGAGTCCCAGCTGATCGGCTAGAGGGAAAAAAAACTGTTTAAACTCTTGCCACGGAGCTTCAAAGGGCCACCCTACAGCTGATCAGTGTTAAAAGAAAACAAATGAGTAGACCGGTGCCTCCAAAAATAAATGGGCAGACTAGTGCCTGCAAAAATAAATGAGTAGACCGGTGCCTGCAAAAATTAATGGGTAGACCAGTGCCTCCAAAAACAAATAAGTAGACCGGTACAGATCTGCTAGCAGTTAAAAGCCTGGTAGACCAGTACCTCTGCTAAAACCTAAAGAATTGTCACATGACCATCAAGCCATGCCCACAAAATAAGCCATGCCTACAGAACCGGTAGTAAAAAAATTTAGAACCCACCCCTGGATCACAGCCTTAGTATAAAACTAGAGTGCAGATATAATCTTGGAATCAGATTGCTCAATTTTTGAGAATCTCTTGGGGTTTTATTCCAGTCACTCAATTTATAGGGGAGATTGTTCTAAGATCATCCCTGGCACGGCCTATTCTCTGTGAGAATATGGGGGGATCTGGTTGATGTGTGTTCATCTATAAATCGGTTCCATCCTATTTCCACAATACAGATGTGCAAGTTAAGCACTCCCTGGCTAGCTGATGAGAGCTAAATAGCTTGAAATAGATCTATACTAGTCTCCCTTTATTTCTTTATCAGCGAAATATAAATTTTGTGTGTGTGTGTGTGTGTTAGAGAGAGAGAGAGGGAGGGAGGGAGGGAGGGAGGGAGAGAGAGAGAGAGAGAGGGAGAGAGAGAGAGAGATGTGTCTTGTCAGCTAGAGATTGCCCTGTTTCAAGTGGTGGAACGATTGCTTCCTGTTGAGTAAGAATAAAAAGCAGTCCAGTTCCAGAGAGCAAATTCATTCAGGGAGGGAATGAGCAGAGAAGCTCACTATTCATGAGATAGCTGGCAGAATTTAAGAGAAAATCCCTAACAAATTCTCCCTGCCTTCTAGAATTTTTATTTTACTAATCCAAAAGCCTGAAAACTAAACTAAACTAAACTAAACTAAACTAAACTAAACTAAACTAAACTAAACTAAACTAAACTAAACTAATGAAATCATATCAAACAAAAATGTTTTTCATTGGTGGTGCCTTAAGAAACAACAATGGAGATGAAAACCTGCAATTTATTTGCAAGAAATGTAAAATCAGACCAGTTCAAGAAGAAGAAAAAAACCCACAAAGGACTAGAACAGGGAATGGCCATTCTTCAACTGATGTGAAAGAATAAGGATTTATCAAAGAAAGAAGGTGTTGCATGAGAAATTGAAACATGGCAACTTTAGGTTGTGGGGCCTTCAACTCCCCTCAATTCTCTAGCCAGTATCCTGGCAGATATAGTAGATAGATAGATAGATAGATAGATAGATAGATAGATAGATAGATAGATAGATGGATGGATGGGTGGGTGGGTAGGTAGGTGGGTAGGTAGATGATAGATAGATAGATAGATAGATAGATAGATAGATAGATGATAGAGAGAGATAGAGAGAGATGATGATTGATAGAGAGAAAGAGAGAGAGAGAGACAGACAGACAGAAAGACAGAGACAGACAGACATTTATTATCTATCTATCATTTATCTGTCTGTCTGTCATCTACCTACAGTATATCTATTCTATTTAGAGACTGGCAAATGAGGGCATACCTCTGCAATAATGTATAAACATAATACATGTGAAGACTAGTGATGCTTACAAAGAACAACTAAAACTGCCTCATTAGGGACTTGGAAAAATCACGAAAGAATGTCCCAAACCTGGTGGCTTAGGTGACATTTTTGTCTATTCTCCCAAACCATAGAGAAAGAGAGAAAACATTACTGTACTGGAAGTTCATCATTGGCAACACTGGTGGCACCAAGAGGAGAGCTTTGGTTTCTGGGACCAAGCCTGAATTATCTGAATGATGGACCACTGCCAAAAAAAGACTTCCATCTCACAAAGCATGAAGAGTTTATTTAGGAGGACTTTATAGTGGAGACTAAATCGTCATCTTTTTTGGATACTTTCATCTAGATCCCGCCATTGAAACTTTGATGGAAACTTTTACCTCTGCCTGTATGAACTATAATTTTGAACATATAATTTACATTTTGTCTACATCTAAAACTGTTGAAATATCCTTTATATCAAAATTCATTTTATGGGAAAGGTTTTGAGCTGGGAACTCTCTTGCAAAATCTGGAGAAGTGCAACCTCTGAAGAATAGGTACATTTTGATCTGCACAACCCATCCCAATTCTCAGCTCTCTCTGTCTCCTGGATTTTCCTCTACATGCTGTAAGATACCTGATGCTCTCAGGTAATCCTACCCTAAATTTTCCCTGCTGGGTACACCCTTTAAGCATTGGTGCCACAAAAAGGGTTGCCTTGTGATACTTAGAGAAATCATTCACTAAGACAATGGAAAACTAAACAAAATAACTAAGCTAGACTATATATCCAGTTCTATAGCCAATTCTGAACAAAAAGAAAGAGTCAGCAGGAGAAAGGAGTGGAGGAAGAAATGGAAGTTAATGCTGAAGAGATGGTACTATAATCATCTTCACATTTTAGGGAAGAAAGCTTCAACCTCAATAATACATGGGCAAACAACCAATGCAAACTAAAGGTAAACCACTTCAAACTCGAATGCAGAAAATATGACTTCAGCAACTGAGTGGTCAACGCCTGGAATACTCTACCCGAGTCCATTGTTACATCCTCAAACCCTCACAGCCTCAACCTTAAACTGTCTACCGTGGACCTCACCCCATTCCTAAGAAGTCTTTAAAGGGGGCGTGCATAAACTCACCAGTGTGCCTACCGTCCTTGTCCTACTGTCCCCATTTATTTGTATTCATTCCTTCACTCATGTCCATGTTCATACTTATACCTGCTATCTTGTACATGTTTGACAAACTAATAAATAAATAAACAAATAAACAGATAAATAAAAAGTCTCATGGCACGAGCCACTGCACACAACTCTGCCTTCAAAGGAGTGAGAGCATTTTAATGAAAGAAATGTGTACACTTATTGCACCCCAAAAGCCTTTTTTATATAGACAGCCAGTTGGATGGTTAAGACACCAGGCTGAAAACCGTGAGACTATGAATTCTAGTCCCATCTTAGGCACAAAGCCAGCTGGGTGACCTTGAGTCAATCTCTCTCCTCTCAGCCCAAGGAAGGCGGCAATGGCAAACCACTTCTGAAAATTTTGCCGAGACATGTCTAGGCAGTCAACACCAACTCAAAGGCAGAAAAACCTGCAGTTTCTCCAATACAGATACATGGGGTGGGGGGGAGACGGGGCGGGGGAGACGGACACACAGATAAATATTTCATTTCTGTAAAGTCACAGTTTGACTATGGCAGGGAAGACAATGCTCATTTCTGAGGAAAAGCATGGTGAGTTCTACACTTTGGTAGGTTTAATCTCTGTTTCGCATCTTAGCATCTCCCTGCAAAACCAACAGCCGGCCCTAAAATTTAGCAAAAAGAAGCAACTCTTGGAGGGTACGAAGAGAACCCAACTGCAAAACAATTCAATCTGAAGGTGCTGCAAGACTTTCCCGTTAATAAAATTTATGAAAGGGGAGCAAAAAGTTACTTCCGTATGTAAAACGGAAGATTTTCGTTTTACGAGATTTTCGTTTTACAAGATAATTAAAAAACATCTTGGATTAAAAATGAAACTAAGATGCCAAACAAGCTACTAGCCGAGCCTGGGCTGTTCTCAACTTGATTCTAGAGTGAGACATCATTTGCCATTCTGCTTAAAGCAACAAAGTTTTTGTCTTTTGTGTATTTGGAAATACTTTTAAACAGTGTTAATTGTACTAACATTTATACTCAAGAACATTTTGACTAGTAGCTTGTACTAAGATTCAATCTAGTGTATGTTTCATATGTTAATTCCGCTTGCCTGCATGCTGCTACATGGCTTAATCAAGAAATGGAGAATAGAGATTAGCAATCTTTTGTCATCTGGTTTACCAAAGGACTTGGATCTTTAATTGTGTTGCAATGGGAATTCAAAAAAAGAGCTTTTCCCTGGCATGAAGACCCAGTTGGGGAAAAAAATGGTCATTGTTATGTCATGCCTGGATATTATATTCAGCACAAAACCCTTCAGAGGTGTTCTTGGGAAAACACAGATAGTCAAATATTTATTTTTATTTATAAAATGTATTAGTTGTCCGTCTTACCATATGGTAACTCCGGGCAGCTTACAGTTACATATACAGTAACAAATTAAGATCAGACATTAAAACCAAGGACACATGGGGAAGGCGGGGTCAGAGGGTGGGGGGGAAGGTGGGATCTGTTATTATTCAATCAACCACCTCCATTGTGCTGCTCCCCCACTAAGCAGACTGGCAAAGCAACATTTTTAGGCCCTTATGAAAAGATAGGAGGGTTGACGCCAATCTCACATTTGGGAGGGGGGGCAAGATGTTCTAGAGGGCAGGAGCAAGAGCAGAGAAGGCCCTCCTCTTGGACCCCGCCAGCCGGAATAATCAGGCTGATGGGACCCACAGCATGCCTTCTGTGCCGGCACGAGTGGTATATAATATAATCCAAAGTATCAAAGAGACTTGGGACATATTTTGCAAACAGTGATGTTCAGTTTCCATGTTTTAAGGAAAATGATTATATTTTCTAAAAATGTGTGTGTGCCAAAAGAAAAAGAGAGATTTTAGTAGGTCTTCCACACCGGGATGCTAATACCTCTTTCGTTTAGTGACTCATTTCTATTCAGTTTCACCCTTCCCTTTACTGTTGGAGGGAATGACAATGGCCACACACACACACACACACATATATATATACATACCAGTCGTGGGTCGCCCCCGGTTCAGACCGGTTCGCAAGAACCGGTAGTAAAACTAGCGGGAGGCTCCGCCCACTGACCCGGATGTCATCATAGGTGATCTGCGCATGCTCAGAAGAGTGCGCATGGGCACGATGCAAACCAGTAGTAAAGATAAGTAGAACACACCCCTGATACATACATACATACATACATACACATACATATATACATATTTACATATATATACAATAAACCAATGTTTATTGGTTGTATTACACTTTCTTCCAGAAACTGAGATGAGTAGCTGGATTGCCCAGCTTCTATCACTTTCAAACTGCTAGTAACATTAGTGGCACATTAATATAGCCTCTCAATTAAGTTTGCAACAAGATCTGAAAAAAACTGACAGGATGCATGGACAAAAATATCTTTATATCAGGGGTGAAATGCTCCCGGTTCGGACCGGATCGCCCGATCCGGTAGCAATGGAGGCGGGTGGTTCGGAGAACCGGTAGCAAAAATCCCTGCCCCACCAATTGCCCAGCTGAGCCAAGCAATCATCAGAGGCTTTTCTTTTTATTTTTAAAAGCATTTTTTTCTACAACCTCTTTAGCCGAAAAATGCTTTTAAAAGTAAAAAAAAAAGCCTCTGATGATCGCGTGGCTCAGCTGGGATCATGAGAGGTTTTTTAAAGCATTTTTTTCTGCAACCTCTTCGGCCGAAGAGGTTATAGAAAAAATGTTTTTAAAAGGAAAAAAAGACTCTGCCGATCAGGCAAGTCAGCTGGGATCATCAGAGGCTTTAAAAGCATTTTTTTTACAACTCTTCAGCCGAAGAGGTTGTAGAAAAAATGGTTTAAAAGTTAAAAAAAAAAGAAGTTGGCCACGCCCACTCAGTCATATTAACATCCCCCCCGCCACCAAGCCACGCCCACAGAACCAGTAGTAACAAATTTTACATTTCACCACTGCTTTATATGTTCAGTTAGAGTGCTAGCTCTGTTGCTTCTTTATAGGCTTCAGAATTAAATATGGTAGTCCGGGATTTACAACTATTCATTTAGCAATCATTTGAAATTATGATGGTACCGAAGACTTATGACACTTACAACTGTCACAGTCCCCACAAACCCACAGTCATGTGATCAAAATTCGGGCGCTTGGCACCTGGCATGTATTTACAACATTGCAGCATCTTGGTGTCACATGATCAACACTTGTGACTGTCTCAGCTACCTTCGGATAAGCAAAGTCAATGGGCAAAATTGCATTCACTTAATGACCCCGGCAAAAATGTTTTAAAATTGGGTGCAACTCACGTAATGACTGACTCACTTAAAGGTGAAAGTTCCCAACTGAGGTCACAAATCCAGGCCTATCTACATTATAAGGCATTCTTTTCAACTTTAGCAAACTTCAAATCCTAGACACTTCTTCTCAGATATTTTCGTAGCTGGTTGCTTAGTTAATGGGTATTTGGGTTTGGTATAGTTAGAAAAGGACTGGATTTAATTGAAGTTGAGATGCCTGGGCTTGTTTTAATTTCTGCTCAATGTTACTAGGGATTCAAGTTATTCTAATCAAGAATACGTTCTTTGTGAGCTTAAGCAAATGTTTTCAATAAGAATGCCAACTTCCCTCTCAATGAAAACGTAAAAGGCATTTTGACAAGCATTCAAATTTTGCATGGGATACAAGTGTATTCTTTTTGTTCCATCGACTCCAGCTTCATTAGACATGTAGCCGCTGCTTTCATCGAGGTCAACTAAAACATATAGTTAAAAGAATGGTTTTTAATCTTAAACAGCAGGGCTATTTACTTTAAACAGCAGGGTTATTTATTTAGCATATGGCAAAAATGTTTAAAAGCATATCACAATTACATTCTCAATGAGCAAATATGAAACTATTTACACTATTAACAAATTCAAAGCTTGACTATATGGTCAGTGCATAAGAGCAGGGTTATTGATAGGCACATTAGTGGTTGCTGATAGGTATGTCATAATACATCTAATTTCAACAAAATACTTAAAAATGTCGCTAGCCTTGATTTCTACTGTCTTTTTTTTTCAAACTAAGCAGCATTTTTTTTTTGATGGGGAGGGGGGTAGATTTAATCAACTGAGCTAACCTGCTCCCAGAAAAGAGACCTGGGGGTTCTTGTGTTTTAAAGTGGTTTGGATTCTAAATTTATTATTTTATTTTATTAAATTTTATTTTTTTAAATTTCTATACCGCCCTTCTCCCGAAGGACTCAGGGCGGTGTACAGCCAGAAATAAAACCATGACAATATAAAAATTAAAAGCAATTTAAAACAATTAAATAAATTGGCCGAAAGCTCTAATAAAATAACCCATTAAAATAGTAAAATATTATTATTATTTAAATAATAAATTTAAATAATTTAAACAAAATTGATTTATTTTCATTGCAAAAGGAGAACGGTTTTGCCATAAAAAGGGTGAGGTTGCTTTCTCAAAGAATCATATGATCTCAGGTTTAATTTATCCAGAGCCTCTTGTAGACATCCTGTCTGTTTTATGCCTACTTAGTTTCCAGTCAGAGGGAGGATCCCATAGATGCGATGGGAAGACAGGTATAATCTATCTCCCCATCCCACCCCACCCCACCCCACCCCCGCCCCTGGGAATTAAGCAATCTGGACTGCAGAAATATGCGATTAATCAAAAAAATCCTATCTTTGGCCATTGAGAACATTAGAGGTAACGAAGGAGTTACTGAGCAATAGAATCAAAGCTGAATCATATCCAGTGTTTACAATGGAATATCTATTTCGGATTTGAATGTAGTTTTGAGCAGGACACTTTCAGGAATGCAGTTTCCTTCCCACCCCCAAAATATGTAGCCAACTGAATAGAATCAGAAGAGGCCATGAAAGAACTAAGTGAAAACTCTGTAAGTGGGAAATGGCCGAGAGCCCACAAGTGAGATGGTGGTGCACAGGAACAAGCTATAACACATATAGCTCAAAATGTTCTCCTCGGGAAATTTTAAAACACCTGGGATAATCTCACCGCAGCCACTTCAGAAGCAGTTAGATGGCTAGCTTCCATCCATCCATCCATCCATCCATCCATCCATCTATCTTGATGGTTTAGTTAAACTAAATTTGTATATCAGTGATTGCATGACCTCTGTAAGATGTCATTCACTAAATAAATACATATGGGCAGGACAATTATTTAATGAAGCAACACAAATCAGTCTTGTACTTCAGTACGTGCTATTCACAGATTTACTTACATTTTGCTTACATTCTTAACGTGCAGACACAAAGCTTAACAGATATTTGAAACAATTATCTACCAATCAAATAGTTCTCTGGTCACTGCTATAAGCCCATCTTGAGTCTATCAGTAAGCCACTTATGTTCCAAGAATGCCTTTTTCTTCTGAAAGAATTCTGTGATATTTCACCTATTTTAAGCCAGTTCCTAAGAAAATTCTTTGTAAGTAACCAATTTATTCTACTACTACTGCTACTACTGCTACTGCTACTACTACTATTACTACAACTACTCCTACTACTGTTCTTATTTTCTATTTTTAATTCTGGGAATTCAAGGCTATACAATGAACTTCATAACTGAATGGGGATTTCAACAATTCTTAGTTTTTTTATTCAGATTTTTTCTGCAAAGTCAGAATCAGAATAGGCCTGGAAGGGACCTTGGCTCAAGCAGGAGACCCTATACCAGTTCAGACAAATGACTGTCCAGTCTCTTCTTAAAAACCTCCAGTGATGAACCAGACACAACTTCTGAAGGCAAATTGTTCCACTGGTTAATTGTCCTCACAATTAACTAATTAAGTTTCTCCTTCATTCCAGGTTGCTTCTCTCCTTAATTAGTTTCCATCCATTGTTTCTTGTTCTGCCCTCTGGTGCTTTGGAAAATAAATTGAACCCTACTCTTTGTGGCAGCCTTTCAAATACTGGAATATTGCTATCATATCATGTCATTGTTCCCTCCCCCCCCCCGAGTCCTTCTTTTCTATCCCACATTTTTCTAGCTTCCCAAGAAGTAGGTTGTGGTCTACTTTGTCAAATGCCTTTCTGAAATCTAAGCATACTATGTCTTCAGCATTTCGCTGGTCTACTAATTTGGTCACTTTGTCAAAGAACTAATAGGAGGGGCGGGGCAAGGGTTCTTCTTTTATTAGTTTTATTGTTTTTTATGAGGTTTTATATTCTGTAAGCTGCCTTGAGTCACCATGTACAAATAGGCGGCAATATAAATTCCCTAAATACAAAAATAAAAATTTGTTTGGCATGATCTGTTTTTAACAAACCTGTGCAGGCTACTAGTTATAACTTTATTTGTTTCTAGATGTTCACAGATCTGGTTTTGATTATTTTTTTCCAGTATCTTCCCAGGTATTGATTCAGTTGGTATTGAAATACATTGGTATGCATTGACAATACCAATACATTGTCAGTTGGCAACGCCACATTTTTTTGCTAATTAATTTCTATACTGTTGTAACATGCTCAGGAGCTACGCGCAGGCATGAGAGAATCATGCTGTACCGCATATGCGAAAAACTAGATAAAGGTTGCAACAACTCATAGATAAGGGCTGTAACAATTCACTAGCAGCTAGGATTGTAGATCTTCCCAAGTTTGGGCATTGCTTCCATGTATTACTTGTACTTACGTATGCATTACATGAGACATGCTGTAATATATTATTGGCTTATGCTAACAAACCCCTCCTGCCTTTGTTTGTGTACAATAAAAGAGGCTCCCGGAGTCAGATCTGGATCATCTCATCCCGAGAAAACTCGTGTCCGAGTCTTTCCTCAATATTGACCTCATGGGCGGCCCATGGAAAACTCACACTATACCATTATGCTAAATACACTGACATGTTACTAAACTGAGATTAAACACTTTAATCACTGTAAACAGAGATGTTGTTAGCATACAGTACTTTCAAACATCAGAACCTCTTTGGAGAATTAACCATACACTGGGAAGCAAACACATTGGCATTGTTCCTGTTGCCATCAGGCATTACGTCTATATTAAACCATGAAGGAAATAGATCAAATTTCTTTCTTTTGTTATATATGCACGTGACCAAAAAAAGAGAAAAGCTTGCGACTCCGAACTAGTTTCCTTTATGTTGCAATGTCTTTTGTGCAAAGTCTCAAAGAGCAATTTGATACTACCTTGTGGTACAAAAATATAAAATAAATAAATGCAAAGCCAAACACCAAAATGAATTTTCTGTTCAAGATTTAAGCCAGCTTTCAGCAGTCACCTACATAATGATTTTTTGAGAAATGTATAGCATTCTAAAAGGAAACTAAATAGTAAGATTATTAATTTGCAATATGTTTCTTTGTACTCAATATTTAAAACATAATTCTATATTAGAGTGCAAAATTGTTCAAGATAGGGATATCTATAGGGGAGGGCTCAACATAGTCAGAATGATGACCACAATCACCCAGTCAAACACATGCCTCCTTTCTTACACATGCTGTAGTACAAGTACAAAAAAAGGGTCTTGAGTGCAGTAGTGGGGTTCAAATAATTTAACAACCGGTTCTCTGCCCTAATGATTGGCTGGGTGGACATGGCCATGGTGGGTGTGACCAGCGGATGTGATAGGCAGGACTTGGCCTCCTGCACCACCCTGGGAGCAAAAAGGGGGCGCGGGGAGGGTGTGGCACCCGCCCCACACCCCATTTTGGCCCTAGTAGGCCTCCCTGCAGCCTCCTGGGAGCAAAAATGGGCTGCGGGGAGACCACACCGCACCTCCCGCACCCTGTTTGGGCCTGGTAGGCCTCCCTGCACTTACATGGGAGCCAAAATGGGGCACGTGGCGACTTCTGGAAGGGGCAGGGAGGGGAGGGGCCAGACAGTAATTTAACAACCGGTTTGGCGAACCAGTTGAATCCAGCCACTCGTTTTGATGTTTTTTTTTAATCCCCTCCTTGCAGGACCCTGATTTAAACCCTTGTTTCATTTTGAAATGCCCAGTGGACTGCACCACAGCAGACTCAGAAGCAAGAAATAGATTCTGCTACTAACTCTCATTTTTGCCTGTGTAGTCAGTTGAATAGAAAACATTACAATGTATAGTTAGCTTAATTGCACAGAATGGCTGCATTGGCAGAGCCACAGAAGTAGCCCAGAAAAGAACTTGTGTTGTTTTGTGATGCATATATGTGTATGTCAGATAGGTATAAGTATAGATAGATATATAGATGAGAGAGAGAGAGAGAGAGAGAGAGAGAGAGAGAGAGAGAGAGAGAGAGAGAGAGAGAGAGAGAGAGAGAGAGAGAGATGGGGCTCGATGGCTCCGCAGTTAAAGACTTGTCAGCTGGGAATTTTTGTAAGTACTGCATATGGCACAAGAGCTCTATTTTAAGCAATTTGGCTCTTAAACTGTGCCTTTGACCAGCCACTATACAGTGAAACTGGAAGCAGACTAGTTTCTATAATTCATGCTTTAATTGACTGAAGCTCAGATTGTAGTCAAGCATTGTGTATGGAACTTGAAGAAGGCATAGAACAGGGGTTTCCAACCTTGGCAACTTTAGGACTTTAGGATTCATGCTGGCTGAGGAATTCTGAGAATTGAAGTCCACAAGTCTTAAAATTGTCAAGGTTGGAGACCCCTGGCATAGAAGATTGGCACAAAAAAATATAGTAATGTTTGCAAAAGGGATGCATTCTGGGCATATTATATATTTATAAATAAGGTGCTGGTTTTAACCTCTCAACCCCAAATAATATTTGGTTTAATGATCTCATCACCTTGGAAGTAGTGAGAAAATATGTGCTCTTATTTATTTATTTAGAAGACCCCCCTCAAAGTCCATTCTTAGATGAACCTAATGACTTTTCACATTTGTCAGCTTTTGAGGAATCATATAACCATTTGTCTTTTTCAAGGTGATCCTGTTTTAAATTCCTGTGCCTGCTGAATCTAATGTTTCATCAGTGGCCTGCATTTTACATTTATGATCCTATTGATTTTAATATTTGTGTTTATGCAGGCAGTGGTCTACTCTAGTAGATGTTCTTTAAAAAATGAAAATAAATAAATAAAGATAAATACGGAACAAAGGTATGCCTATTAGCAAATAGGTATATAATTGTGATTACAATTCAGGAAATCCCATTGAACACCAATGGCCCAGCCTCATGGAGATTTTAAGCAAAGTAGCATATGTAGATCAGTGGTATTCAATTGGAACTAAGAAGAAGGGGATTTATTTAACATTCTGCTTTTTCTTCAGGATTTTATACAAAAAAATTCCTTCATTCATTTTTATCTGTAATAACATAGATAGGCTAGCTGAGAGATATTGATAGTGCCAGATCACTAAATGAATATCCATGGCTACAATGGGATTTGAACCTGTTTTTTCTAATTCTAATACAGTACTTCAAACACAAACATCACTGGATCACACTAGTCCTCATGATTCTGCCTGTATGCTGAAGCTTATGATATATTTGTGATAAAGATGCACATCTAAATAAATACAGATCCAAAATTTCAAGCATGCATTGATTATTGTGCTTAGGAATATCTATTTCTTATATATGATCAATTCAAATGATCAACAGATAGCTATGATAAATAAAAGGATTTCAGTTGCCTTATCCCAGGTGTACTTTACCATAAAAATTGGAAAGTTTTTTTTTAAAAAAATTTATTATATTTTTATTGTTAAAGAATAACAAAAAGGAAAAAAAATCAATACAAAAATCAATAGTAAGGAAAGAAAAAAAAATTTTTTTTCCTCCAACATGCTATACAAACGGAAAGGAAGTTTTAGGAAATTGAAGTCTTCAATTTTTCCAGAAATCTCTTTGATAAGGTACTGGTGCCGATTCATCCAATCTCCCAAGTGCAAAGTCCACAAATGGTTGCCAAGTGTTCCAAAAAACATTTTCTTTATATATACCACTTCTAATTTTAATATCACAAGTCAATTTATCATTTAATGCAAATTTCCATGTTTCATTGTACCATTCTTCTAATTTTAAGTCAACATTTAATTTCCAATATCTAGCAATTATAATTCTCTCCATTATAACCAAAATCCTCACCAATTCTCTTTCTCCAGTTGTTAATGTTGTTTCATTCAATATTAATAATAATATGGTTTCCAATTTCAATTTGACCCTCTTCTTAATCATTTCAAATATTTCATTTTCTATCCTAGACCAAAAAAGTTCAACCCCATTACATTTACACCACATATGAGCATATGTCCCGAGTTCCACTTTACATCTCCAACACATTTTATCCACTTTATTATCCATTTGAAAAAGTCTTATTGGGGTCAAATACCACTTCCAAATAACTTTATAGTTATGTTCTTTAATCCTTATTGATAATGTCCTCATTATTCTACTAACCCAGTTCATATTCCAATTTTGATCAGAAATTTCAATACCCAGTTCTTTTACCCAATTCTCTTTCATTACCCTTTGTGAATTATTATCAAAATTAATAATTTTATAAATTTTACTAACTAATCCCTTTGGCTCAATTTCATCTTTTATTATTCGAGATGTCAAGTTTTCAAATTCCGTTTCCTTTCTACTCTCATCATTCCTTTCTTTGCATTTCCTATTCCATTTATTCATTTGAATTCTTTCAAACCAATTAATATTTAATTTTCCATAAATTTCCTCTTTCCTCATTTCATTTTTTATAAATTTCAACCATTCACTAATTGTTTCCATTTTCTCTTCTATTATAATCCTCTCTCTGTTACTATTTAATTTCATTGGGCAATTCTCTTTCAGTTTACCTAAATACAATGCGTCTGGTATTAATTTTTTTGCTACTCTGTCCCAATTTTTAGTCAAACTATTTAACCAATAACTACAAATTTTAACCTTACCTTTAAGATTTTCCAAAAACCATTTATAACCAAACTTCTTTATTTCCTTCATTTCCAAGTTACCCCAAAGTTTAACATCTCCTTTTAAAATTTTTACTACTGTTTTTATATTAAATGCTCTATAATAGTTTAATAATTTTGGAATTCCTAAACCACCTTGTTTTTGGTTCTGATACCACATTTTCTTAATCAATCTTGGTTTTTTATCCCCATTACAAAATTTATCTAATTTTTTTTTGATATACTTCAATGTCCTTCTCGGTTAAAAAAATCGGAAGCATCTCGAATAAAAAGTTAAATTTAGGAAGTAACATCATTTTACATAAAGCTACTCTACCAAACCAAGATAACTTAAATTTTATATTTCCCAATTTTCTCTTCAATTTCTTTTATTACTATGTCATAATTTAATTTCTTCAAATTTTTAATTTTAAGTGAAAGTATAATACCTAAATATCTTAAATTATCCTTTATCCTAATTCCAAATTGATTTTGTAATTTTTCTAATTTGTTTTCCCTCTCAATTTCCATTAATAATTCTGATTTTGCCCAATTTACTTTCAAACCAGTCATATCTTCAAATTCTTCCAAATGTATTTGAACTCTTTTTATATCATTTGTAATATTATTTAAAATGACAAGAGTGTCATCTGCATATAAATTAACTTTGACGCCTTTATAACCTATTAATTCTGAATCCATTTCAATCAAAGTTGTTAAAATTTCCATTGCTAATAAAAATAGGGTCGGAGACAGAGGACAACCCTTTCCAAAAATTGGAAAGTTTTAATGATAAAATGTGTCTAAACTGATTTTTGTTGAAAAAGGAAGTGAATACAGTAAAAAAACAGGATAGGTGAACAACAAGAAAAGTTATTTCATGCATGACAAATGTGTACAAGTCTAGAAAATTTTGGACTCAAATACAGACAGATTCAGAGGATTTTTAAGATTGAACTGAAAGCAGAACTTTCTCCTCGGATTGATGGAAAAACAGAAGAAAAGAGCATATAAGATTTTTTTTATATGTGTTAACTCAAGTGAGATTATTATATGCACAAAGATGGAAACAGGCAAATTTTTATCGTCTATGGTGGACATGTGATAAACCAAAAAAATAATTGGAGTATGATTCATATTTTAATACAGAAAAATTTGAAAATGGAGATAAAAATGAAACCAGAACTTTTCCTTTTGGGCTTAATGGAAAAATAACTGGAGAAAAAATTTGGAACTTTGTTATTATATATATTTACAGCAGCAAGACTATTGTATGCACAAAAATGGAAGGACACTGCTATGGACGAATGGTTGTAGAAGTTGATGGAGTTGGCTGAAATGGCAAAATTGGCCACTTTGATTAAAGAAAAGAATATAAATACTTTTGTTTCCACATGGAGACCGCTTCTGAAATTCGTGCTTCATGTGGAAAAGAATGAAATTCTGACTTTCGATTTTACCGATTAGATTGCTAGATCTTTATAGAAATGGCTTGTTCATATTATTATGAAAAAGCAAAAAGTTGTGATTTGATGTTAATGCCTTATTTTACTGTAACAGAGAGAGTCGGAAATCAATGGTTCTTTTTCTTTTTTCTTTTCTTATCTTTCCTCACTTCTCCCCCTACACCCCGGCCTATTTACTTTGCATTTTGTATTTTATAATACTTTATAACTCAATAAAATTGAGATTTGGCAAAACCTAAATGTAGGAACAGTTGGTGAAGATGACAAAACTTGCTGAAATGGCCAAATGAACTTGTGAGTTACGGTTTTGATCATTACACAAGATAGATTATAGACAGAAGAGAGTTATTTGTATCTTTTTCCTTTTTTCTGCCTTTCTTCTTTTTTTCTTACTAAACTTTTAGCTTTTTTCTTTTATTTCTCCCTTTCTTTTTCATATTCTTTGTTCTATTTTAGTTTCCGTTAGTTCTTATTATTGTTATTAAAACTTTTCAATAAAAATTAACAGTAAAATAAACTAATAATAAAATCAATTAATAAATATATATAAAAAGAACTAAATGAGTTATGCATTTATCCGGCATTTTAGAACTATGAAATAAAAATTAGGGACATATTATCTTTGATCAGAGGATAACTGGTTGAACCATTAATGTTTTTCAGAGCACATTTTACATAATTTCTACACTACAATACAATATATATTCAGAGTCAGAGAAAACTAATTCATTTGTAAAGAATTGCAGCCTTAAAGGAACGTGATTTCTTGAAAAGAAAAGCAATGACTTACAAACTGCTTTACAAAGGTACCACGGCTTTCTGGTTATATACTTAAAAAGTAAGTAGAAATATTGGTTCACATTGGATACTTTTAATTACTTGGTAATGCTTTTAAACATTTTAATATAATAGAGAAATCTTTGCTACCCAAAATTAAATATAACACTATAACATCATTGTTTCTATTACCTAAAATAATAAAACAACGAACAAGTATACTCTGCATAGGCTTTCAAATACTAACTTCATCCATAATAAATACAATAATGCCTTTTAGTTTTGTTTTAAAGTGAAGGATTGATTGGCACTAATATTTCCCTCAAACATTTAAGCTATTTTATGTAAAGAGTTTTAAAATTGAGAGTAAAAATACATTAAAAGCTTAAATTAAATGTTGTATATTTGATTGCTATGATGTGCCCAATTCTTTATATGATAATACTGAGACTTAGAAAACTGATTGATTTTAACTCTTATCAAACTCTTGCCACTTACCAGTTTTCATTTTCAATTTTATTTGTTTTTCACTAATTAGTATTCACTATAATCAGTTAAAAAATATCAGATTTCAGCTGATTGTCAAGAAATATAAAATTTTAAACAACAGTTTTGGAAATAGAAGGATGAATAATAAAAAGAGCATCTTAAAAATAAAACAAAACAAAACAAGGGATTATAATATAAAAGATTGGACAGATATAAACATTTGAAGTGTCAAGTTGGCCTCTTTATCAAAAGAAATTTTGCTGTATGTTCTATTTTTTATTTACAACAGAGTGAATTATTATTACTGATTAGGATGTAGACAAGGCTGCAGTTTTCTCTGTTCCAGCCTGTGATGTTTAAAAAACAGCAGAGCAGTTTCCGTACTGATTCTGAACATAAATAATATGCAATAATCTCTCTCTCTCCCAATGTAAGTTTCATAAACAAAAGTTTCATTTTCCTTATTGTGGACACTGATTCCATTTCTAGCCACAGAAAATACATAGATTTAATTAAAATTTGTGACATCAATAAAATTCCAGTAAAACTAGGACCTGATAAACAGCAAAAGATAGCTCTCCCCATGCATCTCAGCACAGCTGCTTATATTAAAATAAGATGGCAGCCAAAATTATCTGTGTAAATTAATTGTTAGGGCATGATCCTCTTTAATATTCTGCATATATGCAAAACAACCTGTCCTCACATTAAAAAAAATCACTGCACTTTTGCAAGCTATGTTAATAACCAACTATTATCATTTTTTAAAAACACATTTAAGAAGGTTGGACAAATTTTAATTGTATAATTGATCATCATAACCTGATTTTGTAGTTCTTAGCATGTTCAGAAGAGTATATGTCTTAGGGACAAATGATTACATGTAAATAATTAAAATATAGTTGGCTGCAGTAAAGTTGTACCAGATCTGCTCTTCAAATATTCTCGGCCCTAATAGAGAAAAAGATTGAAGGTTCTTTTCCCTGGTCCTGCTACTGATCTTGCTAACTGTCCAAATTCAAAACATATCAGGGTCATTATAACGGTAACCCCAAAAATAATTTAATTTAATTTAATTAATTAAATTTATATGCCGCCCCTCTCCGAAGACTCAGGGCAGCTATAAGACCGGGTCTTATATTAATTATTGTTCCAAAAGATGCATTAGGGCTTATTTTCTGGTTAGGTCTTATTTGGGGGGAAAATACAGTACTAAATGCACCCATCTGGCTGGTAATCTTAACTGGGGCTTATTTTGGGGGTAGGTCTTATATTACGAGCATCCTGAAAAATCATGCTAGGACTTATTTTCCAGTTGGGTCCTTTTTTGAGGGAAACAGGGTAGTACATTGTTCAAATTTCATAAGGAACAATTTGGGAACATTTTAGAAAACTTCCAAATCGCAGTCAAGCCGATGAGATGGCGGGCTATTTTTCAGTTAAACATTTCTTACAATAAAGTCTCTCTCAAGCAGAGCTTCATGCTTGAGGACTACATTGAAACCCAACCCGGTTGTGTTCATAGCAGAAGCGTCCATAACAAGGGGGTAAAAAAATGATTGCAGCCACAATGTCAGGCGTGAGGACCAGGTCCTCACATAAGGTTCAATGAAACTGTTTTATTGGTAAAAGTTTATGAACAGGAATCTTCTCAACTAATGGTCAGCATTTGGTTAGAGTTAGGTAATGGTGAATGGGACTTAAAGGGGATTGAACTTAGTTCACTTGTGGCTACATAGGGATTCTAGGCTGATTCCCATTTTCACGCTGGCCCAGTTCTTCTCCTATATACAACCATACACTCAAAGCCATACATTTTTAAAGGTGCATTGCAATGCACATTAAAAGGGGGCAGGACAGGCTGAACACATGGTTGTGGGTGCCATCTTGACCTTGCCAGGGATCCCATATGGACATTCCTGGCTCTTAGTAATTAATCAGAAATAATATTTTTCACACTATTTTCTCAGCTTCTCAATCTAGTCTGCTGCCTGATATTTCCTGATGGTCTCCCATCCAGGTTCTAGCCAGTTTCAACCTTGCTTAGCATTTTACAAGATCAACCAAGGCTAGCCAAGGCTTGCTGCCTGCTGGGACAAAGATATTCCAGGAAAATACAGTTGTCAGAGAATACATGATCATTAGCTACAGGATGTGAAATACAGAAGGCTCTACTACAGAGTTTAGAGATGATGCTTTTGGAGAAGGAAGTTCCTCCAGACCAAATAGTCTCAAAAGAGGTTTATTGCTCAGGACTGCAGCTGGAGAGGGGGTGCAGCCAGAGCCTCAATCACTGATTCCTCTCCCACATCTTCCATTGATACTTTATACATTAAATGGTAAAAAATAGTTTCACACCATGTCTAAAGTTGATGTCCATGCACTTTTAAACCTAAGCAATAAAATCAAGATGTGTCTCCATGTGTTCTTCCTCTGAGATTTCATTAACAACAAGAACCTGGAGGGAGTATATATGAATGGAATAGTCCAACTCAGGGGTGGGTTCTACTTACCTTTATTACCAGTGCGCAACAGGAGCGCACGCGCTTCTGTGCATGCGCAGAAACTTCTGCACATGCGCAGGTCATCAATTATGATGTCCGGGCAAGTGGGTGGAGCCTCCCACTGCTTTTACTATCAGTTCTAAAGACAGAACTGGGACAGAACAGGACAGAACCGGGAGCAACCCACCACTAGTCCAACCCCATTTTTGGAGGCATCTGTAATATCTTTCACTCAAACAGATAATGCTGCTTTAACAGGGATATATCAAGGACCTTATGATAATGGATAATTCTAGGTAGATAGGGAAAGTTGGATCATTCAATTTCTGGTCAGATCTAAAGTCTAAAATAAAAGTTCTGTTCCCAGCAACCAATTGTACATTTGCAGTAAATGCAAACTTTAAATCAGTGCCACAGAAAATGCTGAATGCAGATGCTGAATGTCTTCCTATCGCTCCCAATTTCACTGGCTATTCCTTTCAAATAACTGATAGCTATTCAACACTGGCTATTCGTTTCAAATAACATTCTTGTGGTTATTAACCAGCAGAAAGAAAGACGAAAAATAATAGTTTTCAAATATTCAGAACTTTCAAAAATAAATAGGGAGGAAGATAACATAGAAAAACTTTCTAAAAGGCTTCATGCTTATTAATTAAAACTAATCTCAATGGGATTTTGAACAAACTGTTGCACCAGGATGCTAGGTTACCCTATTATGCATGATGGACTCAACAATCCAGTGGAAAGACATCAAAGAAGATATTATATGGATTATAAATTTAAAGTCATTGACTTTCTTTTATATAACGGAATGTATATATGAGATTCTACTGAGCTGGAGCTACAAAAAAAACCTTGGCTACGTAGGGAAAATCTGGTTAGAAGAAAAACACACATAGACCCTACGAAGAAGTAAGAAAACTGATACTATGCCTTTACAGGGAGGAGATGGGTGTGGCCTACTGATGACAGCTAACGAGCTAGAAATGGATCTATTTAGGTCTCCCACCTAGCAGTTAGAGCTTGCTAGGTGTTAGAAAGGAAAAAAGCCCAGAACCGAGTAGATGAGATTCTACTGAGCTGGAGCTACAAAAAAAACCTTGGCTACGTAGGGAAAACCTGGCTAGAAGAAAAACATGTGTATATATATATATATTTTTATTAGCAGAGTGGGCAGTGGATTAAAGATATTAAGAATTGTTGTGCATGGCAATTTTGCAGGAAAGTGGGTGGAAATAGGTTAGTTTACTGATTGTTTAGTTTAAGAAAAGGGATGTTTAAGTGATATATTTAGGGGAGTGGAGCAAATGGATAGAGTTGAATAAATGTTAAATTAGGATTTATGGGGTAGGCTGCTTTGAAATGTTATATTAATATACACAAAAGATTAAATGTTAAAGTAGGATTTATTATATAGTTTTAAAGTGGAAGGTTGTTTTGAAATGTTGTATTAATATACAGATATAAGTATGGAGGAGGAGAAAAAGGGCAGAATATTGTTAAATTGGGAGTTACAATAATATTACAAGTTATAAATTAGAAGTTATACAATGTTACAGTAGAATGTTATTTTGAAATGTATGGTAAAAGGGGGAAGTAACAATATTAATAATATTATTAGCAAGTAAGGGTCAGTACTTAGAGGAGGGAGTAAGGGGATGGTAAAATATTATATAATCTGTTATGAATCAGGTCTTTGTTGTGAAGAAGTCACGGGGGGATGGGTGGTGAGGGGGGGTTAGGGTGGAGGGGGGGAGAAAAATGGGGGAAAAAATTGTATTCAAAAACTTTTTCAATAAAAAAAAAACTAATCTCAATGTAGAGAAAAATAAGGTTTTACATTTAGGCCAGGAAAACCAAATGCATAGGTATAGAAGAGGTGGTACCTGGCTCAACAGTAGTAACTGTGAGAGGGATCTTGTCCTAGTGGACAATCATTTAAATATGAGCCAGCAGTGTGCTACAGCTGCCCAAAAAGCTAACACGGTCCTAGGCTGCATTAACAGAAGGATATAATCAAGATCATGTGAAGTGTTAATATAATTTTATAATGCCTTGGTAAGATCATACTTGGAATACTTCATCCAGTTTTGGTTGCAACAAAATAAGATGTTGAGACTCTAGAAAGAGTGCAGAGAAGGGCAACAAAGATGATTAGGGGACTGGAGGCTAAAATATATGAAGAACAGTTGCAGGAATTGGATATGTCCAGTTTAATGAAAAGAAGGACCAATATCCAAGGGGTTGCCACAAAGAAGAAAGGGTCAAACTATTCTCCAATGCACCTGAAGACAGGACAAGAAGCAATGAATGGAAACTAATCAAGGAGAGAACAACCTAGATAGGGGTGTCAAACTCAATCGTCATGGCAGCGTCATGTGATGTATCGGGACTTTTCCCCCATTCGCTAAACTGGGCATGGGTGTGGACAGTGCATGACGCATCCAGCCCGTGGCCTGGGAGTTTGATAGCCCTGACCTAGAACTAAGGAGAAATTTCCTGACACAGTGAGAACAATAAACCAGTGGAATGACTTGTCTCCAGAAGTTGTGGGTGCTCCAACACTGGAGGTTTTTAAGAAGAGTTTGGACAACATTTGTCTGAAATGGTATAGAGTTTCCTGCTTGAGCCGGAGGTTGGACTAGAAGACTTCTGAAGTCCCTTCCAACTCTGTTATTTGCTTAACCTAAAATATAGTATTATAGAGACCCTAGCAAATCTGAGGAAGATACAGTCGTATCTTGCACTTTTAAACCTGTATCTGTGATAATGTGTCTTCCTCAGATTTGTCAGGGGTTTTATATTTTCATGTAGTTAACATAAAACAGCCAGTGGGTAACGCTGAGGGAAAGCCATTTCCTAGTCAAGCAAGTTCAATTGCTCTTAATTATTCTTTGTCTAATTTTATATGCCACCACCCAAAATCTGGCAATCTTCTAGGTCAGGGATGGGCAAATATGGCCCCTTTTTGACCTGTGGACTTCAACTCCCAGAATTCCTGAGCCAGCTTGGCTGTCTCAGGAATTCTGGGAATTGAAGTCCATAGGTTGTAAAAGGGCCACAGTTGCCCACCCCTGTTCTAGGTTCTTTCAGGATAAATACCAGAAAGAAAGAATTGCTTGCACCGCTGATCACTATATCCTGTTTCACTAGCCAGGAATGGGGCAAGGCTGGCTATTTGAAAAAAAAAAAAAACAAGCTTGCATTCAAGGGCAGACTCTATGATGATCATCTCTCGTCCCTTAATTCTTCACCTTTCCCAGAAGGAGGAATCAAGGTGTAAAAACAAATGCCTGCTCAACTCAACAGAGCAGACCTGGCTGCAATGCGGTTTCATTCACACAAGACTGTGCCTGCAGCAAGGAACACAATGCCGATCTTGCAATGCTCAAGATCACAGCTGATAATAGAGAGGACAAAGACAGGTGCATTATGTTATCCTAACGATTTTGTTTCCTCCAGCACAAGCCATTACGCGGCCCCTGTGCATCCTGCAACTGAATTAACATAAGGCAAAAAGAAAATAGAGGCAAAAAAGAAGGCTAGGAAATGTTATCCTTACCTTTCTGCTGATTTGAGATGGTTTATTGCTCTGTGAGAGGCCCTGCCATAACTTCTCTCACATGGAGCTCCCTAGCTATTAAATAAAAGAGGAATTGGCTTCAGCAGCTCACCTGGCTTTGAAGTTCAAGATAGTGGATCCTCCCAAGCACCCCACTCCACCCCCACCCATCCACCTCCCCCCCCCACACACACAAGTCTTAGTCATAGCCATTGTCATCACAGTCCAATTGGCAATGGATTGAGAATTCACTTTCATTCTAAATCTATTCTGGGATTTTTCTAAAGCAATTGATGCAGAGTACATAATGGATAGGGGAAACCCCAGGCCTAGATAATACGTTTCCTCCCCTTTTTCTTTCCTCTTTTCTCCTCCATAGAAATTGGCATGTAATAAGAACACAATGGAAAGTATCACTGACAGTGACTCATATCCTGGGCTGGTGAGGCACACCTCACTTTTGTAATCTTTTACATGCACAGCTAAGTGACATGAACAAGGTCAAATTCTATAATAGATTCTGGGCATTTGATTCTCGAGAGGGGAAAAATGAGGAATTCTATGTCACCACAGAAGAAGGTCAAGTGTTTGGAGGAAGAGAAAACCTAAAGTTTTGGGAACATTTCTGTTTCTTGTTTGAACAAGTGCAGTGTCAACCCTGAAGCAAACCTGGCTGAGGCCATCTTGAAGGCTTCAGGGTTGCCACAAGGAAGACGAAGGGACAGGGAGGGGGGAAATAGATAGCTGGGGGTTTGTAGTCAAAACAAAAAGTCTTCCCCTGGTGTTGTGGATTTAATAAGACAAACACAACTTTTAGATTAATCAGAGACAGATTTTATATATTGCGCAATAGGTTCAAGGCTCTAAACATGAAGCGTTGAACAAAGACAGAAATTAGGTACAATGGTTTTATACCCTTCTAGACAAAGGATTCTGTTAACTCAGCAATTCATATGGTCATATACATTTATCATTTTTAATTGACATTTCCTTATTACAGAGTTTCTTTGCAAACAGTTACTGAAGCATAGATTCAAATCAGCTTTTGACGATGGACAACTTTTAACTCATGTGGATCCCCTTGACCTAACCAACCTTTAAGCTGTATGTCATTAGAATGTTCCTTTCTTCTGACAACTTAGAGGCCTCCTAGAGGAACCAAAAGGATTTTGGCTGAGTTTGTACTTTTTCCAACCGGATGCATTGCTTTTTAGAATAGAGTGAATAGAAAGTTATCCAGTGGTCATCTATCAGAGCCCGCTTCATTACATTATTCCCCCCTCTGAAAGTTTTTCAATGCAGAAACTTTCACTATTCTCATATAAGTTTAACTTCTGAGTATACAAGGTTCCAATAAACAAATCTACCATATATAGGGTCTAACAAAAGATAATTAATAAAAGTGAAGGATAGGTAGTTCTTGATTGTTTTTCTACTCTCTTGATTCTTGGGGAGATTCTCTACCTCTTTCTACAGGTTCCATTTCCTCATATGGGTCTGCCTCAGAATCTTTGTGTTCTTCCATAGGATAGGGACCAAGTTGATTAAGAAAATGTTCTATCAAAGCTAGTTCCTTTTCAACTTGAATCTCCTTTACTGCTCTTATTGATAGATGTTTCAGCATAGGGATTGCACAAGGAATAAAAGCTAGGCCTGCCACAGCCATATTAATTCACCCGGATCCAGGCAACCAAGAAAACCACATGTCAGTTGTTTATAACTTCTGACCTATCTTGGAAGCCCTATCCTGCAATTCCTTGGCAATTTCTCTGACCACACCTGATTTGTTACATGTTCCTGTCCAATTTGTTGGTAAACACAAATATGCATCCTTTCCACATAAGAAGATTTATGGAAAAGGCATGCACTCAGTAGTTCCTTGCATTAGTCCAGATCCCTAAGTCCCTGCCACAAACATTCCTGCCAATGGTTGCAATGGGACTTCCAGTGAGGGGTCCTTCTGTTTATCTCTGAGAATTGGTCCTTCAAAAACATATCGAGAGGTAGTATTTCCAGGTGGAAAAAGGAAACACAAATCTGATTTGGACTTTAAGTTGAACCAGAGCGGAAATTCTGGAGGTTGAAATGGTCTTGGACAGATTCCATCCACCCCACTTTCCCTTCTTAAAGTTTATTTCTGGTAGCCTTTGTTCTAACCCAGAGTTGTGGTTTGACAGGAACAGCATGATAAGATGCAGGGCTAGCAGATAAAACATAAGCAGCATTTCTGACCTAGGGTAGGGTCATACTGTTTAACAAGATCTTGACTTTATTCCAAAATTCGTGATATATAGTCTCCTCTATGCAATTGTTGTAGAGGCCCATTTTCCTTATCTATTCCCCCCTCAGCTGGGAATGTCAATAGTGCAACCTTAAGTGGTGGAGTTGACTAAGGTCTTAAAGTAAGAACCCCGTGCATAGACAATGCGTTTTTGGCGGTAGCGAACTTGACCTAAAGTGTCTCTACTTGGGGAATCAATGTTCATCTTATGTTCACCTGAGAGTCCTAGTGTGAATAATGTCCAAAGCCATAAACAAATCATAATCAACTATGGTGTAAAGCTCACTACGTCAGGGAAAGGGTTAGTGGTGCATGTGGTTTGGGAAACAGGAGTAGCAATAAAAATCCTAGGTCTACCACAAAACCGTTCCTTATATATATAAAACAAAATTACTAGCAAGATTAGAAAAACAAGTACCCACAAAACGTACTCCTAAACTTCTAATAACATTAGCATGTGTAAGAAAGAGTTATATTACAGCTAATAATATGTATATGTACAATGTGAAGGCAGTTGTCCTCTTTACAAATCTTCCGCCATGCGTAGAGAATCAGCTTCCGGAGTGATTCAGCAGGGCTGATGATCACCTGGTATCAGTCTCATCCAGTGGATCCAGGATCGTCCTCCTAAGATCTTAAAAACACAATTACAAAACCAATACATCTGGGCGAGTGCGCAAAGGAATCTGAGCAGTTGTAGTCCTTTTCAGTTGGAAAATAGCATAGGCAACCACTGAATCCTAAGAAAGAAAAAAAATAGAAAAATAGTCCGGATGATGAAGAATGCTATACCCACTGGTGGCTGGATCCTTTGGATCATCAACTTCACTGGATTTCCTTGATGAGATTGGGCCCGTTTACTTGGGGTCTAACTTCCGTCCAGTTTGGATTAACATCCAATCATCGTGGTGGAATTTGTGGACTGGAAACTTCAAAGGTGGTGTTTGGGCTAATAGTGCTTGTTTCCTAAAAACTTCAAAATATCTGGACAGGTTATACACATATTGTTTCAATATTTTGCCTTTGATTTCCAAGGAAGTAATGCATATGCTTCCTGTAGTGAAAACTACTCCAAACAACAGTTCATATGATGGTAATCTGTCTAGGTTAGGTAAAACTCTTGACACCACTGTTGCTGTAGCATTACTGCAGATAAAAGCTGCAACCCACCCTATGAGGTGGTTCACTATGACAAATAAATATTTTACAATCCCCACTTTTGGTAATTCTGTAAAATCCACATGAATACATTGAAATGACCTTAAAGCTGGTGGTACATCTTACCCATCTGTTGTTTTCTGACAGCATGTTCATTCACCTTTGTACAAACCAAACATTTGTTTATAATTGATGTTACTAAAGGATATATCCCAATACAACCATAGCTTAGTTTAAAAGTTCATGTACAATAGCTTGAAGTCCCCAATGACTCCACCCATATTTTGCCAAATGATGTCCAGAGACTAAGGGTTACAATGCATTAAGCAATAGCCGTCATAAAGTCAGCTTATTGCCCCCCACAAACTGGGTCCTCAATTCACCTACCTTAGAAAGGATGGAAGGCTGAGTCAACCTTGAGCCTGGTGAGATTCAAATTTACAGTAATTGCAGACAGCTGGTGTTAAATTACAATGCATTTATCCACTGAGCTATCCAGGCTCCCTGTCCATAGAGCTTAATTTAATGAATACAATTCAAAGGTTTGAGCAGACCAATTTCAAGGCAATTTGTCTCCAGGGGGTGTCCCTCCAAATCTGGTCTTGTTTTTGTATGGAGACCAATTATTTCAACACCATAATGTTCTCATCCAAGGTGATCCATTGATCTGGTGTTGGTTAAGAACTGTGCTTGATTCAAATTGTGAACTGTAGGTAAAATCAAATCTGTCTGCTGCATTAAAATTGTTATATTTTTGTTTAGAAGTTTGAATCAGATAACCACCACTGAAGGATAGTTCTGACTTGATGTGGGGTGCTTACAATGAGGGCTCCCTCAAAGGTCAATTTCCTACTTTCTGAGCCAACACCCCTCGTGCAATTCAATTTGTGTGTGTGTGTGTGTGTGTGTGTCTACAGAGAGACTGAATGGCTTTTCCAAATTTGGCAAACCCAATACAGGAGCCCTGGTTAAAGCCTGTTTCAAATTTTCAAGGCTTCCTCTTTCATGTCCCTCCCATTTCAAACTCCAAGGTCCAGATTCAATTAATTTTGCATAGAATTATCTTAATTCTTGCTTGTTTTCAGATGGAGGCGGAGATGCCACCCCTCCTTTCTATCAGGAGTGATTTTTTTTTTTTTTTACTACTCCTGTAGGGGGAAAAAAAGTCTTTCCCTTTAAAGATTGCTGAAAGGCAGAGCTTTCCCGTCCTGAATTCAAAACTCCTGGAATCAGTTTTATTGTTCCTAGTAAGGCAAGCAAGAAACAAACACATCTTTTATTCTTCCTTTTGTTGTGGAAATAAGGTGGCGTCTCAGCTTTTTAATGGCCCATTGGTAAAGGTGGGGGCTGAACTCTGCCTGAGTTTCTGCCTATTTTCTTTAGGGGAATTTTCTTGTGCTTTTAATATTGAGCTTCTCAAATCTTCCAACACTCCCTTCACTGATTAAGTGTATTCAAATGCTTTGTTCACTTAATCTGATCTCTGTCAACGAAAAACACCACTTCTCTTTTCTTTGGATCGGGCAATCTTTAACGCTGTCTTCCCTGCCCATATCACCACTTCTACTTCTTAGCACTTCCACATTTCATTCTGCCAACTTCCATAACTTTCCAAAAACAAATCACATACCTTCTCCTTTCCATCAATTCTACTTTCTCTAACTCCTTCTTATACAATTCTCCTACCGCTGTCAGCACAAGTCTGTGTAGACAAACTTAAAGGCAACTTTCTGACTTCCCTTAAAACTTCCGCTCTTCCTTCAACTACCGTATATCCTTTCTATAAACAATTAGCTCCTCAGCACCAATTATCTAATCTCCCCGCAAACTGAAGTGAACAAAAACAAGCATACTCTCGAGGCAGAATCTAACATTTTAGACAAAAATGCCACAGAATCTCTCCCACCACACATCGCAATTTCCAACTCATCTCTGTGACAATTCCCAAAAAGGGCAGTAACTTGTGCTACAGACAGACAAACAAATAAACAACAAACAAACATACAAACGAACAAACGTGCCATCTGTTAAGGATGCAGAATGCACGCAGACATAAAAACATTTAAGAGAGACAGCTTCAAAAATAAAACAATAGTAAAATGCAAGTCAGATTAAAAAAATCTTTCAAAATCATTTCTTTTATATAGGTTTAAGTAAGCGTTGTAAACCTCAAAAATTTCAAGAAAAAAATAAAATCAAAATTGTATTCAGAGCAGAAAAGCTTTCATATGCAAATTAAAGAGACCTAGCAGCAACAGCATTAGCCGATCACCCACTTCCCCCTCCTTTCTCTGCTCAGCAGAGAGACATGCTGTCCGCAGCCCACCCTTTTCCTGCTTCTTTCTTCCAAAGGAAGGGGGTGGGGGGGAAATACAGGGAAAAAATATTTAAAGTACATAGAATTCTCATCTTCCTTTCGCCTCTCCTTTCAACAACACAACCCTCTGCATTTCTTTCTAATTTCTCACATTCTCAACATACCGGCATTCACATTTGCACTGAAATCAACTTCTTGTTTAAACCAATTTCACATACAAAAAATCCCACTTCATACAATCCAACCATTACAATAATCTCAAATATCTCCCACAGCCTCAAGCACAAATCTACTTTGCTGGCAGCCACACATATCACAATCAATGCAATTCCATTCAAATTTACACACTATCATTATATATATATATATATATATATATATATATATATATATATATATATATATATATATATATATATATATATATATATATATTTAACAGAAATCACACCAAATTGATCAAATCATATCTGTTTTCCCATTTAGACAGGCTTCACCTTTTTAACTGCCTGCTAAACCCCGGGAGGGAAGAACAGTAAACAACAGTTCTCTGGCTGTTTAAGAATGTCAGTTTATCAGAAAATTTATAACACTGCAATTAGTTCTTCTCTTACCACACATAAGATTACACACAATACTTAGTTCCTTAATTCCAATTCCAGAGACTTCAGGATGCCACCTGGTCTCCCAGGGGATTGATCAAATCCCACTCTTCCACCCCTTTAAAGGGTAGGTACCTCTAAACAGAGAGACTTTAACTCTCTGATTTATACTTACCTGTTTTATTTTTCTTTCTTTCTTTTTTGTATTTATGTTGAGTCTCTGTGTCTGATCAACCTTCAAGGATTCTTGACTGGCCTGTTTTCATCAGCGGGTTTACGGCACCTCCTCACTGAATCTCCGTGGACTTCAAAGGAGTCCTAATGGCCGGCCAGTGGATTTTCCTTGGGGAGGCGTCGATTCCCGCCGAGGCAGGCTGTCTGGTAGAACAAAAGTTCTCTGCCTTGTAGTCCCATCTGGGGTGCCATAAATGTTGTGGATTTAATAAGACAAACACAACTTTTAGATTAATCAGAGACAGATTTTATATATTGCGCAATAGGTTCAAGGCTCTGAACATGAAGCGTTGAACAAAGACAGAAATTAGGTACAATGGTTTTATACCCTTCTAGACAAAGGATTCTGTTAACTCAGCAATTCATATGGTCATATACATTTATCATTTTTAATTGACATTTCCTTATTACAGAGTTTCTTTGCAAACAGTTACTGAAGCATAGATTCAAATCAGCTTTTGACGATGGACAACTTTTAACTCATGTGGATCCCCTTGACCTAACCAACCTTTAAGCTGTATGTCATTAGAATGTTCCTTTCTTCTGACAACTTAGAGGCCTCCTAGAGGAACCAAAAGGATTTTGGCTGAGTTTGTACTTTTTCCAACCGGATGCATTGCTTTTTAGAATAGAGTGAATAGAAAGTTATCCAGTGGTCATCTATCAGAGCCCGCTTCATTACATTACTGGGAACCAAGGACATTCCAACAGGTGGCTGGAGAGAGGAGAAGTGGAGTAACTAAAGCAACCGGCCAGCACTTCTATTGGACAATGTGACTGATGACGTGGGGGCAAGGGGAAACTTTCACTTTTTAATCTGATGAAAACCGCGGGAAGTTTCAGAGTTAGTTTTCACCAGTTGTGCCAATATAATGTATCCAATAAATCGTTCCTTGAGGAATCTACCTGCCTAGGAGTTCTGCTTTCTATGGGTGCATTACCCACAGAAACGGGAACACTGACAGGTAGTTAATTACAGCAAGTGGAATATGATATGCAAAACATGGCTCAGAAGATCAATTTTTCATTCCATGGTCTACTGATAACAGATTTTGCTGAAGCTAAGCAGACTCAGGTCTGATCAGCACCAAGATTGCTTGAGAATTCAGTCTCTCTCTGTACCTTGAGTTCCACAGCAGCAGAAATGCATTTGAAATGCATGTAGGATCACAGTAATCCTCAATTTACGACCACAACCATAACCAAAATTTCTGTCGCAAAGTGAGACAGTTGTTAAGTGAACTTTGCCCCATTTTACAACCTTCCTTGCCACCGTTGTTAAGTGAATCACTGCAGTGGCTAAGTTAGTAACCTGGTTGTTAAGCGAATCTGGCTTCCCCATTGACTTTGCTTGTCAGAAGGTCCCAAAAGGGGATCACATGACCCACGAGACACTGCAACGGTCATAAATACGAGTCAGTTGCCAAGCGTCTGTGTTTTATCATGTAACCATGGAGATTCAGTGATGCTTGTAAGTGTAAAAAATGGTCATAAGTTACTTTTTTCAGTGCCGTTGTAACTTTGGCACTGAAAACCAAAGTCACTAAACAAACTGAGGTTTTTTTTATAATTTTTTTTAAATTGTATAAACAAACAACTATATAATACATAATCAATCATTCAGTGTATCATCTAGATGTTTCTATTGTGTCTTCATCATCTTCTTCTTACTCCTCCGATCTTCCTCATTTCCTTATTTTTCCCATTTCTTTATTATAACATTCTCCCCATACATCACTTATAATAAAATTTTCATGTTTACTATTAATACATTTATCTATATCTCTTCTCTAACCAGTTGTAAAATTGTCTCCGTACCTTGTAATACTCCGAATCCTCTCTTTCTTTAATTATCAAAGTCAACTAAACGAACTGTTGTAAGTCAAGGACTACCTGTACTATGCCATTTGTTTAGAGCACCTGAAATTTTTCACCTATAAGAGCAGTTGCCATACATTATGGACACAGGGTTAGTTTATGTTTTTTATTGTAGATTTAAAAAAAAATATTTTTAATGACTTTTATGTTTGCTTTGCAACCCTCCCAGGAGACATTTGAAATTTAACAGAATATAAAAACTGCTTATAAAAGAATTTATCTGTGCTAGCAGCAGGCAACATAGGTCTTTCTCAATGTCTCAATGTCTCAACTGGCAAAATGCACCCACCTTCCAAACCAAACTCTTTTTTGTTGTTATTGTTTCTTTTACAAAATTACTTTGGTGCCTGACAGAGACAAATGAGCGCTTTGTCCAAAATTTACCCACTTCAGAGATATGGGATGAAAGTCTACCTTTAACAGTAAAATAACAACATGGAAGAGAGCACATCTGAGAGCAACCTTAACCGTTTACTTCCTACTAAATTAATATTTATTTAATCGATAGGCTAAAATGTTGAAATACCAATGAAGTAGAAAAATATTGAAGTACGATTTTTTTTTTAAAAAAAAGCAAGATGATACAAAAAAGACTGCTATGTTTGAATTAAAAAAGAAAAAGAAAAAATGTATTACTTTTTGTGATTCACTTACTCCTTCCCTTCCATTTGCCTCCAAGCTGCAGTTTAGATATTGGACCTTTGCATCAAACTTTAATAATTGTTGATAGTCTCCAGCTGAGTGCATAATCCTGATATGTAAATCTGTTTGCTGTGTGATATAATTATTTGTAAAGGATCCAGTCCTGCATGGATTTAATTAATCTTCTATTGTGGATTATTCCTTTATTGAATTTCTATACATGGTCAGTTTTGGCAATGCAGCATAATCTTCAATTTTAGTTTCTGAGGCTAGTATTGAAGGCAAGGAATTGTTTTTCCAATGTTGTGCTAGGTTTATTGTTGTGGTCAACATATATCTTAGTAAATTGTAATATTTTTCATGTATACATTCTGGAATACATTTAATAGAAATGTATGTGGTTTAGTTCAAATTTTATCTTTAGAATTTTTGAGCATTTAAAAATATATATTTATTTTCAATACTTTTGCAATTTTTTGCATGACAACCACATGTGGAAACTATTCTTGGCGGGATTTCCAACAATTGTTATTATATGTTTTATCTATCATCAAGGTAAAGGTTTCCCTCGCACATATGTGCTAGTCATTCCCGACTCTAGGGAGCAGTGCTCATCTCTGTTTCAAAGCCGAAGAGCCAGTGCTGTCCGAAGACGTGTCCGTGGTCATGTGACCAGCTTGACTAAATCCCAAAGGCGCACCTTCCCACCAAAGATGGTCCCTATTTCTCTACTTGCATTTTTTACGTGCTTTCGAACTGCTAGGTTGGCAGAAGCTGGGACAAGTAACGGGAGCTCAACCCATTACTAGGGATTCGAACCGCTGAACTGTCGACCTTTTGATCAACAAGCTCAGCGTCTTAGCCACTGAGCCACCACGTCCCTATCTCTACCATCTATAGAGCATTTTGTATAATTTTCCATTAAATTGTAACTTGGAGTAAATTTTACTGTTTTTTCCTATAGTCCTTTTGATTGTTCCACTTGTTCTACCATAATTATAAATACATTGAGCCATTACTCTAATAAATTTAAATAAATAAATATTATTAGAAGTAATTCTTGTTTCCATGCTGGTGGTCTGTTACATGCCCTTGTGACATCTGCAGGCCCACCCACATCTGGGAAGCAGAAATAGATGCTCAGCCAGTAGGGGGAAAAGAGTGTTTGTCTATCTTGGTCCAAATTATGTCCAGAGAAAATTCTTTGGACAAAATCTGAATCAAGACAGAAGGCAGAACAGCACTCCTTCCTGATGACATCTAGGGAGAGGTGAATATAAGAAATAATTGATGGAAGAGATTAGAAATCGCATTTTCATTTTACTCTCTTTATCTTTTGGGGTTGCCCTGTTGCACAACTATTTTTGCAAGCATATAGCAGCAAAAAAAGTGCAGCCTTACAAGGGAATTGCAACATAGGGAAACCCCAAAGTTGCATCCTAAATCAGGGAGACTTGCTTGATGGCCTCGGGGTTCCACCTCCTGAAACTCCTGCAGCTCTGCTGCCATTTCTGAAAACCAGAAAGAACCCCCATGTACAGGGACAAGGAACTGTGTAGTTTCTCCCAAAGTTGCCAACCAATCAGATCCCTAGGATTTTATACTGGGAAGCCCTGAGCACTTTATGGCTCCTGGACTACATCCGGTCCTTTGGCTGTCCCTATTCAGCCCATGTGAGGTCATTTTGAACTTAGAAAATAAAATGCAAATAGGTGCACCACAAGGGGCAGGAGAAGAAACTGAGCGGGCTCCTTTAATCCAGTGGCCCCCAACCTTTTAGGCACCAGGGACTAATTCCATGGAGAGAGGTTTTTCCACGGATCAGAGGGGGCATGATTTTGCATGCTGCCTGTGTCCCGTGGATGGGGCTTCACTTGTTTGCGCTGCCCGGTTTCTGGTATGCCGCGGCCCAGTGCCAGTCCACAAACTGGGGATTTCTCCTCCATCAACACGTGGGCACCAGCAGTAGAATTAAGTTCAGCCTATTGGTTGGGTCCTCCACAACAGTCCCAGTTTCTCATGTGGCCCCCTAGGAAAATTAATTGCCCACCCCTGCCTTAGTGGCTGCTGGGTGTTAAAAAGTAGAGACTCAAAAATTCTTATAATAAGCATGGTTTCTTCTCCTCAGAGCTGTACCTATCAGCATATCTGCCGAAAATTCATTTTAAACTTCAAAGCTCATCAAAATAATACTTTCCTTTAAAACAAAAGCAAAAGACTACTCTTAATGATTGCATCCTAATTCAAGAAATCTGGCCTTTTCTCCCTACAGATGTCTGATAATTAATTATACCTGTTCCTTCCAGAAAAGCTGAGGGTCTATATTTATACCCAACCTGTACAAGGAGAAAACACAGGCAAAGCTCCAGAACAATAATGTAGTCTTCGGTCTAGACTTCTAAAATGATCTGTGGCTGAAGAAAATTGCATAAATATAAGACTGCAGATGATAATCACTCCCTTTACCTCCTTGCTTGGGCAGAAAGCAATTTCAAGATGGCAACTCTTGGTAAGTTATAGCGTCTTATAATAATAAGTCCAGTGCTGTGAGGTTTAATATTACGGTAAGTAGTATCTGGTCAGGGCCTGTCTCATCTTCTGTAAATAAACAGTATTGGCGAGCGAGATCCAATATCATGTCTTTTTTTCTTTTTGGAAATGATGTCTCCTAAATATGGTATTCTATCCATGCAGCCAAAACAGTCTCCAGTTTGTTTCTATAAATATACTCTGAAAAAATTCAGAGCACATGTAGCCTTGTACATTTTATAAAAAGATGTCCTGAAAAAGTGTTAATCTTAAATTGAAACGTTTATAGGCATCAACAGATTTTGGGCATACATCTATGCCAGGGTTTTTTTTTTTAATTTGTTTTGCTGTTGTTTGTTTTTTCATTAGAAAAATCAGCAGATAGATGTTTGTAATGAAGATGACTTGGAAAGATTTCAGGGCAGGGGTGAATGCTACCGGTTCAGACCGGTTCAGACGAACTGGTAGCGATGGCGGCGGGTGGTTCAGAGAACCGGTAGCGATGGCAGCGCAAGGCTCCGCCCACCCACCCGGTTGTCGTTACCTCTTCTTTACCCTCTGCACATGCGTAGAAGAATTTGCGCATGCGCAGAAGGTCCCCGCATGTATGTGACGCACGCAGCACATGCACTTCCAAACCGGTAGGGAAGGTAAGATTTCACCCCTGTTTCAGGGTACAGGTAGTTCTTGGCGTACGGCCACCATTGAGCCCAAAATTTTTATTGCTAAGTAAGATATTTGTTCAGTGAATTTTATACCCTTTTACGGCCTTCCTTGCCACAATTGTTAAATGAAGCAGTGGTTCAGTTAGTAACATAGTTGTTAAGTGAATCTGGCTTCCCCTTTGACTTTGCTTGACAGAAGGTTGCAAAATATGTTCACATGACTCCGGGATACTGCAACCGTCATAAATTTGAGTCAGTTGCCAAGTTTGATCACATGACCATGGGAATGCTGCATGGGGCAAGCTTCCAAATGCATCTGAATCCAACAGTAGAAACCAAAGCTGGAACATGGAAGATGCCAGTTTTGGACACATTCATACATAGTAAATTCATTGTAGATATAAATGCAACACATTAAGAGAAAAATGTCTAGTTTTCTTCCTGTTGGAAAATGCGTTTGTTTGTTTGTTTGTTTGTTTGTTTGTTTGTTTTCCAGATGCAAGATGGTGTAGTTTTCCATTCACCTTACAAGAATATTCTTTTATTGTGCATGTAGACACAGCTTTAATTTACTTAGAGACAATTTACTAGATAAGAAACACATCAATCATTTATGGTTTTTATACATCACTGAACCCCAGGAAGACTCCCACAGTTCACACCATCAAATTATCAGTAAAATAAGTAAATAAAAGGAACATTCTCCAAACCCCGTTTCTGTAATCCAGAGTCACAAATTGTTTATGAAATAATTCCATTTTAGCTATCTTCTTATTCCTCATCACAGAGGCCACCATCTGATCTGACCAAAGGGATGGATCAACAACAGAAAAACCTGTCTCTGGCCCTCTAACTGACCTTCATCTATGAGGGAAACCCTCAATATTCCAACTTAAAATGAACAGACTAGATGGGTTGGTTCTATGTGAGGGCTACTTATTTACTTATTTCAGGGGTCCCCAACCCCTGGTCCATGAAAAAAACTCTCTCCACAGAACCGGTCCCTGGTGCCCAAAAGGTCGGGGGCCAGTGACTTATTCCATTTATATGCCACCTATCTCACCAATATAGAAACTCTGGGAAGTTGTGATTACTCCTGAAGACTCCTGGGAGCTAACGGGATTAAAACTAGCATTTTCAATTGTATTTGCAAAAATATTGTGAGACAACACCCACAAAATTGGTATGCCATGTCTGGGCAACTACATTTTGAATCGATTAGAGTTTCGAGCTACTTTTCAAGGACAACCCTAAATGTAGCTCCCTGCAATAGTCTATATGGTGGTCAGGACAGGATTTACTGTTGGCAAGATTGGTCCAGAATAACATCTTTCAACAAACAACAAGGTTTGGTTTGGTTCTGCAACCCAACAAGACGGACACAAACTTCAGAGGATAATTAGAACTGCAGAAAAAACAATTACTACCAACCTGCCTTCCATTGAGGACCTGTACACTGCACGAATCAAAAAAGGGGCTGTGAAAATATTTACAGACCCCTCACATCCTGGACATAAACTATTTCAACTCCTTCCCTAAAAACAGCACTATAGAGCACTGCACATCAGAACAACTAGACACAAGAACAGTTTTTTCCTGAATGCCATCACTCTGCTAAACAAATAATTCCCTCAACACTATCAAACTAGTTACTAAATCTGCACTACTATTAATCTTCTGATCATTCCCACCACCCATCTCCTTTCACTTACGACTGTATGACAGTAACCTTGTTGCTGGTATCCTTACAATTTATATTGACTGTTTCCTAATATGATTTGATTGCTTATTTGTACCCTATGGCTATCATTAAGTGTTGTACCTTATGATTCTTGATGAATGTATCTTTTCTTTTATGTACACTGAGAGCATATGCACCAAGACAAATTCCATGTGTGTCCAATCACACTTGGCCAATAAAGAATTCTATTCTATTCTATTCTATTCTATTCTATTCTATTCTATTCTATTCTATTCTATTCTATTCTATTCTATTCTATTCTATTCTATTAAAAAACAGTTGGGTAAGAATTCAAAAGTGTTGGCTTCCTCTGCCAACTATCAGGTCTGCGATAGTGTAATCCCTGAGCAGGCTTCACCGCATAAATTTTGCATAAGTAGATTTGACTAACAAATTTAAGGGAGAAATCCCAAACTTTCTTCCCTCTTCTTCTGTTCTGCTGCCCAATTCAGAAACTACATAATTAGATGAACAAATACATAAATCTTTCGACGCCTAAAACTCCTTTTTGGCTTTCCTCCAAGGAAGGGTGCTGTCTTTTCGTTCTGAGCACCACACGGAAGATTTGTAAAAAGCCAGTTTAAATGTCAGCAAAAGGGAGACCTCATTAAGAATGTGTGACTCATCGGAGGAAAAAATTAGGTTTACACTGAGTAATTAATTTCTCTTGGTCCCAGTTTCTGATTTCCGAAATGTTGGCACTTGACTATAAAGAGGGAAGAAAGCAAAGTTTTTTTTTTTAAAAAAAAAATCCTGCCACCACAGTTTTTACAAACAACTTTTTTCTACAAAAAAAGTGAATTGCAATTTCCTTGTAGCTGGATAATTGGAATGTATTTATTTTATTTAATACATTTTACAAATACATAAATAATCACCCATCTATCATCCATCGCATCCCACTTATGACTGCATGACTGTAACTTTGTTGCTCGTATCCTTACGATTTATATTGCAATTGTTTCCTAGTATGATTTGATTGCTTATTTGTACCCTATGACTCTCATTAAGTGTTGTAACTTATGATTCTTGACAAATGTATTTTGCCCTTTTATGTCCACTGAGAGCATATGCACCAAAGACAAATTCCTTGTGTGTCCAATCACACTTGGCCAATAAAGAATTCTATTCTATTCTATAATGTACTTGTTACAAGGGTGGAAGTGTTTCTGCTTCAAGGGTTGCATGCAACAGTGAGAGTACCTCTTGTCAGAAATGGGCAGTTCCCCCACCCACCCACCTGACACAAATAAACCTGCATCACGTTTTCCAAACTTTCTTTGGGGTACATGAAAGAAAATCCCCTCCTCCTTCTCACATTCTTACCATTAATGGTAGAAGGGAATGTTCAACCTCTACTCTTGGCAGGTTGTAATTCTTTCAGTTTCTCTACACATGTAATTAGATGTAGCAGCAACCAACAACAGGAGCATCTTCTCCTAGTTTTCAGGGTTGGTCAGCAAGAATGAGTATCAGCTGGGAACCCAGGAATAGGACTGCAAGCTGTTTTGTCATCTCCTGAAGACAGTAATCTGATCATTTTGTTCAAATATAGAATCATAGGGCCGGAAGAAACTTTGGATGTCTTCTAGTCCAAGGAAAGAGCCCTCATGCAATCGCAGACAAATGGTTGTCCAATTTTGCCTTGAAAACAACCAGCAATGGAAAATATTTTCTATTGACGTATAAGGCAACACAACAAATTAGAAAGAAAATTAAAAGATTTAAAAGTAGACCATGCCTTGCCTGTGTAACTGTCAGTGGAACACACTAAAAACAATACCGTGTTTCCCTGAAAATAAGACCCTGTCTTATATTTTTTTGAACCCTGAAATAAGCGCTTGGCTTTATTGCCATGCGTTCAAAAGCCTGATTGGGCTTATTATCAGGGGATGTCTTATTTTGGGGGAAAACAGGGTACACAAACTGAAAATAAAGACAAAGGAAGGTTGTGTTTATTCTTTGAGGGATTCAGA
Organism: Arizona elegans; assembly: GCA_022577455.1. Lineage (NCBI taxonomy): Eukaryota > Metazoa > Chordata > Lepidosauria > Squamata > Colubridae > Arizona > Arizona elegans. The sequence goes on along the minus strand of JAKOOJ010000008.1, from coordinate 17,098,101 downwards.
ATCAAGTTAGTTGTACAAGTGGCACCAAACTGGTCACCGCTTACTGTTCGCTGATTTCAGTGGGAATGGATGTTATATATTAGCCCGAGTCTAATACTTTCTCATGTAAACAAGGACCTTTTGTGGAAAACAGAAAAAATAAATTATGATTTATGGTTTGGATGATTAGGCAGGATAGATTATAGAAAGGAGACATACTGTAAGTTTTTTAAAAAGAGCTAAATGGATAATTGTAATTACGATTGCTGTGTAGAGTATCAGAAACCACTTCTTCATATCTTTTTTCTATTTTTCTTATTCTTGTTTCTTTTCTTTCTTTGTGCAGTTTAGTTTTCTCTTTTATTTTTTCCTTTTTTGTTTTTTCTTATTCTATTTTGTCTTTGTCTTTGTCTTTTGTCTTTTGTCTTTTATTAGATTTATATACCGCCCTACTCCCGAAGGACTCAGGATGGTGAACAGGCACAAAATAAAATACATAAATACAAAAGTTAAAAGATATAATTAAAACCAGATTAAATAATTTAGCCCAAGATAATTAAAAATCCCAATAATTTAAAAGAAATTAAGATTTTGATGTAAAAAAAATTTAAAACAGGGGAGAAAATTAGGCCAGGCTGGCTTGCTGGAATAGAAGAATCTTAAGAGCATGGCGGAAAGTGCGTAGATCCGGGAACCTCCGTATCTCTGGGGGGGAGCTCATTTAATTTGTATTCAATTTTACTCTCATTGTCAAAACTTTCAAAAAAAAAGTCATATGAGAAATAAATAAGAATTCAGGCTGAGGGATGTTTGACCTCCAGTTCAGGAGTGAAATCCAGCAGGTTCTGACAGGTTCTGGAGAACCAGTAGTGGAAGTTTTGAGTAGTTCAGAGAACCAGCAAATACCACCTCTGGCTGGCCCCAGAGTGGGGTGGGAATGGAGATTTGCAATATTCTCCCCCCAGGAGTGGGGAGAGAATGGGGATTTTGCAGTATCCTTCCCCTGCCATGCCCACCAAGCCACGCCCACAGAACCGGTAGTAAAAAAATTTGGATTTCACCACTGCTCCAGTTGTTGTTGAATGGGAAGTCAGAGCCATCCCAGCCTAAAATGAATGAAAGAATGGGATGATAGAAGTCATAGTTCAGCCATGATTGCCTAGGTTGTTAAAGCCATTTTAGGGAAAACGGGGAATTTTCATACAAAAAAAAAATAGACCAAAACAACTACTCCCATGAATTCTCACATTTGAAACAGAATGCTGTAGATCTTTGCTGAAAGACCTTTGTTCCACCAAAGTAAATTGTAGGGGAAACATTGTATTCTTAAAAATCATTAAAAAAATCTAATACAGTATGTTATTTCATAAGGAGATTTCATTCTGTACTGTATGCCGGAAATAAAGCAATAATATCCTCAAATTATAGATTACTTTTACTTCCAACAAGCGTTTTTGTCCATTTCAAAGCATCCTTTTAAAGAATTTCAATGGCCAACATAGACTCCTACCTATAAGCAGTGTCTTCTCCACTGTCCAAAAGCCACATGGCTATTTGGGGGAGGAGATTAATTAAAGTTAATTAAGTTAATGTACATATTAAATATGAGAGATTAGGAGAAGGGGGGGAGAGAGAGAAATTGGCCCAAAATCCAATTGTCATTCCTTGCTGATATCATAATTTATTTATTTTTATTTATTTTTATTTTCATCAAGCATGTATTTTATGATAGATACAAGTATAAACATAATTATAAATACATGAAAAGGATACAAATAAAAGAAAACATTAGGACAGGGATGGTAGGCACACTGGTGTGCTTATGCACGCCCCTTACAGACCTCTTAGGAATGGGGTGAGGTCTACAGTAGACAATCTAAGGTTAAAGTTTTGGGGATTTGGGGAAGAAACCACAGAGTCAGTAGTGCATTCCAGGCGTTGGCACCTCTGTTACTGAAGTTGTATTTTCTGCAGTCTAGTTTGGATTGGTTTACCATGAGTTTGTATCTATTGTGTGCTCTTGTATTGTCTTGGTTGGAGCTGAAATATTCATTGGCTGGTAGGACATTGTAGCAGATGATTTTATATACTATGCTTAGGTCAGACCGAAGCCGGAGAAGTTCTAAGTTGTCCAAGACTAAAATTTCAAGTCTGGTGGCATAAGGTATTTTGTTGCGAGCAGAGGAGTGGAGGACTCTTCACTCCTCTGTTGTGAAAATGTTGTTGTGAAATATCACAACTTTATTTATTCTGACAATGCAGGGGTAAAAAAGATTTCTCAAAGAGTAGCACCTGGCTGAAAAACTGTCCCCATCTTTACTTCATGCATTGCTGAGATACAAGTCTAACAATGTTAAATTTGTATGACACAGAGGATAGTTATAGCAAAAGAAAAAAAATTGCAACCCTTGAAAGGTAAAATATTACCAGTGCATAAAATGTCACAAGGTAGCTGTTACTTTACAGAGGCATGTAAGAAAATGGAGAATATTGTATAAAAGTTTATTCTGTAATAAATATTGCCCCAAATTATCAAGTAGACTTTGATGATTGAAGCTGGACTAGAGCCTGGTTTCTCCACGTTCAACACTTCAACCATAATTTCCTTCCTTCCTTCCTTCCTTCCTTCCTTCCTTCCTTCCTTCCTTCCTTCCTTCCTTCCTTGGCAAGAAAAAAATACATTCTGTAAATGAAGATCAACCTCTTTTTTTAAAGATCTTCAAATTGTGGATATGTAATCTTAAACTAAAGGCTTTCCTGATTCATTGTTTATGAAGAATGCAGAATATCGATAAAACGTTCAATGATTGCCAACTATATTTGCTTTCTGTCCGTCTGTGCCTGGTATTTTTCTTCAGTTTCAAGTCACTACGTTAGTGATGTTGGTGAACTTTGGACTTTTTCATCCTATTGACAAGCTACCTTTGAGGAATGATTTCTTGGATACCGTACTCATTGTGTATCCCACAGAATCTCTCTGAGAAAAAGGAGTTGAATTAGTGACTCAGTAGAAATAAGATAAATATTCTGGCGACGAGTTCATTGATTTTAGCCTGCAAACCAATTCCTTGGCTAGACCTTAGATTTCAGATATATGTTTCTCAACATAAGGCTCATTTTATTTCTACACCGGAAATAAAAACAATCATTTATTATTTTTTGTCGATTAATGAAATACTGGAAATGTGAGCTTGGATTAAAGATGAAGAAATATTATTTATTTATTCATCTGCATTTATTTGATTTATATTCCACCTTTCTACACAAAAATCACATTTAATGATTAAAATATCAAAAGATAAAGTAAAAAATCTTGGCTAAAAATATCTATAAAATATTTATATATTCATATAATTATAAAATATTTTATTTTTATATGTATAAAAATCACATGTAAAAGTCTGTAAAAAAGATAAATCTTTAAACAATATTTGATTCCTTTACTTAAGATTAAACAATAAACTATGTACACACACTTTAACAGTAGTATATTTGAATACCAAAATTAATGTCATAATAATAAAGAACCCCCCCCCATTAATATTTTAGTTAATTTAATTTCTGCTTAACCATCAACAGAGTCCAGCTTCATTTGCTTTACATGCTGAAACTGAGATCAGCTGAGATCAAATTTCAGTTATTTCGCTGCATTTTTTTCTGCTGGAGAAAACTAAAGATATATATTACAATTCCCCAATCAACTTATTGCCTGTCTCATGATTAATATAATTGCATTCTGTTCCATGTATTTGCTCTGAAGTCCCTCTTTATGACATCTACACTGTCCCATTTTCCTGTTTAAGAAGTATTAGTTTGTAGGCATATAGATGATAATTCTTTAATACCAATACCTTAAAATTCCCTGAAGATTTTAAAAAAGAAGGCTTTAAAGTAGTATATAATATTATATATGCAGTAAATTTTCTGTTGGAATACACAATTTTAGCATGAAGAACAGGCTCTAGATGCATTTAATTTCAGACTTTAATTATCTTTACAAATTAGATGTAAAATTGAATTGTTGGATTGGGTTTGACTTCCTTTCTACCCCACCCCACCCCCAAAATAAGAACTGACTATACAATCTTTACCATCTGTCCTTCTGAATAGATTTCTCAAGACAAGTTAAGATTTATTGTGGTTTTCATAATTGATCTACTGTTTCACCTTCACTGAAAGTACATGTCAATGTTTTTTTGACTGTTAATCTCTCCTATTGTTGGGAATTTCATATACCCTGAATTGAAAACCTTTAATTGCACTGCATGTGCCTACCATAGGTAATCTCAATATTTTTTGTTAAAGTTACAGTATGAACCATTTTATTGATAGCTAATCTAACCACTTTTAACAGTAAAGAATTAATTCTGGGGGAATGAACAATAAACATCTGCTAAACCAAGCAGCTAAGCTCAGATCAGACTCCCACAATCTTATGATTATATATGAATTGAACAATGTGTGGTTGAAGAAATATGGCTTGTTCCATTAACATCAAAATCATTTCAATTTTCAATTTCAGGAGGAAATGTCATTCTCGCATAAATCATGTGCTCATTAATCTTAGCACCAACACCCTATCTTCTATAATTCCACTCAAGGGAGAAAAGCAAATATTGAAGGAGTATAAAAATGTTCCTGCTGACCAGGGCTGAAGGAACAGCTGTGCCAATCTTCACGTATAGCTTCCTTGCTAACATTTTGACAGGCTAAATTTATTGAAAAACAAGACCCTTTCTTAAATTGGTCCTTCTGGTTCAGCATTCCCTCTATATACTGTAACTGGAAAGATGCTTGGAGTTGAGTGTGTCTACCTTAGCTGTAAATTTTATTTGAAAGAAGGATAGAAGCCTCTTAACTATAACCAGCCTGCCCTTCCATTGATTATCTGTATTCTGCACGAACCAGAAAGAGGACTGAGAAAATATTTACAGACCCCTCACACCTTGGACATAAACTGTTTCAACTTCTCCCTCAGGATGGCACAATAGGGCATTGCATGCCAAAACAACTAGACCAGGGGTCTGCAACCAAACACTCAAAGAGCCATTTGGACCCATTTCCCACAGAAAAGAAAACACCGGGAGCCACAAAACCCTTCCTGGGCCTGACTATTTCTTGAGCGGCCACAAAAGTAGCATATGTAGTTGAATTAAATATTCTGTTTTCTTCTGAAACTTTTCTTTTCTTGGATTTATCCATGGTTGGCCTACCGGGGGTTGAAAAGCTCAATAAATCACGTGCTGGCAGATGTCGCACATTGGTGGTTGTGACGCATATTTTGAGTGACAGGGAGCCACAGCAGAGGGGTGAAAGAGCCACATGCGGCTCCAGAGCCGCAGGTTGCTGACCCCTGAACTAGACACAAAGATAGGTTTTTTCCCCCGTGCCATCACTTTGCTGAACACCTAATTCCCGCAGAACTGTTTTAGGCTTAAAAATATTTACCCATGTAATAGGCTGTATTGCTATTATCCTTCTCATTTTCTCATCTTTCTTATCTTCTCATTTCTCATCTTTCCTACTACCTTCTCCTATAGATATCATATGATTTATCGCTTCTTGTTTGTCTCTTAGAATTTATGATCTATGACCTCTCACTTTGTTGTTTGTATGTACACTGAGAGCTAATGCACCACAGACAAATTCCTTGTGTGTCCAATCACACTTGGCCCTATAAAGAATTCTAATCTATAAAGAATTCTATAAGGTATATATATGTATCTAAAGTAAATGCACCACTTCCCCTGTGCCAATTGACTTGGCAGTAAATTTAACTAATATATAGGATTTTACTTCTGAGTAAATCTAGAGAGAGGATTGTACTGTAATGCACATGCCTTGTTGCTATGCAATGTTCTAGTGATGATCATAAACTGCTAAGATATTAAGCAGCACTTAATTAGGCTAGTTTTAAAGAGTAAGCACCTAGCATCCAGCAAGCAACAAAAGATCAGTTTGTGCTGCAGTTAATAACGGGGGATTAAGTTGTGACTCATGGTATAAAGCAAGGCTGTTGAAAGCAGACTAAAGTTGCCAGTTTTCATCTCTCAAGCCCTCAATGAGGGATTTTTTATCATTTTCGGTGACTCAGTACAGACTCATGGGACTAGTAATTAAAATGCTTCTAATTGGCGCCTTAATTTTTAAAAAAGGGTAACTCACTGTGGCATTTTATTTGTGTAATTACTTCTCTGTCTTTTGTCTTTTTAAGCTAGGAGGATTGAAATAAAACTGAACATGGGATGGGAAAGTTTTACCTCCTTTTAACTTGAAACATATTTTCCATGTGCAATTTTTTTTTTATACAGCAATACGTAAGTTAATTGCAGGCTTTTGCTTTTCTTGGTGGTGGTATTGTGACCTTCCGGGAAGATGTCATCCTTCAGAGGTGACATAATTTTCATGTTGTTATCGTTTGGATCACACTTTCACCACAGTTGAAAGATTCACTTAAATAATAGGAAGCATAGTTTGTGACAGCAATGCCTTCTTCAAGAAATTAAACTTAATTTTTATTTTGTGTGGTTTTATTATTGACTAATGATTGTAGCAAAACTATTCAATTAAATGAGCAAATCAGCTTGCTTTGAAAAGAGTCCACTGCTATTTTCTAAATTTGTAAGATTGAAACTAGGTATCATTGATAACAGTATGGAAAGGGTGATGAATACTAGGTGAAAGCAACTGAAAATTTTCTATACTGTATATTTATTTTTATTTATTTGTTTGTTTGTTTTTATTAAATTTTTATACCGCCCTTCTCCTGCTGGACTCAGGGTGGTGAACAGCCAAGAATAAAAAACATCCAATACAAAATTTAAAATTATGAAAAGAATTAAACAAATTTTGGCCCAGATTTAAAACATCCCAACTAAAATCCGTTACAATTAAAATATCTAGGGTGGGGGGTTATGCTAGCCCAGCTTGGTGAAATAGAAAAGTTTTGAGGGCACGGCGAAAAGCACGGAGATCTGGTATCCTACGTATTTCCGGGGGCAGGTCGTTCCAGAGGGCAGGTGCTGCCACAGAGAAGGCCCTCTCCCTGGGGGTCGCCAACCAACATTGCTGGTGACCCCCAGCAATGTATGACATTGCTGGCGACCCCGTATTTGCGTGTACGTATCACACACACACACACACACACACACACACACGTCTGTACTTATACATATGCATGAAATGGTTCTGGAGAAGTGATTTGGAATTAATAAAGGAAAATATTTGTAGCTCAGGGTTGAAATGAGGCTAGCAGTGTCTAGCACTGATGATGTTATCTAGTTTGGGTAATGAAACATCTGCAAGAAAACAACCAAGCTCAGAGAGCACCTGATTTGGAACATGTGAATGGGATATCTCTTTACTATTCATTAAAACCACCATATACTTTTTTCAGTTTTTGATGAAGAATAGAATAGAATAGAATAGAATAGAATAGAATAGAATAGAATAGAATAGAATAGAATAGAATAGAATAGAATAGAATAGAATTTTTTTCTGCAACCTCTTGGCCAAAGAGGTGGTTTTAAAAAATGCTTTGAAAAGTCTCTGACGATCCCAGCTGAGTTGCCTGATCGGCAGAGAGGCATTTTTTAAAAAGCCTCTCTGATGATCCCAGCTGAGTTGCCTGATCAGCAGAGGTTTTTCAAAGCATTAGAAAAAATGCTTTGAAAAGTTAAAAAAAAAAGTTGACCACACCCACCTAGTCACATTACCCCCACTCCCCAAGCTATGCCCACAGAACCGGTAGTAACAAATTTTACATTTCACCCCTGGGTTATAGCCATAAGTGAGAAGAGATAGGTACTAGGAAGGATAATAATAATAATAATAATAATAATAATAATAATAATAATAATAATAATAATAATAATAATAATAATAATAATAATAATATAGTCTTAGTAAATAATTGGACAGTGTTGTGGGAATTAGTTGTTTAGCAGAGTGATGACATTTGGGGAAAAACTGCCCTATAGTATTGTTTTGAGGGTAGAAGTTGAAACAATTTATGTCCAGGATGTCAAGGATCTGTAGATATTTTCACAGCCTCTTTTTGACTCATGCAGTATACAGGTCCTCAATGGAAGGCAGGTTGGTAGCAATTGTTTTTTCTGCAGTTCTAATTATTCATTGAAGTCTGTCTCTGTTTTGTTTGGATGCAGAGCCAAACCAGACAGTTATGGAGGTGCAGATGACAAACTCAATAATTCCTCTGTAGAACTATATCAGCAGTTCCTTGGGCAGTTTGAGCTTTCTGAGCTGGCACAGAAAGAACATTTTTTGTTATGCTTTTTTGATGTTAGATGTCCATTTTAAGTCTTGCAATATGATAGAACCTAGAAACTAGAAGGATTTTACAGTTGATACTTTGTTGTCTAGTATTGTAAGAGGTGGTAGTATAGGAGGGTTTCTCCTAAAATCTACCACCATTTCTGCAGTTATGAGTATATTTAGTTCAAGATTATTCTGGTTGCCACAAGGCTAGTTGTTCAACCTCCCGTCTGTATGCAAAACCCAAGATGCTTCAATGAATTGATTTGTCAGTACCCTATGACTTTATGGTACTGGTGTTGCATAGGGATCAACAGACAACCAATAAATATAAGCAAATAAAATTCTTTTTGTGTTACCTATGGTTATCTGAATTTTTGTAGTCCAGATATGGTAGACCTCATTTTATTTCTATATTTCATCCATTCATTTTTGCCTTAATACTGAGTCGTTCTTGGTGGCTGAACTTAGTGGCTGAAAACTGTTTTTTTAATTTCCTCAAATGCTCCTCTCCAAGGTTAACTTTTGGCCATTTTGGGAACTCTAAAGGGTAGCCAGAGCCAAAACCCCAAACTGCTGTAAATGCTGCTATAACTAGGTAAATCCAGCACAATTTATGAAGATGGGAGAGACCCCCAATAAAACTTTTCTCACACTCCTGAAATCTGAAATTGTCTTGTCTTCTAAGCCTTTAGAAGACATGAAGTACTGTAACATAATAAGCAGCAGATAAACTTGAGATGCTTCATAATTATTTTCACCTTGGATATTAAGAGTGTTTGTCTAGATAGATAGATAGATAGGCAGACAGATAGATATAGAATTAGAACTTTTGTAAACATGTATTTTATGACAGAGATACCAATATAGAAAAGCTGTTATTAGTGGAAAATTTTTGTTATGATGTTTTTCTGTGATCTTTTTTTGGGGTTGTACTTTTGTACTGTGTTTTAAATGTTGGAACTTCAATAAATACTATTTTTTTTAAAAAAAGAGTGTTTGTCTATTGCTTGTATGAGTTGGGTGGTAAATACACAACAGAAGTCAATGAAATGTTTCACACATATAGCTTTCTCAAAAGTAAAAGAGGAAGTTGGGCAAGACGTGATCGCATATTATTACTAACGTCCCAAGAATTGCAAAGAGATGTGCTACAGTAAACTAGTGCAACCTATTGCTTAGGTCTCATCTCAGTCACCAACTCATGAAATGAGCTGTAGGCAAGTTGTTATTACTCAGCCTCAGTTGTTTATCTCTAGTATGAATATAAAACTATTGGCCAACCTTAACTATCTCAAATATGTTATTTAAGTAATACTAGTAAAAGTTGGAAAATCAAATAACAAAAATGAAAACTGTACCCCTGTAACAATCCCTGGCCTTTTCAGAGAATTTCTATCAGAGTAAACAGAAGACTAGGTATTTGCATCTAGTCCTCTGGCTTTTTCCCAAAAAACACATTTTCAGAGTGCAATCTGCAAGTTTAACATAAAAGGTGATTAAATCCTACTCTTTGAGTTTCAAATCCAGCATGCCATCTTAAAAAAATTGCTCTGGTGCCACTACAAGAAATGCATTGCCTCTCCTGTAGAGCTTGTTAGCTTTAAATATTGTTTAAATACTGTTTAAATACTGTTAAAAACTCACAGTTCCAATATCTGCAAGTACAAATTGTTGACTAATATTGAATTTATGCTGAAAGCCATGGCATCCTTATCACTTACAAAAAATTTTTTAGTAACTCTGAAAATTTAGGTGACAACTTTGATCGGGTGTTTTTAGTTTTGATGTTTGAGATTATGATGTGATCCAATTATATAAATCTGTCTACGTGTAAAATTCAGCCTTAGCCAAAATATTTGTTTTGAAGTTAACCCTTCCAAGGATTAAATTCAGATATGTAAGTAAAACTGCCTTATGTGCCACTATAAGCAATCATTGCTCCTTCCACAGAGCTTCTAAAGAACAGTTTGCTCGTAAAACAAACAAATCCATTTAACATATGTAACTAATATTATTACAATATCTTTGTCCAGAGTACTAATTATTTTATCACTGACTTCAGCAGGATGCAGATTGTAGACCATGAAGCACACAAACTACATATAGTTCCGGATGGATGAGACTTTTCCTTCGTAATTTATTTTTTATTCATGTTAAGATAAAGAGATAGAAAAGTAGTAGAAAAATAGAAAGATAATAACATCTGGAGCTACTGTAAAATGTTCAAAATGTTCAATAATGCATAACTGCATTATTAAAAGCTCTTTTGGAAACACCCGAAAACTATAGTGTGAAATACTGATATCTTAACATTTATGCAATGTAATGGAATTTTAAAATTAATTTCCTTCCTGCTTATGTTAGGTTTTCTAGCTGTGGCTTTTACTTTACTTTAAAATTATAATAATAGATCAAAAAACATCCAGTCCTTTCTTTTTTTTTTTTTTTTTTTAAAAAAAACCCTTTTTATTAAGGAGTTTTGCAATATAAAAGGATAATATAAACTGAAATTAGAAAAAAGGGGGAGAAATAGAAAAAATATAAAGTGCAAAAAAGAAAAGGAAAAGGAAAAAAAGAAAAGGAAAGAAGAGATAGAAAAATGAATATTTGAAAAAAATAACTCCAAATTTCCTTGCAACAAGTTTAGGCAAATTAATAATTGTAGGATCCAACCTGGGTCATTGGGACCAGAGGTTTTGTCTTCGAGCTTTCAGACTTGTGTTGGAGCCCATCCTCAGGGCTCAGAACTCTCTTGCAGAGTTCTGTGTGTGTGAACAGCACACACTCTGCTGGACAAAAGTTCCCTGAAAATGGGCTGCAGCATAAGTCCAAAAGCTCAGAAGACAAAACCTCTGGTCCTGGTGACTGACCCCAATTGGATCCTACAATATTATCCTGGGGGACACATATTCACCTTCATTCGTGAATGTAATAATTCTCTATCCTCATGACATACATGGCTCACTTCTTCCTATAATCACCAGCCACTCACAAATCTAAAAATTGTCATTTCTGTCCAAATGTCAGCAAAAAGTCCACAGACGTTTTCTAGAATTTTATAACAGTATTTCTTATTTTAGCTCCGATCAAGTAAGCCAACTTTGTATTCCTTTCTTTTGCTTCTAATAATCTTTAATTTATCAAATTGCTATCATAGGCTTGAATCTCCATTGAGATGCCTGATCCTATGCAGTGCAGATATCTAGACCTGACACATAGTTCAGAGGTAATACTCGCTTAGAAAATAAGTTGTAGTTCTATTCATAGTTAACCATAGAAGAGCGATATTTGGGGAATTCTAATAACCAGACCTTTCAGGAAATAGGCCATGTGTTCACGGTGTCATGAAAAAAGCAGAGAATTCATTGCTACCACCTGTTTTAGGGTTCCACAAATCCTAATCCTAATCCTCCAGACATAAGGCAGTCCATTTAACCATAGATAGAGCTGGACAACCCTAACTTTAGCAATTCTAAACTTAAAGGGAGAAAAAGAGTTTAGTTTGTGTTAGCTTTTACTGTTATAATCAAACACCTTAATAAAAATTGTATACAAAAAAGTCCAATTCCTTTAAAAAACTGAAGATGCTTCTTTAAACATATTACTATGAGTTGTTGATTAACATTATCTATTTTACATCAAATTACAACTTTTCTTTTGAGCCCTAGGTGACAAAGTTTATTAGATGGATGGATGTGTATGAATCTACTGTTCATCATATTCTTATTATAAATCAGTTTGCCTGACAACTAATCTTACCCAAAGGGCACAAACCTCTGGGAGATTTTCTTTCATAAACCCCATTGTGATGAAGGGAAGCTATGTGAAAGCAAGGGGATTTAAGCCCATGCCTTTAAATAGCATTTAGCAGAAAGTCCCAAAGTATTGCTCCATAACCCAAGAAAAACCCAGACATGTTGCCGTCAAAACTATACTTAAGCAGAAAACAAAACAAAACAAAAACAAAACACCTTAAATATTAAATAATGACAATTCTGCATTTATGTACAGGAATGCCAGATATATTTTTTTTGTATTAACAGTGTTTATAGTTTTATTACCCTGCAATTATGTTACATCTCAGTTTCTTTTCATGCCAGTCTCCACTATACTGCTGCCTGAACTTGTTTGAGAAATATGAATTAGGCAGAATGATCTTCTTTGCTGTCCAAGCTGGTAGTTTAACATTTTGAGAATCTCTCTAACAAGATTATTTGCTTAGTTGTCTGCTTTGGACAGGGATAGCCAGAAAAAAAGAAATACTAGAATGCAGGCAGTAATAAATCCTTCTCCCTTGCATTAATAATAAAAAAAAATCAAACCATTGCTTACTTTTCTACATTTCTATTGAAACAAATCAAAGTCATCTTAAAATTCTTTATCTGCTTCCATTTCATTCTTTAGCAAGGTAACTGATAAAGCAAAACAAGGATTCTGTTGTCCGGACTTATACCAAAGAAAAAGCAGAAAAGTGCAGCATCCCACTAAAATTTGTGTTTGTGTAGTTTGACTTTATGGTGCAGAAGACATAGATAAATGTCCTGCCTGGTGGTTAGATCGCTCTGATGAATTCTTATCAGGGGTGAAATGCTACTGCTTCAATCCGGTTCGGATGAACCACTGGTGGCAGCAACGCATAGTTTGGTGAAGCAGTAGCGGCAGCAGCACACGGTTCCACCCACCGCCCGGACGTCGTTACTTTCTGGTTTTAACCAGGAATTCACCTGTTTTTGACCCTCTGCGCGTGCACAAAAGGTTTTGCGCCTGCACAGAGGGTTTAAAATCGGATGTGACAATTCGGCAGGTGCACTTCCGAACTGGTAGGGAAGGTAAATAGATTTCACCTCTGATTCTTATACATTCTTTCTTCTTCTGTTAATTAAATATAAACACAAACACCAACAAAATAAACCTTTTTTTAAAAAAAAAATATTATTCCAATGTCTTTGCTTCCAATCGGAACTAATCATTCTTGCACAAAGATAAAACTTCTTTGAGTTTAGCTTGGACCCTTCTGTATAGTTTTCTTGGCAGCAGGGCAGGAATGTTTTGCTATTGTCGCTTTCCAGGAAGTTTCTCAATTTGACATTCAGCTTACATCTGGCTCCAGTATTTCCAGTAGATCTTTGATCTAAGTCAGGGGTCAGCAACCTGCGGCTCTGGAGCCACATGTGGCTCTTTCATTCCTCTGCTGCGGCTCCCTATCACTAGTCGGCTCCACAGTTGATAGGGCTTCCTGTTAGAATAGATAGAGGAAAAAGGACACCGCGCTAGGAGTAGAGTCTATGGTGGGGGAACAGGACTTCTGGTCAGCAGAGGAAAAAGGATGTCATAGTAAGAGGAGACTCTATGGTGGGGAAACTGGACTTCCAGTTGGCTCCAGAATTGAACAGGGGGCTTCCAGTTAGGACCTTGTGGCTCTTTGAGTGTTTAAGGTTGCTGACCCCTGATCTAAGTACTAACTAGGCCCAACCCTGCTGAGCTATTGAACCCAAACAAAATTGACCAGGTACTTCTACTATTAAGACGAATTATCCTTACACCTGTAGGACATTGAGCAGAACTCATTTCTAATTCCCTCCAAAAGTTTTCTTTGGAAAGCAGATAATGCCAATCAAGAAATAAGTCTCAGTGAACCCTAAAATAACAAAGTTTCGACTGGAAGCTAAAACATATAAAGAATGGTTGCTGGAGTTGGATATATCTAGTTTAATGAAAAGAAGGGCTAGAATGACATGATAGCAGTGTTCCAATATCTAAGGGGTGCCATGAAGACGAGGTGGAGTCAACCTATTCTCCAAAGCACCTAAAGGCAGGACAAGAAGCAATGGATGGAAACTAATTAAGGAGAGAACCAACCTAGAACCAAGGAGAAATTTCCTGACAGTTAGTGGAAATTAATCAGTGGAACGATTTGCCTCCAGAAGTTGCTCCAACATTGGATGCTTCAACATTGAAGGTTTTAAAGAAGAGATTGGACAACCATTTGTCTGAAATGGTATAGGGTTTCCTCCTTGAGCAGGGGTTTGGACTAGAAGACCTCCAAGGTCCCTTCCAACTCTGTTATTCTGTTACATATAGGGCTGTGATCTTAATAAATCCAGTCGTCTTTTAATTCATGTTCTGCTTGACTTGATGCATATGCATGACCTAGCAATCCAAAGACGGATATGTTGGAAGTCCGGGCAAAATTCTTTTAAGAATGATCCTCATAGAAAATGCATGATATTAGGTAAGGGATCTGTGCCAGTTTCCTGTCTGGGCATATACAGCGCGTGAGTCACCTGAAATGCTTTTTGCCTGTAGTCAGAAAGGTGACGGAGAACTCTGGAATGTTCACCCACCTTATCTTGAGTCCTGTCATTGATCAACTGCTTTGTGCTTTCTTCCTAGGGATCAGAGACTTTCTGGAGAAGTAGCTGCAGGAAAGCCCAATCTGGATCAAAGCTGCAATTAGAGCCAAAAAGCAAGCCTACCCTTTCCTCTCAACTATGATTCAGATCACTTCCAAGAAGTGCTGTGACTGCAAAGAAAACTGGAGATCTCTCTCTTTCAGTGGCTAATAGCTTCACCAGGGAGATCAATGTCATTGCCTATGGAAGGAAGGATTTCCCTCACTCTATAACTACCAATTTATATTAGTCAGGTGCATATCTTCCTTCTAACACACATAAACATCAAGAGGCACCTTTATGTCTCCCTTTCTCTTCTAGGAAGTCTGCTTAAGGACTGTAGAAGGGGTGAAATCCAACAGGTTCTAACAGGTTCTGCAGAACCAGTAGCAGAAATTTTGAGTAGTTCAGAGAACCGGCAAATGCCACCTCTGGCTGGCCCCAGAGTGGGATGGGAATGGAGATTTTGCAGTATCCTTCCCCTGCCACGCCTACCAAGCCACGCCGACAGAACCGGTAGTAAAAAAATTTGGATTTCACCACTGGACTGTAGCAATTGACTTTTTGAGCTAGGCTGTCTTCCATGGTATCATTCTGTACACAATTTGGAACTCATAACTGACACATCTTAAGGAGCAAGGTATATAACTTGATATCACACCAAAGCATTAAAGCAAGATGACAGAAGATAAGTTAACAAACCATTGTAATGGTTATTCCTTGCTATCTTGCTATAATAAACAAGTACAATTGGTTGACAAATTAAGTGCCATGAAGAATGTTGTGAAGGTAAGCAACAGGATGCTGCTTGACAATGCTGCATGAGTTTGAGTGATGGTTGTTAATATATGAATCTAATTATAGAAGATGTTCTCCAAGCAGTTGAGAACATCTGAACCTGTAACGTTTTTGAATAGGCAATTAGGCATTTATGCTTAATGCATTTAGCATTAGGCTAAATCTCAGTTTGAGGCTATAAGAGTTGGAACAATCCAAAAGATGCTAATAGGATTGCCAGAATCTGAAGGAAATTTGGATGTAGCCATTCTTTTGGAGACTATGACATTAGATGAGTAAATGGATTGATAGCTGGAAAAATATAAGTAGAGATTAATGCAGTCTAATTCAAACTCAGCTGAATTCTGTAAGCACGTGTCTTGTACAATAGATTGGAAGAGTCTTGTTCACTTAATTGAACTTCTGATATACAGTACATCTTAGAATGGCTTTCATCAACTTGCTGCTTCCCATTCAAAACTTCAGGGACTTATGAGGGTGATAGCTTAGTAGATCTTCAGAACAACTTTTGAGGAAGATGATTCTCAAACTCCCATTTTTGTTGTGAATCATCCTTTCCATGGGACAGATCCTATGAATAAGTGGCCATCTTCAGGTTTGAGCCTGTTCTTCAGCCCAGATTTTCTGGAGATTGGCAGACCTTGGTAGCCTAAATCTCCTAAAGGTGTTCTAGGTGTACTTACTGCTGTTTGGCAAGGGGACCAAGCTAATGACTAGAAAATGAAAACTGTGACTAATCCATCAAGAAGTCAAAGGAACCGCCCAGTAGCAAATCTCCGCATTCATTTTGTGACTTCTGGCCTGGAACATTCAAAAATTAGCAGATGAATTTATCATGCTGTTCAAACTAGAGGCCACTTCCCGACACGGAATCTTTAAACTTTGCTCAAAACTACTTGTTGGGAAATGATCCCATATATCTTACATATCACAACCTTTTCATCTGAGAAGAGTTTTTATTGACATAAAGCAAATAAAAAAAGAGCAATTGAAGAGTAATTGATTTGGAAAGTAATAAAAATTCAACAAATTCGAATGAGTTCAATATGAGAGAATAATATTCCAGTCCTAAATGCAAAATATAGAATTAAGGAAACATAAAAATAAGTGTTAATGGTATAGAATGCCAACAGAAATAAGAACACTTTGCAACTGAAGGTAGTTAGCAAATTTAAATAGTGTTTAATAGAACTGTCACTTTGACCATTAAGTTAAGTAATTATTTTTTTTCTAGGAAGTGTCTTCATAGCATTAACTTAGTATAACTGAAATAATTTTTAAAACCCATCCTGACTTCTGCTTTAGGATGGGTGTAGGGCTTTGGAAAATACTACAATTTGCTAATAGGAAAATGATATTGACTCATGAACAAAAGCCCTCTATCATCTCAGAACAGACATTTTGTCAAGGGTTGACATCTGCTAGAAAATAACCAAGCTCAGAAAGGACCAAGGACCTCATTTCAACCTTGAGATACAAATATTCTCTTCTATTGGTAGAAAAAGTAATATTTAAATTCAATTCTCATTCCCCTCAATATTTTATACTTATATTCAATATGGCCTTCTTGAAAGACTATATGGCTATTCTTAACATGAACAATAATCTGAGGCTCAAAGAACTGACTATGAACATGGCTATTATAACACACATCCCTTAATGTGAGTTCAAACACTTAATTCTATATTTTTAGGATTTTATAAGAAATTAATAGTTTTAATAGGCCAAGTCTATTAATTGTTCTCAGATGTAGTTAGAACATTGAAAGCCTATAAGGTTAGATACGCCGTTTCTTATGTTCATGGCAAAAATGCAAAGCAATTTATTTTTGTTATACTCTTTCTATAAAACAGTACCCACAAAACTTTCCCCTTACGTCTCCTGTTTTAATTATCGCTGTAAAATAAATAACTGTATTTGCTTATATAAGGATGATCTTTTGTTTGGATACCAAAATTGGTTTCTATTTCAGCTATCCATTTAATTTAATACAGTATATGAGACTGTACTAGGCAGAAAGTTAGCAGTCTTTGCTTCTGGTGCATTTGCTTAATTGTTATAGATTCTGATGTTTCTCCATTGTAGCTGTAACAGTAAAATATCATTTGAAACAGCCAATTGTGGATTTAAAAAAAAAAAATAATCCTTTGTACTGTGGAATTCCATATTAACACTTTACTTTCAGTCTTCATTGAATTAGATTTTTTTTGGTTTGAAAAACCAAAGTTTTATATCATTTTCATTTTTAAGGGGAAAATGAAACTTTGTTTGGGTGGAATGTTGTAACGAAGAATCAGGAGTTCTCCAGCCTCCAGTAAGAACAGGTTGGATAGATTTTGCCACACTGAGAACATTTAACTAGTGCCATTGTTTTCAATTGACTTCCACAAAGGGGAATTTCACCTTTCAGGATTCCCCAGCTAGTTCAGAATTGCACACCTCTGGAATTTGCCAAGATTGGGAAGCACAGAACAATTCCTTGCCAAATTAATGTTCAGTTCATAGGCTTTCATTTACCACACAGAATTTGGAAACATTCATTGGAGTTTATTGCAGACTTGGTCAACAAAATGACCTCAGATGGTCCATGATGTACAAATCACAAGGCTGCATTTCATAGAACATCAGTTCCAGGGCATTCAGTGCTTCTGTAATTTGATCGTTCCAGTTATACACAATTCAAGGCAAGCCAAAGAAACGGGGATCTCTATACTTTTTTTTTTAATAATTAGAACTGCCCTTAAAATACAATGGGTTAGGTCAAGGTCAATCCAGAGGTGGTTTTCAGCAGGTTCTGACCAGTTCTGGAGAACCAGTAGCAGAAAGTTTGAGTTCGGATAATCGGTAAATACCACCTCTGACTGGCCCCGCCCCATCTATTCTCTGCCTCCCAAGTCCCAGCTGATCGGGAAGAAATCGGGAGTTTGCAGTAACCTTCCCCTGGAGTGGGGAAGGAATGGAGATTTTACAGTATCCTTCCCCTGGAGTGGGGTGGGAATGGAGATTTTACAGTATCCTTCCCCTGCCACGCCCACCAAGCCACATCCACCAAGCCACACCCACAGATCTGGTAGTAAAAAAATTGGAAATCCACCATTGGGTCAATCATATGTGAAACATGCTTCTGCTGATTTTCAGGATTCTTCCCTTCTCCCCTCCCCCCCACAAAAAAAGTGGTATAATTCACGGTCAGATTATTCAGGAATGATGTTCATATGCTAAACAAATACCTAGCCAGAGGTCAGGGCTGTGCCAACTAATTAACATCTCATCTCATTTCATCAGGTTGGCCTGTTCATTAATGTGCAATCCTTGTAGCTTGGCTCTTATCCTTGATAGATTTTAGAGCTTTCTGAACTTTCAATTAAACTTGTCTCTACTCCTTTACTCATAGCCTGCCCTACTAACATTATTTGACCTGCCAACTATTAGATAACCCTCCTATTTTGCAGCCCCCAGGATACACCCTATTGCCCCAGGACTTTATCATGCTAGTCTACAGGGATACTTTTTCTCCAGTTTCAGAAGCCAAATCCTATTAAATGTCAACAGGTGTCAAGTAAATCAGCTTCTCTGATCATTCACTCCTTTTCCACTTTGCCAAACTCTCTGTTTATTCTATTGCCAAACCTCTGACTCATACAGATCTCCCCATTTCAAAGTTTGCATATTTACCTACTGTACTCTATTAGATAGTTGGAAAGGGCAATATTTATTGTATGTAGATTTTTGTATTATATCCATATGAATAACAAAAGGAGGGAGGGAGAAAGGAACAAAGGGAGGAAGGAAACATGTACACTTTCCTTTCCCCAACATGCTCTTAATATGCTGACTTTTTTCCAAAATATTTTGCAGCCACTGACTGTAGTTGTGGAAAAAATGGCATGTAATAAATAATTCAATACTTAACTCGATGGCATCCCTCAATGGCATCCTACTTTCAGTACTCTTAGAGATAAACTGTTGTAGCCTTTCATAGCATTTGCATTAATTTCTTAGATACAAGTAAGGGAATGGTTGCAAAATAAACACAGACAAGCACTGTCTCATTAAGAGTTCATTATTAAATATTTCCCCTCTTGGTTAAATGACTAATGCTTTATTAAAGCATGACTAATGGCAGAAGCCCAAACATTGGGCTACAGCCAGTCAAATCTTGATCAAAGAATTAAAGTCACCTGCTCAGGAGAACCCAGCAAGACATGATTTATTGTGTGGTCTTGGTTGAGTGACCTGCTATATGTGGTTTTGGGGGGAAATGGAAAGTAGGCATTTCGTGACTTGCCTCCCCCCAGCTGTGTGACAAAATCAGAAAGGTGATACAGCGTTTAGGCATTCACAAAGGCAATGCAAGTCAATCTTTAGCTTCAGGATGTTGTAGGATATTGGGGTCAGTAGAGGCCTTCTTAAGGAGGATGGTGTCTCACATACTGGGTTGATAATCAGCAAGTAGATACCACTTTGTACCATTTTGGTGGGCACATTAATGGGCACATGAAAAGAGCCCCATCTGGCCATCCTCTGGGCAATGGAGATGTTACCAACTAATCCTTTCAATCAGATGCACATTGATGCTTCTGACACACACATGAGCAAGTGGCCTTCTTCTTACTCTGCTCATTGTAAATAGAAACAAAACAGTGGCAGCCCAAAGCTTTGAAGGAGGAAGGGAGGATATGCATCATCTATTTTTCTCAATTCTTCCCCATCTGGCACTGGGGGAGTAACACTAAAATAACCAGTGGTGAGCTTCAAAAATTTTAGCAAGGGGTTCTCTGCCCAGTTGCTGGGGGGGCGTGGCCATGGTGGGCATGGCCTAGTTGGCCTCCTGCGCCACAGCAAGGGGGGAATTTTGCCCTCCCCGGGCTCCAGAAGATTTCCTCGAGCCTCTCGGAGGGCGAAAATGGCCTCCCCAGGCTCCGGAGGCCCTCTGGAGGCTGGAAACGGGCCTGTTTCTGGCTTTCCTGATCTTCCAGTAGGCCCATTTTTCGCTCTCCCTGGGCCTCCTTGCATGCCCTGCACTTACCTGCTTCTAAAAAGGGCTGCGTGGGGACTCCTGGGAGGGGAGGGGTGGGAGGGGCCAGCCAGGAGTGGGATTTGGGGGTTCTCCAAACTGCACAGAATCTTAGCTAGAGGTTCTCCTGAACCCCTGCAAATGCCCAGCAGCCCACCCCTGAACAGAATTTCATAAGGCTGGGAAACCCAGCTTGAAGTTCCTAAAAGTCTTGACTACAGCTCCCAATGTCCTGCGTACTAGTTTTTAATTCAACAATATTTAAGTACCTTAAAATTAAATCGAGATACAGGTAGTCCTCAGCCATAATTCAGCCCAAAATTTCTGTTGTTAAGCGGGACAGTTTTTTTGCCACAGTTGTTAAATGAATCCCTGCAGTTGTTAAATTAGTAGCACGATTGTTAAGTGAATCTGATTCTCCATTGCTTGTCAGAAAGTCGCAAAAAAATGATCACATGATCCTGAGACACTACAACTGTCATAAATATGAGTCAGTTGCCAAACGTCTGAATTTTGATCACATTACCATGGAGATGCTCAACAGTCAGAAGTGTGAAAAATGGCCATAAGTCTCTTTTCAGTGCCATTGTAACTTCACACAGTCGCTAAACAAACAGTTGTAAGTTGAGGGGTATTGGTTTTTTTTTTCAAGCTCAACCTTGAAAAACAACTGTGCCCCTTAACCTCCCAAATTTGAAAACTACTGAATATAAGTAACACTTAAATAATGATGGGTGTTGGCAGGAACTCCCTTAACGTAGGTCAGACTGTTGGCCTACCCAACTTCCTATGTTTTCCTGACTTGCAGGCAGTGGCTCACCTAGTCCTAACTGGATATTAGAACAAATAGAACAAATAGAATTACAGAATTGGAAGGGAACTTGGAGGTCTTCTAGTCCAACCCCCTGCCCAGGTAGGAAACCCTACACAACTTCAGACAGATGGTTATCGAACCTTTTCTTAAAAATTTCCAGTGTTGGGGCATTCACAACTTCTGGAGGCAAGTTGTTCCACTGATTAATTGTTCTAACTGTCAGGAAATTTCTTCTTAGTTCTAAGTTGCTTCTCTCCTTGATTAGTTTCCACCCATTGCTTCTTGTCCTGCCCCCAGATGCTTTGGAGATAGTTTGACCCCCTCTTCTATGTGGCAGCCCCTGAGATATTGGAATATCTCAGATATTCCAATATATCTCAGAGATAGTCTGAAATGGGACTGAAGTCTTCTGCTCTACCACCATCCGTAAGGTGGTAACTTAATTGGAATCCCTGAAGATAACCCCAAATGATTGTTTCCTGTAAATATGTGTGGGGACCAGTGGTGGGATTCAAAATTTTTTATTACTGGTTCTGTGAATGTGGCTTGGTGGGTGTGGCATGGCTTGGTGGGTGTGGCTTGGTAGGCATGGCAGTGGAAGGATACTGTAAAATCTCCATTCCCACCCCACTCCAGGGGAAGGTTACTGCAAAATCCCCATTTCTTCCCAATCAGCTGGAACACAGGAGGCAGAGAATAGATGGGGGTGGGGCCAGTCAGAAGTGGTATTTACCGGTTCTCCGAACTACTCAAAATTTCTGCTACTGGTTCTCCAGAACTGGTCAGAACCTGCTGGTGGGGACCATGATGAGACAGAGCTTGATTCTATGAAATCACACCCAAAACGATGGTGGCTTCCTTCACAAATACTTAATGCAGTGTTTCTCAACCTTGGCAACTTTAAGATGTGTGGACTTCAACTCCCAGAATTCCCCAGCCAGCAAATGGAATTCTGGGAGTTGAAGTCCACACGTCTTAAAAGTTGCCAAGCTTGAGAAACACTAACTGAACCGCATTAGGGCGAAACTGCACAATATGAGAAACAAAAAAAAAAAGTTATTTCTTGCCTGGTATGCTACTGAATTAATCCTAAATTTCATTATTCAGAAGTGAAGCCTAATGAGAGTCACTTTGCACTTTATTTGCAGTCTGCATTTTGATCCTTCAAGAGAATTAGTTTTCTGCTGCAGTTATGTCAGTGGCTATTTCTTCTTGAAATTTCTGCCAGTTTATGTCTGTGATTTCCTCACCCTTTTGTTCTGTTTTTTAATATTATTTCAGAACTGAGGTTTGCTTAAAGAACCAGGGTCTCTTTAGATTAATTTTCATAATAGCATAGGGTGGGGAAAACTGTGTTAATTTGTTCCAAATGTTGCGTATGTTGATTTCAGATTGAGATCCAGATATATTGACATTTTAAAGTATTTAATTAATGAAGAAAAAGACAGCCAACTTAATTATACCTGAGAATGCAGTGGAGCGTGTATTTTAGTCTTATACTGCTAAGAACGGTAGCTAAAAGTGAGTTGAACTCAAAGAATTATCAGATGTGATGTTAAAACTCTCTTTTTTTCATATGTGAGTCAGATGTTCTAATTAGTTAAAGGCAATTCAAATAACTGATACCAGAATGACATTTTGTAAATGTACTTAAAAGAAAATGTCTGTTTTTGCTTAACACCTCTTGTAAATTAATTACATTATGTTATTTACTCTTTTTCTTTCACTTTTTCACTTTGCAGACAGAGAATGCAATTTATTTACTTGTGTATTAAAATAAATTCTTTTAAAACTATATTTAATTTTGCTTTCAGTAAGAAAAATCCAATGTTTTATTAAGGAATTTAACACGATGGCAGCTTACTACCATTTTAAATGGCTCAAATGTAATCTTGCATGTTTACACAAAAGTAATTACAATCTTTAATACACATTTATACATAAATATACTTATATACATGTTTAAACTAAAACATATGTAAGAAGCAATACTGAAATTCTAAAAACTGGTCTCCTTACTCTTTGTATCCTATGTCTACTTATTTAGCAGTTAATCCCAATGAATTAGATATAATTTATTTCCTTATATAGTAACATATTTAGGATTGCATGGTAAATGTAGTTTTTGGATGCACGTTTTCCCAATTTTACTGTATCTACAACCATATTGTGTTTAGTTTCCCTGAAAGACAAAAATATATGTTTTTTCAATATTTCCTTCTTTGATGTGCTAACTAACACAGGTCCTTGTTTATTCTTTCTCTAATAGGTAGTTATTTAAGATCAAAATGTGGATTACACTGATGCATGTGTTTAGATTGGTTAAATTCAGTAGAAATATTTTTTTCAAAATGTATGTAGGTATTTTGTGTTTCTTTATCTCTATTAGGGGTTAAGAAAAAGCAATAAATGATTAATAATGCTAAAATAAGAGGAAATGCTGGAAAACCTGGGCACATTTTTTAAAAAATAAAATCTTTGCCTGCTGCCAGAAAGACATTAGATTTGGTGCCATATGAGCTTCTGGGTGGAAAATCCAGATAAATGATTCAGCCTCCCAAATGGTATAGATCAGTGTGACTTTAAAATGGGAAACTGAATGAAGATAATCTGAATAATAATTGAATTCATCTTTCAAGCTGGTAAAACATACAGGCTGGCCATACAGTTAAGGAAACTGTTCATGCTTTCACTTGGTGGATTAGTGCTCATTCAAAAATTATTTCATATTTTATAAAATAATGGATAGATGACAATAAAGTCCAGCTTCTACCCCAGATGTTTTAATTTTGTAGCGCAGGAATTGGGGGTGTCTAGTCTAATGGAAAGAAGGACCAGAGGTGACATGATAACATGTTCCAATATTTGAGGGGCTCCTACAAAGGTGAGGGGGGGGGGGTCAAACTATTTTCCAAAGCACCAAAAGGCAAGATGAGAAACAATGGTTGGAAACTAACCAAGGAGAGAAGCAATCTAGAACTAAGGAGAAATTTCCTAATGGTGAGAGCAATCAACCAATGGAATAGGTTGCCTTCAGAAGTTGAGAGTGCTCCATCATTGGAGGCTTTCAAAAAGAGACTGGACAATCATTTGTCTGAAATGGTATAGGGTCTTCTGCTTGAGCAGGGGGTTGGACTAAAAAAACTTCTGAAGTCCCTTCCAACTCTATTATTCTATGTTATTATTCTATGAATCCTACTGGCTTCAGAGAAGCAAAACTGATTCTGGACATCCTCAGCGTGAACATCCTAAATATCTCACCATGTTTACCATCATTGTCACCATCTAATAGGAAATTTCCAGTGCCTAATAAACTCAGAAGCCAGTATGATAAATTAGATAATTCTGTTTGGATTATACTGTAGGTGAGATGTTAGTAATTCCTTCACAGCAGCGTAACAAAATCAGCGTCTTGCAGACAGATAAATTATCATGACGCCCAAGGTAAGCAATACAAGAAGATAGAAAGTAGCCAGAATATTATTTTTTTTTTTAGTAATCACTTATGAATCAAGGTCTGTTCTTTCAAGGTCAATTTCATCTCTGGACAAGACATTTAAAACAGCTTTTCTCAGTGATGATCTATACTGGGCATTTTGCTTGTCAGAAGTCTAAGCAATGGTTCAGTGTTCAGCAGATTTGGGAGAACCAAAATTATTTGATGTGACCAAACTTGTTCTCCTATTGTAGCTCATGATGAAAGCATTTTTAAAAACCACAATTAAAAAAAAAACAACTAAAAAAAACCCTAATCCTCTATCCGGCTGACTCATACCAGCTGTTAAATAACTAGATATTTAAGTAAAGCTGAACACCACCTATAATCAAAACCTATAATATAAAATAACCATTCCCTTCCTGCACGAATTGTTGTGTCTATCGTAATTTGATGGATGTTGACAAATTTATTGGATGTTCCTGGATGGTTTTGACTAATGGTGGACAATGGTTTTAACGGTGGCTTTATGCGTCCTAGAAAGGCATGGAAAGGAATACTTTATTTGAAATCAATATCATTTATTCATTGGATAAATCATATCTCACCTTTGCACCAAGTGTTCCACATGAACAACCTACTAAAATATGCTGAGGGAGTGAAACGAGCCAAAGCTAGCTGAAAGTAGATTTGAATCTGGGTCTTCCAGTCCATATCTAATATCTAAAACAATGCCATAGGCTGGCTGTCTATAATATTTCATATACTCATAGGATGTGTATATAAAATATAGAATAGATGTGAAGTGCTTCTTTTCTACAGAATCATCAATCTTGTCAGACATTACCAGTGTGTACTATACTTGCATATTGAATTAATCATAGGATCCAATCTGAGTTGATCACTGGGACCAAAGGTTTATTTTTCCAAGATTTTGGCTTGTGCTGGAGCCCATCATCAGAGAACTTCTCTCTCTCCAGAATATTTCAGTCATGAGCCCAAAAGCTTGGAAGAGTAAACTTTTGGTCCAGGGGTGAAATCCAGCAGGTTCTAACAGGTTCTGGAGAACCGGTAGCAGAAATGTTGAGTACTTCGGAGAACCAAGAAATACCATGTCTGGCTGGCCCCAGAGTGGGGTGGGAATGGAGATTTTGCAATATCCTTCCCCTGCCACGCCCACAAGCCACACCAACAGAACCGGTAGGGAAAAATTTTGGATTTCACCCCTGCTTTGGTCCCAGTGACCAACTCAGCTTGGATCCTGCAACATTATCCTGGGACACGTATGTTTTCCTTTACTTGTGAATTAGTATAAGGATCTAGGACTGGGACAATGACCATCACTGACATTTCCTAAGTGTCATTTCCCCCTATTTTTTCTATCTCATTCTTAGGCTGTTTGACAGTTTTGAGGTGGGAATTTGAACTAATTTTGTTTCAGATAGAAATTTGAATATAAGCCTTTCAAGGTGGGCCAGACCAGAAAATTGGTTCCATCACATATTTGACTGGGACTCTATTGATTTAGGTTATATTAATGCAATCTTGAAAACTTGGCTGCATTTTCCCTTCTCCTCCAACTTATACCCCAGGTAAAGCCAATCTGAGTTTCTTTCTTCCTAATGTTTTCTTTGTTTAAAACCATGCTTGTTAGATGTCGTTGACTCTCCCCGCCCCACTGTATAGTTTCTCCATGGTCAACTCTATGGTTCTCTACATTAAAGTTAACAAACAGCATTTTGAATTGGGCCTGGAAGCTTCTTACTGTGTGACATCATTACGATTAGGATTCTCCCTATCTGATCATCAATGCAGCTGCAGCATTTTCTGACCAGCTGAGCTTCATGGAGTGTGTTTATTTGTAGAACTGGGGAGGATTGTGTATGGTGGCCATGATTAAACCAGCCTCCCTAAAGCTCAGGGCTTGGCTTTTGCTTCCCATCCTTCACAGTCACTGGCTCTGACTCATCTTCTATGGCCTCTGGTGATCTACCTTACTGGAGGCATGAGCATCTGCTCCAGTGCACAGCTGGCAGAGGGATCTTTTGGCAACCATGCAACGGGTAGAAAAGCAAAGTCAGTCTCTGTGCAGCAGGTTTCTTGGTCCCTCTTTTGTTTCCTCCACTTTTCTTGCATCCAGTCTCCATTACAATTTTCTTCATTGCAGCAAATCATCCAGATCCTACTCTCATTTTTAAATTCCTTCTTCTTCTCCTCCTCCCTCTCTTCCTCCTCATGTCAGCGTTGGAAGCACCGGAAGTTTCCATGCTGCCACTTTCTTGTGTGTGGGAAAGTAGGAGGGCGGATTTAGTAGAGGGAATGTAGTTAGACAAAATAGCATTCTTCTTTTCGGTCAAGGTCATGACAGTCCTGCATCTGGAGAAGGAGTGGTTGGACTGAGGTCTCGAGATGGGACGGTTGGTGATTGGACCATGTGATGGACTGATGGGTGCAGGGTATGGATTTGGGGGTTTTGATTTACTGAGGGGAAACCTGGAACTCTCAGATTTGGGTTTTCCCAGATGTGCCAGTATACCTACTCTAATAAATGGAACTTTGAGAAGATGCTTGTCTTGGAGTTTTTAATTGGAGTTGGGTTTTTCTGGAATGCTGACATCTTACTTATACTTCTACTATTAATAACTCTTTCTTCTTTCTTCCTTCTATCCCCCTACATAAAACTGCCCAACATTTCTAACCAAATAATTGGAGCTAGTGTTGAACAGTCATACTAGGAACCAATCTTCCTTCCTTCCTTCCTCCCTCCCTCCCTCTCTCCCTCCCTCCCTCCCTTCCCTTTAGTTGCCAAAGTGATCCTAGGTGGTGCACAAGCATTAAAAGGATAAAGCGAGCACAAAAAACAAAATAAACAGCATATTAAACTACCGTATTGGGAAAGTGAAACACCATTAAAATCAAGTGGCAGTGGGGATCACCAATCATCCTGCCTGTAGGGCTTGCTGAAAAAGCTACATTTTGAGTCCTTTCTAAGTGATGGCCGAGTTGAGCTATGCATGCTTTGGGAGGGATGCTTTTCCAAACAGTGAGTGTAGCTACAGAAAAGGCACTGCTCCAAAGCCCCACAAAAATGACATTTTCTTGATTTTACATGGAACATGCCAGCATGTTCCAGGTGCCATCTGGAACAGATTGACGGATCTAAGTTAGGCAAACATGACTGGAGAAACATAGTGATGGAGATATTAGGAACCTGAGCCAGCATGCTGAACTGTACCATTTCTGAACAGTAAACCACCAAGAGTCATTGACTGAGATGGGCAGCCGTAGAAAATGAATGAATGAAGAATGAATGAACACTTGCTGCATTATGGACCAGCTGGATTTTCAGTGTAGAGCACCTTGCAATAATCCCAACATGACGGGACAAAGGTATGAATGACTTGAATAGGGCATAAGGGGCACACACAGCATGGTTCTGGGCAAAAGCCCTCCAGGTAACAGTAACAGTAATAGAGCTGGAAGGAACCTTGGAGGTCATCTAGTCCAACCCCCTGCTCACTCAGGAGACCTGTACTAGGGATTCGAACCGCAGAACTGCCGACCTTTCTGATCAACAAGCTCAGTGTCTTAGTTACTGAGCCACCTCATCAGGTCATGGATGCCATTTCCTGCAAGTCCAGGAGGACTCCCGAGTTACATTTAAGATCTATCTGTGGAAATGCAATCCCATCAATGTTAAGAAATCTCCAGACTTGAAAGTCCTTTGAATCTACAGCCCTCAGTCCTGCTAGGATATTTCCTTTCCTTTTATGCTGGCCTGTGGTAATTTAGAGTTCCCAAAGATTGAAGTTTGCATATATATTGGCTTCTTTGTTTTAGTATCTCTCCTAGGGAAGGTTTTCTTCCTCACTTCATTTCTTAATAAACTTGTTTTTGAACCACATGATTTTACATTTTCTGGTCACCTGAGGCCATTTTGGAGAAGCCAAGTTTGTTTAGAAATCATCCACCCGTCACTCGAAGTGTTGAAATTTTAATTCTTTGATTCCCAGAGGGGATGGGTGGAGAAAATACCATCAGATAATTTCCCATATCTTAATAATATGTTGAACATACAAAAGGTCCGAGTAGCATAAAGCTCCATTTCCCTGTTACTTTAGAATGCTACATTTGATGGAGAGGCTCAACTAGATGGATGTACTTAAAGAACTGTTGCGTGCCCTGTCTATTGTGGGTAAGACTTCACCCCCTATAGCCAACGATGGAACCTCTCCTTTGGACCAAGATGCTGGTATCCACAGCCACTCAGTCTTGGGAGGGTTGAGCTGAAGCCTGTTCCTCCCCATCCAGATCTGCACCGCTTCCAGGCACCGGGACATCACATCGAGGGCATCACTGGGTTGATTTGGGGTGGATATAAAAAGTTGACTATCATCAGCATACTGATGATACCTCACCCCGAAACCACAGATGATCTCCCCCAGCGGTTTCATATAAATGTTGAACAGAAGGGGCAAGAGAACCGACCCCTGGAGCACCCTACAAGTGAGGGGCCTCATGGTCGATCTCTGCCCCTCTGCCAACACTGCTTGCGTCCACCCCGAGAGGTAGGAGAACCACCGTAAAATGATGCCTCCCACTCCAACCCCTCGAGGCGCCGCAGCAAGATACCATGGTCAATGGTATTGAAAGCTGCCGAAAGATCCAACAGGACCAGAACAGAGGAATAACCTCTGTCCCGAGCCCTCCAGAGATCATCCACCAGCGCAACCAAAGATTGATTAACATCTGGGGAGAAAAAACCTACCTAATAATGAAAGATCCAACAAAATGGGCATCCCCAGGCAATTATAGGCCAATTATCTGCCTATCAACAACTTTCAATTGCTAACTGGTGGTGTAGCTAATGCAGTCCAACAGTATTTACGTAGTTGAAAACTAGCAAGCAAAGCAGATAACAACAAGACTGGCAAAGGCTAAGAAAAGGAAAGTTGAAAAAGAGACAGGGGCTAAGTCTGGTTGCACAAGAGCTTGCAAAGAAGTTGAAGGAAACAATGGACCATCCAATTAGCTGCTGCAAGACGTTTGCACAGACTGACTACAAACAACAGCATGACAATGGTGCATTGGAATATCTGCAAGAGAGATATAGAAGGAAATAAGTCACTGTGCGTATGTATATATGTATATATAACATTAGAAAGTAATTAATAGATGAAGTTGAGCACTATATATGTATTGTATATGTATATATAATTTGTGTGTTTGATTAAGAGAAACTTGTCAGTTTCTCTTATAATTGTTTTAAATGTCTTTTTTTAAAAATACGAATAAAGTTTGTTTTAAAAAAAATAAAAAAAATAAAAAAAAAGGAATATCTGCAAGAAATTCCATTTGCCTGCAAGCAAGAACTGATGGGACCACAAAATAGACAAAGTAATAGATAGACAAGCAAACGATAGACAAGTATTGCTGCCATCACACACACACCAGACTTAAAAATTGTTGATAAAAAAGAGAAAAAAGTCTGGACAATGAACATTGCAATACTTGGAAACAGTAAAATAGATAAAAAAAAAAAAAACCTGGAGAAAATTACAAAATACAAAGACCTTCAAACAGAAGCAGAACAACGGTGGTAGAAGAAAACAATGATAGTACCAACAGTAATAGGCACCTTGGTTACAATCCCAGAACAACTGGAGCATCACTTGAAACACCATCGGCATTGACAAAATAACCATCATTCAATTGCGAAAGGCAGCTTTACTTGGAACAGCTCACATCTTGTGACAGTATCTTTAATATTATTAAATCACAATATCTGCCTATCCCAGGTCCTTTGGAAGGCCTCAATAGCTGGACAAAAATGCCAAATCCAGTCTCAACATCTGGTTGACTACGCTACCAACCATAATAATGCAAAATCTCTTAGGTTCTGTCAACAGCCCAGCCCTTTAGAAGAATGTCGGATGGCTGTCCTTGAAGTAAAAGAAGCAGATAGCAAATATCAAACCAGGATTGTTTTCAGCCAGCTCGTTAAGTAGGTAGAGAGATCTTCAGTCCTATCTAACATACAGGGTGATTGTATGGACAACAGTGGGAGGAAGAATTCCTCGAAACCAGGTGAAATACAACTACCTTCAGTATATTAATAAATACACTGCTTAAAAAAATAAAAGGAACACAAGCAGAAGACATCCGAGATTTGAATGAATGAAATAGCCTTATTAAATACTTTGTTGGTTACATACTGTAGTTTTGTGTTCCCTTTAGTTGTTTGAGCAGTGTATAAACTACTGTATGTAACGAACAAAGTATTTAATTAGGCTATTTCATTCATTCAGATCTCGGATGTCTTCTGCTTGTGTTCCCTTTATTTTTTTGAGCAGTATATATACCAACAACTCTTAAACCTTTTTTCATTTCTCATAACAGCATTATATTCTCTATCCACAAATTGGGGAAGTTCTCTTATTTTCCAATTATTTTCGTTCACATCCAGACTCTCTTATCTAAACTTGCTGCCTTGTACATTCTATTTGCTTTGATCTATTGTGGCTTTCACTTAGCTTTGGAAAGTAGTCCTTCCATTACTAAATGGTGTATTACTTTCACATTTTAAGACCAGAGAGACAAACTTTTTAAAAGAAGGTCTGGGGTGGGGGGAGGAGAGTGCTACACCTCTGCACAAAACAAAAAGATAGGCATCTCGCTGGAGATGGATTCATTGAAAATGCTTTGCAGGTTTAAGAATTCCTCTGAACTTTTCAGTACACAGGCCTACTCAGTTTTATGAAGACAAAGGATTTACCAAAGGAGGATCCAGTTTCTTAATGTTAAGTGACTGCTGTAATAATTGACAAAAGAAATGCAGGTAAGAACTGCCTTCAAGCTAGCTAGCTTCTCGTGCAATAAACTACTAGAGACAGTAGTGGGTTCCACTTACCTTCGTTACTGGTTCAGAACCGGGAGCGTGCACGCGCTTGCTTTGCTCGCACACGGCGCTTCTCCGCATGCACAGAGCGTCAATGGATGACATCCAGGCGGCTGGGTGGAGCCTCCCGGACCAGGGTAAACCGATAGAAACCCACCACTGACTGCAGATATTTAGGATACAACCATTGTAAACTCTCTTACCAGAGAGCTGCTCCCTTTAAATGCAGTGAGACTTACTTTTTTTTTTAAAATTTGCTTTATATGCCGCCCTTCTCCGGAGACTCAGGGTGGCTTACAGTGCGTTAAGCAATAGCCTTCATACTTTTGTATATTTTATACAAACTCAGCTTATTGCCTCCACAAACTGTCTTCAATTTACCTACCTTAGAAAGGATGGAAGGCTGAGTCAACCTTGAGCCTGGCAAGATTTGAACTTACTTTAATTGCAGGCAGCTGGTGTTAAATTACAGTGCCTTGTCTGCAGAGCTATCCAGGCTCCTTGGAATAACCAGGGTTCTGAATTACCCTGATAAAATTGCACTGCATGACGTATGTTGCCACTGCCTTTACTCACAAACATACCTATTTATCAATTGAAGAAAAAAAGATGCCTTGCTAATCACAGGTGGATGTTCTATGAGTTGAGGTTGTTTGCTTCAATATACTCCAGGGGTGTCAAACTGAAGGCACGCGGGCCGGATCTGGGCCATGGGGTGCTTAGATCTGACCCGTGGGGCCACCCTGGAAACAGTGAAGGACCGGCCCACAGTGCTTCTCCCAGCAAAAACATAGCTCGGGAGGGCCATATGAGGCCCTCCCGTGCTCCCTTTTTGGCTGAAACAGCCTCCTGCAGCCTTCTGCCAGTGAAAACGCAGCTCTGTTTTCGCTGGCAGAGGGCTGCAGGATGTTGAGCTGGCCATGCCCACTGCAGCCACGCCCACCATGGCCATGCCCACTTGACCCCCCCGAGGTCAAACACAACCCTGATGTGGCCCTCGATGAAATCAAGTTTGATACCCCGATCTACTCCTTCATTATAAGGATGTTTTAAAATGTTTATTCTGCAATCTTTTATATTATCCTCTCTACGTCATCCTTTTCCATTGTTTCTGGCCCCAGTCTGACAAAACAGCCAAAACTCAGTTATGGGTTTATTCATATATGAATGCCTAGAACACTCGGATAATACTACAATGCTAACAATAGCAGCAGTAGTTGTAATTGTAGTAGAAGAAATAACTATGTATGACTTCATCAAAACTCATTGCCAAGAGAGACTGAGGGATAATATCTGGATGAAATAAGAGTGCTAATCTGGCTTTACTAGCCATCTGATATCCTTCCAAGGGGCTGGTGACACAGTTTAAGAGATTTTGCATTATTATGGTACATAGCAAAATAACAGAGTTGGAATGGACTTTGGAGGTCTTCTAGTCCAACCCCGTGCTCAGGCAGGAAACCCTATAATATTTTAGACAAATGGTTTTCCGATCTCTTCTTTAAAACTTCCAGTGTTGGAGCATCCACAACTTCTGGAGGCAAGTCATTCTACTGATTAATTGTTCTAACTCTCTGAAAATTTCTCCTTAGTTCTAGGTTGCTTCTCTCCTTGATTAGTTTCCATCTAATGCTTCTTTGTCTTGTCTTCAGGTGGTTTGAAGAATAGGTTAACTTTTACTACTTTTTACTCTTTGTGGAAGCAGGATGTACCATCAGGCTGAAAAGAACATTTTATGCATCAGAGTAGTCCCTAGGCTGAAGAAGATTTTGTCCTAATAAATATGCTAAACTCTTGAGGCCTTTGCTTGCTACTAAGTTATAGCACTCTGGGCCTGTCCTTATGCAGGCAGGAAATCAATGCCAGCATGAATTTCTAATATACACACCCCTGCCTCTGCCATGTTCTACGTGTATCTTGCCTCCAACTGTCTGCTTTCCGTCCTTGCTAGTCATCTGACTTCCTTCCAAGCGAGCTTCATGGATTTTCCATTCCTTGAGGCTGTCTTGGACAGCATCGAAATAAGGCAGAACTGATGACTGTAAGCTGGCACAGGTAAAAATGACTTAAGCCTGTGTTACGTATGGGCTGGGGATGAAGGCAACAATACGGGGACCCGGCAGGAAAGATCATGTTGCCAGGGCATGTTCATGTTGCGGTTAGATGCAAGTGAGAACACAGCTTTTCATAAAATGCAGTAAAGCTTTTTTGTTGTTGTTGTTTTGTTAAGCATTTGATCCACAGGCTGTTTCTACGGAGAAGTAACTTTTTGGGAGCTCTCCGAAAAATTAATTTGACATCTCATCTGATTGAGTCTATGATTTATTGCCTTGCACCAGAGGTGAAATCCAGCAGGTTTGACCGGTTCTGGAGAACCGGTAGCGGAAATTTTGAGAAGTTTGGAGAACCGGTAGTGGAAACTTTGAGTAGTTCGGACAACCAGCAAATACCACCTCTGGCTGGCCCCAGAGTGGGGTGGGAATGGAGATTTTGCAGTATCCTTCTCCTGGAGTGGGTGGGAATGGAGATTTTGCAGTGTCCTTCCCTTGCCACACCCACCAAGCCACGCCCGCCAAGCGAAGCTACGCCCACTAAGCCATGCCGATAGAACCAGTATAAAAAAACTGCCTTGCACCTAGGCAAAGAGTCACAGATTCACATAGCTTTCCCCAATCTGAACCCTTTCAGATAGAACCATAACTCCCCTATTCTCCAACCAGTAAGGTACCAGGAGTTTTAATCCCAACACAATACTCAATGTAATTCACTCTAATCTTGATGGTAGGAAATATGACTTCTGCAATAGAATAGTAAATGTCTGGAACACTCTACCTGATCCTGTTGTTAGTCTCGCTAATTCCCATACTTTTTACCTTAAACTGTCTACCATGGACCTTTCATGTTTCTTAAGAGGTCCCTAAGGGGGCGTGCATAAGCACACCAGGGTGTCTACCATCCCTGTCCTACTGCCCCATTTATATGTAATCATTCTATGTGTTTATGGCTATGTTTTGCCTATTTATATCCTTTTATGTCTGCCAATTTTTTTCATTGGTCCATGTCTATGTCTATACTGTTACTTGTTTCCTTGTACTTGTTGACAAATAAATAAATAATAATAATAATAGCATTGGAGGATAATGAGATGCCTAGAGCTGCTCTAATAACCTGCTACCAAGAACATCCATGGGCTTTTCAGTTTGGCTTTTCATTTGCATACTCCAAACATCTGATTAAAACTGAAATAGACTCCGGTAGGACTACAACACCTGTTTATCTCTCTAATTCTTTCCTGCTTTCCTTGCTGCCAATTTGATAAATTATATGAAGAATTGCTAAGTTAAAATACTTTTTTTAAGTTAGCTTAAACAAGAAACCTTGGTCTGTGAGATCTCCAAAACCTTCACAATAATTACTGTATATGGTTTGGAGCAAGGGAAATGTGTTAAAATTTTGAACGGATTAAGGAGTAGGAAATGGAGAAATTCATTTGGCGTTTTGCTATTCCCTTAAAAACAATTTTATTTTGGAAATGAACCTATGAAGATTATTCTGAATATGAACAGGACCATTCTCACCTTCCGTATTTGAAGACCTACTCTTCCCACCCCAACAGGAAAAAAAATTAGGACGATTGAAAACTAATTTGGAATTTTTTAATATGTGCAACTCTTCACAGCTGAAATTTGGAACTCATGCATTCTGTGATCTATTTGACTAACCATAAAGGGAGGGGTGTGCTTTGTTGTGTGTGTTTTAAACTAGGATTTAATACATGTAGTCTTTGATGTACGACCACAATTGAGGTCAAAATTTCTGTCGCAAAGTGAGACAATTGTCAAGTGAATTTTATCCCATTTTATGAACTTTGTTGCCACAGTTGTTAAGTGAATAACTGCAATTTTTAAGTTAGTAACATGGTTATTAAGTGAAGCTGGCTTCCCCATTGATTGTGCTTGTCAGAAGGCTGCAAAGGTAATCACATGATTCAAGGAGACTGCAACCGTCATAAATATGAGTCAGTTACCAAATGTCTGCATTTTGATCATGAGTCCGTGGGGATGCTGCAATGGTTGCAGATGTGAAAAACAGTAATAAGTCACTTTTTCAGTGCTATTGTAACTTCAATTGGTCACTAATTGAACTGTTGTAAATCAAGGACTACCTGTAATCTAAATGGCTGGACGTGCACATAATTACAAGAGCTCCATTTATTGTTTTGACTTTGAAAATGTGTCCTTTTCTTTTCTAAAACAAAATGCTCCTTGTTCCACAGCATAGCTATGTCAAAGCAGGGAAGGGGGTATCCATAGGATAAGGACTAGACCTAAAATGATCTATTTGCGCCACTAATTTCAATCCCCCCCACCCCCGAGGCATTTTAATCCATTAACAGGTAAGACTCCTTCAGTCATTTTCTATACCAATCAGTTGACCTAAATACTTTCATAAAACTCCTGCAAGAAAAAAAAACCCACCAAGCAGGAAAAATTACTGTACTGTGTTTCTGGACATGAAAGAGAGAATTATATTACTTCTCTGTTGTTGGTTTTCTTTTTAATCTCCATTATGTTCTTCAATCTTTTTGAAATCCTAAATGTCTTCCTTTTGATCTTTCCTCTTTCTCACAAGGTGGGATTTTGTTGTCATTGTTTGGAAGGAGGTTGGTTCATTTTCATTGTTTTTTGCCTTCTTGGCTGCTCCTGATAGCTGACGCACCAAGATAATGCTGTTTTGTCTGACATTATTTTCCAAACCATTGATGACTTAAATAGCCTGACACATGGCACTACAGTTATGAGGCAGAGCCCTGTATTAGATAGCAATTCTCCTACAGAGCCAGTCTTATCATTGGACAGAACGGGCATCTCAAACAACTAATGAGGTATCCTTAAAAGTCAACAAATGATTCAATTTTTACTGCTGGAAATGAGACAGTTGCTTTGGGTGCCAAATTTAACCTGAACACTGTTGGATACTATTCACTATTCCAAGGCAAAAAGCATTTGCTCCTTCCCCCCCCCTCTACAAAACGTCTTGAACCAACTTGGGAGGCGCTATATGAAGTTTGCTACAATTTCTTAGATGCAAAATAGATCAAGAATAGATAACCTGGGGACTTAGAGCATTGCTGTGAACAACATCACAAAATGGCTGCTATGGGAGAGCTGGCTTTGTTTGTAAAATGGATACTCTGGGGATCATTGACAATGGAAAAAATACCTATTTACCAAAAAATGAAGTACTGATATAGTCACCTCTATCACCAAAGCTTACTTCATTCTCTCTCTCCCTCTCTTTCTCTCTCTTCCTCTCTCTCTCTCTCCCCCCCCTCTTCCTTCTCTCTCCCCCTCTCCCTCCCTCTCTCTGTCTCCCTCTCCCTCCCTCCCTCTCTCTCTCCCTCTCCATACTTCCAAATCCCACCCATTATTTGTATTCTCTAGGAATTCCCATGAAGAGGGTCTGCATGAGACCTAATGAAGCCCTTTTTCAGCTTTCCTACTGTCTTCCCCCAGCCCTTTAAAAGGTATCTAATCAGAAAAATATTGTAAAACCAAATGATGCCGGGAATTTGGCAGGCAAGTACACATCTGCAGGCACTGACTATCCTGGATTTGGTTAAGGCAGTGGCAAAGGAAGAATAGATATTGCAGACACAGCCACTGAATTTTCTAGTATTGGGACAGGTGTATTTTTTTCCCTCTCAATAGAAGCACAAAGAGAAATGTATGAATCCATCTTCCATCTAAATAAGGAATAAGTTTCCTTCCATTTGCTGATTCTGGTCAAGCAATAGACAAGTACTAAGAAAAGTCACATGCACTGCCAAATACTTTAATTCAGATATGTTATAGTATAAAGTTTTATTTCTTCAACTTTATGATGCCATGCATCATCATGTATGTTTGGCTTTATTGACACCACCTTCCTGAGTTGACTTTTAACCTGGGTACTAGTACGGTGGATCATCTGACAAAATATTTTCCCCTTACTGGGATTTCTTCACATACCTGCCAATGCAGGTGTTAAAAAGAGGTGGCTGAAGACAAAAAAGCAGGTTACCTAATTATGGACGATAACAACTCTGGATTTTTCTGAGATAACAAACCTGTGCCTCTCATATCTTGTGATATTAACCCGTTCACAGACATTGCTACAATGCTTCATGAGATTAGCCCAAAATATTTTATAATAGAGCAGGCTGGGAAAAGTTACTTCCTCAACATCATAGTGAATGAAACATACAACAAATTGGTAAGATGGGAACTTCTCAACATCACTATCACTTTCTTGTTGTATGTATGTACATTGAGAGCTTATGCACTGGAGACAGATTCCTTGTGTGTCCAATCACACTTGGCAATAAAGAAGTCTAGTCTAGTCTAGTCTAGTCTAATCAATGAAATACATCCTTCTCAATTCACAGCCTGATTTGCTGCACCAGATCCAGATTGACTAGCAAAGAAAAATCCAAAGCCAATTGTACAAAAATGCAATAATGACTGGATTATTTCTATTTCCAGAAGCCTGATTTTTTTTA
Organism: Arizona elegans; assembly: GCA_022577455.1. Taxonomy (NCBI): domain Eukaryota; kingdom Metazoa; phylum Chordata; class Lepidosauria; order Squamata; family Colubridae; genus Arizona; species Arizona elegans. The sequence goes on along the minus strand of JAKOOJ010000008.1, from coordinate 17,059,949 downwards.
CTAGGGAATTTATTTCTGCTCCCTAAAAAGCAGTCTTAGCTGGAGGGAGGGGGGAGTTAAACTGTAGATTCTCCAATATAGGGGACCCCAGTTCTCAACTTTTGTCTCCTCTACTTTTTAGTATTTCCATGACACCATGGGTAGGGTATCATCAATCTGCTGATTGTTTGACAATTTGAATTGTTTGTATTATACTAGTATACTTATTAGTTAACTATTAGTATAATTTTAGTATTATTAGTAACTATTGATAAGTATAAAATATAAAGTAGCTTTTTTCTCTTCTTTCTTAGCTTGTATTTTTAGTTTGCTTGTGGTGATTACTATTCTATTATTTTTAAGTACGTTTTCATATATTTTTTAAGAATTGCGTATGCATAAAATAAATTTATTTTAAAAAATCATCAATATGCTGATGATACCTTGTTGTACATCTCCACCCTGGACCAAACAAGAGATTTAATCAAAGTCCTCTCCCAGTTTTAGAAGGATCTGGAAAGGGATAATCCCAGCAAGATGGAGTGGGTATGGCTTTCTGAAGCTGACCCACTCTGGTAAAAAATCTGTTTTGGGGTGTGGACATGGTTGTGCGCTCCTTGTGCGAAGCAGATTCACAATCCTCTTGGATTTATTGGTTCCTTTGCAAACTCCACCTTGTGTGTCAGTTGCAGCCATTCCTGGAACAATGGTTTTCTTGATGAACAAGACTGCACCTTATCACCTCACATTATTGCAATTTATTCTTCACGAAAGTGCTCTTGAAGACAATTCAGAAACTACGGGTGGGTCAAGATGCAGTGGTTTTTGTAGTATTGCAGGAGCTACATTGGTTGTCGGTATGATTTCAGATACGGTACAAGTTCAGGTGCTAGTGATTATCATTAAAGGCCTTTCTATCCCTAGACCTGGGTAACTCCAATAATGCCTATACAACAGAGAATCTGCTTGCCTAGTAAAATCCAAATGAGAGGGTTTGCTCTAGGCTCTGATTCGGAAGAAGTATTCACAATAGGGACACTGAGGGTGAGCCATCTTGGTAGTAGCCTCTCTCTTCTGGAATACCAGAGATAGACTGCTTCATCCCTAAAAGCAAGCCTGCAGAACATGAAAGGTACCCAAAGACATCTTTAAAAAAATAAATCAATGCACTGCCCCGTCCCCACAATGCACTATCAAGCGCTTCCATCACCTCCAGGCCTGGTTGCTGCTGGCAGCTCTAGTGCTACAGTTACTTCACTAGCCCCCGAACAGCTCATCATCACACCAGATTACAGGGCGTCCTCAAATTATGACCACAATTGACACCCCCCCCATTTCTGTTTCTAAGCAAGACATTTGTTAAGTGAGTTTTGCAACCATTTTAATGACCTATCTTGCCATGTTTGTTAAGTGAATTGCTGCAGTTCTTAAATTAGTAATGTAGTTGTTAAGTGAATCTGGCTTCCCCATTGACTTTGCTTGTCAGAAGGTCACAAAAGGGGATCACACGACCCCAGGATACTGCAACTGTCATAAATATGAATCAGTTGCCAAGCCTCTGAATTTTGATCAAAATTCAGATCACAGAGCCTTGGTGGCGCAGCAGACTAAAGCACTGTTAAGTAACACCAGCTGCCTGCAATTACTGCAAGTTCAAATCTCACCAGGCTCAAGGTTGACTCAGCCTTCCATCCTTTTGAGGTAGGTAAAATGAGGACTGGATTGTGGGGGCAATAAGCTGACTTTGTATAAAAAAGAACACCGCTTTGGGGGGTGGGCGAAAGCCCTACTAAGCAGGTATATACAAAAGTATGAAGGCTATTGCTTAATGCATTGTAAGCCACCCTGAGTCTCCGGAAAAGGGCGGCATATAAATCGAACCAATAAATAAATAAATAAATAAATAAATGATCGTACGAATGCTGTAATGGTGTGAAAAACGGTTGTTAGTCTTTTTTTTTCAGTGCCATTATAACTTCATACGGGCACTAAATGAACTGTTGTAAGTCAAGATATTCCTTTGCAGCCCATCATTACTTTAATTTTTCAATAGGGCCCTTTCCCTTTACAAGTTGTATGTCATTCGTAGTGCTCCAGAAGGCTGTTATGATCTGGCTTTCCCAAGAGGTGGTAGAGCACAAGGCAAGGATGAAGAAGATGCGAGGATGACATGGCTTGTCTTATTACCAGTGTTTCTGATAGGGAACACTGTTATATTTGTTTTTTAATCTGAATGCTGTATGGAGGAACTACTGTATAAACCAGGGGTGAAATTTACTTACCTTCCGTACCTGTTCGGAAGTGCACACCCGTTAAAACCAGGAAGTAACGATCACCAGGCGGATGGGTGGAGCCTCACACTGCCGTCGCTACCGGTTCTCCGGACCACCCACCATCATCGCTACCGGTTCGGTCAAACCAGTAGCATTTCACCCCTGCTATAAGCCATTTGGAGCTAGGTCAGCAGGATTGGCATATAAACTGAAGTACATAAATAATGTAGAATCATTTTCCTTTGTTCTGTGTGGATTTTGTTTCTTTAAATAGAAATTAGACTCTAGGTGAGCCCGACGAAGTGAGTGTGTGCCCAAGAAAGCAGGCAGACAAAAGTTGAAGAAGGGTAGAAATCTTAACTCCGTATCTTTTTTCTGTCTAGGCAGGGCTTAGAGGCCACCTAAGCAATATTAACCTCAAAGCAAGGGGGAAAAAACTGATGACAAAGCAAGATTGTGTTAGAATTATTATTATTATTATTACACTGACGTAGGGGGAATGTTCTTTAGGCATCATTATACTTCACTCACGGCAATGCCAGCATTTGCCAATTGGCTCTTTATCCAAATTAATTAAATAAAAAGGATTGTATCTGAGGATTTTAAGGTTTCGGGAGCAACTTCTTATACATTTTTAATCTAATAACATTTACAGGAATGCATCTCAACAGCTGTATGGAGATGTTTTCCTGACCATAATATTTCTGTTAATAGGCGTAGTTAATGAATGTCATAAATCTATATACTACGACCACACAGATTGTCAGCTAGCTCGATCAAAGCCTTCTCTTAGTTCTTCACTTATAATGTAGGTTGTGAAAGATCAGAGGAATTATCACAGATAACCATGGATACCATCAAGCTGGAGCCCACCATCTTTACCTAGCATATGGTAGATGGTTCGAGAAACATTTGATACATAATCTTCCATATCTATCTTTCTTCAGATTTTGTGATGGAGTTCATAATGAATACAACTGATACAAAATATAGATAATGCTTGACTTACAACCATTTGTTTACTGGTCTACCAGGCTTTTAACTGCTTGCAGAGCTGTACTGGTCTACTCATTTGTTTTTGGAGGCATTGGTCTACTCATTTGTTTTTGGAGGCACTGGTCTACCCATTTATTTTTGCAGGCACTGGTCTACTCATTTGTTTTTGGAGGCACCGGTCTACCACCACACTGCCTTTTAACACTGATCAGCTGTAGGGGGGGCCTTTGAAGCCCTGCAGCAAGAGTTTAAACAGCTTTTTCCTTCTAGCCGATCAGCTGGGACTCAGGAGGCAGCAATAGATTGGGGGTGGGGCCAAATAAAAGGTAATAATGAGAGGGGCGGAGGGGCAGAACTGGTTCGGTGACATCATATCATCACTGCTACCGGTTCGGCGGAATCCAGCGGAACCGGGAGGAACCCACCACTGCACTGGACTGCACCACCATGGCTTACAATCATTGTTCACACTTACAACTATTGCACTATCACCACTGTTACATGATCAAAATTCAGAAGCTAGACAGCTGGTTCATATTTATGATGGCTGCAGTTTCCCAAGTAATGTGATCATCTTTTGCAACCTTCTAACAAGCAACGTCAATGGGGAAGCCAGATTCATTTTACAACTGTATTACTAATTTAACAACTGCAGTGATTCACTTAACAACCGTGGCAAGAAAGGTCATAAAATGGGGCAAAACTCACTTAACAACAGGAATTTTGGGTTTAATTGTGGTCATAAGTTGAGGATTACCTACATTAGGAAAATGTATGCATAGAAATGTGCATATGGAAAGAGGAAATATGTGTTATGTGTAGAAAACATGTTATAATAAAGAAATTACTGGGAATGCACAAAAATGCATACAAATGCACAATTTTTTTTTAAAAAAATCAAATTAATGCAGGAAGTTTGGCTTGCTGCCCAGAAAATAGGGGGAATTAGAGTTCATTGCATCTAGAAGCTACGATCAAATCATGGAAGGCTGGGATAGAGGTTCAGGAACTACGGAGTGAATCATCCTGAGTGGTGAATTGAATTCATTATGAGCAATCTGGTTTCCCATTTTTGACGATGTCTTCTGTATTCCTCTCCTAAAAGAAACAAGACTTCAGCCAGTTCTGCTATACATATCCAGGCATGTTCTATATATTTATGCAGCAGGGAAGAATCATCATCACATTTAAAATATTGCTATTTAGGGAAGCCTGCAAAGTTGGGATCTGCAAGAACGAGAGTTCATTGGCTCAAGTTCCTTTTCTCCTCCTCTGGTGATATAAATTTTTGACTAGGTGCAATTCTGCTTTGAACTGTCTCATAAGCAACCGACTGTGATGTTTAGTGCAATTACATATTTCCTCTCCATTTTCGTTATTATAACAAATAAGAATAATAATAATGTAAAAATATCTGGCTCTTTTCATCTTCAAAGAGATTTGCGAACATTTGGCTTGCTAATCCACATGCTTTTGAAATGTACGTGCACGGTATTATTATCTTCATTGCATTACCAATGAGAAAAGCCAAGGGAGAAAAAGATTTGCCTAAAGACACTCTGTCAAAGGAAATCACGATCAGCTGGGGGATCAAAACATTTGCCAATTGTTGTAGCTGCTTTGCAGACAGTGGCCTTGTCTGCAACACTTCCTGTGGCTCAAGCTAGAGCCTGAATCTCAATAGGTAACATGAAAGCCCCAGAACAAGAGGTTGCAATCTATTGGCCATTAGTTGTCTCAACTTCAAACTCCCAACAGTCCCAACTTGGCTGGTGACAAGGACCTGCAAGATGTGAAAGGAACTAAGCTACCTGCTCCTATTTGTAGACATGTGGCTCCTTCTGATAAATCTTTCATGGGCTGTGCAGAACACATGTGCATAGTTTTTGTGACTCACCAAGCCAACTAACCTATCAGCTAACTCCAGTGTCTTCTGGAGAACCGGTAGCAGAAATTTTGACTAGTTCGGAGAACCGGCAAATGCCACCTCTGGCTGGCTCCAGAGTGGGGTGGGAATGGAGATTTTGCAATATCCTTCCCCCAGGAGTGGGGAAGGAATGGGGATTTTGCAGTATCCTTCCCCTGGAGTGGGGTGGGAATGGAGATTTTGCAGTATCCTTCCCCTGCCATGCCCACCAAGCCACGCCCACCAAGCCACACCATGCCCACCAAGCCACACCCACAGAACCAGTAGTAAAAAAATTTGGATTTCACCACTGGTCTCCAACCTTGGTAACTTTAAGATTTGTGGATTTCAACTTGGAATTCTGGAAGTTGAAGTCCACAAGTCTTTAAGTTGCCAAGTTTGGAGACCCCTGGTCTAGTCTACACTTCTACCTCTTTGCAGTTCCAGGTAGGTAGCAAAACAGGAAAATGATGGAGAAACTGATGAGATATCAGATGTGTCTAAATGGACTTGTTTTACGATAAGCTGTGCAGAGCTGGGACTCAGCACTGCAGTAGAAGAAATTCAGAAGCAAGCAGCCAACTGTAAGACCTTCTCACTGGAACAAGCAAGATGTATGTGTTAGATTCGGTAACAGAAGAGACGGACACAGTTCTTCAGTAACATCAGCTCTTTAATAGTAGACCAGTACAACCCAACAACTTGCTTGTCTGGCAGTGTCCTCTTGTATAGAGGGCTGCCAGACGGCTTAGCCAATGAGATTCAAGTATTTTCCCATCTATTTGGAGGACCTGAGTGAAGCCTGCAGCTTACTTCCTTATTGCCTTATATGGTATATAACACCATACTTCCTGTGACTGATACTTTTCTTATGTAGACTTCACTTGAGCTTCTAGAATCTGGCTGAAGAATGAACACAAGACTTCATTTGAGGTGATCATGCATTCTTTTGTTTGAAACAAAGATTGGGTTTAATGCCCTAAATGTCCACTTTCAGCTTATGATTCTAGAATTCAGAGCCAGCTTAATTATCTATTTTTCTTGCAAGGTTAAAAAAAAAAGTATCTGCGTTGAGTTCTGAATTTATCTCATCGTCCAACTTTTACATTTGTACTACTACTCATCTAGCCATTCACCAAAGATGGTGTAATCAAAATTTCTTGTAAAAGCAGAAAGAAAACATTGGGTTTTTTTTTTAATTACCTTGTCTATTGCATTATACATGAATATTCGGTAAACAGACTATTTAATGGTCTGACTGAGGTGTATTTTAAAATACAGACCTGTTCGTGGTAATGTCATCAAAGGTTACCTCAGAATATGTGGTCATCTTCAGAGTGAATCTTGATGTGTCAGTAATATTAACTGCTGATTTACAGCTCATTAGAAATTCAGGGCACCGCAGAAAAGGTGAGTAAGCCCTTACTCCACATGCACTGTGGAGATAGAGCAGTTGCAACTCTGAAAACTGGAAGTTGAAGCTCCTGGTAATCATTTGCCAAAGAATGATTCTTTTCAAGCTCAAAATAAAATTCTTCATATCTCATGCAGGTTCCTAATATCAATTGTACAGACTGATAGAGAAGCACACTCATATACTGTACACCCGGGCTGTCCAGGTCTTGTCTCAGTACCTTGGGACCTGGATCAAGTACAACTCTAGCGAGGTTGAATGTCCACCTCCAGTTTAGGGGACTTGACACATTTGGTCCTGAATGATGGGACTGTTTGTGGCTAGTGTCCAAGTTGAGACTCTTCCTGAATTTTAGTTCCTGCTTGAGGAGCAGGTGGCAGATACGGCCAAGAATGTGTGTCCCTTTGCACAGACACACCTTGTCTACCAGTTACTCCATTCTTGCACCAGGAAGCCTTTCTTATAGACACTTACGCCTTGGTCATCCTGCCTATGGACTACTGCAGTGGTTCTCAACCTTTTCTTCACCACAGACCACCTTTAAAAGCTTTTTATGGCCATGGATCATGGCCATGGATCACCAAGATTTAAATCATAATATTTCTTCAGGCCTTCGTGGGCCCCTTGTGATGACATCGTGGCCACCCTTGGGGTCCGTGAACCACAAGTTGAGAACCAATAGACCATTTCATTGCAATGGACTCTACACGAGGATGTTCTTTTTTTTTTAAATAGATCTTTATTAATTATTTACAAATAAAAAAACATATAATGTAATTTTCAAACAGATATAAGTTATATATAGGGAAACAACACAACACATAAAGACAACCACAAAGAAGGACTAACCGGGGGGGTCATATCGAACCCCCAGATAATTATTCATAGTTACATCCCGGTAAATCCTTTTGTTCAAATAGCGTTGACTATTTTAAATACCAAATGCTATCTCATTATAATTAAGTATATATTTAATACTATGTTATTTATTCTATGTTTGTCCTCTTCTTTAGCCATATATACCAGCATTCCCAGTTACTGTAATATATGGATTCTTTTTTGTCTCTTAGGATATACGTTAATTTGTCCAATTCGGCACAATTCAATATTTTATTTATTATAAGTTGATCTGATGGTGTATTTGTATTTTTCCAATGCTGGGCAAGTGCTATTCTCGCTGCTGTTGTAATATGGATGAATAAGTGCCAATCTTGTTTGCCCACGTCTTTTAGTTTGATTCCAAGTAAGTAAGAAACTGGAGTTAGGGGGAAACTTGCACCTGTTATCTCGTTCAACCATTTTTGAATCTTTTCCCAAAATTTCCTGATCTGAGGGCGGGTCCACCACTGGTGAAAGAAAGTACCCCTGGCCGAATTACACTTCCAACATTTGTCCGAGGATCCAGGGAACATTTTAGCTATCCTATCTACCTATAGATCATTTTATAAAAGTTCTCCTTAAATGCCGCTGATAATGTCGACTTCATTGATCTATTCCATATTCCCTGCCATTCTTCAAGTTGCATCGGTCTTCCTAAGTTTCTCCCCCAGGCAATCATCGTATCTTTTACTATCTCCTCAGCTGGATAGCTGGATAGCAAAAGATTATAGGTCTTAGATATAAATTTTGTTTCAACACCCAGAAGGAGTCTATCTAGCAGTTGTGTCATTTGGTAAATACCATACTCTTTACACGAAGATATTCTTTAAGACTATTCAAGCTGAAGTTGATTCATAATAATACAGCATGAGCAGTTATGAGTGCTCCATGTAATATCTCTGCTCCATGAGTTGCATTTGTTACTACTAGGGTTTCGGGCGCAATTCAAAATGCTGGTTATCACCTATGAAGCCCTACATGCTAAAAGCCTAGTTAGCTGAAGGACCTGCCTCTCATGGTTTCTACCCATCCTGTACAATCAAGAGAGAATTGGCATAATCAATGAGACCCCATGTATGCCAGTTCTGTCTGATTGTAAAAGATATGCAAAACCATGAGAGAAAGAAAGTCAACACTATCACAACAAAAAGTGCAGCTTCTCTATCACAACACTTGCCCTCTGGAATGGCATCTGTCCAGAGATTGGGATCTATCCTTTTAGCGTTCTCCCTAGATGTGTCTTGTTCTTTCCTGATGCAGTCAAGTTCCTTGCTAATGTGTAAGATGTAAGTATTTATCTATACTTATAAATACCAACCATGTACATTAGGATCAGTCTGTTTTCCAAGAACTGCTCCTTTCATTGCTTAATTGCACTATCTATAAACAAGCATCAGCAGTCTCAATAAAACTCCAAAGAGTGAACAAATATATCCCGCTCCAAATATATACAATACAACAACACTTTACTCTCTACTGGAAAAATTCTTCTCAAGAAAAACTGAGTATCCTTAGAAAATGTGGAATGATGGAGGCTGGAGATGGGGCAAAGGGGAATGGAGTACCTCAGACAAAGTCAGACTCCCTTTCAACATTTTTTGTAGCGATCCTTTTTGTTGATCCTTTGAATCCAACTAATTCTAGTTTTTCGCTCTAAAGAACCAGCTTTAACTCTGTCTGATAGAACTCCCTGTATCTCCCTGTATCTACTATTTCTTTTATGAAAAGATGAAAAAAAATGTGAAAACTATTTGGAGAAACAATTGTAGAATGACAAAGCCTCCATCTACTCATCAAGCAAATTTGCTCCACGTTGCAATCTATGACAAAATTTATGATTCCTCTGAACAGAGATGAAATACAGAGAACAAATTGTACCTGCCAAATCTCCTCTTTCGTTAATACTACAGAGTATCAAATAAACAACAAAGGGTTTGATGGCTCCTTAAAGTCTAAGAAATTTATTAAGATTTAATTTTCATGGATTGCAGCCCATTTCACAACTGTTGTTTAAGTTAAGTTATATAATAAGGATGTTTGGGGGAGTTCAAATCTCAGTGCGGTATGCCTGTGTTTATTACAAAATCTGCAATAAACTCTATAGATAGTGGTAATAAGGTGAGGTGGTTAAGTTACAACAAAGGACATATTTTGTATCAGGAAAGCATGACAAAGGAAGGCTCTAAAACACCTTTGGAATTGAGATATGTATTGCGAGCAGGTTTTCTTCCAGTAGATTTTAGAGATAAACTAATAAATTGCAATAAATTCATAATCAGAGTGCTGAAATCCATAAGAAATTTTAAGGAAGTATATTTAAGATATCTCATAATTTCATAACACTCCCAGCTCCTGGGATCCCTTTTGCTGATATGGTATCAAAGAAAAAAGAAATGCAATTTGAAACAAAATGTTTAGAGGAGAAAGTCACATTCTGCAGACTTTTCAAATAAATAAGTTTGTAAATGGTTCATGCTTATTTAAATATTACGGGGGGGGGGGTTTCTTAAAAGACTTAGAATGTAAATTTTGCTCTATTAATTGGTCCTGTCCCCCAGGTGAAGTGTAATGCTCAGTTTTCTGTTTACTACGAAGTAATGATAATTTACTAAATTGATATGGCTCCTGATCCCAGATACTCAGGGCAGATACCCAGGTACTCAGTACCACTATGTTCAGTGTGGTTCATTTCCAAGAGTACATATGAGTATGTTTATGAACTGCAACGATTTACCTTAGTGTACTGACTTCCAGTCAGTTGGGACTACAATTTCCAGAATTCTTTGCCATATATTTAAAGGTCTTCTAGCTGGAGAAAACTATAGAATTATATATTCTAGGGGAATCTAGACAAAGATATGAAAAATAAATTGCTTTAAAAACCCTAAATGATATTATCTAGTCAAGTTAATGTGCTAATAAACTAAAGACAATTATATTGCCTTCAGTTCATTTATAATACAATAATATATAAATTAAGTGCAACCTTCAGGAAAATAAACTTATTTATATTCAGAGATACACAGCAGATAGTCTTCTGTCCTTGCAAGTTATTTAAATATGACTGCAGGTTGCACTTTCATTCAGAAAGTGATTACTTCTAGAACATTAAAAAGTCAGATAATTTTGCATGCATTATGATCTATTGGTTGTAGGTGGGTAGGAGTAGGTTGGTGTTTCATTGGAAGCTTCTGATTGTAAGATGCACAAACACCTATAAACATCTAAAAAAGAAAATTCTAGTTTGTAGATCCCTGCGAGCATTGCAAATATGGGTCTCATTAAAAATATTCTGTTTGGTATGTAATTCTCCCACAAATTTACAAATCCCTTAGCACCAACCCCTTTTTGTTACATACTGTATCAAAACAATGCAATATATATGCTAACTATTTAAAAAATGGCTGTATGCCAAAGGGACGTGGTGGCTCAGTGGCTAAGATGCTGAGCTTGTCGCTCAGAAGGTCGGCAGTTCAGCGGTTCGAATCCCTAGCACCGTGTAATGGAGTGAGCTCCCGTTACTTGTCCCAGCTTCTGCCAACCTAGCACTTCGAAAGCACATAAAAATGCAAATAGAAAAATCGGGACTACTTTGGTGGGAAGGTAACAGAGCTCTGTGCACCTTTGGCGTTTAGTCATGCCGGCCACATGACCACAGAGGCGTCTTCGGACAGCTCTGTCTCTTCGGCTTAGAAACAGAGATGAGCACCGCCCCCTAGAGCCAGAAACACGCATGTGCGGAGGAACCTTTACCATATATGCCAAATCCTGTATATGCAACATACTGGTGGCAAAACCAAGCCCTTTGAAAATGTTCATGAAAGCTTTCACCCATTTTTCAGACTGGAAGCATAGAGGCTGCTAATTTGTAGACACATCTTTTAGGAACTATAAATGATTTTTTAAAAAAAGTTTGCCATGAAAAGCTCCCATAATTTGTTATTTGTTTGTTGAAGAATTTCACCCAGAAATTCAAAGCAATATACATTTCTTTTTCTTTCTTTCTTTTTTTTTTTTTTGTAAATATTTTTTATTTATTTTTTCAAATTTAAACATAAAAACATAACTTTCAAGAGCAAAAATCTTGATCCGGTCATAGATGGTTACCACGCTTACATTCCTTTCACAAGATCAATTCACAATTTCCATTACATCTTTTATAAATAAACAAAAAAAGAAAAAAAAAGAAGATAAAAAAGAAATTCAAAACTTAAAAAAAAACCAATTTTACCTCAAATTTCACATTTTCATCTATATAAATCCATTATATCTATCCGAAATTAGTTTCAAATTCACTTTCACTCATTTTTACATCTGCATAACAATTCTAAACATATCTTTATTCTTCTTTACCTTATATCTTATACAAGTCATATCAAAATAATTTTTATAATATTCTAACCTCTTGTTAAGTGTTTACCTTACAATTTTATCACCATTTATTCTTAGTTTCAATTCAATACCACTCCATTTTTAATATATTTTATAAAACAACATTTTATCTAATTTTAATCCTTTGACCCTTATCCTCAAATCAGTTTATCTTAGGGTTTTTTTTTCCCAGTTTACATATTACACAGATTTCTCTCAAAGGCATATTTTATTTACTCCAATTTCTAATATATTTTCCACTATATCTCCTTCTAATATTTAACTATCTTCCAGCTTGTTCTATTTGATTAATTCTCAGCTTGATCCCCTCCAAAACACCAACTATTTAGTTGATTTTAGAATAGTTCCTCAATCTCCTCCAACTCTCTTCCTATTTGTTTGACTGTTTCCAGCATTTTGTGGGCTGATTTCCAGCATAGTCTCCTCCTTAACTCCTTCCATTGTTTGGCTGATTTCCATCATAGTCTCCTCCAACTCTCCTCCTATTTGTTTGGCTGTTTCCAGCATTTTGAATTAATTTCCAACGTATTTCCACCGAGTCTCAAACTCTTATCTAGTTGGTATCCATCCCACACATTTTAACTGTAATATAATTATCTGTAATTATACACTAAACATTTCTGTTTAGTTATTTATTTATATTTATATTTCCCATTTCTAAACTGTCTCTCTGCCTCAGAGATATTCCTTCTTCTCACTTAATTCTCACAATAACACTTTGAGGCAGTGACTGATGAAAGTTATTCTGGGAGCATCCATAGTTTACTTTGGATTTGAACCTGACACCCCAAAAAAATGAGCCCTGCTGCATTTTTTTGCATTGCAATGCCTGGAATCTCTCACTAATAGCAATGCTGCTGAAACTTTCAGTAATGTCTGAAGAGTATTCCTCATTTCTCCGTTAAACTTCTGAAAACCAATGAATGAGGAAGCTGGATTATTCAAATTTGATCCAATAAAAACTGTCCTCGGATTAAAAGATGCTCAACGTTGACTTGCATACCTTAATTTCTTTAGGTTGGAGAGGTTGCTCCTAATTGAAGTAAAAATGTATTTTATTCAGAGTTTATTGAAGGAGGCAATCTTCATTGGCATGTGGGGGGGAGAATAATAGAGGGTTAAATGTGTTGGCTGACACTAGGGAGACCAGGATCCAGTCCACTCAGCCACAATATCTCACTGGATGATTTGGGGTACATATTTGTCTCCCAGCCCAGCCTATTTCCTAGAGTGGTAATTAATTAATTCTAATTTAATTTTAACTTGTTAGTCTTAATTGTACTTTTAACTGTTAAATTATGAGATTTGGATTTAATTTTTTAACTTTTTATTAGATGTTTCTTAACTGTTGTGAGCCGCCCTGAGTCCGGCTGGAGATAGGGCAGCATATAAATCTCATAAATAAATAAATAAATAAATAAATAATTGCAGAGAACAAAATAGGAGAGTAATAATCAGTTAAACGCATTTCTAATTGATTATGTGCCATCAGGTCATTGACAATTCTTAGTCCCTGCACAGATAGCTGTTACCAGAGGTTCGAATATCACCAAGGTTTTTCTGTCCCATTAAAATCTATGCCTGCAGTTCTGTCAGCATTTATAGAAATCAGTTTCATTCTGAAGTTTGAATACAACCAATATGCCAGGACTTGCAGAGGGAGCCATCTAGTGGATTTTGGGAGCAATTCTTATTTCTTTAGGGGAGAACAGGATCGCCCAAAGTCTGAGACATAGGTAGTCCTCGACTTACAACCATTTTTTAGTGATCATTTAAAGTTACAACGGCACTGAAAAAAAGTGACTTATGACCATGAGCCACATTGGCGCAGGGGTTAGAGTGCAGTACTGCAGTTTACTTCTGCTGCCTGCCGGCTGCCTGCAATTTGGCAAATCTCACCAGGCTCAAGGTTGACTCAACCTTCCATCCTTCCGAGGTGGGTAAAATGAGGACCCAAATTGTTGGGGGCAATCTGTAAACCATTTAGAGAGGGCTGTAAAGCACTATAAAGCGGTATATAAGTCTAAGTGCTATTGCTATTTTTCACACTTATACAGTAACTATTGTGGCATCCCCACAATCATGTGATCAAAAAGTGGATGCTTGGCATGTATTTACAATGGTTGCAGTCATGTGATCACCTTTTGCAACCTTCTGACAAGCAAAATCCATGGGGAAGTCAGATTCACTTAACAACCATGTTACTAACTTAACAACTGCGGTGATGCATTTAACTGTGCAAGAAAGATTATAAAATGAGGCAAAACTTAACAATTGTCTTGCTTAGCAATAAAAATTTGGGGTTCAGTCCTTTGACTACTTGTACATTATTGGGGGAAAAATAGGCAACAGTTTATCTTAAAATTACTTAAAAATAGGTGTGGGAGATCTGTTTCTATCAATTGGTCAGTAATAAGGGGAGCCCATATGAGAGATCTAAACTTCAATTCCTTGATCACGTTATCCCACTACAGATTAGGGCCTCCAAATTAATGTGAGGATTTTTATTGTACCATGTTCTTCCAATGTTCAGACGATTGAATAGATTGAATAGAAATGGCATTTGTAGGGCGGAGTTCCATAGTTTGACATTCCTTTTAAAAAATCAGATATAATAGAATAAGATGCTCTCAATTTACAACAGTTTGTTTAGTGACCATTCGAAGTTACAATGGCACTGAAAAAAGTGCCATATGACCGTTTTTCACGCAAAAACCATTGTGGCATCCCTATGGTCACATGATCAAAATTCAGATGCTTGGCAACTGACTCATATTTATGACAGTTGCAGTGTCCTGGGGTCATGTGACCACCTTTTGTGGCCTTCTGACGAGCAAGGTCAATGGGAAAACTAGATTCACTTAACAACCATGTTAATTTAACAACTACAGTGATTCACTTAACAAATGTGGCAAGAAAGGTCGTAAAATGGGGCTACATTCACTTAACAAATGTCTAGCTTAGCAACAGAAATTTTGGGCTCAATTGTGGTTGTAAGTCAAGGACTACCTGAATTCCATCTCTTTTTTGGGGGGAAACTGGCAGGAAAAGGACATAATGCCTCAAACTGATATTCTGCCTTTTACAGTCACTATGAAAATGGTGAAGGCATGGGCAGCAAAGACACTAATTTTAAGGAAGGCAGACACACATGAAGGGAGGATATTATTCTTTTAGTTGTGAAGCATTCCCATATTATAACATTTCTCACTAGGGAGGTAGGATTGAAGTGGAGAAGAAGGTAGTGAAGACACCAGGTAAGATCAGAGATAACTAGATAAGGCCTCCATTCATAAGGAGTTGAAACAAGAAAAATGATCGACCTTAAAAGGCAGCTAATAAAGATAGAGAAGAGGACTTGGAATCAGAAAACCAGGACTGAGTTCTCTAGGCAGCTATGCAGCTCGGTTTGGATGATCTTTGGTCAACTCATTTCTTCATATCTTCCTTTCCTTTAATTTTAATGGTGGAAATAGTGGTGAACCAAAAGCAGATACTAATGGTAGCAATATATGCACCAAATAAAAAACAAGAAGAATTCTACCAAAAACTATATAAGAAGATATTGGAAATGGAATATCAGAATATCTGCTTAGTAGGAGATTTGAATGCAATCGTAGATGCAAAATTAGACTATAGGAGCAGTAAGACAGGAAAAAAGGAAAGAAAGATACTTCCTAACGCATTTTTTAAAATGATAGAAGAAACTTGTATATAGGATATGTGGTGAGAAATGAACCAAAAAAATAATAACAATATATTTTATTCGAAGACATAAATCACGGCCCAGAATTGATATGGTATGGATGTCATCCGAACTAAGAACAAATTTACAGGAGATTGAAACTAATATTTGGCCTGGCCATAACCCAATAAAATTAAGCTGGAAAGGAGTAAAGAAAAAATTGAGATGAACATTGAATCAATCTATATTAAAAGAGAAAGAATTCATACAAACAATAGCAAAAGAAATGGATTTTTTAAAAAAGAAAATAAGAAGAGACATCACTGCAAAACATATGGGATACAGCCAAAGCTTTCCTTGAAAGTTTGTCAGAAGACTAAAAAAAATATTCAGATGTGAGGAAAGGGGCAAGGCATTACAATGAGTTACGGTTCATCCCTTAACAGAGCTCAAAAAGATAGCGGTACCCCAAGAATGCATGAAGAAAATTCTCCAAATGGCCCTTGACAATACCTTGAATCAGTGGTGGGATTCAGCCAGTTCGCACCACTTCAGGAGAACCGGTTGTTAACTTTCTGAGCAGTTTGGCAAACTGGTTGTTGGTAGAAATCATTAGGGCAGAGAACCAGTTGTTAAATTACTTGAATCCCACCACTGCCTTGAATGGACATCTAGACAGGGATTAGATTCTTTATCTAGCCTAGGAAAGATTCTACTGACTGGGCTTAGCTAGAAATAATGCTATTGATAGCCAGACTGACAACCAATGTAACAAAAAGGATTATAAGATAACCCACCCCAAAAATTCCTCTGGTCTTTTCACCGTTTACAAAGATGGTATCGATATGCTGACACTTCTGAAAGTGAACAAAGCACATTGACGTATTCCATTTCTATATACCCTGTTTCCCCCCAAATAAGACATCCCCTGATAATAAGCCTAATCGGGCTTTTGAGTGAATGGCAATAAGGCCAAGTGCTTATTTCAGGGTTCAAAAAATATAAGACAGGGTCTTATTTTCGGGGAAACACAGTACCAACAAAATTCAATATCCCAAGGCAGACGAGCTTGCCAAATTAGATAACTGGAAAACTATCAAAAGTCTTCAGGGTGGGAATCTCTGAGTTATCTTGATAGACCAGGGGACAAACCTTTGGCCAGCAATATTAAAACATTTCTAAACTATGCGTATGTAGGTGCTAGTCCTCAAATTTCATCCTCAAATTTTCCTGCTGCCTAGCCTCCGCTTGAACACTTAATTGTGAAGCAAATCTTATCATGTCTATGGAGATTCTCAAGTCATCCAGGTCATGGTTGTCCCAAAGGTGATTTTTCAAGAGGCAATTGGACATAATTTTTTTCTCTTGAAGACATTTTGCTTCTCATCCAAGAAGCTTCTTCATTTCTTCTTCAGTTTAGAGTCTTATCACATCTCTGGATAATCAGTTTCACTGCCAAGCTGTTCTTGCCATAAGTTTTTGTAACATTTAATGAAAAATTGCCTTCCTGCAGTCTATATCCTTTATTTCATGTATTGTATTTTGGGAGTGATGGGAAACATATATTGCTCTGTTGTTTGGGTTGATAGGCAAGAAACAGGCTGCTCATACATTGGAGAATGATTTCCAAGTAGTCTCCTATGTAAATACTAACCAGATCCAATCATTTTCATATCTTGACTCTTCCCATCCTGCTTACAATCTTTTTGGACTGTTGCCTTCTGATATAGAACAATTAAAACTCGGACCACACATTTTCTAAATAGTTTTTATCCCAGAGCTATAATTGCACTCAACAATGAAGGGCCACCTTCAGTGAGCTGTTGGACAGCATTACTTGGTCTGTTGTGTGGATGTTTGGGTGGTTATGGGGCGGGGAATTTGTGGTGGGTGGAAGTATGTGTTGGACCTGGTCTTTGGGTGTTAAGTGAATTTCATTGTATGGGTATACTGTGTATACCCATACAATGACAATAAAATTATTATTATTATATACAAACTTGACAGTATACACAGCAAACAAGATAACCATGCTGGATTTCGTATCTCAAATCACTAGTCGAACACTTCCCAAGCGTTTAGGACTGTGTGATGTATCGGCGGATTATGCGAGCAGATCCCAGTAAGGTGGCTTTCTGCAGCTGACCAATGGTGATCTTATCAGCTCCAATTGTTTTTAAATGCTTGCCTAAGTCTTTAGGCAGAGCACCCAGTGTGCCGAGTACCACTGGAACCACCTGCACTGGTTTATGCCAGAGTCTTTGCAATTCGATTCTCAAGTCCTGATATCTGGTGACTTTTTCACCATGCTGTTTCTCGTCCATTCTACTGTCACCAGGTATGGCAATGTCGAAGACCCACACTTTTTTCTTCTCCACAATCGTGATATTGTATTGTGTATTGTGTTCCAAAACTTTGTTAGTCTGTATTCAGAAGTGCCACAGTAGTTTTGCATGCTCGGTGTTGTTGTTGTTGTTATTATTATTAATTATTATTATTTACACAAAAATGACAGTATACCCAGCAAACAAGATAACCATGCTGGATTTTGTGTCACAAATCACTAGTCGAACACCTCCCAAGCATTTAGGACTGCATGATGTATCGGCAGATTATGTGAGCAGATCCCAGTAAGGTGGCCTTCTGCACCTGACCAATGGTGAATATTACTATTATTATTATTATTACTATTATTATTATTATTATTATTATTATTATTTTATCATCATCTCACATCAGTCAAGGTTAACAATGCCATCTAACTGTTCCATTCAAAACCCACATAGAAGTTTAAACAATTATTATCTTTCAACAATATGATCATATTGCCATCTTCTGGAATTTTTCTGACTTCCTGCTACAACCATAAGGATTTTCGATTCTCCCATTCAAGTATTAACCTTGTCTGCTTTAATGTTTTTTTCCCCCAAGAACAGAAAGAATTTCCTTTTCAATAACAAAACAAAAGCAGTGCTAAAACAAACTTTAAGAACAGATTTCCACACCACAAAATTAAAACATTATATTAGATTATCCGAGATGCCCATAAACACTGTACAACATCACAACTTTTGCTTGCTTATAAGCTTTTCCTTCATTTTATTCCTTGGACAATCCTAAAGAAGACTTGATTAAACCCTCGACACAATCTTTGTTGCCTATTTGTGAGAGAAATCTTTCTTCCCTCTGGAATCGATTCGATCAGAGTCCCAACTGAGCTCAGCAGAAAATCAAAGCCAGGATACGTCCACTGGATCACGAGGATCACGTTTTTTTTCACCCCCACAAATCGCTTTTCCCTCCACTTGGGCGGCTTTCAACGTGTGCTGGGATTGGAAATCGCCTCGGCCTGACGAAGGCGCGGCGCCCTCCGTTAGGACGGCTACGCAAAGCAAAGAAAGCTCCGTCAAATAATAATAATAATAATAATAAAAAAAAACGCCTTGCAAAACCTCCGCCCGTTCCCGCCACCGAAGAAAGAAAACCGGGGGCGGGGTGGGGGGGAACGGACTCGCGCAACGATATCGGCGCAAAAGGCGAGACGCTGAGATTTTATTCCCATATTTCAGGCTCCCGGCACGAGGAGCCATCCCTGGGCGGAGAAGTCGGCACCGCCTCCTTCCTCTTTCTTCGGGCGAACATGGCTGCAGCCGCCGTCTGCTCGGCCGTGAAGGTAAGGCGCCTTTTGCCGCCGTTTTCTCCGCTTCGCGCTGCCTCGGCTTTCCCTGTTTGAGGAGGGGGGAACCTTCTCTTCACCCCCCCACCTCAAGGGCTGTTTCCTTGGGGCTCCCGCGCCTCTGCACGAGGGAGAAGCTCCGGAGCCCGACTCCCCGCACCTTTTGGCCGGCCTAAGAATCAGCGCTTATCTCCGCCGGCAGCGCCAGGCTTATCTGGCGGCGGCGCGGGAGAAGGGAGAAGGAATTTTTTGCTGTAAAGCTTCCGCTCTCCCGGGCTGCAAACCGAGGAAGCCCGGCTGAACGCAGGAAGATTTACTGCAGAGCGAAGGCGCGCAGGTGTGAGCTGTGTAAAACGTTTGTTGGTGCTGCGGGCTGGGAAAAAGGGGGAAGTGAGAGAGGGTCGATCCCGGGGAATGAGATCGTGGCAAGAGATCCGAAATTTTCGAAAAGGGTTTCTAAGCTTGCCCAAGTTGATCCCCCTACTACTGTCTGTAACCCTTTTTTTCGCTTTTTGCTTGCGCTGGACTTTATTCGGTCTCTTTCCCCTGCCTCTTTTTGATCCTTCTGCCGATCGGCCATTAGGCTGGATTTTCTCCCAATTTTCAGATGGAAAGCCAGGAGATAGATAGATCGTGAGGCGGGCTGCCTGCCTGCCTCATTCAAGCACAATGCAAGGGGCAGAGATCTCCTGTTTTTTTTTCCCCCCCAACCTCCTTAAGAGTCTAAAACTGGGGATCACCCCAGCGTGGAACTGGGCTTTGGAGGCTCTTTGGAAACCTTGGAAAGCAATACAGGTAGTTCTCGACTTAACAATAGTTCACTTAATGACCAAAGTTACAACTTTGACCTAGGTGACTTATGACCATTTTTCATACTTAAACGATTGGTGTGGTCACAAGCTTGAAAACGGATTCATATTTATGACGGTTGCGTTGTCACCCAGTCATGGGATCCCCTTTTTGCAACCTTCTGACAAGCGAAGTCAACGGGGAAACCAGATTCGCTTAACAGCCATGTTCCAACTGCAGTGATTCGCTTAACAAATGTGGCAAGAGAAGTCGTGAAATGGGACAAAAGTCACTTAACAAATTTCTTGCTAGGCAACCTAAATTTTGGGGCTCGATTGTGGTTGTGAGTCGAGGACTACCTGCACAATAGAAACAAAGCCCTACCTGTGAGATTGATTTTTTTCCCCCTGCCATTCTGCTGATGCACAAAACAGAGCGGAATAAAAACAAAATGCTATACAGATACATAAAAACTTAACAAAAGCTAGCACCTAAAGCTGAACGTGCCTAAACCCGAGTGTGCTCAACTCTTGAGGATTTTATGGACATGGATGTATTATTTTCTTACGTACATACCCTCATGGAACTCAGTTGGCTGTTTTGACATATGTATATGTTTTAATTTTTCAGATTGGTTCTTCTGATATTTCCCTATCTGTTAACCAGGTTCAACCCTCACTAGCTTTTCATGATCTCCAAGGTTGCTACCAGCAAAAATCCACATTTCAATCAATTAGCTGGAAGGGACCTTGGAGGTCTTCTTGTCCATCCTCCTGCTCAAGCAGGAGACACTATACCATTTCAGACAAGTGACTGTCCAGTCTCTTCTTAAATATCTTTAGTGATGAAGCACCGACAATTTCTGAAGGCAAGCTGTTCCCTGGTTAACTGTCTTCGCTGTTAGGAAGTTTCTTCTTAGTTCTAGGTTTCTTCTCTCCTTCACCAAGGAAACCGCATAGAGTCCCTTCCTGTTGTTCTTCTGTGGTCAGACAAAAATGTATTTACTTAGGCAACTTTGTGGTTTATAGTAGTGAAATCCACTAGCCTGTCTTTTGTTACAAGGAAGTCAAAAGACACTGTTTTAGAGAGCACGGTCCACCTTGTCAAACTGCAGCTTCGTCAGTTTGAGGTTGGATGGGAGAACATAGATTGAAACAAATTTGTCAACCATGTTTTTATAAGACTATAACATGGAAGTTGCCATGGACTAAAATAGGCTCTCATGGCTTATCTTTCTTTACAGGTAGCCCTTAACTTAGGATCACAATTGAGCCCCAAATTTCCATTGCTAAGCAAAGCAGTTGTTAAGTGAACTTTGCCTCATTTTATGACCATTTTGCCACAGTTGTTAATTGAATCATTGGAGTTGTTAAGTGAATCACACAGTTGTTAAGCAAATCTGGGTTCTCCCATTGATCTTACTTGTTGAAAGCCAGCTGGGAAAGTTAACAAATGGTGATCATATGACCCCAGGACCATGGAACTGTCATAAATAGATGCCAATTGCCAAGTGCCCAAAATTTGATCATTTGACCATGGTGATGCTGCAGTGGTTGTAAAGGGGAAAAATTGTTATCAGTCACATTTTTCAGTAGGTCACTAAACAAATGCTTGTAAGTGGAAGACTACCTGGGATCAAAATGCAGAGTGTCTTATATGGTATTATCTATTATCTGGAGCAATTAAGTCAGTGATGTTAGAAAATATTTTTGTCAGTAAGACTCCATAATAAAGTTGCTTGTATCTGGTTCACCCTTAGATAACAGAAAAACAATTACTTTGCCAAGCTCATGTCATACAGTACAGTAGATGAACTTCTGTATGGGAATTTTGAATCAGAGTTTACATAATTCTCATCCCCTCTGCCTATTGCTTTGTGGATTTCTTGTTAAATCAGCACATTAACTATCAAATTCCCATGATGTGATAAGATGTCACACAGAATCCATGGCAAATATCAAAAAACCTTGTCTTCCGTGCTAATGAAAGCAAAATTCTAATTATATATAATGTCATAAAAACTGTGTAGTTAAACATATAGAACAGGATATTTTAAGAACGGATCAATATTTTAAGATAGGATCAATATCAATAGGGCTTTGCTTTTTTTAAAATAAAAATCTGTGTATCACGATCAATGGCTTCTTTACTATTTTGATTTTCAAACAATGTTTTAAGGAATCTTGCCATTCTTAGACTTCTGCACAGGGACCAGAAAAAAAGTAGCCTATCCTCCCTTAAAAGTGGTTTATTTATTGCTCTTTTATCTTGCCTTATTACATGCAGTAGGAGAAGGTATGTTCTAAGTAAATTTACAAGTGGAAATTAGGTGCTGTAGGAGTGCTGTACTTCCCTGGAGAAGCATGGCTGCTGGAGAATCCCAGTAATATACAGAGTCAAGAATGAGACAATGTGATAGAGGATAATTTCCATACCACATGAGTGGACAGTCTTTGGTTTGGAAGTTGGAGGCATGTGGCCAGTGATTTGATTTTGGGGTGTTGCAGGCATGTCTGTCAACCCGACCTACCTCACAAGGTTGTGGTTGTGGGGAAAATAGAATAGAAGGAAGTTGGCTATAAAGGCATGCGGTGGCTCAGTGGCTAAGACTCTGAGCTTGTCGATCGAAAGGTCTGCAGTTTGAATCCCTAGTGCCGCGTAACGGGGTGAGCTCCTGTTTCTTATCCCAGCTTCTGCCAACCTAGCAGTTTGAAAGCATGTAAAAAATGCAAGAGGAAAAATAGGGACCACCTTTGGTGGGAAGGTAACAGCGTTCCGTGCGCCTTTGGCATTTAGTCATGCCGGCCACATGACCATGGAGACGTCTTTGGACAGTGCTGGCTCTTCGGCTTTGAAACAGAGATGAGCACCGCCCCCTAGAGTGGGGAACGACTAACACATATGTGCAAAGGGAACCTTTACCTTTACTATGTTAACTATGTTTGCCACCTTGAAATATTTGTAAAAAATAATAAAGGTAGGATGGCCTAGATTTTTAAAAGCTTTATTTTAAATTGAGTTTTTAGCTTTCGTGAGCTTGCTTTCTTCAGAGGTGAGATTTATTATACTCTCATTGTATTCCTTTTTCACTGTTTATTTTATTCTCTTCTTTTACTCTGTTCTGTCTACACGTCTTTCATTTTCTTCCTTTATTATTGTAAGCCACTGAGAGTAGCACCATAGTGACATAGCAGCAAATAAATGTAAGAAAAAAAATAGTTTTAAGACATTAACTAGCCAAAAGAGCTACGGTAATTGAGCTACAGGTGAAGTGCTGTGAACTGGGGTTGCCCATTCTAGCTCATGTAATAGAAAGATTCAGAAGCTACTTCTCTAATGTTACATATGAGCTTTCTCCAGCTTTGATGCTTCTGGGATGTGTGGATGTTTGTGAACTGAAGTCTACATATCTGGCATGTGTCTGGTTTAGGGAAGACTGCATTAGAGACTTCTAGAAGTCTTGCAGTTTTTAGAGTAGAGAGTTTCCTGTTCATTAGATGAAAACTTTTACCAGCATTGCTAACTGTATGGGTTGATAGGGCAATCTAGAACAGAGATAAGGGGGCAGGTTGTTGAATTTGGTCTTCTGGGCTTGTTGTGGCCATTTGGACAGTGAGGAGATTGGGGAGGAACAAGGGCCAGTCCTGGAGTCTGGGGAAGGCTCTGATGAGGGCTCTGCGTCAGATGCAGAGAGGGGGCCAGGGCCAGATGCCAGTTATCAGCTGCCTTCAGAGTCAGACATCAGTGAGGCAGACGAACAACTGGAGCCTGTTCCCAGTCTCCGCATGCGCAGAGTTGCCAGACAAAGGGAACAGCTAAAGAACAAGGGTCGACTTGGGAGTAAGGCCACAGGTGGACGATGAATGGCCCCTCCCAAAGGGAATAAAAGAGGAGCGAAAGGGGAGTGGAGTTTGCAGGAGACAATTAGTTCGCCTAATTAGTTTGTGACTCTCTGAGACTCTTTGGCAAGTTTTTAAAGATATCGGGCTGGCAGCTCTCTAAGACAGATAAGATCTGTGACTGTAAATTCTCCCTTGAAAGACTTTGCTGAAGGTGAATGAGAGGAAATCACTGTTTAATAAAAGGGGTTTTGTCAGGACCAGGATTCTGCTTCATGCTTTTTGGGGAAGCCTAGATCAGAACAGGGCTTCTGACCGCTTACAAAGGAAGTGAGGTTTGCTACTGTGCCTGTTTTGACATGAATGCCCTGTAGAAACTCTTGATGGCCATCTGCTTCTAGTACTTTTTCCATCTGTCCTGCATTGTGATTAAGGGAGTTGCCTAAGGCTAAAAGAGATGTGTTAGCCAACCTTATCAAAATAAAGCAATAAAGAAATTGTGATGTTAGCGGTACGTTCATGAATAATTTATCCTTTTATCTTGTCTTCTAATCTATATTTCTTCTCTGGAAGATTGGAATTATTGGAGGGACAGGTCTGGATGATCCTGAGATATTAGAAGGTCGAACAGAGAAATACATTGATACACCATACGGAAAGGTGTGTATAGGTAACTAAGCCATCTTTGTTTTGTGTGTATATAGTGTGTTAGGGAAAACACCTGAAATAGAGGTATATTTCCAAGAATTCCTCATAGGTTTCTATGAAAAAACACCCAGTACCTTTGCAACCTGATTGGATTTTTAACCTAGCGTGATTAACACTTGCAAGGGTTAAATGAAGAAAGATAAGAAAGTCCTCATAAAAACATTATAGTTCTCTGAATTATCTCTACCCTGTGTTCTTTAGGTGCCCAAATTATTTCTAATCTCCTGGCAAATGGCTCTGATTCCATAGCAGCTGGCTATGGATCCACGAATTCAGCTCTTCTCCTTATGTACATATGAAAGGCTTGTACATATTGGGTATTTTAGTGGGACAGATGTATTCACAAAGTGTGACTTCATATAGGTTTCAGATTTATTAGATTTGCTGTCCTCTTCATTACTCCTCATAGAATATTTCTCATAGAATCAGAGCTGATCATCATCCTGCTGCTTAATGATGATGCAAAATTGTCTTTCTGGGATGTTCTATACTTCGAATTGGTCCCATAGCATTCACTACGAAACCCAAGCAGTCAGGTCCCAGAATAACCATTACTGATTGGTGGCCTGCTGCTATTGATCCTGTAATTCAGCGGTCTCCAGCCTTTCCAGCTTGGCAGAGATGGTGGGGGGGGGGGGAGAGGGGACGATTTCGTGTGCATGCGCATGCCACTTCTACAAATGCAACTTTGTGCAAGCACGCATGTTTGCCCACCACGTCTATGCTCCTGTTCCAAATGGGCTGCTGCCTGGCACCAGGACATGGACCGAAGGAGTTGGGGACCCCTGCTGTAATTGTAATATTCTGAAGAATGTACAACATGACTTTGCAATTGTTTTTTGTATGTCAAATTTTGGCTAGCAGCAAAGTCTGTCAAACCTATTGAGATGTATTTCTACGTGTGATTTACTGCGTAGGATTGTAGTGCATAATGAATTTCCACTTTGATCCTGCATGAGTGGCAAATCAGATTTTTTAAAAATTCGTTGGTGGGATTTTATGATGCTTCTGTAGTATATGTTTGTATATGTGTTGTTTTTAATTCCAGCCATCAGATGCACTGATTTCAGGAAAGATAAAAAATGTTGACTGTGTGCTTCTATCCAGGTACGTGGAATTCCTTTAAAACAGGTGAATTAGAGTTACATTAGAATGAAAATGTGATGCGCCATTTATTGTAATCAGGCCAAACTTTCAAGCTTGCTAACAATGCAGATTGGATTGACAGCTGTTTGGTAGGCAACTAAGGAGCGTTGCAAGAGTTTCCTTGTGCCATCATCTCTTCTTGCTTCCTAGAGGCTCACCAATCAGGCAGCTGATAGAAGGCACAGTAAGGGTGGTAGGAAGTAGCAACATTCACAAGAAATTACATAATCACCACGAATTGCCCATCTTGAGGTTGAGGATTATATCAATTACTCATGAAATTCCTCCAAATATAGGATTATATACTTTATTGAACTAGGGACGCAATGGTTCCATGGTTAAAGACACTGAGCTTATCAGCTGGAAAGCTGACAATCCAAGACTTGAGCGCCATGTGAAAGGTGAGTTCCCATTCTTTGCCCTAGCTGTGGCCAACTTAGCAATTTGAAAAGATGCAAGTAGATAAATAGGTACCACTTTGGTGGGAAGTTAACAGTGTTTCATGCCTCTCCGCATATAATCATGCTGACCTCATGACCATGGAAATTGTCTTTGGATAAAGTGGCTCCCTTGGTTAAGAGATGAGTAAAAGGTAAAGTAAATGTTCCGCTCGCACATATGTGCTAGTCGTTCCCGACTCTAGAGGGCAATGCTCATCTCTGTCTCAAAGCCGAAGAGCCAATGCTATCCGAAGTTGTCTCCATGGTCATGTGGGCAGCATGACTATAAATGCCCAAGGCCACAGAACGCTGTTATCTTTCCATTAAAGGTGGCCCCTATTTTTCTACTTGCATTTTTTATGTGCTTTCGAACTGCTAGGTTGGCAGAAGCTGGGACAAGTAACAGGAGCTCACCCCGTTACGCAGCACTAGGGATTTGAACTGCTGAACTGCCGACCTTTCGATTGACAAGCTCACAGTCTTAGCCACTGAACCACCGCATCCATTCCACCAACAAATTAAGAGATGAGTACCACCCCCTAAAGTCAGACAACTGGACAGGGCTTTACTTTATTGAATGGATTAAGTTTCTTAACTTATGTTTTTTTCATTTTCTTATGAGCTTCCTTGCCAAATGAACTATGATTTGGGGATAGAGAAATCAAGGACACCCCCCCCCCCAAAAGTCCCTTATGGGTATAAGCATGATAAAGGCTCTTAGTCCAAACACATTGTTTTTAAAAAATTCTAAAATATGAACCAAGAACCTCACCACCTGCAGCTGAGGTTTGCTCATCCAGTCTACAAGGTGAGTAATATAGATAATCTGACGATTCTGAATTGACCACTCTAGAAGCTTTTCCCTGCTACCTTGCTTACTCAAAAGGCTGCTTTTTTCCCCCCTGTGTTCAAATTGTAGCTGTAGCATCAAGCACTTAATAAGATAGTTCAGGGATTCTGACAAGGGGCCACCATGTTTAGATCACAGTTTGATTTCTTCTCACCCTGGTCTTGGTGTCCAGTGTTCTCCTCAACTCACATTTGCATAAGGTTGGGATAAATTATCCGTGGCTCCAATGAAACTCAAAGCCCCTAAGAAAAGTGCACTGGGGAATAATTTCAATAAATGATCTGTTGTATTGGGAACAAGGATACAGTTTCAATGCAGTTGCAATGAAATGAAATGTAATTCTTCTATTCCACCTCACTTTCTGAATGTGCCTATTGTCCTGTCGCTTATAAAGGCCAGGTATGGACCTTCAAGCTGAAAAAGCTTGAGCATCTTTAGCTGAAATGGGTCAGAGCGAACCATGATTTGCTGTATCGCTTCCTGATTGCAATGCAGATTTCTTTCCCCCAAGTTTTATTTGTTTTATTTATGTAACATTCAATTTTCATCAAACAGTGTGTGTTCTGGGTACAATTATGTTCATCACCATCATCATATTAATAATATAACAATTGCCGATTTAACTGCCCAAGTAGCTTGTCCATTTATTGTTCTCCATTTTTATATTATATTTTTAGGTTTAACCAGATTTCTTCTCTCTTTTCTTTCCCTAGGCATGGGAGGCATCATTCTATCATGCCAACAAATATCAATTTCCGTGCCAATATGTGGGCACTAAAAGAAGAAGGTTGCACTCATCTATTAGTGACTACTGCCTGTGGTTCATTACGAGAAGAGATTCAGCCTGGAGATCTTGTTATAATTGACCAGTTCATAGATCGGTAAGGTGGGGAGAAGGAAAATCTGGATCTGTATAGAGTTAGAACTAACAGAAATAGAATCAAGTCAAATTTGGCAAGAGATTCTGCTACTTTGATACAATTCCAAAAATCCACTTCTGTCAAATCCATTAAGCTCTATTTTTAATCAGTAATGGCAAGCACATTGTTTTATTCCAATAGGAGAGCCAACCTCTCATGCAGAAGTACGTACAGGAAGAGGAGGAGAGATCTCAGGGGATTAAGAAACTGCCTTACATTACTCCATATCACCATATCATGATGCCTCGCCCCAGAAAAACAATCCATCCATCATGCTGCCTGCCTTATTGAAAGACTTCTGTCCTTCGGCAGTGTTGGAAAAAAGATCACACTGTCTTCCCATTTGTCTTTTTCTCCTTCTTAGAGAACAAAATGTCTTGGATAAGTCTATTCTGGTGAGATTTCCCCAGCTCTTCTGCCAAGTTTGCAGAAAAGGAAAGTACAATAAGGATGGGGAAGCAGGAGATATCTGTGGCTAGGAAGAGAGAGTAGCTGGACAACAGAGAGAATGGAAGGTTTAAAAGCATCAAGATGTTTTGAATGTAATTTTAAAGTACTGGTAATTGGGAAATCGACACGTTTCCCTCTTTTTGTGAGCAGAGAGATGTATAAGATATTTTTCTGACCTCACTGACTCTTTAATTTACTGTTGTTCATAGATGTAATTTATAAAAAGCTGACTCTTCTTAATTTACTATTTTTCATAGATGTAATTTATAAAAAAATATGAATTATTATTAAGCCAATTGCAAGGAAAATGTGTTATATGTCTCTTTAGGTTTATCCATTTAGCTTTTAATATTTGTGATGCCCAGGAAGGAAAGGTTTCTGCATTTTTTTTTTTTTTGAGACAGCCTAGTTTTCTCAGCTAGGTTAGACCAGCATTCAAGTCACAATACAGACTGTGTATTTTGATCTGGTGGTTTAAAGCACATAGATACCAGCTCTTGATCTCTTTTTTTTCCCTCCCTTTATTTCTGTACAAAAGGAATTACTGTTAGGAGGAGAAAGAGGGGAGGGGGACTAAATGAAAAGTGCAATTGAATTGTCAAATTTCATTTATTATTCTGTAGAAACAATTACGGTATTTATTAAAGGAGCAGGAATGGATCTTGAATGTTTTTATAAAGTGAGCCATTCTATTATAAAAGTCCACTTCCACAGTCAGTGCCTGTGGAAGTTCCTCGGTGCCTGATTTTTTCCGCCATTGCCCACAGACCAAGTTCATGATTCCTGCAGTTCACATGCCCAAACCCACCCGTGTCAGGCCCAGCCCAAGAATGGCATAGTCATAGAACAATCCAACCAAACATCAGGTCTTTATTTTCTTACATCATATAGACAGAATCTTGCCAGACTAAACATATAGTGATGGATTGTGTCTATGTAGGGAGAGGTGATGTGATGGACTACAATGAAGCGGTAGGTTCCCAAGAAGGAGGGGACGTGGGGGGGGAGTGAGACCAGACACAACACACAGGCTGGATTTGGATTGAAGAAAGAGGAAGAGTTTTAGGACAACCACTCCCTAGACTCTCTCCAAAGGAGAGAGAAAAGTCTGGGAAAGTCTAGGGAGTGGCTGTCATAAATCTCTTTCTTCAGTCCAACTCTAGCCTATGTTGTCTCTGGTCTCCCCCCCCCCACTTCTTGAGAACCTACTGCTTCACTGTACTCCATCATAACACCTTCCCCTTCATAGATCAATCCATCACCATCTGTCATGTTTTCTGCATCCTCTGTTCAGTGGTGGGTTGGTCCCGGTTTGCACAAACCGGTAGTAAAAATTTCTAGTAGTTTGGAGAACCGGTAATAACATTGCTGCAGCTGCACATTGTGCCTCCTCCCTGATATCCACCCCATGTTAGAACTGCAATTCCCAGAATCCTAGTCAGCACAGCCATTGCCAGAGAATTCTGGGAGTTCTAATCCCATTGGAGTAGTCTTATCATTCTATTGCAAGCCTGCATATTTCTTGTATGCCTAATAGTTGCTCAGAACTTTGCAGCAAAGCTATTGAAATGTGTTTCATACTCATTTAGCAGAGTCATGTGTCAAGAGGCCATATCTTATTGGCAGGAGTGGCGTATGTTCCTGTTTATTCCCTACATACTGCATTATGAGCGGCTACCTGATCCTTTCCAGATGTTTGCATTTAACAACTCTTCCTGTTCTTTGCCTTTGGTAGTGCTGACAGGGTTGAGTAGAGTTGAAAATTCTGAAGTCTTGGCAGGAGTGCATTGAGGCTATTTTTAGCTATAATCTCTTTTTTTCCCCCCAGTCCATTTGCTGTGTATGTTCACAAATGTTTTCAGCTGAATTTTACTGACCAAATAACATTCTTCGTGTATGTTTAGGGCGCGACACGGGCTTTATGTTTTTCTTGCCAGTTCTGGCTTACAAATTGAGAAGCATTTTGTTTCTTTCTTTCTATCTTTTTTTTTTTACTTCTGATCTTATAATCATCTGTTAAGATTATGATCTCGTTTCTGTTTAAGGCCTCTTTCTAAGTGTCTGTCCAAATATGTTTCATATTTTTCCCCTAGAACAAACTATTTCTGTTACTGTGGTTGTCCGGTATAATTAAGGGAGGAAGAAGAGCTGTTATTACAAGCTTCCCAATTGGAAGGATTAATTTGCATTTGCTTCGCATTAATTTGCCTATGACAATATTATTTCTTCTAACCTTAAGGTGACAGGTAGACCTTGACTTACAACAGTTCGTTTAGTGATTGTTTGAAGTGACAAAAAGTGACTTATGACCATTTTTCACACTTACGACCATTGTAGCATCCCTACGGTCACCTGATCAAAATTCAGACGCTTAGCAACTGACTTGTATTTATGATGGTTGCAGTGTCCCAGAATCCCCTTTTGTAACCTTCTAAAAAGCAAAGTCAATGGGGAAGCCACAAGATCCTAAACTCTTAACATTATTATGTGATTTATATCATCATACATACCAATAGCCTCCCACCGGCCAGTACGCTCGCACAGAGTGGGCCTCCTCAGGGTGCCGTCCACCAGACAATGTCGGCTGGCGACCCCCAGGGGGAGAGCCTTCTCTGTGACGGCGCCCACCCTCTGGAACAACCTTCCCCCAGAGTTGCGTACAATAACAGACCTCTGGATTTTTCGTCGGGCCCTGAAAACCTATTTATTTCAACTAGCTGGGCTGGCTTGAGTTAAATTTTAAATTTTAAATTTTAAATTGATTTTAAATTGGATTGTTTTAATTTACAGCCAAATATTTAATTATTTTAATACTGTTTTTAAATTTTGTATGCTCTGTTTTTACCTTGGCTGTGCACCGCCCTGAGTCCTATTTGGAGAAGGGCGGTATAGAAATTTAATAAATAATAAAATAATAATAATAATTAGCTATACCGTGTTTCTCTGAAAACACGACCCACCCCAATAATAAGCCCAACCCTAATTTTCAGGGGGTGGGCCTAATATTACTCCTACTCCAAAAATAAGACCGAGGGATGGGCGTGGCTAGTATGAGTGGCGGCGTGGGGGTGGGCAACTGTCCGGTTGCAGCTGCAGCCTGCTGGCCCCTTAGGGCAACGCAAATACCACTTTTGCCCTTCTATTTCTGGGCACAACCCTTCTCCTTGTTGGGCCGCTTCCCCAAAGCTGGCAGCTTTGCAGCCAGCTGCTTTGCTTTTCCCCTCTTTTGGGGCGGCTCACAGGAGGCTTTTTGGCGAATGGGAGGAAAGCGGGGAGGGGGATTTTGCTGCCTGTCATCCATTCCTCAAACTCAGCACAGACTGAGGGAAAGATGACAGGCAGCAAAATCCCCCTCCCCATTTTCCTCCTGTTCACCAAAAAGCCTCCATTCTGAACGCTGAAGGTTCAGAATGGAGGCCACAGTGCATCCAGCTCACCAAGTCTTGCCTGCTGCACCTCAAAAAAAGTAAGACCACCTGGAAAATAAGCCCAAGTACTTATTTTCAAGTCTGAAAGAAAATAAGACTCGGTCTTATTTTCTGAGAAACACGGGTATTATATATTTTATATGCAGCCAAAGACAATTTGTTCAATCAAGGCAAGCCAAAAAGATGGACACTCATGATTTACGTTGTCTTCTCTGATTAGTATTTTTTTTTTCCTTTGCAGGACAACAAAAAGGTATCTCACTTTCTATGACGGGACTAATTCCTGCCTCCCAGGAGTGTGCCATGTTTCTATGGCGGAACCTTTCTGTGCCAAAACAAGAGAAGTTAGTAGATCTTATATTATGGACGTTAGTCCAGGTAGCCCTCAACTTACAACCATTTGTTTAGTAACCGTTGAAACCATTCAAAGTTACAAGAGCATGAGTAACCTGTGACTGTTTTTCATACTTTATGAAAGCTGCAGCATCACCGCTGTCACACAATCAAAATTCAGATGCTTGATAACTGACTCATATTTATGACTGTCGCAGAGTCTCAGGGTCATGTGACCTCCTTTTGCAACCTTTTGACAAGCAAAATCAATGGGGAAGCCAGATTCACTGTACAACTGTGTTACTAATTTAACAGCTACAGAGATTCATTTAACAACTGTGGCAAGAAAGATTGTAAAATGGGGCAAATTCACTTAGCTGTCTTGCTTAGCAACAAAAATGTGGCGCTCAATTATGGTCGTAAGTCGAGGACTACTTGTATAGGATTCAATCTGTAATTGAGCAATGCATACCATTTCCATTTTCCTACCATTCTACTAACATATGCAGCTAGATCAGTGGTGAAATGTAAAATTTGTTACTACCGGTTCTGTGGGCGTGGCTTGGTGGGGGGTAATGTGACTGGGTGGGCATGGCCAACTTTTTTTTTTTTTTTTTACTTTTAAAACCATTTTTTCTAAACCTCTTCGGCTGAAGAGGTTGTTAAAAAAAATGCTTTAAAAGCCTCTGACAATCCCAGCTGAGTTGCCTGATCGTCAGAGGCTTTTTTTTACTTTTAAAACCATTTTTTCCACAACCTTTTCGGCCGAAGAGGTTGTAAAAAAAATGCTTTTAAAAGCCTCTGACGATCAGGCAACTCAGCTGGGATCGTCGGAGGCTTTTAAAAGCATTTTTTCTACCCGTTATGTTACCTGAGTTTCCCTGACCGCAAGGGGCCCAAGGGCCTTCCATATGTGCCCAACATCCTTCCAGATAATGTGATCAACCTCAAATTCTCAAAGCAACAGAAATAGAAGACTGGGGAATAATGTTCACATTTCAATTAAATATCAACTCAATCAATTTCCCTTTTTTTCTTAGCCTCAGCCACTTGATTATTCTATTTCCTAGCGTATCATTTCCAGGTCAAATGAGGCTGTTATTGGCTTGACAGAAAACCAAGTATCTTCCCAGGATAAATAAAGCAATAACTTCTTTTTAAAGCGTTAATCTATTGAGTTAATGTATTTTTTTGTTGTTGTTCTCAAGCTGTGCTTTGATATACTTGAACTTCTTTGCAGGTCCAGGAAAAAAATAGATAATAGAGATGACCTTGATATTCCTCATGAGATATTAGTTAATATTTGGAGGGGGCTCAAATGACAAGCGTGCGCACCCCCCCCCCGAGGGTTAAAATAGTGGTGACTTTTTATCTCCCTTGATGATTTCAGGTTCTCCTGGATGTTGCCAAAAAGCTTGGAATCAAGTGTCACTCAAAGGGGACAGTAATTACAGTCGAGGGACCACGTTTTAGTTCTCGAGCTGAAAGCTTGATGTTTCGCAGCTGGGGAGCTGATGTTATCAATATGACGACAGTCCCAGAAGTCATTCTGGCAAAGGAGGCGGGAATCTGCTATGCGAGTATCGCCATGGCAACAGATTACGACTGCTGGAAAGAACATGAGGAAACGGTGAGTGAAAGTTGCTGTTTTCCTTGGGGATATGCGCTTAGCATAGATACGAAAATTGGAACGATGCTACTTGCCAAATAGCTTGGCTGAGCTATTCATTTTCTGTAAATCATTTTTTTATATAAGTTCCTCTCAAAAAAAAAAGTTGGAAAAATTTCAAATGCTGACAATCTCTGTGGGGCTCAGTTTTCCCCCCACATGTCAACCTCCGGCTTTCAGGATGTGAGAAGAAATGAGTGCATGTGACATATTTGTAAATATATATGCATATATTTTATTTATTTATTTATTTATTTATTTATTTATTTATTTATTTATTTATTATTGAATTTCTATACCGCCCTTCTCCCTGAGGACTCAGGGCGGTGTACAGCCAGAATTAAAAAGACATGCAAGACAAATATTAAAAAACAATTAAAAGATATATAAATTGGCCCAATTAAAACTCATTACCAATTAAAACGTTTAAAACATTTAAAACAGTTAAAAATTTCATCTTTAGCCAGCCCGGCTTGTTTAAATAAATGGGTTTTAAGGGCACGATGGAAGGCACTGAGGTCCTGGATTCTCCTTATCTCTGGGGGGAGCTGATTCCAGAGGGTAGGTGCCCCCACAGAGAAGGCCCTCCCCCTGGGGGTCACCAGCCTACACTGTCTGGCTGATGGCACCCTGAGGAGGCCCTCTCTGTGGGAGCGCACGGGTCGATGGGAGGTCGTCGGTAGCAGCAGGCGGTCTCGAAGATAGCTAGGCCCTATGCCATGGAGCGCTTTGAAGGTGATAACCAGCATATATATGCATGTCTTGTACATTGTGGTTGTGTATGTATGCTTGCTACAAACCACACAGCCAGAAAAGCAGTGTGCGTGTGTGACTTTTTTGATAAAGGTAAAAGTATACAAAACAAAGATTGTAAGAAAAAAAGGGAATGAAAAGAGGAGAAAACATTTAGTTATGCCTTTCACCCTTCTTTTTATAAGTCATTACCATCTTACGCTTCTCCCCATCCTCTTTGGCCCTTTTTAATTCCCAAACTATCAATTCAGTCTTTTCCTCCTTCGACAAAAAGACAATTAAAGATTTTGCTTTTTTTTTTCCCTGACAAGGTTGGTCAGATTCACCATTTCTGTATGTTCAATTAATTTTATAATTCAGTCTTTGTATACAATAAGCTTGCTGCAGGGACTGGAGGCCTTCTCAATAGCAGCTCCCTTGCTGTGGAACAACTTGTCATCTTAAGCCTGTGTGGCTCCATCCTCATGTTCTTTTACAAGTAGATGAAAACATGGTTGTTCCAGAAGGCCTTCGAAATTATTCTTATTTACCATATGACTTCTTATAGTCTGACTTTGTGTTCTGCTTTTAGTAATGTGCTATTTATTTAACACATTTATAGTGTGTGTGTTGTGTTGTGTTGTGTTGTGTATAGTTCATACATTTCTGGATGCTGCCTAGAATCCAGTTGGTTTCAGCCAGTCAGATAAATTTCATAAATAATACACTGGTTGCTCTAGTACATTTAAATAAACAATCACATACAGAAAAACATGGTCAAAATGAGATGGGGAAAAATGGAAGTGTTAATTGCACCAAGGAAGAAAGGAACAAACCTGGAGGGAAATGAGATGAGAGAATAACAGAATAGGCAAGAGAGTATGAAGTCTTTATTAAATAAGGGATTATTAAATAGCATACAAATCCCCCAGGGGAACAGCACCTTCTAGGAGCAGTTAATTTTGAGGTTAATTTTTAAAGGCAATTTTCCAGCAGTAGCACTATCACCATCCATTGGCATCACGTGTTCAGTTCTTTGGTTTCAACAGCTTCTGATTTTATCCAAAGCTTTACTGTTAGGGGAACAGAAATGAAAAATCAATGGAAATGGAACTACAAACAGACTATGAGTATTCCAAACTCTAAAACTTTGTGTCACTCTCAGCTCTCTCAAACTGTTGTGGATAATTATAGGTGTTAGGGTGTGTGTAAAAAGTATTTGTTGCTTGTGCAACGAGCAGAGCAGAAACACACAGGGAAGGAGATAAACGTGCGGCTCGTGTGAGAAAAAATAGTTTATCTACAAGTAACAAGCAGTCTCGGTGTAAGTAAAACAGTCCAAGGTCATAAGCAGTAATATCAGTCCAGTAAGTATCTTCCCTTACCAAAGCAAACAGACTTTAGTAACTCTTGGTATACAGTACCATATAATAGACTCAATAAGCAACAGGATACAAACAGGTATCACTCAGGAAGAACTAGGAAGAACCAGGAAGAACCAGGAAGATCCAGGAAGAACGAACGCTTTTCTGTGCTGCTTATTTATGCACTGCAGCCTAATTACAGGGTTCAGCAAACCCTGATTACGTGGCTCAGTTGTTTCTTAAAGAAACAGATATATTGCCTGACCAACAAGTTAGGAGTAAGCTGCAAGCTGAACCTAACAATAGGCAATCAGTCTCTTTCACAGCTGAAATTAAACTTGGAGGAGAGTATGAAAGTGCTGAATTGTAACTAGTAAAACAGTTTAATTTTATCTCCTCAGTACTCAGCACCAGGAAATTGGAGTACACTGTTTTGGCCATGTCCACAGTTAATACCATAATATGATGATCACCGCCTGTATTTTCTACATTTTGTTTTCCTGTGATCCTCTTGTGGGTGCATGTTGCAGATTGCTGCAGATTGCTGATGTGTATTTTTTTCTTTAAAAAATCTTCTCATGTAAATCTGTCAGCCTTTTAAGAGTTCACATGGGTGAGGATGGGGTCCTTACCATACTAATATTTTTGTTAACACAGCTACTTATTTTGAAATAATTTCACTGGTAAAGTGACATGGGCAAGTTATTGTCAATCCCATATTTGTAATATAATGATAACATGGACTATTTTGTAGAGTTGTTAGTAGAATTTAGTAAAGAGCTTAAATGTGCTAACATTGTAAATGTATATTTGTTGAATTCCATTCGAGAAATCTATAATTGAAAAATTATAATTACAGCACTCTCTAAGTGGTTTACAGTATCAGCATATTGCCCCCAACAATCTGAGTCCTCATTTTACCAACCTCGGAAGGATGGAAGGCTAAGTCAACCTTGAGCTGGTCAGGATCAAACTCCTGGCAGTGAGCAGTGAGTTAGCCTGCTAGTCAGCATTCTAGCTACTGCATCACTAGAGCTCTATGGTGTATGTGGCGTTCCTTCCTATTTTATCCCCATCACAATGGCCCTTTGAGGTAGGCTGGGCTCAGAGAGAGTGACTGGCACAAAGTCTCCTAGAAAGTTTTTGTGTTTGAGGGTACATTTGAAGCCTGACTTTACCTGGTCCATGCTAACCACTATATGGTGCTGACTACCTTTTAATGGTTACTGATATAGATGTTTGTACACATAACTACATTTTACGTTGCCTTAATCCTATTTAGTTTTTTTTTCTTTTTACTGTGGCTATTGACTTTTTCAGATAAAATTCTATCAAATGTGTTTGATATATTAAGCAGGTTTGTTTTTCCTTTTGAAGGAGCTTGCTGGGGATATTCATAATAAAGTTACTTGTTATTGTGATAAAGATCATTTGCCTGCATCTATCTGAAAATTCATCTTTTCTGAATTGCTTTAGTTGAAGTTATACTAGAGCATACCTAATGTTTGACATAATTGTCCTGCATCTCTACACTCTATATTTTGTTTATTGGGATTTACTCTCATGTAAATGGGAATAAGATCAAATACTGAGTGTTTCTATTAGTGCAAACCACAGAGAAAGACGGGGTGGGTAGGAGAGAGATTGATATTAGTTGGCTTGTTTAATTTCAATTTCTGTGGTAACCCACTCATACAAGGCTACATACATACATATGAATGAAGAGAGCCTAATGATTGTCTTGTTCTTGTAGGTCTCAGTGGACAGAGTTCTAAAGACACTGAAGGAGAACGCAAATAAAGCAACTAGTTTGCTACTCACTGCCATACCTCAGGTTGGATCCATGGAATGGTCAGAAACCCA
This sequence comes from Arizona elegans, assembly GCA_022577455.1. NCBI lineage: Eukaryota > Metazoa > Chordata > Lepidosauria > Squamata > Colubridae > Arizona > Arizona elegans. Next base: position 17,022,218 of record JAKOOJ010000008.1, on the reverse strand, counting down.
TCAGAACCTGAAAGTAATTTGATGTTTCTATTTAATTTATTATTTACGTATGTGTGTTTTTTAAAAAAGTTTGCAGGATACTTTCAACAAGGGAAGCCCCAGCCCCACTCATCCCCAATGTAAGTAGAATTTACATTGAAAAGCTCTAATGCAATCAAAACTAACTATGGATGGTACAATACAGGCAGTACAAAATCACAATGGAGCCCAACATTTTTGTTGCTAAGCGAGGCAGCTGTTAAGTGCATTTTGCCCCATTTTATGAACTTTCTTGCCACAGTTGTTAAATGAATCATAGCAGATGTTAGTAACACAGTTAATCTGGCTTGTCCATTGACTTCGCTTGTCAGAAGGCCACAAAAGGTGATTGCATGACTCCAAGACAATGTAACCATCATAAATATGAACCAGTTGCCAAGTATCCGAATTTAGATCACATGACTAAAGGGATGTTGCAGTGGTCGTAAGTGTGAAAAATGGTCATAGTCACTTGTTTCAGTACCGTAACTTCAAACAGTCACTAAATGAATGGTTGTAAGTCATGAATTACCTGTAATACTAAAATATTGCAGTGGAGTAACATAGGTAACATTGATAAAATCTAGAAAATCTAACATTTAGAACATGCTATGAGAGTTACAGTTACATAGTTAAAATTCAGAACAGCCCAATTAAATCTTCTTTAAGAGCAGAACATCATTCAGGCCACCCTAAAACTTGAGCTGAGGCCTGGCAAATCCCAGATGGTTGGATCTGGTTGTCCAAGAAATATTCTCTCTTACACTCACAAGATTAACAACTTTTAAAATTGAGCCATGAGCAGGGGTTGAATTATTAATTTGTAGATAGATAGGTAGATACAGGGTGGATTTGTTTTTTTAACAAACTGAACTTTTGAATAGAACTCATCAACTCACCCATCAACACTTCATGTACTTCCATTATCAATAAGAAGCCACCCTAACATATTCAGATGACCTAAACTCCAATTTTTAAATAAAAGATATGTTGTGTTGATCCAAATATCCACTCCCACCAATTCTTGGAATTCTGGATTTTGCATTTGCCAAACAGTTTGAAATATATTGATGTTCTAGCTCTCCAGAAAATGTTTTAAACGTCCTGAACATTTTACAGCAAATATTGATATCTACGCTTACATGCATGCTTACACTCATATGTTTACATCATAATTAAGAACTTTAGTTTAAACACTGAAACAGAACGCTGAAGAATTTCAGAGCAGAAATAGTAAGTGGGTAAGTAAATACGGATTCCAGAAGCATACAAATAGGCACCAGATCTCTACTGTAGGCCCAAGTAGGACATTCCATTAACTAGATTGGGGGTCTCCAAATGTGGCAATTGTGCACTTCAACTCCCAGAATTGCTCAACCAGCCATGCTGGCTGGGCAGTTCTGGGAGTTGAAGTCCACAAGTCTTAAAGTTGCCAAGTTTGGAGGCCCTTGAAGTACATGCTCTCTAGAACAAAGCTCTCCAACTTTTCTGGCTTTGCGGACCAGCAGGGGGAGGAGAAGGGATGAAGAAACAGGCACATGCACTTGCTGCTCACGTAAGGGGGATGCATGCATGCACTCTTCCATGCATGCATGCCTCTTCCGCGGCCCAGTTCTGATCGGATCACAGCCCAGTAATGGGCTGCAGCCGAGGGTTTGAGGACCCCTGTTCTAGAAGGTGATATCTAAAAAAAAGTTTGATATAACTCTTCTGATGGCACTTGCAGCATTTGAAGGAATCACCTGGAGAATTTGGCTCATGGCAAAGGCTATAAAAACTGGGGTCAATCCAGTGGTGGAATTCAATTTTTTTTACTACCGGTTCTGTGGGCATGGCTTGGTGGGCGTGGCAGGGGAAGGATACTGCAAAATCTCCATTCCCACCCCATTCCAGGGGAAGGATACTGCAAAATCCCCATTCCCTCCCCACTCCTGGGGGAAGGATATTGCAAAATCTCCATTCCCACCCCACTCTGGGGCCAGCCTTATACCTTATAATGATAGAATAAAAATATAAAAATAGTATAGTAAGCAAAAGCAAATAGTAAGACACAGTGGGGGAAGGGGATAGAAAAGTGAGGAGGGGAGGAAGAAAAGAAAAGAAAAAGTGTTGACTTCCAACTCTCTCTGTTGCAGTAGAACAAAGCATTAACATCGAACCTCAACTTTTTACTTTTCTATAATAATATAAACCAGCCATTACTATAACAACAAATCAATCTAACCAGTAAAACCCAAAATCAAAGTTTCATTTTTTCCCTCACCTCAAGCACAAAGTCCAGAAGCGGTTTCCCTGTAGCAACAAAAGTACTTATATACTTTTCTTTGATCAAAACAGTCAATTTAGCCATCTCTGCCAACTCCATCAACTTTTGTAGTCATTCATCCATGGTGGGAGTCAAATTCCATTTTTGTGCATACAGTAGTCTTGCTGCTGTCAACATATATAAGACCAAAAATTTCTGTTGCTGAACACCTATAGTAGTGGCCAAACTTGTGGAAACCTTTTGGGAAAATATATTTTTGAGGTTTGATGGCTAATAACACCACTTTTTTTGTGGGGGGGAGGGTTTCAAGATAATCATATTCCACTGCTGGAATGGCCTGGGAATAGCCCAGACCTTAACCCAATTGAAAATCTATGGAGCCGACTAAAGAAACTTGTTAGTCAGAAGCGACCCAGCAATAAAACCCAGTTAATAGAAGCAATCATTCAATCTTGGTTTTACATTATAACAGCTGCAGAACTAAAAGACTTGGTTCACTCAATGGGAAGACATTGTAAGGCCGTAATTCATGCTAAAGGTTGCCCAACGAAGTATTAACTGACATAATTTTTGTATATCTCGTTTTTTTCTACGTGTTTCACATTTCTTCTTTATACTGTAACTGCTATTTTAATAGCAAATCCTTCATAAAAGTTATTGCATTACATTCCTGATTAAATTATCTTTCCATTGATATATAATTGTATGGTACTACTCCAAAAAAAGAGTGATGTTATTAGCTAGTTTTAGAAAATACACTTTTCCCAAAAGGTTTCCACAATTTTGGCCACTACTATAACTTCAATCGGTCACTAAATGAATTGTTGTAAGTCAAGGTCTACCTATATTGGTTTCTGACTCATATGTATATAAAGCAGGATTCAAGCAACAAAGCCTTCAGTTTCTGGGTTGAAGTGAATTAAGGCTCCTAATTGGCACGCCATAACTTTTGTGCATACTCTGGATGTTATCTTTTACCATAAATCTGTTGCTATTTTGTACTGCTTTTATTTAGCTAGATCATAACTTTGTATACTACAGTAATTACAAACCTTAAAGAATTGTTTTTAATGCAGCATTTCCCCCCCCCCCCCGTTCTGATTCTTGTATTTCAGAACACTGTGCAGTTATCCGTTATGCTACCAAAACATTGAAAACCTAGCAAGCTACAGTACTTGAAGATCAGAAGATAGACATCTTTACTTGTAAATAATGCCTTTAATGGATGCAACATTTTTCATTCCCATCTGCTAATATGCTTCTTTTGGAATAAGATCTTGCAAAGGCTGAAGAACAGAACATTCACAGCAGATTTGAAAAGTAATTAATTCTTAAAACTGACATTTCAGACTGTGAACACAATAGCTGATACTTAATAATCATGTTCCACTGATGCAAAAGAGGTTAAAAAAAAAAGAGGGTTATTAGCTCTAGTTCAAATATTCAATCATAACTCAATTCAAAAATGGCAAATCCATAACAAGGTATGTTTATATGCCCTTGCTCACCTCCCAAATGACCACCCCCAGAGTGGTTATAGTGGTGGATTGCCATTCAGTAGCATTTTTATAATGCAAAGAAATGGTTTTGAATGAGGATTAAATGCATTTTTATTATGCTTTTTAATAGAAAATTACTGACTTTTAAAAAATAAGAGCAATTACAGGTTGCACTTTTTTGTTGTTAAAAGATTTCCTGGCTAAGATTTTCCAAAGTGACATGATAACGGTTTTTATGTATTTAGCCTATTGTTAAGAAAATATTTGATTTTATTACGAATGTCAAATCCGTTTTCTTTTGTGTTTTCAATTCAATATGCTGGAATTCATTTTCTTTTTATACGTTTTTTTTTTAAAGAGTTGTGTGGCGGATGGGTAGACTTGGTTGATTTATTATTTTTCAAATTGAATGGCTTTGAGGGGGTTTTTGGGACAGCAAAAAAAGCAGGATGCGTGGTTTTTGTGTGGTAAAGAATAAAGACATTTTGAGACCACAAAGGACTCAATCATGTATCCCCTCAGTTGCTAATAGTGAGTGTTGAGCAACTCCATTTCCGTTAGACGTTTTCTGGTGCCCTTATGGCTGTGGTAGTTCCTCCAAACCAAGGCCACAATGTCACTTCAGAAAATAATCCTCTCAGTTTTACAACCACTTTTTATTGAAGACTCCAATACACCATTTACTTCTAGCAAAAGCAGCAGAGTAATGGAGTCTAGGTTGGTGATGTTTCCGAGTGTTTGAAGGCATCACAAACCTGTTCGAACGGGCTGTGTTTGAACGACTATATAGTACGGCCTCGGAAACAATTCTGTGTACCAAGTCACTCAGGACTTGTTTTTTCCTAAATATTGTGAAGCGTGAAGAGTGAAGAACAACTACGATGTCTCTGAACAACATATTCACATTGTTTGGAATGCTGCTGCTGAATGTTTACAATACACACTGTACTGTTGAATCCTTGCAAATTATGCCTTAGTTACGTATGTTAAATACTCCCTTTTCTGTTCAAAAAAAGGATGCAATGCTGCTTTTCTCAAATAAAACTCAATGTAACCTCTTTGTGTCTTACTGATTTGAAACTAGGCGTGCCTACCCCTAGGTATTTAGGTTGCTCTGAATGAACAGAAAAATGATCAGGTTTTTTTTTTAAAAAGAAAAATTGGATTCTTGAATTGTAATATTATCCTTTCTTCCCATAGTTGTCCCCATCAAACAGTTTGCGAGATGTTTCTTAGCCTTCCAATCTGTGGAAAGGGAAGCATGACATTTTAAGACTTAAATAACAATAGCACTTAGACCCCTTCATAGCACATATCTTTAGCATCCCTAACAAAACATCCCAGAAACTTCTCATTTCCTACACCCCAAGAAGCACAGTAGCAATTGATAAAAGGAGAATATTTGTAGTTCAGGGTTGAAACGACTTCCAATTTCACAACTTCTGAATGCAATACCATTCCATTGGTTAATTGTCCTCACTGTTAGGAAGTTTCTCCTTAATTCCAGGATGCTTCTCTCCTTGAGTAGTTTCCATTCATCGTTTCTTGTCTTGCCTTCTGGTGATTTTGGTGGATACCCAAGAAGAGGTAGTTTCCAATTGAGAGGTAGCAAGCTGAAGTTGGACAAAGTATCCCCTTTATTACCATATTTCTACCATAGTTTAGGAACTATCCCATGATGGCGAACCTATGGCAAGCATGCACAGGTGGCACGCAGCACCCACTCTGTGGGCTCACGAACCGTTGCCCCAGTCCAGCTTTGCTGTGCGTGCATGTGCACTTCCTACTACCCAGCTGGTCATCAGGTCTCTGCCACGCATGCGAAGAGGGTGGTGGCGTGCTGGGGCCCCCGTGGGGGTGGGGAGGCCTGCACATGCATTATGTTTTGGGGATCTGGCTCTTACACTTTGGCATTCAGTCCGGAAAAGGTTAGCCATCACTGAACTATCCTATGCAGATAGTTGGGGTTTCATCAACAATAATCAGCATGGTAGGTTGGCCTGGGTGACTGATGAGAACATGCCCAACAGTTGGGTTACTACTAATAGCTGAGGTTATATTTAAAGATACTAACCACAAATTCATTTCCCACCCCGCTCCCAAAATCTCAAAATCTCTGTGCTACACAATCCTACACAACACATCCTGTCCAGATCATTTTAGAAATTAATTCAACAGCCATGAACACCAAAAGATAGTTGGATCTTGTTCTAGTCTTCCATCTAGCAAAATGAAATAGTTAAGAGGGGAACATTTTTAGAATAGGATAGAGTAGAAAGTAGAATAAGAATAGAATAGAATAGAATAGAATAGAATAGAATAGAATAGAATAGAATAATATAGAATAGAATAGAATAGAATAGAATAGAATTCTTTATTGGCCAAGTGTGATTGGACACACAAAGAATTTGTCTTGGTGCATATGCTCTTGGAGTACGTGAAAGAAAAGATACATTCGTCAAGAATCATAAGGTACAACACTTAATGATAGTCACAGGGAAACAGTTAATATAAATCTTAAGGATACTAGCAACAAGGTTAACAGTCATACAGTCATAAGTGGGAAGAGATGGGTGATAGGAACGATGAGATGAGATGATTTATAGTAATGCAGACTTAGTAACTAGTTTGACAATGTTGAGGGAATTATTTGTTTAGCAGAGTGATGGTGTTCGGGAAAAAACTGTTCTTGTGTCTAGTTGTTCTGGTGAGCAGTGCTCTATAGCGTCGTTTTGAGGGTAGGAGTTGAAACAATTCGTGTCCCAGATGCGAGGGGTCTGTAAATATTTTCACAGCCTTCTTTTTGACTCGTGCAGTATACAGGTCCTCAATGGAAGGCAGGTTGGTAGTAATTGTTTTTTTCTGCAGTTCTAATTATCCTCTGAAGTCTGTGTCTGTCTTGTTGGGTTGCAGAACCAAACCAGACAGTTATAGAGGTGCAGATGACTGACTGGTGGATTCACTGTGTAAGGCCAGGATTCTTAAAAATTTGTTAGTGTAGTCAATAACGCCTAATAAAGACCTTTTCACTTAGGATTTTAAAAAGTTTTCCACTGGTGTATTTTAATAATCTCCACTTCCTCTACTGTCTGTCACTTTGTATATAACCTCAGTATTTTTATTCTGATGAAGGATGGGAATTAAAGCTTGCAGTCAAGAAAAAAATCATCATCCACAAAGCTGGATCTGGTTTTATTACTGAAATATTCAGGGGGATATGCATAGTTATCCCATAATGACCTCATGAAATGTTAGCCCAAATGTTCCATTTGGTTAATTATAAGTACTCATTAAGACTAATGAGCAGGGACCTGGCCAGGACAGATTACAGTCTTGGGTCACCAGCCCATTTGTTTTTCAAGACCTTACTTGTTGCATCAGAAGAATGAACTGTGGGGCAGAAAGCTCATGGAGCCTTCAGATCTAAATTCCAGGATTTTCCTGAAGCAGAAATGGCATTATTGATGAAGTGGATTCCACAGCCAAAGGATAAGTGGAAGATCCCATACTTAGGGACCAGATGATGTAATAAGGCTTTAGCCACTGCCATGACATCAGTCTTCCATGTAGGAAAGGCTTCCATTCCTTTAGGAAGCACACTCACACTAACTTATTTGTAGCCTCTTGATGATGGCAACTCCATAAAATCCAATTATAGGCCCCCAAAGGGTCAAAAAGGATAGCCCAACCCATGTGGAGGAAGTGCCACTGCCTATATTATTCGTTAGGCATAGAGTACAAATAGTAGTCACGGCCATAATGGCCTGATTTAATCTCAGTGTAAACCAAAGGACTGAATTTGATGCTTCGTAGCTTAACGCTGTAGGTGTTACTCATGCCAAAAGAGACAGCCATCTACAAACAACCACAGGCCTGAGTATCTACCCAACAGTCAAATGTCTTTTCTTCCTTTTCCATTAGTCCTGGGGTCAGCAACCCATGGCTCTGGAGCCACATGTGGCTCTTTCATCTCTCTGCTGCGGCTCCCTGTTGCCGATCAGCGCTACAATTGATAGGGCTTTCAATTAGGTAGAGGAATTATTATTAAAAATATTATTATAAAATTAAATGCCACAGGACATAATATTAATTTTAATAACACAAAAACAGTTGCAAAAATAAAACATCTCAATGGCAGAATAATCAGAGAGGCCACTGAAATAGAGAAAAGACCATATTGTATGAATAAACGTGATGACACTTCCTGTCTGCCTACTATTTGGAAACCTGCTCTCATAGACAGACGAATCTTAACACAAAATATAAACCATAGATCAAAGATTCATCCTAATGCCTGTGTTGCCACCATTTCCAGCATAACTTATCCATTAACCCACAACCAAGCAACAGCGCTTCCACCCAATCAAAATACAGCTACGTCATCAGCCAATCAGAATACAACACTGTCGACCAATCAGAATACACCTTTGCGTCTTTTCATAGAAAAATGTCAGTTACGATCACACAGTTTGCCCATAAACACCAAACCGAAAACTTCAGCCAGAAGATGACGAATGCGATTTCGTCGAAATGTCACTACTACCCTTTTAAGGATATGTTTACAATTACACGGGAAGAAACCCGAGATATTAACTGTACACACACACACACACACACACGTGTGTGTGTGTGTGTGTGTACAGTTAATATCTCGGGTTTCTTTCCGTGTAATTGTAAACATACAATTACTACCCTTTTAAGGATATGTTTACAATTACACGGGAAGAAACCCGAGATATTAACTGTACACACATATATACCCGTGAAAACTTACACACACACACACACACACACACACACATATATATATATATATAATATGTTTTTCCTCTAGCCAGGTTTTTCCTACGTAACCAAGGTTTTTTCTGCAGCCCTAGCTCAGTAGAATCACATCCACTTGATATATATATGAATGACACACACTGTTTCAACCTGACATTTTTAGATGAAACAATCGCAAGGCTGAAACAATATTGCTGAATTAATCAGAAATCTTAACCTAGAAGGGATCTCTGCACTGATTTTCTTTGCCACTTGGGGTCACCATTCTCTTGATGATATATCTGTTTTTTAAACTATGACACACAAGTACATGTTTAAAAAAAGCTTTTAACAAAAAATAACATTCTCGGGTCAAATCATTTACAAACGCCAATGGTTTTTTTCTTTCTTATGTGGGGCAGGGGGTGTTAAATTAAACAGCTTTTCTGTAAACTCCAGAGCTCATGCCCATTAGAAGGGTTGGCTCTGGGTTTTCCCTAAAGTATTGTTTTTGTTGCTCTTTGATGATGGAACGTTCCTCAGTGTACTGAAGCTTGTGAATCCCCTGTTGACATCATCCTTAGAAGTAGTGCAGAGATTTTATGCGCCCTGTAAAAGTTAACTATTTTTAGCCCCGTGGAAGATGAGAGTCATGCAGATGGAAATAAATATATAAACTTTTCTTGCTGATGAATAGGAAGGACCGCCACTTACTGATCATGTATTGATTATTACATAGATGTGATTTATCTCAAAAGGAAGGAATGGATGAGACCGAAATAGGAGATGCAGTCCCCTGCAATTGTGGTCCTCGACTTACGACCACTATGGATCCCCAAATTTCTGTTGCTAAGTGAGACATTTGTTAAGTGCCCAGTTTTGTGATCATTCTTGCCACACTTTTCAAGTGAATCACTGCAGTCATCAAGTTAGTAATACCGTTGTTAAGTGAACCTGGCTTCCCCATTGACTTTGCTTGTCGGAAGGTCGCAAAAGGGGATCGCATGATCCCAGGGCGCTGTGACCGTCATAAGTATGAGTCAGTTATCAAGTGTCTGAATTTTGATCATGTAACTAATGGTTGTGGGTGTGAAAAATGGTCATAGGTCAAATTTTTTAGTGCCTTTGTAACTTTGAATGGTCACTAAATGAACAGATGTAAGTCAAGGTCTACCTGCATGTCATTTGAGATTCTAGAGAGCACAAAGATGTTTATGGAGCAGTTTGTGGATGACTTTATTTAAATACATTTTGTCCATGATTACTAATCTTGGACAATGAATCACTCTATTGGACCCAGGGCAAAGGGGTGCAAATGATAAAACACACAAATAGCCAGTTTGGTCTAGTGGTTAAGGCACCATGCTAGAAAATGGGAGACCGTGAGTTCAATTCCCACCTTAGCTGTGAAAGTTAGTTAAGTAAATTTAGTCCAATCACTTACCCTCTCTGCCCAACTCACAGGGCTGTTGTGGGGAAAACAGGAGGACGAAGTTGTATGGGTATGTTCATCCCCTTGAGTTATTTGAAAAATAATAAAGGTAGAATACAAAGAAACAAATATATGATATCATAATACAAAGAGCATGATTTGCATTATTGCATCTTACATGTTTGGACAGATGAACAAAAAGATGGGTTTTGTATCATGACAGCACTGTGGGTCATCGTTACTATGCTATCATGATTACTTGAGAATGTCTATTGTATTACCGTAGGAGAGTTTGAAGTGTGTTTAGGAATCATAATTAATTCAAAGAATAACCATTATCGGGGAGGGGGGGGAACCCACATGAATGCTTAGTTGATGTCCCAGAATTCTCAGGAAAGTCCCATGTTTATTGATTTATGAATTAATATTATGGAAATTAACCAATCTGGTTTATTCAATAAATCATAATAAAACAAGCCATGGTTTAATACTATATGAATTAGACCAAAATGAAATTTATTTCTTGAAGGTACAATTTGTCAAAATTATTATTTTTAAGGGGTACGTTTTAAATTAATTTATAATTAACCCCCGATCATTAATTCATCATTAAATCATTCATGGTAAATTCAAGTCCTTTTTATGATGGCTATGTAGCCAAAGTACAAGACTCCTCAGAGCTCAATCTGAATAACGTGTTCACATGCTAAACTAATCCTTTAATATTATTTTCCTTGATTTTGACTTCATGCGTTTTGTGAACTCAATCATTATATGTAAACCACACTTTATAATATAAAATGAACAGTGAATCCAACTAATTGTGCATTATTCAATAAACAATAATTATCAAATTCACAGTCAATTCATATACCTAACAATCCTTGTATCTGAGAGAAGCCCTAGACTTTCAGAAATGTGTGCGTGTGTGTTTATCGGGGTGAAATTCAGCAGGTTCTGACAGGTTCTGGAGTACTGGTAGCGGAAATTTTGAGTAGTTCAGAGAACTGGCAAATAGCACCTCTGGCTGGCCCCAGAGTGGGGTGGGAATGGAGATTTTGCAGTTTCCTTCCCCTGGAGTGGGGAGAGAATGGAGATCCTTGTGACATCCACCAAGCCACACTCACAGAATTAGTAGGGAAAAATTTTGGATTTCACCCAGAGGTGGGTTCTACTTACCTTTACTACCAGTTTGCAACGGGGCCGCACGCGCACTCGCTCACTTCTCTCTTGCATGCACGCACTCTTTTGCGCAAGTACAGAAGTTTCTGCGCGTGCACAGAAGCATTTTCATGACATCAGGGTCAGTGGGCGGAGCCTCCCACCGATTTTACTACCGGTTCTATAGAACCGGTGCGACCCAGGGGGCAACCCACCACTGATTGCACCCCTGATATATATAGAGAGGGAGGGAGGGGAGGGGGGGAGGGGGAGAGGGAGAGGGAGAGGGAGGGGGAGAGGGGGAGAGGGAGAGAGAGAGGGAGGGAGGGAGAGAGAGAGGGAGGGAGGGAGGGAGAGAAAGAGGGAGGGAGATTTTATAAAGGCATATTTGCAGCTTCTTGTTGGTTCTGATTTTCGAAGTTTAAGTGTTAATTTTGATCATTTTTTCTGTCTTCCTTACTTCTTTGGGTGTCAAAGGAAGTACAAAATTCTGGTTCTTGTTCTTCTCAACCATTGTTACATCATGCTATGGTAGTGTATCTTTGATGTCATCTCTCCATCTTCTTCTGGCTCATATTCTTTGACCTTCTCTTTTTGTATAAGCCTTGTATGGTATGGAATCCTAATTCTGATCATTACAGAGGTAAAATGGCATAAAGCAATTGTGGTATTTATTTATTGTATTTATTTGTTTATTAAATGCATGTGGCTTCCTATCTCAGATACATGACTGAGTGGCTAACAATTAAAAACAAAATAAAGACAGTCAGCAAATCTGTAAACAACATAAAGAAGCCACCCAAGCAATAGCACATAACAGACTTCCCAAATCAATATAACCAAGAAACAGGCACCCAGCTTTACCAGGCTCCTGAATTTGTCAAATTCAGGACCCTGGTAAAGTGGGTGCCTGGTGAAGTCTTGCCAAAAACCAGCAAGATCAGGACAGGTCTGATATCTTGGGGTTGGGGGTAGATGTTCCAGAGTAGCAGTAGCTTTGAAGAAATGACTAGGTCCTGAAGAAGGACTGAAAGAAAACACACATTTAGAAAGAAATCTAAGGATGAGGGAGGGGGAGAATCCAAAAGCACACAATTTCCCTGTCACCATAGGGATATTTAGACAACTGCAAAAGAAAACAGAGAAAATTAAAGCAGATGATGAAGAGGGAGACAGGACCATGTTATTCTGGATGGTTTTTAATAATATAATAAATATTTTAAATAATAATATTTTAATAATAATACAAGAAAGCAGAGGAATACCGTATAAGGCAGCGGCCTCAAACTACTCCACTGCTCTTCTTCTCTAAGGTAAGGGCCTTTCCTAATGACTGAATTCAAATGTTATTCATCATCCTTGAGCATAGCATGAAACCAGGCCTAGGTATTATTTGTTCTCTCTACTGCCAGCCCTGATCCTAGATCCTGTGTCCAACTGATCTGAGTTGCTGTCATAGGGTGGTCTCCTGGTTAATGAGTTGGTCACTTATTATAGGCAAAAAGATTGTTTTCCCCTTCAGGTCCTGCAGGTGTCCACCCAAACAGCTAGGAAAACATTCCCCCTTCAGAACACCATCACAGAAATAGGGATAGGTGTCACTTCAGGGATCTGCTTGGACTTTTTTTTTTAGGAACCTGCCCTTCTTCTTCCATAGGAATCTTCCATACAAAATTGATATAAAATAAAAAAATACCTCAGAGGACACAGCCAGTGAAGAGGGAGGAAATCCTGCCAGCTATCAAGCATCTCCAGAACAGCAGTGAAACTGTTTAGCTGCTGGAAAAATAGGGAGAGGGAGGCTATGGAAGAATTATTGACAGATACATCTTAAAATGGCATATAACAGCCCAAATCTCGCTGTGTATTTCTGATTGTCTTCTGCAATGAAGAAAGCTGGGGCAGATAAAAGCTTAAGGGGAAGCTTTTTTCCCCCTAGAATAGTTTTAAAGCAAAATTGTGCACAACGGCCCCTTTGCTGCCTCAAATAAAATATTGGAGCCCTTCTTTGAAGTCTTCTATTTTATTGCTTCTATTTTATTTATAAAAACTGGGAGACCTTCCCCCTACCCAAGTATAGCAGCACTCAGAGATAGCTAGAGCAGTGATGCATGGGTACTACAAAAGCAAAGAAACCAGGATTGTTAGTGAATTGCTCCCAAGTGGGAGAAACATTTCTTGTTGTAACCAAATTCTTCATGTCTTCCTTTTACCCTCGGGAATAGAAGGCACTTAAGGTCAAAGGGCTTTTGAGGGTGCCTAATTACCTAAAGAAGGGCTGTCTTGGCAACTTTAAGGCTTCTGGACTTCAACTCCCGGAATTCCCATGTTCACAAATCTTAAAAGTTGCCAACATTGGACACCTTGGTCTAAAGCAATAGGTAAAACTGGGCTCATTCCAGCAAGCAGGTTTTTAGTGTGTGAAGAGTAAGTGCTGCTGTTCTGTTCCTCAGTCATTTTGTCATAAAAGTATATTATCTCCTCCTCCTCCATAATGTTTTATATTTTGCTTCCTTCCCACGCCATGTATAAAATTGTAGTTAAAGCAAAGGAGAAACTCTTTAAGTACATTTAAAACCAGTACTTTAAAGAATTAAAAGTATTTGAAGTATTTGAAACTAGTATTTTTCAATCTTGGCAATGGAAAGATGTATGGACTTCAATTCCCAGCCTGTCTGGGGAATTCTGGGAGTTGAAGTCCACACATCATTAAGTTGCCATGTTTGAAAAACATGGTTTAAACAATTTATTGAACTGTCCATGGCAGCATGCATTCCTGTTCCTGTGTATCTCTCAAACCTCTGGATTTGTATGAGGCAAAGGTTCTTCTCCAGGCTATAGCAGAGTGTTAGAAATAATCCAAGAAGGCAATTCTACAGGCCTTTTCTATTTCCCTATTGCTCTTCCAAAAAACTATGAGATAAGGCCAGGCTCCATGTAATTTCTTACATTTTAGAAAAATACATGAATGCCAAGTTTAGAACATTTTATTATAGTTAGTCTTTGGGACACAGAGAATGTGACTACAATTTTCTTTTTTGTCCAGTAGGATAGGGTAGGGTAGGGTAGGGTAGGGTAGGGTAGGATAGGATAGGATAGGATAGGATAATATAATTCTTTATTGGCCAAGTGTGCTTGGACACACAGGGAATTTGTCTTAAGTGCATATGCTCTCAGCGTACATAAGGAGAATAAAATACATTCATCAAGAATAAAATGATACAACACTTCGTGATAGTCAAGGTTACTAATAAGCTATCAAATCGTACTAGGAAACAAATAAAGACAATATAATTGAAAGATACAAGCAACATGGTTATAGTAATAAGTGGGAAGAGATAGATACTAGTAAGGAAGAGAAGAATAATAGTAATAATACAGTGTTAGTACATTATTTGATAGTGTTGTGAGAATTAGTTGTTAAGCAGAGTGATGGCATTTGGGAAAAAAACTGTCCTTGTGTCTAGTTGTTTTGGTGTGCAGTGCCCTGCAGCGTCTTTTTGAGGGTAGAAGTTGAAACAATTTATGTCCAAGATGTGAGGGGTCTATAGATAAACTTGTATAGTAATAGAATATATGGGACCAATGGTAATATCAGTTACAAATTGATTAATTCTTCAAAATCTCCTTTTCTGTTATTTATTAGTCAATATTCCTAAACTGTTGGTACTCCAGTCACTAGAGTACAGCAGTATCCATAGGAAGAAGCTAAAAAAAAAAAAAAAGGCCAGAATTGCAGAAGCAGTCTCACAGTGCAAGCCCCACCCCTTTTGTATTTCATATTCATTTCTGACATTTTGGCTTTTTTGACCCTCCAGATTTCATTAACACAGTATGCTATTTTCTCCCAGGTTTCTTTTATGGCCCAGCATCTTCAGGGCTCTCTGGAACCCACTCCCCTAATTATAACTTTTTCAGGCCACTTGACTCTCAACACGTTTCTTTTGCAAAGTTGCACACTGCAAAGTTCTTTGGTCAATCAAGGGACTTATTTTTTGGTTCAACATGGGGGTGGGGAATTGTTCCCTCTCAAGTCACCGTATTGTGCAACAGGAATGTCTGAATCATCCAACCACACACATTGTAAAGATGTGAAGACTTATCTTCCCTCTGCAGAGATTGAGAGAGTTCTGAAAAACCAGAACTGTGACCACCAAGAGTTGGAGAGAGGGATAAGCAACCTTAGATTCTCAGACTACACTTTACAAGATTTAAACAAAATAACAAATTTAAATATCTGGAAAGACTTATTTGTCCATATCCCACACTCTAATACAGGCATCCTCAAACTACGGCCCGTGGGCCAGATACGGCCCACCAATGCAAAGTATCCGGCCCACGGAGTAGTGGGATTCAGCCCCTACCCCTCACCCCACCCCGTCGGCCTTATCTTCCAGCGATCATCCACTCCAGCTGCACTTTTGGTTAGTTATTTTACCGGTTGAGCTGCACTGCTGATCACATGCTGCTGTTGAAGGTAAGGCCGAAGGATGGGGGGAAAGGCCAGCTGATTGAGGGATGATCTCGCCAGTGCAGCCACATGATCCAGGGTGGAGTGAGTAGGGGAGGGGTTGTTGCTGGCTTGAAAAGCAGCTGCCAGCATGTAAAGTAGTGCTTTAAAAGTCTTTAAAATGCTTTAAAAACACTTTTATAACGGCCTTTCAGGATGCTTTTCACTGCCATATGATCCAGGGTGGGTGGGTTGAATAGGGGAGGGGCTGCTTTTAAAGTAGCCCTTTAAAAGTGGATGGGTGGGGGACATGTCTCCTAGCTTTTTCAAAATCAGCTGAAGTTGACTAACACTAATTCAAATGCAACTTCAGTATAATGCTTGAAGGAGAATTCACCCACTGCTTTGATTCTTGCCATATATAAACTGCATCCACAAAATTGGTTGCTGAACAATTCTGGTAGATATTAATGTGCGTGTATACACATGCACAAGTGTGGCAAAAAGTAAATCAGTTTGTGAATTCTCCTCCAGGCTTAAAAGACCTTTAGCCCTGTAATCCCAAATAATTAAAAAAAGGAGGCTGGTCTCCTATCCTTTCCCTGGCTGCCTTCACTGCTGGCAGGCACTCACAGGTCATCTGAAACATATGATCAAGAGTTATTTTGAATGAAATACTGTTTGTTTTATTCTTTTTTTTTAATGGCCTATTTTAAGGAGCCTGAAGCTGCTGTTGTAATGAAGTTAGGCAAGTGGCAAGAAAGTTTGCACTCTTTTTCCCTTGGGGGGGGGGGGTCTTAAGTAAATAGATTCCTTGGGTTGGGCAAGTACAGCAAGGACAAAGGCAAAATGGACTGCTAAATTGGCCACACCACCCAGTCACATAACCATCTAGCCACACTCACTCGGCTGGTCTGGGCCCCCAAAAATCTGAGGGACTGACGAATTGGCCCCCTGTTCAAAAAGTTTGAGGACCCCTGCTCTAATAGAAGAGGCAGAAAAAGAAAGGATAAAACAAATGGGGGAGGGGGGGAAGAAGTGCTACCTATTTGGAGTTCTAGTTTTAGTCAATGACAAAATTGTATCCTCCAATATTATACCTCTAAATAAGAGACTAGCCACATTGCTGGACCCGAAGGCCAGATTGGTAGCCTGGCTGGGTGTAGGGTAACAATGGTTAACCTGTTGTGATAGGTGGAAAAATGGGACCAATGACCTTAAAACCATTGTTACCAGCTTCAAATGGCCATGGAAAATGAGAAACGTTGAGCAATCATATGCAGGTCAGCGGTGGGTTCTAACTGGCTTTACTACCGGTTCTCTTTGTGCACGCGCTTCGCACGCAATCGCCTCTTTGGTCGCACGCTTCGCTTGCATGCGCGCCACATTTGCGCTCCGCGCAAGCGCGTTGCAAATCAGCCCAGCTGAAGTGCAGCAATCCGCTCTGCCACAACTCTCAGCTGGGTGAAAAAAGCCAAAATAAAAGGTAGGAATACCACGGGGGTGGGCGGGAGGGCCCAGCTCCCTAAGAAAGGGAAGCAGTTTGGTGATGTAATAGTGTCACCACTACCGGCTCGGTCGAACCGGGCCGAACTGGGAGGAACCCACCACTAATGCAGGTTGCTATTTTTTCTATTGAAAACAGAATTTGGTGAGGTGGTTAAGACATCAGGCTGGAAACAGCTGGACTATGAGTTCTATATACTCCCATCTTAGGCACAAAGTAATTTTGGTGACCTTGGGTGAGTCACTTTCTTTCTGCCCCAGGAAGGAGGCAAATGGCTGTGCATGTCTGAAAATCTTTGCCAAGAAAACTTCAGGTAATTTGTGAGAATTAGACACAATTGAAGGAAAGGGGAAAAAGGGGGATAGAGAAGAACCTGTCACTAGGAAGAGGGGAAAGCAAAGTATCAGGAAAAGCAGGCAGGTGCATCAACATCTTTACCTAGGCCTACTAAGAAGATTCCTCTGATAGACCTAAGCAACAGAGTAATTGAAATGTACCCAATTCACTTGGGAATGAGCCTCAATGAATACAGAACAATTTAAATTTTTGAGTAGGCATATCTGAATGCTGCTTATTTCATTGATCTCCTTTGACCTTTTTTTGTATACTTTGGGGGGAGGGCTGTATTATCCTTGTTATGCATGTTTTTTATTGCTATATTTTTTCTATAAGTTTCACAGAAAAATGTTACGTTTTTTGTGTGCAGGAAACTAGCTAATTAGCTTCTTGTTGGCTTGAGAAAATAAAACGATGGGGTGGAGGGTAAAATGTTGCATTTTACAGAATCTGCCATTTTAATTCCATCTTCTGGCAAGCCAGCTACAAATGAGTGAAAACCCAAATATCAATATTCAAACCAATCTTGTCTCTCTTCCCAGCATATTTTTTTAAATACCCCTTGCACCCTTTCCATAATTAAGACAAAATCCAGGCTACAATTTCAGGAGGGCCGTAACTTTTTATGATTTACTCATGGAGAAGCCGGAGAGCTGAAATGTAACCAATTCATTTATGAGCGGCCCTTAATGGATGCTGTGCAATTTAATTTTTTAGCAAGCATTTTTGAGCAGCGCAAGCCCTTTTACAAGACAGTGATCTATCTACGAAGGGGTATAATTTTTAACATGGTTCAAGGTTCTCCTATCAGTACGTTTTGGAGATGGAAGTATATTCCCTTTGACATAGGGAGAAACTTTTGAAACCATCATACTTTCCTGTACGGTTTTATGCTGACCTCAGCCCTCGGTTTAATTAAACCGCCCACCTAAACCCAAATTCCCCGGTTATTTATTTATTTATTTATTTTTGCAGCGATTATTTTCGGACTCAAACGATTCTAGTCCTTGATACCGTGAACCAATTCAGGCACGGCGCACTGTGTAAGCTGCCCAAAATGGTCGGATCGAGATGCTTATCTAGTGAATGAATAAGATTTGCATATGTTTGCCCTGTCATGGATTACTGTCTATGAAAGGCGGCGCGGGATAAACCAGTTTTGGTGACTCGGGTTTGAAATGAATTCCTGCCTCCCCCACGCCTCCTTCACGCATGTGTAGTCGTCTTCAGTCTTCAAATTTTTACTGACCGAAAGGAGTGTGGTGTGGTGTGGTGTGGTGTGGTGTGGTGTGGTGTCTTTCCCTCTACCCATCCCATCCTCTCCCCCCCCCCCCCCATCCCCCCGGCCACTCCGGCGTCCTTCTCTCTCCTTTTATGGAGCAGGCGCGCGCGCCCCCACCCCGCCTTTTCTCAAGGGAGTGACGCCAAATTCTCTATGTACAAATAGAGAGGAAAAGCCCTGGATAGAGAAATGTACGCTAACAAGTACGCCCCCCACAAACGATGAACTTAAAAGCAAGCCGAACCTTCAATCCTGAAGTTGCTAGTAAATGTACGACGCCTTCTTTTTCCTAATTTTAAGGGGGAGTGTTGCAATTTCCCCCTCGTCCCTTCTCTTGCTGTCGAATGAGCTCCTCCCCTTCCATTATGGGGGAAGAGGCTGAGCAATTACGGAAACGAGACCGGTGCTGTTGTTCCACCCACCCTCCTCCTCCCTCCTCTCCCCCCCCCCCCCAAAGATATACCTTTGGTATATCTTGTTGATTCGAGGAAGCTAAAAATTAAAATGGCACTTAAAGTGAGATAAAGAATTGAGGGAAGGAATCCGCACTGAACGATTTCAAGGACTCAGCGGTGCTTAGGAAAAATAGAAAACATGTCCGGAGCAACAGAGGAATTGAAATGTACCCAATTCACTTGGGAATGAGCCTCAATGAATACAGAACAATTTAATTTTTTGAGTAGGCATATCTGAATGCTGCTTATTTCATTGATCTCCTTTGACCTTTTTTTGTATACTTTGGAGGGAGGGCTGTATTATCCATCAAATTAAATTAAATCAAATTAAACTGAGATAAATCTTTCTCCCAGAAGCGTGGAAGATTTATGGCACTACTAAGTACAGTGTATGCCATGTCTTTGAATGGTGCGTGTGTGCACCTCAAGTTAATGCACTTTTTAAGATTCCTTTTAAAAGATGGTGGATTTTTAAAACAGCCCTGGAGAAAGTTACTGATTTAGAAACTTGTTATGGGAAGTGAGAAAAGCTCATTTAACTTGGTAAGCGTTCACCTTATTCACAAACTAGCTTTTGTACAAATCAACCCAATAATATTAGTTTAGGATTTACTATGCGGTGGCAATACCTAGCTAGGCAAATTAGGTAAATTGTAGTTAAATGAATGCATATGAGAATATGCCCCCCCACCCCCATTGGGCACTGTCTCTTGTACCTATCCATGCAGAGACGTGTTCTGCCAACTAATTTTCTCCCTTGTTTCAGCAAATGTCATGTTGATTTAAGCACTGTGCTATTGAGCAGTGCAGAAGGGCATTTAGAATCTTAACTTTCATTAAAGAAATGGTTAAAAGAGTAAAAGCACATAACTTTTGAAAGTGAAAAGTTAAGGAAAGTGGGGGGAAATGTAAGTGAAGAAAAAAATGCAAAGAAAGTAAGAGAAAAGGGAAAGGAAAGGTTATAAAGGAGTAAATTCCCATCTTCTTAACATCAGTTACAAGTATATATTTTATCCACTCTCTCTAAAGGTATATAATTTATTTCCATAATGTATCATTTTTAATCATCAGATCCATAAATCATGAGGTTTGAGTTTTTTTTTAAGTAAAAAGTATATAAGGGGTTGCCATTTTCTGTATGTAGTTATTGTCCTTTCTCTAAATTGATTTTGCCATCTTTGCTAATTCTGTCACCTTCACCAGCCATTCCTCTGATATATTTCAGGATCTTTAGACTGGCTCTTTGGTGATATCAAATTCTGTCATCTCTATAGCTAATGCCACTAATAACTTTTACACCTTCAGCCCAAAACTGAGATAGACTTAAAAGCGTCCTTTGAGGTCCCTAAACCAAAATGGCATTCTCTTAACTGAGTCTATCTAAAGGCAGCCTGAAGATCTTTACACTTTCTGAGCCTTTATTGACTGTTACATTGGTGTTGTTTTTGCTGACACAAGGATGCTGAGGAAAGGGCTTAAGAGGACTCATTACTTTTAAGAAGAGACCAGCACAACATCTTGCTGCTACCAGCAGATATACTGGTAATAGCAAGAATTTCCTTTCAAATCTTCTTTACTTCTCATGCTGCTGTATAATTCTCACCATACATAGATCTGCTTTTCTATTATAA
The DNA here is from genome assembly GCA_022577455.1 of Arizona elegans. Lineage (NCBI taxonomy): Eukaryota > Metazoa > Chordata > Lepidosauria > Squamata > Colubridae > Arizona > Arizona elegans. The sequence continues at coordinate 17,001,420 of JAKOOJ010000008.1, read as the reverse complement.
GTAGGGATGATTGAAACTCAGGTAAATGAAGATCATATTGAGGCCACACTATGTGGTAGTTTTTTGACCATAAAGGAGAAAGAGCATGTGGAGGGAGATCAGAAAAAGTCAAGATGGCAACTATGATCATGCAATTGGACCCCCACTGCTTGTTTACCTGGATTGCATGCAACACATCTAAACAAGGGGTTGTTTAACCCCCACTCCAATCCCTGAGAATGCCTCTGAAAAATTACTTTTAGGGTTTTTTTCCCCTTAAGGGCTGCAGAGAGCCAAATGTAAACAACACACATGCATCCACACAAAACACATTATATTTTTTCCTTTTTAGGCAGTTGGTGTCTTGAGGAGCTGTTACTGTGGAATTAAACTCAGCAGCCTGATTGTTCATCATGTGAGAGGTTTGTCCATTGATAGTAATCAGCCGATTTCCACATCTTGACGTGAAAGTTTGACGTTGCTAGTTTGACGTGCCAAGGCTCCTTTCAAGAAAGAGACTTTCAAGAAGCCGTTTCAATGGGATTATATTTTAATCCTGCCTTTATTTTTATATAAATAACTCAAGATGGCAAACACACCAAACATTTCCTCCTTCTATCCCCACAAAAACTATCTTGTGAGAGAAAGTGATTGGATTAAAGTCATCAGCTGGCTTTCATGCCTAAAGCAGGACTGGAACCCACAATTTCCTGGTTTCTAGCCTGGTGCCTTAACCAGTATTCTTACCCAAGCTAAAGAATGGTGCATTATGTTATTTTAGAATAATTAAATTATCTCATCTGTTCTGTGTTGATTTTCAGTGTACCTGTGCAAGAACTTTTCAATAGTGTGTATAGTACTTTGTGACTTCAGTTTAGCCCCCATCCTGCTATGCTTTATGTTAAAATCCAGCATACCTAGATTAGATAGCTGTACTAGATTATGTGTAAATTATGAATATTAAATTATTCATATCCTGTAACAGTATAGAAACTCCTCTCCATACAATATACCATAAGATACATACATAGATACAAGATACATAAAATTTGTTAAACTTTGTAATTCATTTCCATGAAGATAAGTCAAAAATCCACCATTAGCCCAGGCAGAATATGGGGACAGTAACTTTCATGTTAGGATAGTTTTCATCTGAATCAAGCAACATAGAGTGTCACAAACTAGTACAGCTATCTAACTAGCATTTCCAAATATAAGATCACACAACATTATCAAATTTTTGAATATCTTCGTGTGCTGTTAAGCCTCAATGGGCAAATTATCCAATTTCAACCAAAACAAAACATCATATTAGGGCTTTGCAAGATATATTTAATTTAATTTAATTTAATTTAATTTATCATATTTCTATGCCTCCCAACTCCCAAGGGACTCTGGGCGGCTTACAGCAAAAATAATGTGAACAATATGAAGTTTTATGAAGATTTACTGGGATATAATTATCTTTTGTTATATTGATCGACTGAAGTATAAACCAGGCAACCAATTTAGCTTTTTCTGCCTCATGTTGTACAAACTCAGGAATTTGTGTTGAATACAGTAAACCACAAGTTAAAGTCTGGAAAGTCAGACATTGTTTCCAGTGAGGTTTGAGCCTATGCAGGATTGCCCTTTAATGTTCTATTTGTAAGAGAATTCTCCAGATTTTGGAATTTCAGCACTGAGATATTGATCAAGTGAGTGGGTGGAGGTGTTGGTTAGATTTTAATATCATTGCACAAAAATTTAATCCTACCCTTAAAGTGCAAGCCCTAATAGATTTTAATGGAGTTTATTTCAGAGTTACACAGAATTACAGTGTTACAGTGTGAGGTGGACTGATCTGTCTGGGTATTATCTAAAGGCCCAGATAAATAGTCATAGTTTGCAACCTTGCAATGAAGTCTCCTATGCTCAGATACAATCCCCACCCTTGCTTTGTGTTCTGAAACACTCTTTATTCCACTCAAAAAAATCAAGCTTATAAACTGGGCATCCTTCACTTTTAATCCAATTTTTTTTTAAATCATGTGCAGTTCACAAAGGAATATATGGTCAGATAGAAGAAGGAAGAAGCTGGCAGTGAGTTTTATTGGATAAGAAACCTCGAGATAGGGTCTCTTCTTCAGCAGGGACTATTTTGCAGTTGACTATCTTACAACTAACTAACTTGCAAATAAGCTTGGTTTAATTGCTCCCTCTAGCAAGCGGATCTAATTTGCAATTGACTAATGGAAGTGACCCCACTCGCATTTTTTAAGCTGTCTCGGAGAGTCGGCTTAAAACCCCCAAATGTTGCTCCAGCTAAGCTAGCGAACGCAAAGGAGGCAGCGCAGCGCAGCGCAGCGGATAAGCGCACCGCCTGGAATGGTGAGAAGGCCAAAGCTGACAGCAGCGCCCCGAGCCCTCCGTTCCTAAGCGTTGTCCCTCTGTCGCCGGGCGAGGAACTGGACCACGCGGTTCTGCCCATTTTCTGCAGCCTCGTCGAGAGGGAGGCGGCCGTAATAGTTCGGCAGGTCCAGGCGAGCTCCCCCGGAGATCAGTACCTGCAAAGTATCCAGAAAGCCCTCGCGGGCAGCATCGTGGACCGGCAGGGAGCCGGTGGAAGGGTCCGGCACATTGGGATTCGCTTTTCTCTCCAACAACAGCTCAGCCACTTTGGGGTTCCCCAGTTTCATGACCTGGAGGGGAAAAGAAGGGAAAGGTGTCAGGCGATGCTTGGGGCAACTCTCCATCCATGGTTTGGGCTTGTCCCCGAAAGCCGATTTCGAGCTTAACTAAGCAAAAAGTATGGATTTAACCACAGCTGCGAGTTGATCCTTTTCTAGACTCAGTCCTTCATTTTGAAGTTACGGCATCTCTATTCGGGGTGTGTGTGTGGGGGGGGGGATCCATAATTTTGGCCGAAGGATCTTTGGAATAACTAGAAAATCCAGAACAGAGCAGGAGCTTGACCAGAAGATATTCTCCACGTTGACTCACACTCACAAAAAGCCCTTAAGGCAGAGATCACAACACAAAGACACCATCGCAAGAGATTCCAGCGTCGGGGATACTGTGTGCGCCTCAACCTGGCGAATTACTTCTCCGTGTAAGTAGGCAAGAGACAACCTCAAACCAATCTTGGCTGATCTCAAAAAGCTAAGAAGGAATGAAGTACCGTAGTTAATGCACGGATGGGAGACCACCAGGAACAAACAAACAAACCTAGGGCTATGGGCCAGACTAAAGCTGTGGCTGCATGCCACAGTGTGGAAAAAAACACTAGGCATTACGATTTGCATTACCTATACTGCTACTTGTTCAAGAAGGCAATCTATATATATATATAAAAGCGAAAACCACTCACACATTAATCACGAAATCTCCAGCACCGTAAAGCCTACACGCTTGAAATTTGCCACGTATTTTCCTCTTGGTTTCTAGGTGGTCACTAAGAAAGGATTTTTCGAAATGACCATCAAAGCATTTCCTATATTATTATAACAATATAATAGAGATATTATATTATAATATAGGGGATTATTTTATATATATATATATATATATATATATATATATATATATATATATATATATATGTGTGTGTGTGTGTGTGTGTGTGTGTGTGTGTTTTTCTTCTAGCCAGAAGAAAAACACACATAGACCCTACGAAGAAGTAAGAAAATTTTTATATATATATATATATATATATATATATATATATATATATATATATGTATATATATATGTGTGTGTGTGTGTGTGTGTGTGTGTGTATATATATATATATATATATATATATATATATATATATATATATATTATTATTATTATTATTATTATTATAGGGGATAAGAGAGGATCTATGGGGCCAGCCTGAGAGAGAGAAGGGGAGTGGAGGGAATCTATGGGCCAGCGTGAGGGAGAGAAGGGTCTATGGGGGATTGGAGGGGATCTATAGGGCCAGCCTGAGGGAGAGGAGAAGAGAGGCTTCTGTGTGGGGCTAGCCTGAGGGAGAGAAGGGGAGGGGAGGGGATCTATGGGGCCAGCCTGAGAGAGAGAAGGGGAGGGGAGGGGATCTATGGGGCCAGCCTGAGGGAGAGAAGGGGAGTGGAGAGGATCTATGGGGCCAGCCTGAGAGAGAGAAGGGGAGGGGAGGGGATCTATGGGGCAAGCCTGAGGGAGAGGAAAGGAGAGGCTTCTGTGAGGCTAGCCTGAGGGAGAGAAGGGGAGAGGAGAGGCTTCTGTGGGGCTAGCCTGAGGGAGAGAAGGGGAATGGAGGGAATCTATGGGGCCAGCCTGAGGGAGAGGAAAGGAGAGGCTTCTGTGGGGCTAGCCTGAGGGAGAGAAGGGGAGAGGAGAGGCCGATCGTAACTACTCATTAATTTTCAAACTCTTAAGTATCGATTTATCAAGCCGGAACACATAGTTTCGTAGCGAAGCACCAAGCACCGGCGTCCAGCTAGTAACAAATATAAAGACAATTTATACTTCTGCAGTGATCCAAACTATGAAGTCTTATTTCTCAGCCAACAGATAGAGCAATGGGGCTCTGTTACCTTGTTGACATTTTGGACTACAAGTCAAATGTTTTTATAGTCATGGATTAGGGGAGCTGCGGCCCATCTCCCAATAGGCATAAGTTAGCTGCTCCAAGCAACAGTTTGTAGTGCTAAACTAAAGCAATCCTGATACCTCCCAGCATAAAACCTCCAAGGATGCTCAGGAAGGCCTTTGCACCCACTTGGGGCTCGATTGACACCTTCTCTATTCAAAACCAGGCATTCCCTCTAAATGGGAGTTATGACGCACACCATTTTCAAATACTGTACCTATTTTAACGTGGGGAAATCGCCGCGAAAAAACAAAGGAATGCCAGAACAAGTAATCGACTGGAAACACCCCCCCCTCCACGTGCGCGCAGGAGCGCACAAATACACACACACACGCACGCACACACTTTCCTCGGGACGGTAAATTGATGTCTATACAAGATATCCACTGGTTTACATTTGAAGGATCAATGGCGTTGTGTTATCATCCGAGAAGTTTTCTGGGATGATCGTTTTTCTTCCCTCTCGTCTCCCAAACTTGGAAGTAGGGGCAAGAAGCCTGGGCGTGGGAGGAGAAATAGACCGCTCAAAGCCTAACGTCGTTCAGAAAACTGGGAAGGAACCGTCGTCTGAACGACGTTAGGCTTTGAGAGGTCTTATTTCTCCTCCCACGCCTCCTCCCCTCCTCCCTTCTTCTTCCTCGTCTATCCTCATTTCTCATTTCCACAAAAATCTCTCCTCCTTTCTCCAGTCCCCTCCACGTTCCGATCTAGGTGCGCTCAGGGGTTCTAGAGCGAGGGGGTTGCGCAACTTGCCCTTGGCAGAGATGATTGCCAAGCCCCTTTTACCGACCGGTATCCATTTTCTCTCGCCCCACCGACGTTTCCGAAAGCTTTCCCTTCGATGCTCAATTCGAGCCCCCCCCCCCTCCCCCCATCCCGCTCCCTTCGGAGAGGACACCCTCCGGAGGAAACGGGAAATGCGCCCCCCTCCCGCCGCCCCCGCAGAAGAGCCGAAGCGAAAACCGAGCCCCGTCCACGCTGCGCGCATTTCTACCTGAATCGCGCTCCTGCCATAAACGTTAAGCCCGTTGGGGTCGGCGCCACCGTCCAGCAGCCTTCGCAGTTCGGCTACGTTCCCTTCCGCGGCTGCTCGGCTTAGCTGGTCGGACGGAGTCATTCTGCAGGTTGCCTCCATTGAGTGATGTACTGCTCTGCGGGCTTGGTGCCACTGGGCAGCTTATCTCCCCCTCTCCCGGCCCGGGTTTTGATCTGATTGGCTGAACTCTTACATCCACAACCCCCCCCCCCCCCACATAGGCACGCCTTAGAAACAGCAGCACACTAACTGAGGTTTTTTTTTTTTTTTTTTTTTTTTGCGGGGAGGGGTTTTAACGGAGGAAGTTAAAGACTACCCTCTTTCCCGCTGTCCCCCCCCCCCCCCGCCCATCCCCGCCACCCCCGCTTTAATTTTGCGGCTCAGGAAACGGCAGCACTGCTGCTCTTGGCAAGCCCACGTGCCCTCTTGCACGTGGAAGGTCTGTAAAAACTAAGCCCCCCCCCCCCAACAAGCAGGTGAACTCATATTCTTATAAGTCCCCCTTCTTCCTAATTCCATAAATATGGAAGGGTTTTTTTCTTGTTGTTGTTGCTTGCTGCCTGTTCAACAAAGAAAGAAACAATTTGGTTTGTTAAAATTTGGACTGGTGGGAGTCCAGGAAGAGAAGACCACCCAGCTGTGGGCCTGATTATTTGGGGAGCTCCTTGAAGATCCCCCTTTTAACTTTAAATTTTAATGACTCTTGTTTTAATTGCCTCTTAATATAATATTTATACACAGCTTTTTTATGTTTTTATCTTCTCCTTAAATGCCATCCAGATTTGCTCTGTGAGGGAGATGGATAGATACATAGTTATGGTCCATAGTTATGGTCCGTGTGAAAAAGTAAGTAGAGCCTCTTTGGGTTCTGTGGTTTCAGGACATAATAAAAATCATCTGGTCCTTAGCAGTTTTTAAAAGCAGGTAAATACAACCTCGGATGAACAACAACATATGACATATTACACCATGTCACCATGTTTTTTACAAAAAGAAATCCAAAATGGAGAAGCTGTGTGTGAAAAACTAAGCACACCCTTACTTCCATAGATATGCTTCCATAGGTATGAAGGTATGAAGAGGTGCTGCTAATCAAGTGCCCTTCATCAATTGATCATTATGACTTCCTCTATAAAAGCCAAATTTTAGGAGTTTGCTGGTCTTCAGCATTGAGGTTGTGTTAACAAAAGGGTTTCCTGCCTGGGCAGGGGTTTGGATTAGACTTCCAAGGTCCCCTCCAACTCTGTTATTGTGTTGAAACATCAGCAATGATCTTAGAGAAGCAACTGTTGCTGCCCATCAATCTGGGAAGAGTTATAAGATCATTTCCAAACAAGTTTAAGTCCATTATTCTACAGTGAGGAAGATTATTCAGAAGTGGAAAACATTCAAGACAGTTGCCAATCTTCCCAGACTGCCCCAGACTGGGCAATGCTCAGAGAAATTGCAAAAAATCCAAGAGTTACATCTCAGACCCTACAGTTGGCATGTTAAATGTTCAAATTCGTGACAGTGCAATTGGAAAAAGGCTGAACAAGTATGGTTTGCTCATAAGGGTTGCCAAGGAGAAAGTCTCTTCTCTGTAAAAACAACAAGGCAGCACGGCTCAGGTTGCTTCTGAACAAATCACAAGACTTCTAGAAAACTGACCTTTGGACAGATGAAACCAAAGTGGAGAAGTCTGGTCATAATGTACAGTGCCACGTTTGGTGAAAACCAAGCACAGTATATCAGTACAAACACCTCATACCAATTCTCAAGCACAGTGATGGCAGCGATAATCTGGGGGAGGGTGTTTGCAGCTACAGGATCTGGCACCTTGCAAGTTATTGAGTTGACCATGAACTCCTCTGTATACTAAAGTATTTGAGTCAAATGTGAGGCCATCTGTCCTACAGCTAAACCTTGACTGACATTGAGTCATGTAATAGTACAATGAGCCCAAGCACACCAGGAAATCTGTAACAAAATGGCTGAATAAGAAAAGAATCAAGGTGTTGCAATGGCCCAGTCAAGGTCCAGACCTCAATCCAATTGAAATGCTGGGGCAGGATTTAAGAGACCTTTCCATAAACAAATACCCCGAAATATCACTGAACTGAAGCAATGCTGTGAAGAAGAGTAAGCCAAAATTCTTCCAAAATAATGTGAGAGGCTGAAAAAGTCATACATAAAATGATTACTCCAAGTTATTGCTGCTAAAGGTGGAGCTACAAGCTATTGAATCATAAAGTGTACAGGTAGTCCTCAACTAAAAACAGTACATTTAGTGAGCGTTCAAAGTTAGAATAGCACTGAAAAAGGGACTTATGACCATTTTTCATATTTGTGACCATTGCGGCATCTCCATAATTTGTGATCAAAATTCAGATGCTTGGCAACTGATTCATATTTAAGATGGTTGCAGGGTCCTGCAGTCATGTGATCATTTTTTGTGACCATCGACAAGCAAAGTCAATGGAGAAACCAGATTTACTTAACAACCTTGTTACTAATGTAACAACTGCAGTGATTCACTTAACAACTGTGGCAAGAAAGGTCATAAAATGGGGCAAAACTCAATTAACAAATGTCTGACTTGGCAATAGAGATTTTGGGCTGAATTGTGGTCATAAGTTGAGGACTATCTGCACTTGGTTTTTCAGTTATGGCTTCTCCGTTTTGGGTTTCTTTTGGTAAAATGAATGATGACATGGTGTCAGGTGTTGTTGTGCATCTGTTACCTTATTTTAAAAAGTGCTAAGGACCAGATGATTTTTTTTTACTATGTCCTGATGCGTAAAACCATAGAACTCAAAGAGGGTGTGCTTTCTTTTTCACATGACTGTAGATGTACTCAGCAACTACATGTGTCTGTTTGCACACACTTCCCTGAATGAACACACATGCCTGTGTTCACATGACATAGGGAATTAAACTGATCACATTGGCTGGGGTTCTGTAAATGTGAGCCATCCCATATATGTATATGGGAATGTGTGCTAGTTATTACTTATTTGGGTTTAGGGATTTCTTTTTCTTTTATTTATCGAGTTATTGAGATGTATTCTGTGTTTTCGGGGGGCGAGGGCTGCACCAAGAGAGGCTCATTCAATTTCATTGTACACATGTTGTGCATTGACAATAAAGATTTGATTTGATTTGAAATTTCTCTGTTAGCGTGGTGCTTGATAGGAATAGGGCTGATCTGTCCCTTTTCTGAGAGCCAGGGGTTCCAGGGTTAAAAACTATTGGTTCACTTTCATCAAAGTTTCTTGCAAGAACAACGCATCCAAACTGAGGCTCAGAAGGAAACTAGTCAAGTTCAAGGGTGCTTCTTCCCACAAAAGTCAGGGAACAATTTTTTAAGTTGGTACTAGTGACTAACTCCAGGGCCCAAGAGTGGGGGTGGGTGGGTGGGCAAGTGACTTCCTCCTGTATTTATATTTATCTCCACTGCTGGGGGGGCAGGGAGCTGCTCTGAGGTGGAGATGCCCAGAGATGCAAGTTCCTAACTGCAGAGCAAATCTGATCGACTTCTTTCACCTCCAAAGCAGGTCTGGTTATCGCAGTTAGATGTTTCCCAAGACAATGGGCTGATGCATGCATTTCACTCATGAGACCTCAAAGCCAACTTCCACCCTTCCCACATCCTTTTCTGAGCAGCTTTTCTCTTCTGCTTCCAGTTAGGAAATCTAAGAATCTAAGACATGCTGGGCTCTCCACCAGTCTGAGTCAGCGAAGAATCAAGTGTCTCTAGAAGGAGCAGCAAATGAGCTCAGTAGCCACTCTTATATTGATACAATTGGCTCCGCAAATAATGTACGTTTCTGTGAAGTAATGGCATAAGGAGGAGGACAATCAATCCTGATCACAGTTGCTTTTTTTTTTTTTTTTACTTTTTGGGCTCCCGTGTTAGCATTGTAGAAAAAGAGCCATATTAGTCTGTGATGGCTAAAAATCAGGAGTCTGGTAGCATCTTTTCTCACTAATCAATGTTATTAAAAGGCATAAACTTTAATGAATGTTCCAAATCTTTTGCTTTTTAGTATAAATGGTTAATCTTGATGCATTGTTAGCAGTCAGAAAATCAACTGATGGAAATTAATAGGTGAAATTTTTATGGGAAGAAGAGGGAGAAATGGCTTTTCCTGTGTTTCTGCCCTTGTTCAATAGTATGGTAAGACACTGTTCCAACAGAAGAGAAGTAAGATACTCTATCTGGTGGTGGCAAATAGTAATAACATGGCTTCTGTGTTTTCTTAATATTCAGCCATTTTGTAATATTAAGAGGAAGGTCATTAAAAGCTGCAAGAGTGACAATCCAAACCGATTGAAGTATGTTGCCTTGAACTCAGTGGCCCTGTTCAAGAAATACATCTGAGTGTGCTTTGCTTAACCATGATTTATATGCTTTTGACATTTATATGCTTTATATAGAGCCTTGGTAGTACAGTGGTCTAAGGCACCCTGTTATTAAGCTGGTTATTAAGACCAGATGCCTGCAATTACTGCAGGTTCGAATCTCCCCAGGCTCAAGGTCGACTCAGCCTTCCATCCTTTCTAAGGTAGGTAAATTGAGGACCCAGTTGTGGGGGCAATAAGCTGACTTTGTATAAATATACAAAAGAATGAAGGCTATTGCTTAGCGCATTGTAAGCCGCCCTGAGTCTCCGGAGAAGGGCAGCATATAAATCAAATTAAAAAAAAAATCGCTAGATTTATACATATGAAACTATCAGCCATGGTTCACAAACCATAATAACAGCTTTCAACTTACTCACAAAATCGCAGACTTAACATGTGGAATGAACCCAACAGTGAGACAGACTTTCAAGTCAATTTTTGTGATTATAACATGACTTTGTCACAGCTCCAGCTCTTAAAAAGTTTTCTTCAGAGCTCTGTCTTAATGGTGACGTACTAAGGTTGACTTGAATTTTCCTGAGAACACACATACTGTATGATGAAATTGGATGCAATCCATAGAATTGTATAGTCACAGTCATAAATGGGTCAGTCTCTAAGTTTCAAGACTCCTGTTTTTGAATGAACTAATGTACATTTTAATAATACTAGCAACTTTACTAATAATTAGTACTCATTTTAGTAATACTGACATATTTTACTAAGGACTTTTTAATTATTTTATTAGGCAAACTTAAGTACAGATACAAAACAATATTGGCTTTTGTATGCCTCTGAATTGATCTTTTGGTCTAGCTAGTTTGCATATGCTAAGCCATAACATGATTCTTTTGTTTGGCTCTAAAGTGTTGTGTTTATTCCATCAATTCTGTTTATTCAAGAAAGTTGGGTCCTCTGCACCTTGTGTACCTGGTCGGCAGTTTCGGCTTGATGAGATCAAAGCATTCTCACTTCCCAGGCAGGCTCCTAACAACTGATTGAAACAGAATGGAATCAGCCTGAAACAATTAACTCCAGAGTATTTGAACATTATGGACGTACTTCACTGGTTCAGGATAGGTTGGTGAAAAAATATTTTCTGACTTCCCAGACTAGACAGTTGATAAGACAGCTATCCAGCCAGCTTCAATGCTAAAGGCCAACTAGAACTTGGATCTCCCTGTTCCTAGCCCAGCATCTTAACCACACTGGTTTTCATTAATTAAAATAGAGTTACAGAAATGCTGGGACTTTTAATGCCAGAGATCCAGAAACTCTGGCCCTCTTATGAGGAAACTGCAATAGTGAGATGGGCAGCATATACATTTAATAAATAAATAAAAAGCATAACTTTCAAATTAAGTTAGGAGTTACACTGGTGTGTCATACTGCAACTCTGCCTATCTCTTATGGGAAGGATAGGTTTCATAGTTCAATATGACTAGAGGTACATGGGGGATGCCCTTAGGAAGGGAATGGGTATGTGTCTTATACACCAATCTAATGCTTGCCTCCTTAAAGGAAAAGCTCACTGAATCTACTATGAGCTGTGGTGGCGCAGGCTAATTCTACTTACTGCTGACTGCCAGCAGTTTGGCAGGTCAAGTCTCCCCAGCTCAAGGTTGACTCAGCCTTCCATCCTACTGAGGTCAGTAAAATAACTTTCATTTAGTAACTTTGGTCACTAAATGAATGCCTGTTAGTCAAGGACTACCTGTACATAGTTGGCTAACCTTCTGCTGCCTCTCCACTTTAATAAAGGCTGTTGGTCAGGCCAATCCAGCCTCAACTGAGTTCACACATTTCACCAATCCAAAGTACTGTGTTGGGGTTTGGCAAAGCCAGTTGTTTTAAACCACCAAGGTGGCTTGCAAAGCAATCTTTTTCGCATGTGGAACTCGATGTTCTCTTCCATCTTGATACTCCCCAGAAGTCCATGAGTAAAAATATAGCAAGGCTTACCACTTTATCAAACATGGACAGGTCAATCTGCTGGAAGTCAGGAGGCTCTTCTGAGGAGTTGCAAGGAGCCTGCAGTTGAAATGCCCTTCTGACTGTGGGTTCCACTGGATACTTATCAAGTGGAGACATCTGCATGACCTCTTCAGAATCCTAGAAAAAGTGGAATTATGTTGATGAAGATAGTGGTGATAATAATGATGATGATGATGATGATGATAATAATAATAATAATAATTTTGAACATTTTGACTCTACAAAAAACCACCTTACTCGGAACAGCTTACATCCTCTGACAATACCTTAACAGTTCCTAGGTCCTTGGTTAGGACTCGAGCTGCTGAGCTATTAACCAGCCTCAAAGGCTGTGAATTTCACTAAAGATTAAATAATAATAATAATAATAATAATAATAATAATAATAATAATAACAACTTTGATAAGACTTGTCCAATTGCAAGTTCAGAGCACGGAAGCCACCCACCACATCAAGGTGTGATGTAATTTACAGAAACCCATATTGGATCAGTCATTGCCAGGTCAAGAAGAATCACATTAGATGTTGGAGTTCTGGACATCTGGTGACAGTTAGCCTATGGAACTGAGGACTGTTGGCTGAGCAAATGAAGTCAGCAGCCACAGAACTACCAGAAGAAAAATTGCTTTTGTCAGAATATTCATGAACTGGGCTAGACATGGCAACAGGTTAGCCATTGGGGACTGGCTGGAATAGAACATGGTAACAAGGTCAGCCACTGTATAGGCATAGCAACTAAGTCAGCCAATGAGGGCTGTTGGAAGCTGAAACAGCTTGGAGCCTGGGCATGGCTTAGGTTTACCTTAATTGCCCTGTATAAAGGAGGTTCTTTTTGTCTGTATTAAGCTCTGAGTCTGCTGCTGGAACTGAAACTAATCTGTCCTCTCTACCAAGTTGGAAGAACCACCATTGGTATTATACATTGACTTGTGTGTTATATTGTATATAAAGAGAAGTTAATGAATCCTGCTGCATCAGTCTGCCTGTGTGTGCTTTCTGGATTTGATTTCTGCAACAAACTCTGAGCTTTCCCATCCCAAATACACAAAGACTGGGGGGGGGGGGGCATGGCCTACACATGACTCATCCGGCCGCGGGTGCCAGTTTGACAGGCCTGCATGGAGGCAAACTAGGGGGAGTCAGCAGTAGAGGAAGCCAGCATTGCTACTGAATCATTTTTACTCTCAAACCAGACACCTCTACTCTGCCTTCTCAGAAAAAACAAAGCCTTCTAACTAAAAAACAAGAGGAATTGAAACAAAGAATAACTGAGCATCTAGCACAACACAAAGACAACAAAATAAGACTGCATCCATAGAAACTTGTTCCAAAGAAATAGCTAGCACACATATTAAAAGAAACCAATACTGTACTATCAAATATAAATACCAGCTCATTGCAAGAAATAAAACAACTAATGTACAGCTTTGCTCCAGTTACAGTTAATTTTTCTCGCTTAGTAACCATTGACCTCCTCAGAGCTACTTATGATCCATTTTGAAGTTCCAGTGGCTGTGTCATACATCTCCTGTGGTCATATGATTACATTTTGAGTGATTGGCAACCACTTGTATTTACAGCTGTTTGCGGAGAATCCCACCATTACATGACTTTGAAACTGGCATTTTTTTTTGCCAGTTTCTGGCATTTACTTTGTTTCCAGCAAAATTGCCATTGGGGAAAACTGACACATTTAATGACTGTCAGAAATAAGATAAGGTAATAAGGTAATAAGGAAATAAGGTAATCAGGCCTGGACCCACTAAATGACAACTATGACATATGACCATAATTCTGGGCTCAATTACAGGTAATTCTCGACTTGCAGGCACTCATTTAGTGATTGTTCGAAGTGACAATGGCACTGAAAAAAGTGACTTATGACCATTTTTCACACTTACGACCATTGCAGCATCCCTGTGGTCACATGATCAAATTTGGAGACTTGCCAACTTTCTTATATTTATGAAGGTTGTGGTGTCCAGGAATTGTTCTGATACCACCATTCTATTAGAACCTATCCCCCCATCCCCCCATCATCCAGTTTCAACTGTCAGTACTTATCATTCATCTCCCACCATCAGAACTGATGAAGCTTCTTGGATGAAAAGGGAAAAATTTTCTTCTTTGTCAAGAAAGAACAGTCCAGTTGCCTTTTGAAAAAGCATTCTATTACATGGGCAGCACATGAATTAAATAATAATAATAAAAAAACAAGCAAAGCATATAACAAGACATGGCAATGATTAGGAGCTGGAAAGTTTAAGAAATAGACAAGAGGAGCTAATTCTGGCTGCACAAGATCAAGCCTTAATAACAGATGCTCATAAATCCAGAACTGAGAAGACAGCAACAGACAGCAAATGCGTAGTTGTTTCAGAAACAATGTGATGACAAAACAGCAACAACCGTGCATTGGAATATCTACAAGAAATGTCATTTGCCCACAAATAAGAACTGGTGGAACCATAAAAGTAGACAAAGTAATAGAAAATACAGACACTAAAGTGCTCTGGGACATTAGAATTCAGACAACCATCTGATACCTCAGACAGTTGCAATCCTTGATAAGAGAGACAAAAAGTCTGGATAGTGGACATGACAGTACCTGGAGACAGCAGAAGAGAAGAGAAAGAACTGGAAAAGATAACAAAATTCAAAATTCAAACAGAAGTAGAACATAACCAAAAGAAAATAAAGGTAGTCCCAGCAGTAATAAGCATTCTGGGTGCAATCTCAAAACAACTTATACTGGTGCATAAGCGCACCAGCATGCCTACCATCTCTGTTCTACTGTCCCCATTTATTTGTACCTATTATCTTGTATATGTTTGACAAACTAAATAATAAATAAATAAATAAATAAATAAATAAATAAATAAATAAATAAACTGGCGCACCATTTGAACGCTATCAGCACTGACAAATAATCACAAGTCAATTGCAGAAAAGCAGCTTTACTTGGAACAGGTCATACACATCCTGTGATAATCTTTTAACAGCCCCAAACAACACCTGCTTATCCCAGGTCCTTGGAAAGGACTCAAGAGGTGGTTAAAAATCAATCCATCCAAATCTACAAGTCTGGCTGACAGTATGGCCAACCCTAATAATTCATTCTAACTTACTACTAGCCAATAAATCTTGGTACATGAGTATAGATAATGAAAAAGCACAGGGCAATTCTGGAAAGGCAAGGCCTGAGAGCCCCTTTGCGTGGCTACTCCTTTACTCATAGTTCCTGCGAGCAAAGGAATAGACGAAGGGGCTCTCAAAGGCCTTTCTTAACAACAATTGTATTTGTTTCAACCTGCAGGGCAGGAGAGAAGACAGAGGGAATCCCTAAGGTCGGGGCAACGTGGGAAAGGCCTTCCCGGCCTAGCAGCAGAAGGCGCGTTAGCAGTAGTTGGCCGCCTTCGGGTTCGAGCTCCAGGGCTTCGAAAGGACGCTCTCCAGGTTTTTCTGCCCTTGATCCGATTTCTTTCTCCCCACCCCTCGAGGTTGCTTGAAGGCTGCAGGCGGAGAACAAGGCGACTCTGGCGGCGCTTGGCAAAGCCCAACTGGCCTCATTTTAGGCCGCTTCACCCGGGGCGACGCCGACGAGCGGATTCGGCCGATCGGCGCAGCAGCCTCTCCGCCCCACCTGCTCAAACTCTTACGACGAAGCAGGCCGAGGGCTTTTTTTCCGCTCCGAATTGAACGCCCGGACCAGCTTCATATTCCTGGAAAAGAAACCTTCAAGAAGCGATAATCGCAAAGGGGTTGGACTTGAAGACCTCCAAGGTCCCTTCCAACTCTTTGTTATTCTATTCTATTATGGCACGGGGCGTTCAGGCGCCCAAAGGATACGAACGTCTCTACCTTTTTACCGCCATCGTAGGATTTCCGATGCGTCAGGAAAACAGAGGAAGGCCGTCCGAGCGACTAATTTGCAAATCCCCACGAAAGGTGCTTGGGGCTGGGATGGGTATTGGAGTCCCAACGCTTCCGGTGTGGTCCGCCAGGTTAAAGAAGGCTGCATATGTTATGAAGATACGTAGGATGGGCTGTTCTCGGCTTGCACGACGACCGAAGAATTAAGGCAACCAGGCAGCCATCGATCCATGCAAGGAGACAACAGGGGCGATCCCGAGAGAGGAGAGAAAGCCCCACTGCTCATATTTACATAGAAACAAAGTCAAGCCGCTGCTTGAATCGGATTATATACCTTGCAGGAATCAACCCCAATTTTCAGGAAAATCCCCCTTTCCCCATTTATTCTCCTAAATTTATTCCATGGCTTTCTTCGCTGTCCCCCTCTTTATTTTATTTTTTTTTAAAAAAAAACCCCAAGAATATTGTTGTTCTCAAAGGCGTCCTATTTTGACCTTTCTAAAAGAAGCAGCCTTGGCTTTTAACGGATAAACTTGCCTAACTTCCCTTTTCTTTCATACAGCGAGCGTGCTCTTTTTGAACTTCAAAGTCTGAGCTTCATTTTTTTTTTTTGAAAATGGAATTATGATCGCCACTTCCTTTTCTGAAGTAGCCGAGAACTGGGCGACTTAGCTGGCTCATCAGCTTTTGCAAACAAATAAACGTGCGAGAAGCTCCTCAGCAGAGAAAGATGAGCAAGCAGCCATATTAGAAAGAAAGAAAGAAAGTAAAGAGAGAAAGAAAAAAGCAAGCACTGCCGTCGAACAGTCACCCGGAAAGACTTGGAACTTCTGAAGTCAGCGATGTGTTGCCCATTCCGGGGTAATGGGATGAGCTTAGAAATAAGGGGACATCCGCCTTGGTGCATGGAAGGGTACAAGCCAAAATTCAGGAAATAACCACCCCCGTGTGTGGACACCCACAGGATGACAAAGGACGACAGTGAGGAAATTGCTTCATTAGGCTGCATTTTCACCACTTATGGGGGTTGAATGAACTATTTTACAAAGTTCATACAAAGTACCGAATTGACTCCTGGCCCAGATGGCCCCTTGTTGAAAATGCACCTGCTAAGTCTTAGCTCACCCATTGATTCATATTCTTTCATACTTTGACGGCCACTTTGGTGTAGTAGTTAAGGCACCAGACTAGAAAGACTGTGGGTTCTAATCTGGTTTTAGGTACAAGTCAGCAGGGTGACCTTGGGCCAGTCAGTTTCTCTCAGCCCTAGGAAAAAGTAATGGCAAATAGTCTTGCAGGGATTTTTCCATGTCCAAGAGTCAAGACTGACTTGAAAGCACCCCTCTCTCCTCCCCCAAAATGTCCTGAGTTGGCTAACCTGGCCACTGACTCAGATATTGGTTCATGTAGTCCAGTAAATACCTGTTCTGCATATACACAAGAAATCAGGGTTAACTGAATTGTTATGATAGATGGTGAATTAGCTGGCCGGATTGCACTGTATGTCTGCCTGGATTTTACCACAGAGTGCCAGAGAGCTTTCTTTGGGGCTGTTGATTTTTTCAGTCCTACCTGGAAAAGTAAAGAATTAAGTCCAGGTTTCTTTATACCTCAAGTAAGTGTCCAGTGGTGGAACTACAGCTTTCTTTAAAAAAAAGCACAACACATTTATACCAGTCTATTGTCCCTCTCTGCATTAAGGTTGGGCCATGGGGCTGACACCTTCCATTGCCAAAGGCATCTGAAATGATCATCCAGGAGTAAGAGAGAAACAGACATAAATCCAGTCAGATTAATGAAACTTTTTGTCATGCTACAATTGAGGGAATTCAGCAAGATGGATGTGCAACTGAGCATAGAGTCTCTGTGATGAGTGATTGATGCCTAAATGTGATTGATGGATAAATAAATTGAGAGTGATAATTTTGTTATTCTTTTGACAGGAAATTATTCTTCACAACAAAATGGTGATTATTTTCCCCCCCAAAACACATGGCTATCCAAAGAGGGGCTTCAGTGCTTCCCCCTTAAGAGTCTCCCCCCTTAAGACCATACCGATGTTTATATCTGAGCTGAAGATGAATGTAGAGTTCTGTTGGGGTCTTCGCTCTCCCTTCCTTCCCTTGCCTTAATGATCTGCCTGCCTCTTCCCCAGGAAGGTTTTCGATGCAAGAGCACCTGCATTCATTCTGATGGCGGAGGAAAAGCATAGGTCCATATTCTCATTAAAAGTGCATTGAAAGGGGAGGAACTGAAACACTTTTTGTGCCTCAGTGGTTTATTTCAATTGACATCCTCAGCTTGGTTACTGCATTGTTTATATCCCACCTTTATTGTTTTATAAATAACTCAAGGTGGAGAAAACACATACAATAATCCTTCGTCCTCCTATTGTCCCCACACTAATAACCCTTTGAATTAGGTTGAGGTGTGAGAGAGTGACTGGTCAAGTCACCCATCTGACTTTCTTGAGATTAGAACTTGAGTCACCCAGCTTCTAGACTGGTGACCTAACCAATGTGCACAATGCCTTGAACTAATCAAATGGGTTGTGTTTGCATAACAGGTGTGTGTGTATACACACACACACACACACACACACGTGCATGCTATTGGCACACATACACAAACATGTCCCCACATCTCCAAACACAAAGAGTTTGGTACATGCAACCCCCAAATCAAAGTTAACACTAACTAAACTTAGTATATTTTGCAAATACATGTACCAGGCTCTTACCAGACCTGGTTAAGAGTGATATGTAAATTAGGTCAATGAGACTTTAGAACATTGAAATGCTGATTGGAATATCAAAGAATCAATTACATGTTCATATTCTCAGAGGCACTTGAGCACAATTTCTTTCTGAACCATGTAAGAACGGAGATCGTAAAGAACTCAAAACTTCATGAGGCCATCGGGGAGTTTGACTCTTGAGTATGTGTATATATATATATATATATATATGACTAACAGCTTTTTTTTTTCTTACCAAAGTTTGTTTTATTTAAAGAAAGAAAAAAAAATGGCCTAGGTAAAGGATATAAAACAATAACAAAAGTCTGTGATCATCTGTAGGACAGTCATCTAAGGTTTGCCCAAGCTTAGTGGGAAGAAAATGTTTTCAGTTAAAATTAAATATTATGCCAGAATATTACATATTATATATGTTTGGAAATATTATTCCCCAAAATATGTGGATCGTACTCCAAAAAAGCGGAGCTGAGTTCTGATTATCTACCCACTCATTTCAGAGAATGCTCCATTCAGATTAAGGAAATTTGCATCTGGAACGAACATCTATATGATTACAATGTTATGTTGCAAAAGTAACAAAAACTTGCATTGCTCTTCAAAACTTAACACAGCTACCTTTCTTGTTAACTTAAAAAGAACTAATGATATTAACTGGCCTTTACTCTCAAGTAAGAGTATAAAAACTGCAGTTGTGGGTGAGAATTAGTTGAAAACAAGTCTTATTAAATTCCGGAATTTACTTCTAAGTGAGGCTGTCCAGGGAGCGGCCAAAATATATATTTAATTTATGCTGACAAAAATTTACTCATGGTGGGATATTTGGCTGAAGGACTGGCGTAATATTCTTGGGCCTGCAGTCTTTGGCACCTTTAATGGTTAAAAAAAGTCCACTAAACCCTACCAATTTTAGTTCTGAGTAAACCTATATAGAACTCTGCTGTTACATAATAATTTTTTTCAAACCATGCATTTGATACAAATAGCTGCACTAGACTGAAAGTACTTGGAATTGTTTAAACATGTCTCTTGATTAACGTATCTTCGTTCCTTCATTGGGAAGGTCCTGCTTCCTGTTGTTTCAGTTTAGAGATCATTTTCTTAGAAAAAATAAAGAAAAATAGAAAAGAGGTCTCCAGACAGAATTAAATTTTCTTTTATTTCAAAGGGAGATTTAAGTATGTATCAATGTCCAAATGCAAAACAGAAAATATTTTTTAATGTTTAGATCATGTTTTTAAGCTTGTATGAGGCCTATAAGATGCCAGATAAATTTTCAGTGACTCATAAGAATGACTGCAACTATTATACTAAGGACAAAGAATTAGAGTAAATACATATTGTTGAATGGTGGATTATTGTGCCAAACACTACCAAGATAGTGGGATTCTCTCCTAGGATTTCATTAGTTCTTCTATTTATATTTTCCAATCTGCTTTATTTTATTCTATTTATTCTATCTTGTAAATTTGTAAGCCGCCCTGAGTCTCCGGAGAAGGGCGGCATATAAATCAAAATTAAAAAAAAATAATTCCCAGATTGTCTTTGCAAAAAAAAAAAAAAACTACCTGCCACTGGATTCCACAGATTAAACAGGAGGCCTCAAAGGCCAGATGTGATTTTACCAAATTATTTAAAATAATCATTGCCCAAACATTTTAAAAATATATTTTTTAAAAAAAAATCATATAAATTATATTTGGATATTTAGAGTAATATACAGTATCGGTTTTCTTTTTCTTTTTTTTAAAGTGAGAAATACTAACTCTGCAAAATGAAAGTTAAAAAGACAATATAATTTGCTGTTTAGAAAGTAGAAGATACAGATTTAATAATGTAGGAATGCTAAAAAGATAAAGTTGGCATAGAGAAAGAAAAAAGTAGGAGACTGACTTTGCAAGTTTTTTCCTGACCCATTGAAAATGGCGTATGGGGGGGGGATTCAGAAGGGACGTTTATTCTTACAAGCATTGACTTTCTAGTGAAAGCTTTGAGCTTCTTTTACATTTGCATAATTGGTCCTCTTTATTTTGCATCCTTGCAAAAATATACAAAGTTGCTTTAAGATAAGGAGAAGATCCTAGAACTATTATCGGGTTGATAACCAGGCTAAATTGGGTGATAAGGAGCAACAAAGAGAAGTCAGCTTGCTTTAATATGGAAAGGCCTACTCATTTTAGGAACAGTAGGAGAGGCCTCTAAAAGCCACATGGGGAGAGATTACACCGAAAGTGTTTGTGATCTTGTTTCTTATCCTTTTGTTACTCCCACACACTATCTCTAAATTAGTAAATTAAATGTTTACAATATGGCTGTGGTTTTTGTGTAATAATGTGCAAAATTCAGGATTTGCCTAAATCCATGCAGTGTATTTTTTACCAGATCTGTGTAAAGTATGTATTTGTATTTGTATTTCAGAATTCTTGTCATTTCAATTAAACTCCTGGGGGGAAAAAGCCCAACCTTTAGAATAAGAATTTTTTTTTTAAAAAAAAATCTTCTGAAACCCAGTGGCAGTGAGTGACTAGGCATACCTATGTATGTATATGCATGTATGTGTGTGTGTGTGTGTGTGATATGTGCATTATGTTTATGTATACATACATAAAATGGAGGGTGGGAAATCGTCCCAGAAAATGAAATCTCTTACAGGGAAAGAGGGAAAACGAATCCCTTTTGAAAAGGGAAAGGAAATAGAACTGGAATGGGGAAATTCTCATTCCCTCGGAAGCGGCATTCCCAGGGAGGCAAGCCAGGCGCAGCAGCTTGCCATCCCGACGGCAGGAGCAGAGGAAAGCTAGCCCTATTTCTTTACCTGTCGAGGGCGGGAGGTCGGGCTCCGCCGGTTCTTCACCACCAGCACCAGAGTATGGGGCAGAGATCTCCTCCTCACCACCTTCCCGATAATTTTCAACAGGCAACGCTGCAGGAACGGCGACAACCTCTCGCCCCGCACGCCTCGTACGAGACACTTGACCTGGCCGCCCATGCCTGGCATCCACGGTGAGGTCTTGGGCTGGTGGGTCGGTCGGTAGGTGGGTGGGGGCATCTGGCGGGAACACGTGGCGGAGATCTGTTTTTTATGCCGGGCAAGATGCTCGTCACTGCATCCGGAGCGGCGGATGGGGGGGGGGCGGGCCCGTTCTTGGAGCTGCTCCAGTCTCTCGCAGCGACAGGTTTAACACCCGGGCCAAGAAGATCCTTAAACGCGCGAGGCGCAGAGCAGAGTCGGCTTTGCTTTTATCCTTTCCTCCTCTTCCTCCTCCGTGCTATTAAAAAGATAAAAAAAAAAGAGAGAGATGGCTGGAAAAGAAAAAAGAAAAAAGGGGGAGGGAGGGGGGTATCGACGCGCGTTGCGGAGCTCCGGGATGCAGAGCCAAGACCCGCCTCTCGCTCGCCGCCCCTCTCGCCTTCTCCAACTGGAGGAGGAGGAGGAGGAGGAGGGGAAAGGGAGAGGGGAGGGACGAATCTCTCTCTCTCTGCTCCGGCGACCGCTCTTTGAAAAAAGGCGACCGATCAAGCGACGCGCTCGCTTTGCATGTTTTTCAAAAGTCGCTTTCTGCCGCCTTCGGCCCATTCGGACCCTCCCCTCCTTCCCTTTGCTCTTCTCCCATCCCCACCCCCACCCCCCGCGTACTGTCTCTTTAGCTAAGCGAGGGGTGGTGTTGGTGGAAAGAACCAGGTCAGAAACGCTCGTTTGAATCAGCAGACCCATTGCAATTGCAATTGCAATAGCAGCAGCAGCCGTCGCTTGCGATCGCCGCCTCGCTCACTTCCTTTCAGTGGCCCAATGGCGTGGGAGAGGCGGTGCTAGATCTAGCAATAGAGGTCCGCGCGCGCCAAACAAAAAGTGTCAGCAATTGCTGTTTTGAAAATCGGCTTTTTTTTTTTTTTGTAAATAATTCGCAAGCGCTCGTTTCCGCATTTCGGGATTCTTGACTCTTCCCGAGCCGGTGCTTTTGTCCGGGAAAGTCTCGGGAAAGCAGCAAAACGAAGGTCTCCTTTTAAGGATTTACTGTATCCGATTTGGGTAAACGACCATCCCTTGATGATCTCTTCCCCCCCCCTCCCCACTTTCCAGAAGGAAAAAGAGACAGCAAAAGTTCAAGTCTTTCAAAAGTAAACTTGAAGGGTGGGGAAATGCGATGCAAAAGACGGTTGCGTCCATTGTCTTGTTTGACAGTGGCGGGAGTGGTTCCCTGGGGAATCTTTGGAGACCTTTGGATTGGAGATCGGCCAAGTCAGCTGAGGTGTGTCTGTTTATTTTTCCTCCCGTTGGACGTCTGCTTTCCTTGCCTCCTTTAAGGGCAACTTCATCGACCTGCTGCGATGTGACGAGGTAAGTCTCCATTAATCTCCATCGCACAAAAAGGATCTCCAGGCCTCGTCCGTTATTGCAGAGGGAAGAAAACGCTGGTTCTTAAGTCTGGCATGAACTAAGGAGCGAATCGTACTTTCCTTCCGATCGATCTTAAATCTTCGGTGAATTTTGCAAACTGCAAAATTTTGCAAACGGAGAGGATGAAAGACAAAGCGAGTATATTTTTTGGTTTACTGACATTTCCGTATCCGCGCTGTTCCGGGCATTTACAGTAGAAGAGGATGAAATCTCGAGCACAAGCGAAGGTGTCCGATCTCTTCTGAACGTTTTGCTTTCAGTTAGAAGTGAGAAGCTTTCTGGTTTTCGGATTTATTTTACCCGGCTTGAGTATGCCTTCAGAGGTGTCTCTACTTAGGCACAGGCAATAAACTATGAGATGATCTCACCGTGTATTAAATTATTACTGGAGGGAGGAGTCCTGTTTTACTGTGACTCAGTAAAACAATAACAGAACTGTTACACTAATACTTACCCTTAACCAAACTACACATTGACTGATTTCAGCGAAAACACATTATTTTTAGAGTAATGACAGACAGACAATATGAATTTCTCATTGATAATCCAGACGATTACAGCATCACTTCACCTCTCCTTTAAAAATAAATATATATCTGTAAATACCCTTTCTATGAGGAACATAGGCTTACAGGTTATAATTTACTGTCAAAAATATATTTTTTTCTCTTTCCCAGGTCACAATATTCCAAAACCCTTCTTCCCATTTTATCTTCAGAAATTCTCCCTTTTTTGAGCCTACTATCTTGCCTTTATGGTAAAAGTGATTTTAAAGTTCTTCCTGCTCCCAAAATTTTGTTTTTGTTCAATATTGGTTTATTTCCATCACATTCCTTTTTCTTTGTCTGAGAGAAAAATATATTTCCAGGGAGGAGGGGAAATCTTGTGCCATGTTGAAGTATTGCTGCTACATGTGAAGTTAAGCTTTAGAAAATGCCGAAAATGTTGGTATACTACTTATGAGCTTTTCTAGAGTAAGTCAATGAAAATAATAAGCTGTTGTATCACCCCAAGACTCAACAATACCCTTTAAGTGACTTTGCCTTTGAAGAGAACTCCGAAATTCCAGCCAGTAGCCACATTGGTGTAACATGGTAACCAGGCTGTTAGCTAGGGCAATTGGCTACTGAAGAGTTATATGTATATATTCTTACATTATTGCAGTGGTTGTCAATTGTTTTTTGTCCTGTCAAATTACTGGTCCTCCCCCTCCCCCAAAAAAAGAAGCTTATATGGCACAGCATTAGCTACATGAGAGATGAAGTGTTTTACTAAGATTAATTCCATCCGTATAATTTGGTCATCTGGGAAAGGCTATCTGAGAATCCTGTCCTGTATGGATATTTATATTCTTGAAAATCCTCTCTCTGGAATAGTTAAATATTCCTCTCTTTGGAATACTTAACTTCCAGAACAATGGCTGGATGCAAGTCTCCTTGCATTTTGAACTATTTTATTTTAACTAACCTTCCGCCCCATAGCATGTTTGCCTATGACTTTGTGTTCTGATTTTTATCTTAAATTATTGGGGGAGGGGGGAATCTGTGTTTTTGTTTGCTGTGCACCTCTCAGGATGATTATAAATCCATAACTAAATCAGTAAAGAAGCTAGCCTTGCTCTCAAAATATTTAAAAGTGTGGGTGCAAGAGAGAGCTTGTACATGCTCCAAATGTGAATCTTTTATTATATCCCTTCAGGACAAGTTTCTGAAGATTTTTTCTGATTAATATTTGTTATATGTTAAAGTATGTCTAAAACTTCTTTAATTAAAATGGGGGGGGGGGAGGGAGGGTCTGTGAGGAAGAGAAAAGCCAAACATGAGACTTGGCATGGGGTTTTTGACCTTCATACAAGGAAGTGATGACATTGCATAAAGACATTACAGTCTTTCATTCAGCCATCTTAATACTAATGTGAGTGTAGGCCTCAGCCTGGCTCTCTTTATACAGCACTGTTCTGTCTGATTCAATTTACTCCTACTTTTGTTTTAATTTGTCCTTACCTAATTACTTTGCTTTTACAACAACAACAAAAAAAAGGTACAACAGATAGATAGGTCATATACACATTAAAGTGTGTACATTAATTTTGTTATAATGAAAGGCAAAATTCTTTTCTCATTTCTTCTAATTATACTTGGCAGCAAATCAGGTTACTCAAAATATTCATTCTCTTATCATTCCTTAGGTAATACTGGGAAGATTACACAAAGCTGAAATAATATTTACCTTGTTTCGCTTGCCTCCAGCATTGTTAAATATATATATATCTTTGGGAACTGCTTATATGTAAACAATATAGTAATTGTGGCGTGGGCATGTTATTCAAAGCAGGTGCTTGACATAACTAACATGTGAGAGCACATTTAAGAAAGAAACTTCTTTTTAAAAAGTCTTCTGTGTGTCAGCCTGGAAAAAAAAATAGAATGGCTTATGCAGAAACTTGGAAAAGTGGTGGCTTCTTTAAAAAGATGTAAAATTCATGCACCTGTAATTTCTGGGTATGGTGGCTCTTCTGAATTATTTCCAGATTATGTGTCGAATATACATTAATACCATTAATTCACAGTAAAAAAACGTGAGAATGTCTCAAATGGATCTTGAGTATATTTTTATTATTTGTATATTGAACTTCTGGGTTTTAGCTTATTTGTGAAATGTTGATGCTTGCTATCAGAAAGGCAAAACTACGTGGCATCTCTTATATTTATTTGGATGTATTTTTTTTCTGTAAAAGAAAGAACCATCTCTAAGGGATTTATAATACATATTGTAATAATAGATAATAATTGTAATAATATATAGTTGTAACAATATATAATTGTAAACTGGTATTTGTAATTTAGCTGTAACAAATATTTCTAGCTAGACTAGAACTTCTAAAATGTAGAGACATTTGTCTTGTAAATATCTATCACTTTCAGTTTTGTGCATTAAAAATTCATGATATTTGAGAGAATAGCATTTTAACTCTTTGAGTAGCTTGAAACTGACTTTATTGTGCTTTCTCCTAGAAATGTTCCTTTTATTTGCTCACAACTTCTGATAGACATGAGGGCTGAAACGTTTGTATTATTCCTAATACCGGTAGTAAATACATTTTTCTTATTTTTAATGTAAGCATTTATTTCTAATATATATTTAAACTTTTTCCTGGATCAGAAAAAGGTATTTATTTACCTCTCATTTCCCAAGAATTTACAGAAAATTAAACTTTTATGGCAATAAAATGGAAGTAGAAAATGTAATTGTTCAGAGAGTTGTCTGAGAAAATGTAATATACTGTATTGTTTCTGTAGATTTGCTATTTGAAAGTGGAGTGGCTGAAATATTAGGATTTTGTTGATCTAGCAGGGCTAGTGGGTGATGGCTGTAAGATGATGGCTACCGTTGTTTTTTCAATCTTTTTAATAGATCACTTTCTATACTTAGAGTTGTACACTTAAGGGATTGAAATAGCATCATGATAGGAAAATGTAACATACTTGCAGGTCATTGTAGATTCGGTACAGTATATCCAGTTAATTTAATATTATCATTGAAGGATAAATATATATTAAAAAATTATAATGCTATTAGTGTCTTCTCTGATACAAGGACAAAAAAGATAAGCAAAGTATAGGTTTTCTCCTAATGGCATTTGAATATATTTTGTTTTTATTCAGTCTTTCCTAATGTATTATCTTCCAAACAATTTATTGTTTGGGAATATGGTATTTGCTCTCCAGTCAGAAAGATGGTGGCCATCATAAATAGGAATTTTGGACAATGTTGTCCCACCACACATGTAGAATCAACAGATTATATTTTTTTTACAAAAAATGATTCTATTGTGTTGAAACCTTTTATATTTATCATATTAAAATTATCTTGTTTTAATCTCCCTTAAATACTAAAATTTAGACAATTTTGTAGCCAGAGTGACTTCTAAGGATATGCAAAACATTTTGTATTTGAACCATTTAAAAGCTGAAACCCCCTATTTCCTGTGGGAAGATTTTTTAAATATTATTTTGGAAGTTGTGTTTAAAGCAGTTCTGTTTTGACTAAAACAGAAAAAGATGATTGAAATAGCTGTTTTCCCTTTGAAGTAGGGGGGGTTCTGACTTCGTACAAATCTGAAATACATCCTTTTGTTCTCTGTATTTTCTACTATTTTTTTTTACCTGGTTTTAACTACATACTACAGCATGGATGTTACTCAATTATTATTTTGTTAGCTATCCTGGGTTCTTTTTAAGAGAAAAAGCAGTGTAAATATTCCAAACAAACAAAGCAAACAAACATGAAAATATTTTGACATATGAAAATTATTGATATACGTTTCCTTCATTTTATCCTTTCCATAACTCTGTGAGGTTGGCTAACCTAGCAGAAACTGGTTGAATTTCAAGAGTGTGCAGGAATATGGATTCATTTTAGGCTTAGTGGGGCATTTTAACTGATATAACGCATATATTCTCAAATGACACATAATTGGTTAGTTACAACTAAGCCATAAGGTTTGCTTGCTGTTTTTTTAATTGGCTCAGGATATCTAGTGGGTTCTAAAATAACATTAATTTGAGCTAGACAAATTTGGGGTTTGAGTGCCATTATGCTTAAGGGATTACAATAATTCTTTTTCTCTCTTTCAGCCTCTATACTTAACTAATACATTTCACAAGATCCACTGGTCCAAAGTTCATTCCTATAACCCATTTTGAAGGTAACAACAAAGATCTTCAACCTCACCATTCAGGAGAAATAAAACCCTTGGTTCTATCCATTGTGTCATTCTTTCTCTAACTTCAAAATTGCTGCATCACCCTGCTCAACAAAAATTATGCATCCGGTTTTAACTGGTAATGAAGATTACAAACACATTCTCTACAGTAAAAGGAAATGGAGTGCTAATGAGTCCTGCATGAAATTGAAAAGATACAGACAAATTACATCTTTCCCATATTTAACACTGTACTCTGAGGTCGATCAGTGTGATTTTATTCTGACTACCACTTTTATTAGAGGCCAGGTCATCTTCAATAGTAGTGAATTGTTAATGAAATTTACATAGCATGAAATGCAACATGCTCTAATAAATTTGCAACTTTTCCTAGTGTGTGCTTTTTAGAAACACAATTACTCTTAACATATGTGCAATTTCTAGTAACTTACAACTGACCTTTATTAATATCAAATAATTAAGTAGGATTAGAGATGGTTAAGAATTGGATGGGAGACCTGTTAGGAAATTTCAGAGTCACAGACTAAATTGGAAAGTCCAAAAATGCATCCTAGATAAATGCAATATTTCTATATTGTTTCAATAAATATCATGGATAAATTGGTAGGAGTTTATTTATGGCAGAGTTGCCAATCATGTGGTGGGTGTAATTAATCCAACACACTCAATTAAGCAGGGGGCAAATTGGTAAACTTGTTCCTCACTCTCTTTCTTAACTTGTTTAAATGCTTTTATTTTATGGATAGGTGACCCATTCTCAAACATCCAGGTTGTCCTATCTGGGATATATGAGGAGAAAATAAAGATCAGAGGTGGTGCTTTGCTGCATGCCAGGATAACTTTTCAGGGTGAGTCTTTTTATAAACAACAAAAACATGGTCAGATGTGGAGGAAGTGGAAGAAATATTGTAGGTATATATGATGCCCATGTCTTAATTATTTGTCCTTTTATTGTTGAAAGTATAATTCGTGGACGTAACTGTTCAGCACCTCATGACCTACTAACTACAAGAGGACATGGAGTGCTGCTAGAGCATTAAAGATTTTCTCTGTGCCCCTTCTTCGTCTTCTTTTCTGCCTGCTCTTTTTGTCTGATTTTTTTCTTTTTCCACACATGCATGGAACACACATTCTTTGATTGGCCATTTGATAGGATGCAGCTAGCTAAATGCTAATCTTTGATTATGTCTATGATATAATTCCTGTAAATACTGTACATCTTTCTGTTATATTTAAGAAGTCCTTTCCTTAATTCTTGTTCAGGTCAGATTCCTATTCCAGATTCCTGAGATAGAAACATTGGTTCTTAAAATCTACAGCATGACTGACCCAGATTTTAAATTCGAGGCCTAAATTATGACACAGGATTTATCTGAGATATATTTAGTGCTCCAGCCCTCAAGATTTGACTAGTCACTTCCATAGCAAATGTACTATTACAGTGCTTAATTTTTAGATGCTGGATAACAACAAAAAAAAAGTTTTTTTTTTCTCTTGTAGTGAAGGAAAATTATTAGCCTTGTTTTGAGTAAACCATAACAGCAGATATGAGTGTTTACAAACTCAGGGCTTGTTGAAATAGAAAGACTACTCTGACGAAGGGGTAGGAGGTTGGAGAAGAAGATTGATAGAGATGGCAGATTCCAGAAGACAATAGAGACTTACCAAGAAATCTTCTGTTGGAGTACTCTATATGTTGCCTGGCCTCACTGCCAAGGCAGCGCCCAGGCAGAAAAGACAACTGGTTCCTGAAATTGAAAATTTGTCCTCAGGTGGGAGGAAAGGGAACCAGAAGTAAGAAGCTGCTTATGTAATGAGCAGAAAAGATAGCCTGAATGGAGGAAGATCCATTATCAATGCAATAAATGTATAAGTGTGGCGTAGCCCATATGAAAATCTCTTACATAGAGGAAATAATAAACAACAAATAGAATTAAAACCAGAAATATTTCTACTAGGCATATTAACAGGGAACTATGATTTAAAAACCCCAATATTTAATATTACATATAATTACAGCGGCTAGAATAATTTACACGCAAAATTGGAAAAATGGGAATATACCAGCTGAAGAGCTGGTGATAAAGAAAATATTAGACTGCGCAGATATGGATAGGCTGATGATGGCGATAAAAGATAAAGGAGAAACAGAATATTATTTGATTTGGAATGTATGGTATAACTGGTTAGATAGTAAAGGTAAGGATTAGGAGATGAAGAATATATAGTATTATAGTAAGGTGCTATACAATGTAAAAAGTAAAACATTTAAAATAATAACTACAGATTGTATACATTATTTATTTATTTATTTATTTAATTTGTATACCGCCCTTCTCCCAGAGGGGACTCAGGGAGGTGAACAGCCAGAATTAAAAAACATACAAATACAAAAGTTAAGATAATTAAAAAAGAATTAAATCATTAGCTTCCCAATTTAAAACCCCCACATCCATAAAATTTAAAATCCCAATTAAAAACCATTTAGGCTAGGCCGGCTTGGTGGAATAAAAATGTCTTAGGGCTTTATGGAAGGTATGGAGGTCCGGGATCAATCGTATTCCAGGAGGCAGCTCGTTCCACACGGCGGGTGCCCCCACAGAGAAGGCTCTCCCCCTGGGGGCCACCAGCTGACATTGCCTGACCAACGGCACCCTGAGGAGGCCCTCTCTGTGTGAGCGAATTGGCCAGTGGGAGGTTATCGGTAGCAGCAGGCGGTCTCGCAAATATCCTGGCCCTAAGCCATGGAGCGCTTTAAAAATGAGAACCAACACCTTAAAGCGTACCCGGAAGACCACAGGGAGCCAATGCAGCTCGCGCAGGAGAGGTGTTACATGGGAGCGCCACGTCGCTCCCATAATCACCCACGCGGCCACATTCTGCACCAGCTGGAGGCTCCGGGTGCTCCTCAGGGGGAGCCCCATGTAGAGAGCGTTGCAGTAGTCCAGGCGTGACATGACCAGGGCATGAGTGACCGTGCACAAGGAGTCCCGATCCAGAAAGGGGCGCAACTGGCGTATCAACTGGCCCTGCGCACAGTCGCTCACGCCCTTATTACCTCCCGGTTGGACTACTGCAATGCTCTCTACATGGGGCTCCCCTTGAAGAGCACTCGGCGGCTCCAACTGGTCCAGAATGCGGCCGTGCGGGTGGTTATGGGTGCAACCCGTTGCGCCCATGTGACACCCCTCCTGCGCGAGCTGCACTGGCTCCCAGTGGTCTTCCGGGTGCGATTCAAGGTGTTGGTCACCACCTTTAAAGCGGCATAGGCATAGGACCCGGGTACCTTCGAGACCGTCTTCTGCCACCAATAGCCGCCCACAGGCCAGTCCGCTCCCACAGAGAGGGTCTCCTCAGGGTGCCATTGGCCAAGTCATGTCGGCTGGCAACACCCAGGGGGAGGGCCTTCTCTGTGGGAGCCCCAGCCCTGTGGAATGAACTGCTCCCGGAAATTCGTAAGATTTCTGACCTCCGGGTATTTCGCTGTGCACTCAAGACCCTATTGTTCCGCCAGGCTGGGTTAGCAACATAATTTTAAATTGGATGTTTTAAATTTTTGGGGTTTTAAATTAAGCCAAATTAATTTAATACTTTTAAATTATTTTAAATTTATGTTTATTCTGTTTTTACATAGGCTGAGTCCTTCGGGAGAAGGGCGGTATAGAAATAAAATTATTATTATTATTATTATTATTATTATTATTATTATTATTATTATTATTATTATTATTATTATCAGGCGAACCTGATAGAAAGCCCCCCTGGCCACGGCTGTCATATGCTCTTCTAAAGACAGCCGTGCGTCCAGGCGGACACCCAAGTTGCGAGCCCCCTCTGTGGGGGTCAGTGACTCGCCCCCAATAGCCAGCGATGGTACCAGCTGGCTATATCGGGACGCCGGTATCCACAGCCACTCGGTCTTGGAAGGGTTGAGTCGAAGCCTGTTCCTCCACATCCAGACCCGCACGGCCTCCAGACACTGGGACATCACTTCGAGGGCATCATTGGGGTGGTCTGGGGTGGAGATGTACAGCTGAGTGTCATCAGCGTACAGATGGCATCGGACCCCAAAACCACGGATGATCTCACCCAGCGGCTTCACATAAATGTTGAACAGGAGTGGCGAGAGGACCGACCCTTGCGGCACCCCGCAAGCAAGGTACCTCGAGGACGACCTCTGCCCCCCTGCCAACACAGCCCGGCGCAGCATGATACCATGGTCGATGGTATCAAAAGCCGCTGAGAGGTCTAACAGGACCAGAACAGAGGAACAACCCCTGTCCCGAGCCCTTCAGAGATCATCCACCAATGCGACCAATGTCTTCTCCGTGCTGTACCCAGCATATATAGCATATATAAGGTGAATGTATATCGATCGGTATAGGAATGTTGCAAGGATGGAAATTGCGATATAAAATGAAGAAAATGGTTTAATAAAAACAATATTAAGAAAAATCTCTCAGATAGACACCCCAGGTTATTTGAAGAACCTCCTCTTTCCTATTATGTTTACCTGACTCACTAGAGCAGGGGTCTCCAAACTTGGCAACTTTAAGACTTGTGGACTTCAACTCCCAGAGTTCCTCAGCCAGCTTTGGGTTTGGAGCTTTGAATTATGCCCCATTTTATGACCTTGTCACAGTTGTTAAGTGAATCACTGCAGTTGTTAAGTTAGTAACACAACTGTTAATGAATCTGGCTTCCCCATTGATTTTGCTTGTCAAAAGGTTGCAAAAGGCGATCAACAGTCATAAGTATGAAGCATCTGAATTTTGATCATGTGACCATGGGAATGCCACAAAGGTCGTAAGTGTGAAAAATGGTTATAATTCACTTTTTTTTAGAGCCGTTGTAACTTTGAACAGCCACTAAATGAATTGTTGTAAATTGAGGACTACGTGTATTGTAAGCTGCCTGGAGTCACCTATATGTGAGTTTATTGGCTATACAAATTTGATAGATAGATGATAGATAGATAGATAGATAGATAGATAGATAGATAGATAGATAGATAGATAGATACAGTAGATAGATAGATGATAGATAGATAGATAGATAGATAGATAGATAGGAAGGAAGGAAGGAAGGAAGGAAGGAAGGAAGGAAGGAAGGATAAAATTCATGTGAAGATAAAATGGGAGGGGAAACATTCAGATTTGGAACATTCTGTTACATTTTAATAAAAGTAATTTTAAGACTCTGAGATCTATCTTGCAGGGCTGACAGCTTATATGACCACAATTAAGGCTAGGAGAGCAGTCTCTTTGCTTAAGTATTTCATTTTGAACATTAGAATTCTTGATTTGGACTGTTGAGAATCCAAAGAGTCTTTTTGTGCTTTTGTTTTCAAACTCTGTCCATGACTGTTCAAGGGATAAAGAAAATAAACTTCAAGTTCTCTGCACCTTTAGAGAATCCAGAGTTTGGTTTCTGTTACTCTCTAGTAACAGAAGCTCCCCACCTCTCTATTTAAAAGGGTATCTGCCATGGCTGTTTGCTAGAGCAGTGTTTCTCAGCCTTCACAATTTTAATTTGTGACTGGCTAGGGAATTCTGTGAGTTGAAGTCCACACATCTTAAAAGTTGCTAAGGTTGAGAAACACTGGCAATTCAGAGCTATTTCCAATTCCTTCCAAAATTTGGTCCCTGGCCGGGGGAAGAAAAAATTTGCTAGGTTTTTTTAGTTCAGCTATGAGTCAGTGGAACATCCTGATTTGGGTGGCTGAAATAAAATTGAAATGCCTTTTTTTTTTTAGATTTTGCCCAAATAGGTTTTCCTGCAATTCTCCAATAAATGGCATTTATTGTTTAGAATTTTACCCTTCATGGGTTTTGTTTGAGATTCTCTGGACACAACAGAGAAAGAATTGTTAGAAGCAAGTGAATGTAGACAGATGCCTTTGGGTAACAGGTAGCCTTCTCAGTATCTCTAACCATTGGCTCTGCTCACCAGGGCTGATTTGAGTTGGAATCCAATAGTATATGGAGGATCAAAGTTCTCCACCACTCTCTCCATTCATCATCCTTCATATTTATGCCTTTCATATTTGCTTACAGCTGGGATGGGGTTCAGTGGCTAAGATTCTGAGCTTGTCGATCGAAAGGTCAGATGTTCAGCCTTTCGAATCCCTAGTGCCACGTAATGGAGTGAGCTCCCGTTACTCGTCCCAACTTCTGCCAACCTAGCAGTTCAAAAGCACGTAAAAAATGCAAGTAGAAAAATAGGGACCACCTTTGGTGGGAGGGTAACAGTGTTCCATGCGCCTTGGGTGTTTAGTCATGCCGGCCACATGACCACGGAGACGTCTTCGGACAGCACTGGCTCTTCGGCTTTGAAATGGAGATGAGCACCGCCCCCTAGAGTCAGGAACAACTAACACATATGTGTGAGGGGAACCTTTACCTTTACCTTTTTAAACTTGTTAGAATGATGCTGTCATACTTAAGCTCATGCTGTTGCTGACTGGTGAAATTCCCATATAATGTCAAGGGGAGGCAGGTTTTGGAGATACTGAAGTAACATTTGTAGTTTTTTGCTCCCAGATATGGGGTAATCAAGAAAACAGTGTCTTGCTGAAGCAAACCAGAATTCTTAATGATGACCTTAACTGAGATTTTCCTCATTTTTTGGTGGCAGTCTTTGTCTTGGGGAAAGACTGCAAAGTTTGGGCTGTAACATTTTTTCCCTTTGAGTGCTAGTATCTCAACTTTTCTAATTTGGTGAAGACCATGTCACTCAAATGTAGATATTACATCAATATCCTCTGCTATGTTTTGTGCACTGCAAATACAGATCTGCTTGACCCTTCGAGATCTTACTTCTTTGGGGTATTTCAGACATGAGTTACCTTAGCAATCTTTCCCATTTCCAGGCAATTATGATGTGTAATAGAATTAGCTTAAAGTTAACATAATGGCTAGCATAAATTACATCGAGGGTGTTTACAAGCTATATATTCGGTGAGAAACTTGTCATGAAGAGATTGTTACCTATTGAATGTTTAGAATATCCCAGACCTTTGATATTTTATGAAACTCATTCGTTGTGATCTGCTACTAGCTTTTATCAATCTTTAGGAATCTTTGGAAATATAATATTTGTCAAACATTTTGGAGCAGAATAACATGAGGTGCAGTCATAGCGAACAAGGCAATTATAATGAATGATTCAAAGAAAAATGTATGTTTAC
Organism: Arizona elegans; assembly: GCA_022577455.1. Taxonomy (NCBI): domain Eukaryota; kingdom Metazoa; phylum Chordata; class Lepidosauria; order Squamata; family Colubridae; genus Arizona; species Arizona elegans. The sequence continues at coordinate 16,966,484 of JAKOOJ010000008.1, read as the reverse complement.
TTTGGACATGTGGTTTAGGTATAAGAGTTTATGCATAAATATGGAGAAAAAAGAAGGAACTTTTTTTAAAAAAAATATTAAATTGATTACATCAGTAAAGGAGACTATTAGTAGCTCAGGGTTGCTCTCTGACAGGCTTGGTTGTTTTCTTGCAGATGTTTCATTAGCTCATCAGTGCTAGTAAGGAGTAATATAAACTGAGAGCAAACCCCACTCCTTACTAGCACTGATGAGATTACATAGTTTGAGTAATGAAACGTCTGCAAGAAAACAATCAAACTCATAGAATGCCAAGATTGGAATTGATTGGAAAATATTAAGGAGAGATACAAGGGGATGAGAGATTCTCAATCCTGGATGGACCACTATTGGGTAAATGACAAAAATGTATTGGATGAGAAGGATGAAGGAAATGTAATGAGCATGAAAGTACAGTAAAGGAAAGCAGGAATAGAAAATGCAAATCTTGTTCTGTTGGGGGGTCTCACATCTCACAACAGAATGAATGAAAATGGGTGCTGGGAAGGAGGATGTGGAAATTAGATCAGTGAAAAGATTTGTGTGACAAGAGTGTGTATGTGGAGTTATGTAAAAACAGTTGCTTATTAGAATGATGAATCAGAAGAAGGTACTGATGATGAAAAACTGCATACAAGACATGGATGCTAATAAAGGGAAATAAAGATATTGCAAAAATCTGTGGAGAAATAGTTGCAAATAATGTAGATTAACACAAACATGTTTTGGAAGTGAATAAAAAGTACTACACAAGAAGCCCAAAGAGAGTTAATGGGATTAAAAATAAGAGTGATCAGATGTTTGGGAAGTGATGGAAGGAGTACTGTATTTCAAAGATTTGTATAGGAATGATAAAAATTGCAGAAATATTAAAATATATGTGGCTTGTGCAACTGACTGTGCAAATCATTTAACAGAAGTGAAAATTGTTTTTGCACCTGATGAAAAATGCATTTTTCTATGTTACTGATTCTCAAATTTTGCAACACTATCACCCTCTGCAATAATAAAATGAATTTTTTGCAGCCCCTACATGAATTAGACTAATGATTTCACTGAGGCGAGTGGTTGAGTCATAAAAAAACCACACAATTTATCGTATGTTAATAATTTAATTTCCATCTATATATCATGTAAAGAAACCTTACAACTTCAGTCTTATGACTTCATAAATCTTTTTCATTGCAAATAAGCAACTGAAAAATCCTCAAGAAAATGTGAATACATATTTTAATGGTAAGAAGGAAGTTACTTTTGCAATTTCCTGAAATCTGGCCATCATCTTCAAGACACACCCTATTATTTTATGAAAGCAAGGGGGTGGGAGAGAAAAGGGTGTTTCTTTGCCACAGTTTAAATGTTTTTCAACTATTCTTAAATTCTGCAGCTTCCAAAAAATGGCAGCCTGTAAATTAGTTGTCACAACCTTTCTTCCAGTACAACCACATATTCACTAGAGACTCTTTGTATCAATTTGTCTACAGAGGAAGCATCAGGTCACATGGTCAAATCTTTGAAAGAATCCAGATAAGTAACCTTTCTGAAAGGTAAATGGCAGAGAGTGCTAATTTTCCCACAAAGTCTATTCAAGCTTTGCAAGGGATCCGGAACTTTCTGAGCATTCCTTTCCACACAACATACTTTGCACTGAACTGGTTAACCTACTTGAAAAGCAGTGTGAGAGAGGCACTTTTGGGCAACTCTCCATCCATTGTCTTGTGACACTCCCCCACTCCCTCCTCTGTGGTTGTGACTCATATTGAAAACCATACTATACTAAGGGAAGGGGCGCAAGGGTAAAACCAAAAACTATAAGGGGGTATAGATTTATCTAAGGGAGTGTTTGGTAGAATTCTGATTGAAAGGCTGCAAGAAGAGAGTAAACAAAATTTGTGAAGGGTAGTTTATGCTGGGCAGACCAACTTTTGCTCTTCAGCAAGTCGTTGAGGAATGTACACATGTGAAAAAGTTTATTGTATATTAACTGATTCAAAAAAAGAGTATATAATAAAATGAAGAGGCCTTTAAGTGAATCATATCTTCCATTTCATTCGCCTATTACTTTTTACTCTTTTTCTGCATTACTTCTAGAATAGTGTGGTGGGTATGCATGCATGTTTATGTCAGTGTTTCTTGCCGCTTTCTTTAGTATTGCCAGGTACTAAGGAGACTCTTCATTTTATTTGGCTTTCTTTCAACTTCCGTTTTTATTTTAGGTTTAAGCCTCTTAATATCTGCTCTCCTTAATATCACAAGAAATACAATATATTCAAGAAACTGACCCTTCCAAGACAATAGAAAACTCAGGAGACTCCTGACTGGAATTTATAATAAAAAGCTGGAAAGCAAAAGGTACTTTGTAACTTCAGCGTTTTTTCTAATTATTTATTATTCCCAAATATTTATTATTACTTATTCAGAAAGCAAAATCCTTGTTTCTTAGTCTGGAACAATTATAATTGTAATTATAACTGGTTGTGTTGAATTTCTATTCCTTTTCTTTCTAAATTTATCAATTTTGCACTTATAAGCTACTTTTTAAAAAATCTTTTTACCAGCAGTATTTCTTACAGAAAAATTCCTGCCTGGGTATTTTCAACCCTCTTTCTACTTGTTACTGACATCTTCTATTCCTCTTTTTATTTCAATGCTAACTTTTAATGACAATATACCAAATCATGTGCTCTGGCACATGTGGATTCTCTTTTTCATTTAATGATCAGATTAGTTTCTGAGTTGCGAATTTTGATATGCATATATCAAAATATGCATATATTTTGATATGCATATATATCTTATTAAAGACATCCTAATGTTTGTCTGTCTGTCGTCTGTCTATCTATCTATCTATCTATCTATCTATCTGTCTGTCTGTCTGTCTGTCTGTCTGTCTGTCTATCTATCTATCTATCTATCTATCTATCTATCTGAGTAGAGAATGTTGTTACAAAGGGATGCCTTTTTCTGTCCCAACAATTTACTGCAAATTAATAGGTTTTTGTTGCTAAGGAAAATAGAGAAATGACAATCTGCAGCAATTATCTGATAGGAATGGGAAAGTATTCAGACTTAGTCCAATTAAAACTTCTCTTGTGGAGTAGCTACCTAAACAATTTTTTGTGGTTTAAACTTTAAAGCCATATATGACTGCAACTTGCTAGGAACAAGGAATTCCCTAGAACAGCCATGACTGAGATAGAGTTTAACCTTTCTAAAAAAAGTACAGTTCATTCAGAAAGTATTCAGACCCCCTTCACTTTTGTCAATTTTGTTATTCTGCAGCCTGATTCTACAGTTGTTGAAATTCATTTTTTTCTCATTAATCTACATTCAGTACCCCATAATAATAACAAAGTGAAAACCGAATTTTAGAAATGTCTGTAAATTTATTAAAAAGAAAAAACTGAGATATCACATTGGCATAATTTATCAGACCCTTTGCAACAACATATGAAATTTAGCTCTGGTGCCTCCCATTTCTCTTGATCGTTGCTCACATGTTTCTACACCTTGAATGGAGTCGACCTCACATATTGTGAGTACTTATGCCAATGCGATATTTCAGTTTTTTTTCTTTTTAATACATTTATAGACATTTCTAAAATTCTGTTTTCACTTCGACATTATAAGGTACTGAATGTAGATTAATGAGAAAAAAATGAACTGTAGAATTAGGCTGCAGCATAACAAAATTGACAAAAGCTTAGCACATTTATTACTGCTTTACGTGTGTAAGATTCCTAGCAATCAGGCTATTTAGAGGATAGATAGCAGAACCTGGTTCTTTTGAAGTACTCTAATGATACCCTCAGAGGGATAAAGGATCTTCCACTGTTAGATTTTGTGAGATGGCAATTAGTAGCACCAGTGTCAGAGTTTGCAATAAGCTTATCAAGTTTAGATTGGATGTTGTTTACGGAAACACAAATGGCCACAATGTGGAACCTGTAAGTAGACAAAGCTCTCCCAAAACCTTTGGGATGGTCTCTGGGGAGTGATTATCTTTCCTAAACCTCATTTGGTGAAGAAGTATAGTCTTCTTTTCTCAAGCTAGCAAGCTTGTAAGGAGTACCTTACATCTCTGTGAGAATCATGATGTGGCAGGAAAAAGAAATGTTTGTTGTTGTTTCCCTACCTTGTTATCTTATTTCTTGTTCTTTGTTGCGCTTTTGAATGCTTCCTAAGCTATTTCTCAGCCACTTCTTTCCTTTCTGAGGTAATCTGTAATCTGTTTTAATTTTTGGCTTTGACTCAGTTTTTGCTTCCTTTGTTGTGGAATTCTCTGGATCCAGCTTGTACTGTGTACCGCAATCTAGCATTTCACTGCTCCTTGTTTTTCCCCCTTCTCTCTGCCAAAATCTCAACAAAGTTGCCTGTTGATTTTAGCTTTAATCCGTATTTGTGGCTCCGCTAGAAAGAGAACTGATAGCCACACACTCAGGAACACCCAAGGACTATAGAGTCATCATTAAAATTGTTTCCAATCTAGCTCAGGAGTGTTCAACATCGGTTACTTTAAGACTTGTGGACTTCAACCCCCTGAATTTCTAAGCCAGCCATGCAAAATTGGGCACTCCCCATCTAGTTTAAGGGTCAGCAATCATTTTTGGAAAGGACCAGATGCTGTCCTTCCTCCACATCCACAAGTGCTGATTAGGATGCCAGTACTTCACAGAACAAGCTGTTACTTGGCCGGGAAGCTTGTCTTGAGACATGAGCCTGGCGATCTACCACACTCCTCTCAGGGCTGAATATCAAAAGAGTTAGCACTGTAGTGTAACTGATTTAAAGCAAAGTACAGGGCTGGAGCCACACCTGGTCTTTCTGAGCAGTTTTCAAAAAGCTAAGTGGGGTCAGACCTAGTTGATAGTTGGATGGAAGATCACCAGAGAAATCTGAAGGTATAGAGTCTAATTTGGAAAATTGAACAACATCTCTGAAGAAAACTGGAAATTATTTCATATTGTCCCTGTAGGTTTCTTGGCAACAAGACAATAGGAGGTGGCTCAAGGCATGCCCAGAAGGCTTGGCTGTCATGAGAATCAGTCCAATGCTGCTGTGCATTATGTGGGAGTTAAAATTGAGAAGCTGTCAGATCCTGCTTGAGCACAATGGCACCGATCATTTCTAATTTCCTGTACACTCAGGAAATCAGTAGCCCCTCCATGCCTACATGCTCTTCTGCACAGCTGAGCCTCCTCCTTCTGCTTCCTTACTTATCATACAGAAGCAGAGGCGTTTCTGAGGGTGGAAGAGTCCAAGGTCTGAGTCACACATCAAACCTGAGGCACTCTCAGTGCTATTGCTAGGACTATGATTCTCTATGTCTGTCGCCCTTGGATTGCTTTATCACAGTCCTTCTCCTCATCTTCCGATGGATTCTCAGTCGAGGAAATGACAGAGTATGGTATAATCTTACTCCTATTTGGCTTTCTATTCCTACTGTTGTTATTTTCAGTTTGAAGCAATTATAAATGATCTTACTGTCCAGCTTTTGCCTCAGTTCTCTCTAGAGAATAAAAATAGAAAAATAAAAATGCTTTCATCCAGAAAGCATTACGATTTCAAAAAAAGATAGTCTGTTAATTGTAGTTTAAAATGTCGCAGAAAATGACATTCCTGTTTTCCACTGGCAAGTTATAATCTAACCTTCCCCATACCTTGTAGGACAACAATTCCCATTTATTTATACATCACATTATAGTCTCTGACTTACAAAGTCTGAGCAACATGTCAGATTAGAAAGCAAAAAAGATACTCTAGAACATATTGGGGTATCAATGTAGCCAATGTCTATAACTCCTTAATTCAAACCAGTCTTATTTTGGGACTGCACAGCATCTGCCACGAACAGCTGTGAGAAACCTAGGACAAGCAGCAGCTGCTTTCAGGAATTAAGAGCACTCTTATTTCCTCAAAGGCACTTCTGTTGCCTTTGAATACTGAACCTTTTACTGTCATATAATATTCCAGGAGAAGGTGAACACACTACGTTCCCTTGCATCTTCCTGGCAAGAAAAAAAACCCACACCATTTTGGCTTAAGGAATATAGTAGTGATATTGGTGATGGAGCAATTGTAGTAAAAATGGAAAGTTTGAAGTTGCCTATCCAATGTAGGTTCTTTTATTTTGAGGATCCCAAATGAGATTGGGAGTTGTTACTTGTTACTCATATTCCACTTACATATGGTACTCTCTAGCAGAGGCATTCTGGCAGAGAATGGGAGAGTACTCTAAATTTGATGCTTACAGCCACCTGCTTCCCAAAGCCACAGACTTGATAGTGGGCCAGCTAAAGTCCTTACCATTAAGAAGGGAGTGAGGACATTTCAGGAGTAGATTTTAAAAAGTCAGGATGGAAGTTGTATAACTGCATGTCAAAGCCCTGATTCTTTGTGTGTGTGTGTGTGGAGGGGAGCACATGTATGACACATGTTGTTGTTTTTTTGATCCTCCTCTGCAAGCTTTCCTGAAAGCAGGACTATGGGAAGCGACTTGGACTCAGCTCCATGGAGTGCTTTGCACCACAGAGTGGACTGCTTTCTTTTCTGCTTCTGATAAAATGGCAGGTCGCACTATTCTTAGCAAAAGCATTTTCCTGGCCATTCATGCCAGAGGGCTGAAATCTTGCCAGGCTGTCAGATCTGTTGGAAGAAGTCTAAAGAGAAACCAAATGTTGTGGCACAGCTAGATGTGTACGTGTGTGTGTGTGTGTGTGTGTAGGTGGGAGCATTGCGTTCCCAAGCAGGTTTGAAAGGGTGCTTCATCTGAAGATCTTTCGGGTCCACTCTTCTCCAAATAGGAATAAATTATTTATTTTGAACAAGCAGGACAAATGAACATAAAACTATTGGAACCATGCAGTACAACGCAAGGGTTGGAAGAGAATTCTATGGTGAGTTGCAGTTCCTTTTGGGCTGGAGGAGGGAAGTGGGGAGGAAATCTGAGGACATATACAGTCAAATTAGCAAGCCAGAAGAGAGAACTCATAATTTTTCCAATTGATAAATTCCCTATATGCAGTTAATGTTTTTTTTTTATGAGAATAGCCTGAAAAAAAAAAAAAGAAGACCCTACTTTCAGTCGGAAAGAGCATGTACCTTCTAGTCTTTCCATGAGGAAAAAAGGGCATCCAGTATGACCGTCCCAGGTCTGTCCAAGCTACCATGGTCTTTATTGCTGTTATTTTCATTACTTTTCAGCAGCATTCCCTTTTCCAGTCTTTCTACTGCTTCTTCGTGTATCACATTGAAACATTTCAACCAGATAATTCTTGTAAGTAATCAACCACGTGATTGTGCCCATTCATTCTTGCCAGGTCTAGTGGGCTGTGGTCCCATCTGTCCAGATGATCAAAGCGAGCCCCCCAGTGGTGTAGGAGTTTCAAAGTGTCCAGGAATCCTTCCCGGCTCACGTCATGGGCTGGCATTGCACCTGTGGAGGGGTCTGGCCGGTTGGGATCTGCTCCTCTCTGCAGGAGCAGCTCTGCCATTTTGGAGTTTCCCATCATCATAACCTGGAGGGCAGAAAAAGTAAAAAGCTGAGTGTTGACTGAGCAGCTTTTCATGCTTGTCCTCTATAAACTTTAGCTCCCTTTTTGGCAACAGCCAACCTTATCTGGTCTGTAATATCCTAGTTTTAACTGGAGCTGCTCTGATTTGAAGATTTTATTTTTTAGTCTCCTTCCATCTTCACACATCCATATAGTCCCCAAAGCGTAATTGTAGTCTTTAAAACAGAACGAATCTGGAGCTATACCTTTGGTTTTAAAACTTACAATGGGATAGGACAGAGTAAAAGAATGAAAAGAGAGAAAGTGGTGGTATTTTTTTGTTGAAAGAAGCATCTCAGATAGCAAGGGTTTCATGCCTTTGGATGGGGTCAGTGGTGAAATCGAATTTTTTTTACTACCGGTTCTGTGGGTGTGGCTTGGTGGGCATGGTGTGACTTGGTGGGCATGGCAGGGGAAGGATACTGCAAAATCTCCATTCCCACCCCACTCCAGGAGAAGGATACTGCAAAATCCCCATTCCCTCCCCACTCTGGGGCCAGCCAGAAGTGGTATTTGCTAGTTCTCCAAACTGCTCAAAATTTCCGCTACCGGTTCTCTGAACTGCTCAAAATTTCTGCTATCGGTTTTCCAGAACCTGTCAGAATTGGATTTCACCCCTGGATGGGGTGTATTCTGAACACTTGCAGATGGCCTCTGAAATTAAATTAATCGCAGGAAGATGAAGTCCTGTTTCTACTAACAGTTATAGCAACTGCATAATGCTATGTTAACCCCCATCTTTCCTTCTGATCTCATTTGCAGCAGAGGTCATTTTGCACGCCATGACTTTTCTCCAGTGAAATAGAAAACATGATTGTCTAGTGGTTAACCAATTTCAGTTACGTTTTTTTTTACAGAACTTAGTTATTTAGCACAGTCATAAAGTGATTTGTTGGGCTTTTTAATGCCCTGATAACTCCCCTAGGGCGTGTTTCATGGTGCCTGTTTTATTCATAATTGCACATTTGTGGTAGAGTCATCTTTCCATCTTTCGGAATTTCAGAATGTCACGTTGCAATTTGCCCCAATGGAATGTTGGATGAAAAATGGACAATCTGCCTAGATGAGTTCATGGGGAGGTCTTCAAATTGCCCAACCAATCCACATCACATGTGTTCCAGCATCCGGAATGAAATGCATTTCCCCATTGGCTAATGATGTGCTAATGGGACAACTAAATCAGAAGAGAAAACCAATCAGCATATCTATAACATCTGAAGACCTGCAAATCTGGCAATGGATATTACATCAAAGGTAAAACAGATTAGTGATGTAGACACAAGGATGAGTTAAAGCCTTATATGGTTAGTGGGAAACTGACATGAGAAAAGGCCAATAAGGAACTTGGACTATGTTTCTTCTCTCTTGACTGCTGAAGAAAACCAGGGTGTCTAGCTTTGATACTAAAGTCATATCCTGTAAGAGAAAGGGATATTTCCATTGTGGGTTGTCTGACCTGTTTTTTCTCCCTGGTTTTTGTCAGTGGTTAAAACTTCCAGAAATAAAAAAAGATTTGCCTCATTTTACTCTGGCCCCCTTTCCCTTCCCTTGTCACTATTTTTACTGGGGAACAGTCCTTTTTCTTTTCCTTTCCTCCTTTCCTTTCCTTTCCTTTCCTTTCCTTTCCTTTCCTTTCCTTTCCTTTCCTTTCCTTTCCTTTCCTTTCCTTTCCTTTCCTTTCCTTTCCTTTCCTTTCCTTTCCTTTCCTTTCCTTTCCTTTCTTTTCCTTTCCTTTCCTTGTAATTTCTCTGTAAAATGAGACAGTTATCTTTCAGTAATTGAAAGTATGATATTGGGACAGCTGAGATATTTTCTATCTAGGCCTTCTTTTCTGGTAGTGGGGATTACTTTAAATTCAGCATCATTTTCCTTTGGGATAAATATATTTATTTTTCAAATATATTTAAAATTATTTAAAATTATTTCAATTCATCTGTAATTCTAGGTCTGCCTTGTAGAGTTTAGCATAGTTACAACACACACAGCACAGCATAGCATATATAACATACCATATGCCATTATAAAAAACTACATATTTTGAAAACAAAGGGCTTCCTTTTTCAATCAGACTTGAATGTATCAAATAACAATTGATAAATTATCAACAGATGAGCTGTCAGTTTTATTTTACTCACTAAAAGTAAAATATAATACCTAGAAATCTGAAGGAAAGCATATAATTCCTTTTTCTGATGGATGTGATTGGTTCATGGCAGCCTTATTTGTCAGAAAACTTCTTTGAAAAGAACCAATCTGGATAGTGGTAAAGTATTATATTGATACTGGGCAATCTCAGGGTCAAGTACACCCTTAGCGTAATCCAAACAATTCAAATAAATTCAATTTATTCTCTGTTACCACTGAGAAAATCTGGTAGTTAAACATTTCTTTCTGATGTTAAACCTTAAAGAGGTTCTGTCCACCCATCCTACCATTCCTCCAGGAAAAGCTCTAAAAATGGAGGGACAGACAGGGAGACAGAGACACAGACACAGAGAGAGAGGGAGAGAGAGAGAGGGAGGGGTGGATGGAGGGAAAAAATGAATATCAAGGCTCTTATCTATTGTCCTTATGATATTGGCCTCAGGTTGCCTACAGGGAATAATTTACAAGGATTGTTTTCTGTACTATCCAGAGTTCATATGTTATAATTTCAATAAAAATTGAATAAGCACACACGCACAGGATTGTGAGAATGCAGAAAATTAGGCTAGAAGTTCACAATCACTAGACAATTGGAATACATTGTCATCCATTTTCTTTAACTTTTCTTTTTCTTTAACTTGGGGAGTGGTTGATATTCTGAACTGGTAACGGGGTCGCAGAAGTTAATAAAGTAAGGCAATCAAGACACTTGAGGGATATTCCCATTAAGAAAGCAGACAGACTCTAGAATAGGATTCCCACCTGTTTGGATGGATCATGCTCTCCTGTGCTCCTAAAAAATCTGGCTTGCAGTCTAGGAGATTCATGTTTAGCATTTGGAGGCTTAAGCGGCAGCTGCAGCCAGCAGCTCCTTTATCCAATCTAAGTTGATGTACCAACTGCATCTCTATTCTATTCCTGGTGAGATTAGATTTGGTCTGGGAAATGCATGTCTTAAAGGGAGCCAGTTTTGTGTTGTGGTTAAAGGCACCAGGGCTAGAAAATGGGCAGACTGTGGAATTTTGGTTCTGCTTTAGGTAAATGGGGGCCAATCACTCTCTCTCAGTATTAGGAAGAAGATAGCAACAAACAACTCCTGAAAATGTTGCCAATACTGTAGCATCTTGTCAAAGCAGTTATCAGGAGTTAAAACTGGCTCCAAACATATACACTAATGCATGCTTTAGACTAGAGTCTATCCCCACTACTGTGTGAAGGTATTGTCCCGTCTGTTTCATACCATTGCAGTCTCCCTGGAAGTCAGGTGCAAAGATTTTACACATTTCATATCTAGCCTGAAGCTTGTTGGCTTAAGGGGGGAAAATACCAATATTGCAAGAATTGCTTAAATATGTCTCATTTACAGGTGGGTGCAGATGTAGTCAGTGTCATGGGGACACATGGGGAAAAAAAAAGTTGTTGTACTATGTTTGTGCTTGTACTTAGCTGCAAGTGGGAAATGCCCCTAGTTTAATCTTATCAGATTATTGCAACATGTGTCACAATATTGGGAGTTATTTCACCATAGTATTCAGAAATCACAATCGGTCCTAAATGCAGAAACTGTTAATGGGTATATGCCCCAAATAATACTGATCCTAAAAGGATTGCACGAACTATCAATCTGCTTCTGGGCAAAATTCAGCGTTGGTGATGCACTTCAGACTCTTAAAGAAAACAGATAGTGCCAAGTGCAATAGAAGCTATTTCTTCCCTAACTCTTTTGTCTAGATCACAGTTGTGGCAGAGGAATATTTGATGTGACAAAAGAAATAGCTTTTCCGAGGCCCTGTCTCACCTATGGAATTCCCTGCCACAAAAGGCCAATCTGGTTGATATTTTAATGACTGGATAAAACTTTTCTCTTTGGGAAGACATAGCACAGCAGAGATTAATGCAAAATGTTTCTTGAAGATGTTATCATGTACTGGCCTGCTCTTATTTTGCAATATTTACTAGGTAAGCATATTGTTAGTTTGGTTTTCATTTCTCATTCATTGAGAATTTAATGTCAAGATTAAATTGAATCTTGTCCTGCTTTACTGTAAATTGTGGCTAGCTGCCTTCAGTGATGCAAATGCGTTAAAAATGTAGGGGGTACATTTAGAAGAGCATGTCTTGCCAAACACTGGGTTGTGCTAGGGTTTGCAAATATGGAAGGGATTAGTTCACTTGCTGCCATTTCATTTTTTATTGCTTTTCTAATGCCATGAATCAAGTGACTATGGATTCTTCTGTTATTTCACCTCATATGCTCTAACGTGTTCCTTCATTTCAGGGAACAATTGTCCCTGATCTTAGAAAATAGGAAAAATAAGTACCCCAGAACTGGCATCACAGAGAAGGCCTTTGCAAGAGAACCAGACAGGCAATAGTGAAAAAATGAGTGGCAGTTTGAGATCCTGGAAAAGGCGTGGAAAGTAGAAATGAAAAAGCAAGAAGAAAAGTCTGCGACAAACAAAAAACAGACTAATTGGACAACAGGTAGAGAGTTAAATGGGACTGGGCACAGAGCCATCTTTATCAAGATCAAATATTGACATTTAATGTTATAAAAGACTGATAACGTCTACAGAAAGTCTTAATAATAAAACAGAATACAGAATAATAGAGTTGGAAGGGACCTTGGAGGTCTTCTAGTCCAAACCCCTGCTTAGGCAGGAAACCCTACACCACTTCAGATAAATGGTTATCCAACATCTTCTTAAAAACTTCCAGTGTTGGAGCATTCACAACCTGTGGAGGCAAGTTATTCCACTGATTAATTGTTCTGTCAGGAAATTTCTCCTTAGTTCTAGGTTGCTTCTCTCTTTGATTAGTTTCCACCCACTGTTTGTTCTGCCCTCAGGTGCTTTGCTGAATATTTATTTATTTATTTATTATTTATTGGTTCGATTTATATGCCGCCCTTTTCCGGAGACTCAGGGCGGCTTACAAAGCGTTAAGCAATAGCCTTCATACTTTTGTATATACCTGCTTAGTAGGGCTTTTGCCCCCCCTCCCCAGTGATGTTCTTTTTTATACAAAGTCAGCTTATTGCCCCTACAAACCAGGTCCTCATTTTACCTACCTCAAAAGGATGGAAGGCTGAGTCAACCTTGAGCCTGGTGAGATTTGAACTTGCAGTAATTGCAGGCAGCTGGTGTTACTTAACAGTGCTTTAGTCTGCTGCGCTACCAAGGCTCATGACTCCCTCTTCTTTGTGGCAGCCCCTGAGATATTGGAACACTGCTATCATGTTCACCCCTAGTCCTTCTTTTCATTAAACTAGACATACCCAGTTCCTGAAACCATTCTTTGTATGTTTTAGCTTCCAGTCCCCTAATCATCTTTGTTGCTCTTCTCTGCACTCGCCCGTGCAAATAAGATGCTGGGTGGGGCTGTCTCTCTAAATGCAAACGGGATCTGGGTAGGCGAGTACATTTTTGTTAAAAGAGATTTGTGAAGCCCGTTGGGAAATTGAACCAATCCAACCAACAACCTCTCAAACTCGAACCCAACGTTTTACTTAAGTGTGACCGCCTTGGTGCTCCGAATGATGGATTTTCACGGCGATCGTGCGTGCGGGGTAGCCTTGCAGTTCAGCAAAACCGCGTCAGGCAAGCAATTCGACAGGACGGATCGCAAAAAAAAAAAAAAGAAAAAAAAAGAAAAAGAAAGAAAAAAAAGAAAAAAAAAGTTTGAGTTTCCGAAAAGAGAGCGTTTAATCTTTCTGAAGCAGCAAAGCTACGCGCGAAAACCAGAAAGAAAAAAAGAAAGAAAAACGTTTGCTCCAGCGAACGGGGCTATATAATCTAGCGTGTTTATTAGAGACTTTTGGCTAAGACTGAAGAGCTCCCTTTAATAAGCCCCAGTGACTTGAAAGGAAAGCAAGTCGGGAGGATTTAGTAAAAGAGGTGGTTGCAATGCAAGAACGGTTTTATCGATGTTTTGAGTGAAAGAAAGCTTCGTTACACGCAAGTAACAGGGTTCAGGAAGTCCCTTTCAGTACCTCAGTAGTTTAGTACTTAGTAGTTTAGTAGGAATTGGATATACCTCTTTTAATGAAAAGGAGTAGGGGTGACATGATAGCAGTGTTCCAACATTTGAGGGGCTGCCACAAAGAAGAGGGAGGGTCAAGCTATTTTCCAAAGCACCAAAAGGCAGGACAAGAAGTAATGGATGGAAACTAATCAAGGAGACAAGCAACCTAGAACTAAGAAATTTCCTGATAGTTAGAACAATTAAACAGTGGAACGACTTGCCTCCAGATGCTGTGAATGTTCCAATGCTGGAAGTTTTAAAGAAGAGATTGGACAACCATTTGTCTGTAACCGTTTCCTGACTGGGTAGCGGGTTGGACTAGATTCTAGAATACCTCCAAGGTCCCTTCCGTTTCTGTTATTCTGTAATAGTACTAAATAGAGATGGTGACCCTGTGTTGCCTGAGGACGATTGGAATTACAGTCCAATGAGTTCAGAAGGCAATCGTTAAAGGCAGGCTGCAAATTTACACGCGTGCAACGAGATAATGGACACCCTACCTTATCACAAGCACAATGCAATACCATTCCATGTATAATATTCGTCGTTTTAAAGATGGCCTCACAAAATCAAGTTTTGTTTTGTTTTGCTCTCTGTATCTCCGGTAATCTGACACCGTAATCGTACCGGTGACTTTTTTATCCGGTAACGGACTACTCACACCGGCGAAGAAACGTGTAGATAAAACGACGAGACACGATTTAATCGAATGAACCCCAATTGCCACGGAATAGGAAAACGGGAATACATTTCCCGAAGCAAAAACGCTGATCGGACGATCGGGGAAAAACCCCGGTATAATTGATCAGCGGCGCTTCTAGATTCAAAGTGTTTGCTGTTACTACCAAGACCGCCGTCTCTAACCTGCCTTTGTTTGCAAATTCGTGAACGCATTTCAAAGCTTTTGGAGTTGGGGAAAAGCTGCTCGGGGAATAAACTTTATCTAAAACTCTTATTGGGATAGTCCCCCCCCACTTTTTTTTTGGGAACCAACGTTTCTCTGGTTACCTCGAATTCTTAAAATCAAACCAGCATGATCTTTTCTTTTTTTTCTCCCGAGAGAGGTAATGATGCAGACGGTATCTTTTGCAGAGCGATATTAAACACTGTCCGTATTTGCGTTTTGGTCTTTCTAATTTAAAGTTTTGGAGCGCAATCGGGGAGACGGACACCGAGTAGAATCGTCAAGGCACAAAACGTAATTAATTTGGAAGGATAGAGACGTGCCATACACACGATTTCTCGGAAATAATTTCCGTCTAGGCTTCATAAATTACCTACCTTGTTTATTCAGAGTTCAGGCATACCTCGAAGATGAGACAATAAATATGCCTGTACTTTCAGTTTCCAATAGTTTCCCCATTTAAGGGTCCTTAATTTTTTTTTTCTGGATCGCCTTAGAGACACCCAAGATTGCGCCACAGCTTGCAGGGAAGCTTCCCGAGAGACGAAAAATTGGCTTGTCCTGTACAGTGAGTACCCTACTTAGATGGTTACATGTCGTTATTCCTTCGCCTTCAAAGAGACATCTAAGCCCCCCCCCCCAGCAATTGTTTTGGGAATAGAAATATTAATATTTGGGGTTTTTTTTGAGGGGGGGCGGTATGGATTTCCAAGGAATGAAATAGTGCTTAGTTGCATTGCCTTTCCAAGTTTAGGAGTCCACGAAGTTCTCGTGCAAACAGAATCATAAAGGAAAAAGAAAGGAAAAATCATCTTCCTGCCTCCATTTGCCTCGCCATGCCCTTCCACGTTAAATCTATTTGCTGCAGTTCTGTATAGTAGATGAATATGACATGAGATTTGCAACTAGTTCCAGACTTTAGTAATATGGGTTGTTTTGTAATAATGCTGGATTGTTGAGAAGGGTTCCGAATCAGTTAAGCAATACAGTGAGAAATAGTCGTGCATTGTTCTCAGAATGTGGCTCGAACGCAAGGCACATTAATAAATATTAGCTCACTCAGCCTTGAGAAGAGAATATATCCTCCGATATGATCCTCTGAAAAAGAAATGCATTTTTTTTCCCTCCCGGCCTATGGTTATTCCCTCCCCCCCTTTTTGAACTGTCAATCTTCCTCAGAGAGGAACTCTAGGCAAAATGTCAAAATATACGAAGAGCATATAAAAATTAAAAATGTAGGAGGAGGCAAGGGTGATTAAATCTTATTAAAATTGATTAAAACGGTGATACATACACACATATTCTATTATATATCTATAAGTATATATATCTTTTGCTTTTGAAAAATATATATATATCACCCCTCTATTTTATTTCCCTTTTACTTCTTTTGCTGCACACCCAGACATTCCTTATATAAAATATAATATAATTTGATCAATTTAGATATGGGGGCGGAATGAGTTATACTAATCATGAGGCAGCATAGTCTATCTTTCCTGCGAAATAGTTTTAATAATTATTTGGTAAAATGGGTGGGGATAGAAGCATATTTAATATTTAGTCCTTGCCCTTCATTCTTGCCCTTCATTCTCTTATTTAAGTTTGTGGACATAGTCTTTTCTCTGGTTAGGTCTCGGACAAAAGGTTCTCCTAAATTTTGAAGCAGAGATTCGGTTATGATCAAATGTCACACTGTCTTCCCCCAAGGGGTGGGTGGGGGGGAAATAAGAATAAGTACCACATACAATAAAAACGGTCCGCCCTAAACAAAACTTCTGCTTCGTCTATTCAGGAGCGGCATATAATGTACTTTCAGAGCTGCTGACTCAGCTACAGTAGACATTCTTACGGTTCATGAATTAATTCTAAATTCCAAATGACTCTTTAAGTGGCAGGAACGGCGCGTGTGGGAGAGTGAGTGGCAGGGAGAGATAAGAGGGGGCTAAGCCGGGGAGAAAATGGAGAGATCGGCAGACTTCTCAGGGTCCCTGAGGTCCCTCTTGGGCTGCAGCTCTTTACTCCGAGCCTGAACCCTGAGTAAAATAGCTTTCGACTTAAGCTCGAGGCGTCTTGTATCCTGATCAAGGGCTGCAATTTTTAAGCGACCAAGGTGGAAAACAGACACTCGAAGGCAAAGCCTCCCGCTCCCTCCCCCCCCCAACTTCGGGGTAAGACCCTCAAAGCCAAAGAAACGTTTGAAGCCCAGCATGCTGAGCCGTCAGGGGAAGTGCAGCAGCCGCAGCCGCCTCCTCCTCCCTTTTTACAGTCAAACCTCTGATCTTTCGGTCCAAGAAGGTCCCACCTGAATCGGGCTCCGGCCGAAGACGTTGGTGGCATTGGGGTCCGCCCCGCTCTCCAGCAGCCTCGTCGCTGTCTCCAAATCTCCGCGGGCGGCAGCGTTGGCCAGTTGATTTGCCTGCCACTCGTCTCCATTTGGAGCTTCCATGTTTGACCCAGCAGTGTTCTCTAGGGACGAGCGCCTAGCGCATCTGCCAGCGGCTGGCTCCGTTCCTTTTCTCTCTTGCACACCCGGACACCAGTCTTGCAAAGATTCACGATCCACCCTTCTGGTTTCCTCCCCAACTCCTCGGATAATCTCCTTCCCTTCGAGCTTACCGTCTTCTTCGGCTGTTGTTTTTTTTTTTTTTTCCTCCCACCGATCGCCTTTCCTCTCTTCAAGGTAACAGAACGAGTGAGGATCGTTGTTTTCCCCTTGTTCTCAGCCTGCCCGGGTTTAATCAGCTCGCGCCTGGCCTGGCTGGGATTTAATTCTCTGGGAATTTAATTCTCTGGGAACTTTACTGTATCAAGGCTTCCGCTAGCGCCCTCTCTCGGTAGTTTATAGGGAAACAAAGCAAGCGACTGAGCTGCGGGGGCGCATGCGCATCCGCCGGTGCCGACGCTTGGCGGAGAATGCTGCAATTCTTGCCTTGAATGGAGCGTCCGCCTTTCGGTGCCTCTTTAGAGCTGCTCTGTCCCACGCCCGGAATGAGGGGCAGAATTCTGGATTGGGGGATTCCGCTTCCTCTTGTAATTGGACGGTGGTTTTGAGCAAAGTCCCCTGCGTGACGTAAAGGCAGCACACGTAGATGTTGGCCATAACGAAGTAAAGACACTTTGGCACATTTGCTCAGAAGTGAATCGGGCTATGCTCCCCCCCACCCCAAACTTGTGTGTGTGGCTATTGCCCAGTTAACTGAAACCCATTTTTTTTGCCCAATGAGAGCTCTACGCTCCTTTATGGCCAGAAATGGTACAGTCCACAATTTCGCCCTGAAGCCTATGAGCAACTCGTCACGGGAGTCTTTTGACTTACCTGCGTATGTTTGTGAATGCGCCCGCGGATGTAGGTATGTGCACGCCCTGATTCCTTTTGTCTCCCGAATTGCTCTGTGCAATTTGATGTCGGACTGTCGAGGGTTAAATTCATCCAGTCCGACTTTTAAGACGAAAAGGAATGGCCAAGAGTCGTTTCGTTAGGGGGACAGTGAGCCAGGAACACAAAGACGGTTTGATGCTATTTCTTATAGGTTGAAATAGCCAGCTCGGTTTTTTGTTTTGTTTTTGTTTTAAACAGGCCCTGATCAGTTCACACACGCTGCTAGAATAGGCTCTCTGTGTTAGGAGAACCCAACCTTTGACTTTGATATGTTGGGTGAACCTGTTCAAAATAGAAGAAGCTTCTTGGATGAGAAGCAAAACTCTTCAAAAGGAAAAAACAAGAAAGTCCAGCTGCTTCCTGAAAAAGCACCTTTGGGACAACCATTACTTGGCTGACTGAGAATCTCTACAGACTTTAGCTATACAATTTGGGATGAACACCCTTTGAATGGTGTGGGAGTAGGAATGGATTTCCAGAGGAAATAAAATTGCAGACTACAGGATACAGGAACCAGGAGCACTACTCAGGTGACCCTGAGGACACAGATAAACCTCCAAGTGCTTCAAGGACCCTCTAAAACAGGAGTGTCAAACTCGTGGGCCGGATGCATCATGTGCTGGCCCGGCCCCCACCCAGTTTAGTGAAAGGGAAAAAAGTCCTGATAAGTCACGTGATGCCACCATGATGATGTGAGTTTGACATCCCTGCTCTAAAAGGATGCAAATGACCAGCTGTCTGCAAGGAATATAAATCCTTCCATTCCCCACTTTCCTGCCAGAGCTGAAGAAGTTTCTTGGATGAGAAACCAAACGTCTCCAAAAGGAAAAAACAAGAAAGTCCAGTTGCCTCTTGAAAAAACACATTTGGGACTATTCAAAATGGGTTTGTGTGTGTGTGTGTGTGGGGGGGGGTGAGTTGGTGGGTTCAGGCAGAGCACTTAACTTAATTCTGTTTTGTGTGCCTGGGAGTAGTCTGACATATTTATGTTTTGTGTCTGAAGGATTCTCTTGTAAACATAGGTCCCTCAGAAATACATCCCAATTTAACTAGCTGGACCTTTGTGTGCATTCCAGTAGAAATACCTGAAGTAACACAAAGCATGTGATTCAGAGAGCAAATAGGGCAGCCCCACATAGTTCCCCACTCTTCAATCCACCCACTGGAGCACAGAGATAGTTTTTACAAACAGATGTATTGCCAGAGCCCCCAAATAAGAAAAAGTTAACATTACCTTTGTAACAGCTAGCCAGTTCTATAGAGACATCCTTGGATTCTTTAGAGTTTGATGGTTCGCGAAGAAACAAGGATATTAACAAACTCGTTTTTCCAGTGACCTCATCATCCTTGCAGGCTGCAATCTGAACATTTGTTTTCAAGGGACCAAACTCACGGTTTGCCTGGCTCCAAGCTCACAAAATTTGGACTTCCTGTTATATCTCCTATGAAAAAGGATCTCAGGACAAGTCCAGACTTGCTCTGCTGTTGAACTGCCTTGAGTTGTCAGATGATTATACAGTCATCTGTATAGATGGTTATGCTAAATACAGCATAACCTTTGATTAGGACTCTTTACCCTGTTGTTTTTAGGGAACATTTTTATTTATTTTCATCATGCTTCTTTTAGAGAGAATGTTTTGGGATGGGTGAGTGTGCCAACAGTGGGCAGGGGTGTAACCACAGCCCAAATGGAATGGAATGGAATGGAATAACTGGGTTTTTTTCTCTTTCCCCCTCTGTTTAGCAGAGTGCAGAGGAAAGGATACATTCAAATTGAAGCTTTCTGAATTTCGTGAAGCCTGACTATCATCAATACCTCTCCCCCCAATAAAACCCTTTAAAATAAAGGTTAAGGGCCCCTTCACTCCATGTCCCTGTTTTACATATATTCTACATCAGGGGTAAGAAACTTGCGGCCTGTGGGCCGGATGCGTCATCCTCTGGCCACGCCCACCCCCATTTTAACGAAGGGAAAAAATGTCATGATATGTCACATGACGACAACGCGATGATGCGAGTTTGACACCCCTGTCCTACACAGCATTATCTTTTTGGTACACAAGGTAGTCTGATGGGGGCCTGATTAGCACATGCTCACTTTTTTCACCTTTTCTGTAGATAATCAAGTTACATGTGTGTTAGAAAAAAAGTATGTATGATCTATTCTGGGCCAGGTAAATGAGCACAGGATGCCTGCTTGAAGTGGAGGTAGAATTTGACAGCAATATTAAGATCCTATTAATCCTCCTGCCCTTGATGCTAATAAAAGACACGGAAAGTGAGTCCCATTGCCCCAACAAGTCTTTTATTTCTAGTGGCTTTGTTCAGTTTGAAGGTAGGAAGAGAGTTTCTAGTATCCTCTGGTTAGTTTATGGGTCTCTGATGAGCTGGATAGGAGATATTCAGGTGGGTGTGTGGGTTTCATTGCTGTGGTCTTCTACTTCAGACTTCATGTATAAACAATGGGTCCAGGAGTCTTGTTCTGCTATTTTGAGGGTGATCTGGGCTGTCAGAAGGACTCGGTTGGGTTATCTTCACCTGGGCTGCAATGGGGAACTTCTGGTGAAGGACTGTATCCATACCCAATCTTGTGCTTTGAAGGGACGTAAAACATCCTTGAGTGACAAGGTTTGATTTGAGCACTCCATAGTCAGGCCAATTATGCATCTCAAGTAAGTCACCTCCTATGTAAGATATTGTAACTTTGTAAGTGTTGCTTTGTGCCTCCTGTCAGCTAGACAAGGCAGCAGATAATGTGGATTGATAACGCAACAGTCATCTTGAGAGGGTGAAGCCAGCAACAGTCACCCACGTACTAGATGAGGATGAAGCCTCAAGGAAAGGCCTGCTTTTAGGATTTATGAAAAGAGAGTGGGTGATTTGATGTCCCCCTGAGGCAATGGTGTCCATGCATATGGCTGACCTTTACCTGTGAAGGTGAAAAGATATTAGGAAGCTGGGTCTAGAGGGATGCTGAAAAAAGTGGCACAGAGGTCAATGACAGTGAAGTATGTAGTGGAAGCAGGAATCATAGTCATGAGTGTGGCTGAGTTTGGCACCGTGTGGGATGATGTAGGAATTAATATTCCTCAGACTGTGAACAAAGCAAGAAGTTGGCTACCTGACAGCATCTTTCTTAGGTTTTCTTACAGTGAAGACGGGAGTGTTGCAGAAGGAGGTGCAAAGATTGCGGTGTTGTGCAGGACTTCTTGTGCCAGATAGGCTTTAATCAATATGTGTGTGTGTATGTGTGTATATGTGTGTATGTATATATATATGTATAAAAGCTGTTACTTCATTTAAAAAAAAAAAAGAACACCCCCCTTTGCTATGTTTTTGTGGTTATAATTGAGTTCAAAGTATTTATGAAGAACAGAAACAGGCACTACAATTTATAATATTTTAAATTGAGCTCTTTTAAAAAGTGGTGATCTTCCTCAGTTTTTAAACATTTAAAAACCATTGCTGGAAGCATACTTTTTATAAAAAGGAGACAGAAGCAGAGAAATGAAGTCATATCAATTCAGTAAAGTAATACAATGTTATCATGACCCTGCTTGGGGCTGGATAAATCAGTTGAGTGCTTTGCAACAACCCTGAAAAGTAGACAAGTGATGATACTGAATTTCATGTGTTTACTGTAGGTGTAAGTACACCTACAGTAAT
This sequence comes from Arizona elegans, assembly GCA_022577455.1. Lineage (NCBI taxonomy): Eukaryota > Metazoa > Chordata > Lepidosauria > Squamata > Colubridae > Arizona > Arizona elegans. Next base: position 16,944,793 of record JAKOOJ010000008.1, on the reverse strand, counting down.
GTAGCTATAGTTGATTGCATTAGCAATGCAGTTTGCTAATGTTAATTCATATTAATATTAAGTTGTTAATAAACAGAATAATAGAGTTGGAAGGAATCTTGGAGGTCTTCTAGTCTGCACTCTGCTCAAGCAGGAAACCCTATATTATTTCAGACAAATGATTGTCCAGTCTCTTCTTAAAACCTCCATTATTGGAGTACCCACAATTTCTAGAGACAAGTCGTTCAGAAGTGGGTTCTAAAATTTTTTATTACCGGTTCTGTGGGCATGGCTTATTTTGTGGGCGTGGCTTGATCATGTGACAATTCTTTAGGATTTAGCAGAGGTACTGGTCTACTAGGCTTTTAACTGCTTGCAGAGCTGTACCGATCTACTCATTTTGTTTTTGGTCTACCCATGTATTTTTGCAGGCACTGGTCTACCCATTTATTTTTGCAGGCACTGGTCTATCTATTTTTGCAGGCACTGGTCTACCTATTTATTTTTGCAGGTACCAGTCTACTCATTTGTTTTCTTTTACCACTGATCAGCTGTAGGGGGGCCCTTTGAAGCCCCACGACAAGAGTTTAAACAGTTTTTTTCCCTCTAGCCAATAGCTGGGACTCAGGAGGCAGCAATGGATTGGGGGTGGGGCCAAATAAAAGGTAAGAATAATGCAGGGAGGCTGGGGGTGGTGGTGGGGCGGGGGGGCCCAGAACCGGTTCGGTGACATCATATCATCACCGCTACTGGCTCGGCCGAACCGGGAGGAACCCACCACTGAAGTCGTTCTACTGATTAATTGTTGTAACTGTCAGGAAATTTCACCTTAGTTCTAGGTTGGTTCTTTCCTTGATTAGTTTCCATCCATTGCTTCTTGTTCTGCTTTCAGGTGCTTTGAAGAATAGGTTGATCCCTCTCCTTTGTGGCAGTCTTTTAGATATTGGAACACTGATATCATGTCACCCCCAGTCCTTCTTTCTTTCTTTCTTTCTTTCTTTCTTTCTTTCTTTCTTTCTTTCTTTCTTTCTTTCTTTCTTTCTTTCTTTCTTTCTTTCTTTCTTTCTTTCTTGAATTTCTATACCGCCCTTCTCCCGAAAGACTCAGGGCGGTGAACAGATTAAGATTTCATATACATATAATTTTTTTTTTATAAACAGTAAATAATAAATTGAGTCAACTTCGTGTATCTGCTAAGACCTTGGCATAGAATTTAGATGTTTATGCTAGCCCTGCTTGTTGAAACAGAAAGGTCTTCAGGGCACGTCGGAAAGTGCGAAGATCTTTAAGGAGTGGTAGGATTTGCTAAGCAAGTTTGCAAGTTTCTCTTTCTCTTTTTCTCTCATATAAATTGCTCATTCTTTTATAGCTTAGTTCTTGAAGCTAAGATAGTGACACAACAATTTTCTCAAGAATTACAACTGAGAGTATAGTTAGAGGAACTTAGAGGAAGGTATCTTATCTAATATCTAGAAAGAGCTGAGCAAGGGTGGCATGCAAACACCATTACAATTAAATTTATGTCCTGTGTTTTCCTCCAACATGGCAGTTAAGCTAGCTAGCAATAATACATAAGTGGGGGTATGCAAAATGTTTCATGGCTGAACTATTATGTGCTCAGAATAGCCACTTTCAGGTGTCCATGTCCAAACTGAAACACGTTTGAGCAAAATGTTTCTGTGTGGGGAGAATAGAAAGAAAGGAAAAGCAACAACAGAAAAGGAGAACTAGGGAAATGAAAGTGCTGTGAAGATAGAGAAGAAGGTGCCACACAATTGAGCAGGATCAAGATAAAAAAAAGCAAGACTTATACAAACTTCAGTAAGGTATCCCCAAGACTTGATGTTACTGCAAAACTAGAACCTGCCAGAGTAATATTCAGTCCTCATTCATAGCGAGTTCATTAAAGTAGAAACTTTTTGAATGATTTTAATGTTTATTTCTTGGTGTTTTGCTACTGAATTGCAGTAGAATTCCCTTTATCTCTTGATTATCTATGCTTAATTGCCTATTGCTTTCCCCAGAATTTCTCACTTTAGGGCAGGTAGGTCCTTAAATTTATCCAGCTCCTCTAGACTTTCCAGGGCTGCCTTTTCCCACCTCTACATAACCCTAGCATAGCTGGCTGGAGAATTCTGGGAGTTGAAGTCCACAAGTCTTAAAACTGCCAAGTTTGAAGACCTCTGCCCTAGCCACTCTTGAATTCAGTCACAGCATATCCCATTGATCCACCCATTTTTTTTCTTTGTTTGGGAGTGGCAGAAGAGGTGGCTTAGTATGTTACACTTGAATTCAAGGGTGCCATGATACCTTAGGGAAAGGAAGGTCCTGTGAAAATTAACAACTAGAATCCATGAGAGGAGAAGATTGAGGGACACCAGTCCTATTTGGCCCATGAGACTCCTCCAGAAGTGTCTTCATGAACAGTGTTCTCAGTTTTGGTTTGGCCAGGCATGACCTGTCCAGAAAGGTTTGGCTGAACTTCTAAGAACTTGTTTGATTTCAGATTTGAAACAAAACATATTTATCTTTTAAATGAAGATTAAAAAACAGAATCATAATTAAATATAAATAAAGCAATTGTCATTCCTTGCTTATAAGAGCTAAGTAGAAGGATCTAACCTGAATTCTGTGGCAGATGCTAGTAGTAGTTGTCTGCGTTTACATGACATGTTGAACCACATTTTAACCTAGTGTGTTGTGTGAACCTAGCCTATGAACTAAGAAAAATGAGATAGTAAACATAGGGGTCGTGGGGATGCAGGTACTAAGAAGGCCTTTGTTTATGCCCCTACTAAATGTGCTTATAAGGGGGCATGATGGCTCTGTGGTTAAAGATGCTGAGTTTGTCATCTGGAAAGCTGACAGCCGGGTTTGAGACCCAAACTCCCACAACGGGGTGAGTTCCCAGTTCCTGCCCACCTAACAGTTTGAAAGCATGCAAATGCAAGTACATAAATAGGTACCACTTTGGTGGGAAGATAACAGCATTCTCTGTGCGTTTGGCATATACTGTCAGGTCCAGAAATATTGGGACATTGACACAATTCTAACATCTTTGGCTCTATACACCACCACAATGGAGTTGGAATGAAACAAACACAATGTGCGTTAACTGCAGACTGTCAGCTTTAATTTGAGGGTATGTACATCCAACTCAGGTGAACGGTGTAGGACTTACAGCAGTTTGTATATGTGCCTCCCACTTGTTAAGGGACCAAAAGTAATGGGACAATTGGCTTCTCAGCTGTTCCATGGCCATGTATGTAATATTCCCTCATTACCCCAATTACAATGTGCAGATAAAAGGCCCAGAGTTCATTTCAAGTGTGCTATTTGCATTTGGAATCTGTTGCTGTCAACTCTCAAGATAAGATCCAAAGAACTGTCACTATCAGTGAAACAAGCCATCATTAGGCTGAAGAAACAAAACAAACCCATCAGAGAGATAGCAAGAACATTAGGCGTGGCCAAAACAACTGTTTGAAACATTCTCAAAAAGAAGGAATGTACCGGTGAGCTCAGCAGCACCAAAAGACCCGGGAGACCACGGAAAACAAGTGTGGTGGATGACCGAAGAATTCTTTCCCTGGTGAAGAAAACACCCTTCACAACAATTGGCCAGATCAAGAACACTCTCCAGGAGGTAGGTGTATGTGTGTCAAAGTCAACAATCAAGAGAAGACTTCACCAGAGTGAATACAGAGGGTTCACCACAAGATGTAAACCATTGGTGAGCCTCAAAAACAGGAAGGCCAGATTAGAGTTTGCCAAACAACATCTAACAAAGCCTTCACAGTTCTGGAACAAGATCCTATGGACAGATGAGACCAAGATCAACTTGTACCAGAGTGATGGGAAGAGAAGAGTATGGAGAAGGAAAGGAACTGCTCATGATCCTAAGCATACCACCTCATCAGTGAAGCATGGTGGTGGTAGTGTCATGGCGTGGGCATTTATGGCTGCCAATGGAACTGGTTCTCTTGTATTTATTGATGATGTGACTGCTGACAAAAGCAGCAGGATGAATTCTGAAGTGTTTCGGGCAATATTGTCTGCTCACATTCAGCCAAATGCTGCAGAACTCATTGGACAGTGCTTCACAGTGCAGATGGACAATGACCCAAAGCCTACTGCAAAAGCAACCAAAGAGTTTTTGAAGGGACAGAAGTGGAATGTTATGCAATGGCCAAGTCTATCACTTGACCTGAATCCCATTGAGCATGCATTTCACTTGCTGAAGACAAAACTGAAGGGAAAATGCCCCAAGAACAAGCAGGAACTGAAGACAGTTGCAGTAGAGGCCTGGCAGAGCATCACCAGGGATGAAACCCAGCGTCTGGTGATGTCTATGCATTCCAGACTTCAGGCTGTGATTGACTGCAAAGGATTTGCAACCAAGTATTAAGAAGGGAAAGTTTGATTTATGATTATTATTCTGTCCCATTACTTTTGGTCCCTTAACAAGTGGGAGGCACATATGCAAACTGCTGTAAGTCCTACACCGTTCACCTGAGTTGGATGTACATACCCTTAAATTAAAGCTGACAGTCTGCAGTTAAAGCACATTGTGTTTGTTTCATTCCAACTCCATTGTGGTGGTGTATAGAGCCAAAGATGTTAGAATTGTGTCGATGTCCCAATATTTCTGGACCTGACTGTACGTAGCCATGCTGGCCATGTGACCACAGAAATGTCTTTGGACAATGCTGGCTCCCTTGGTTAAGAAATGGACATGAGCACCTGCCCCTAGAGTCGGACACGACTGGATAGGGGAAACCTTTACCTTTAAATGTGCTTCTAATAGTGAGACTGAGCTAAGAATAACTCCCAAAGACCTTAAAGACCAGGTAGGTTTATTTGGGAGAATGCCATTTTTCAGAGAGTCTGATCTTGTGATGTTTGTGACGCCATACAAGATACAACCCCCACCCGCAAACCCTAACAGGAACAATATAGCAGCATATGCTGTGTTGCAAATTAACATCATATCCTATGTGGGTGCTTTACTAGTCCTTGAAAAATGATCCCAATACCCTTGACTCTGTGTTCCCCTCCTGAGAGTGAGTAAGTGGCAGACCGCACATCCATTTCCTTTGATTCAGAATAAGACAGATGTAAGATTGTGACAACTACTACACCTTCTATGACGATTCTGTCAAGCAGCAGCTCACTTACCTTTTGAAGGACTAGTGAAGACATGCAGGCAGAGGGGCATTTCTTCCCTCTACCTGGGTCTCCCAGGGTCTATGAGTGATGACAAGGAAAATGTACCAGTTCACATCTAGTAGTGGGGAAAGCTATTTGATAGCTTTCTGGTTCATGAGTAGTGAGGAAAGCTATTTGATAGCTTCTATGATGAGGTGCCCATCGTGGGGGAAAGAGTGCTGTCAGGTTGGTGTTTTCAGTTATGCAACTCCTTGTTTTCCAGTCATCTGATGCCTTTATGTGTGGAAATTCACCTGACAGTGGTTTCAATCTCTGAAAGTTTCAATCTTTGAACTTTTGAACTTAAGAGCAACCAATCTGACATTATTTTGAGCAATTAGCTGGGAACAATATTTAATTCTGTGCCATAAAAAGCCCAGCAGCTGATCTGGCAGCCATAATATCTGTTTAAAGGTCCAGTTTAGGACATTATGTGTGCATGTGAAGATCGTATATAAGATCCAAAGGTTCTTATAGTGTGTGAATGGGTGGCGCCCTGATATCTCCATGTAAATTTCCAGGTTGCTGCAGTGCATGTCACCTGGCTCTTATCTATCAAGGAAGTAAAGGAAGAAGAGACATGAGGCACTGTTGGAAGCACCTAGTTAAGCTGAAACCGAAAGATGATGTGCATCTTGTGACTCCATTAAATACTTTTCTTCATGCTCCACCCTAGGTCTTACTTTGATTTGCTTGTTTGTATGATAGAGTGATGATCAAGTCCACATAATTGAGATTTATTTAAAAATGTGGTTAGCAAAATTCTGGTTTAGTACAAAGTTTATATTTTGTACTAAACTCCATTTATGTTTTATTACTGCTCCTCTATTAGTTCAGGGAGATCTGTAGTCAAAATGGACCTCTCTTTAGACACTGAGTATCAGAAAGTGAAAAGGAAATGGGGGTCTCTAATGTGAGGGCTCTGTTCACCTGGTTTTCCTCCATGTGCTGCTTTGCTTTCCTGTGCACAATTGGAGTGTAAAACACATTTGGAGTAAAGATAGGTTAAAGTCCAGTTTTCACTTGCAGTGAAGCAACTCAGCCCTCCCCATAACATTCTTCTTGACATGAATTATTTCCTTATTAGGGTGGAAATATAATGTTAGGTGCAAAGAACCAGAACAACACTGTGAGCTGGTCAGAGAAGTTTCTTTATTGATACTCGCCTATTTACAAGAATCCCAGCAGACTGGCTGCACTCTTCTGGGAATAACCAGATAAAGACTCCAAGGGTTTTAGTAGCATGTGTGTGTGTGTGTGGCTGAATGAGAGAGAGACAGAGACAGAAAGAGACAGAGAGAGAGAGAGACAGAGAGACAGAGACAGAGACAGAGACAGAGAGACACAGAGAGACAGAGAGAGAGGGAGACAGACAGACAGACACACACACACACACACACACAGAGAGAAACAGAGAGAGAGAGGGAGACAGACAGACAGAGAGACAGAGAGAGAGAAAGACACACAGAGAGACAGAGACAGAGACAGAGAGAGAGACAGACAGAGACAGAGACAGAGAGAGAGAGAAGGGGAGAGAGAGAGAAAGAGAGAAAGATCTCTGTCCCTTTCTCTTCAGCAGAGATTCCAAGCTAGTCAGTGTCTTAGCACCACCCCTCAGTCCAGCTGCAGATTCCACCACAATATTGATCTCTATACTGATAATCCTTAATTTACAACCATCCGTTTAGTGACCATTTGGCACTGAAAAAAGTGACTTTTGACCATTTTTCACACTTTGCAACATCCTCACGGTCACGTGAGCAAAATTTGGATGATTGGCAACTGGTTCATATTTATGACCTTTGCAGTAGCCCGAGGTCATGTGATCCTCTTTTGCGGCCTTCTGACAAGCAAAGTCCATGGGGAAGCCAGACTTACTGACCAACCGTGTGACTAATTTAAAAACTGCAGTGATTCACTTAACAACAGTGGCAAGAAAGGTCATAAAATGGGGCAAACAACCTTCTCGTTTAGCCACAGAAATGTTGGGCTCAGTTGTGGTCGTAAGTCAAGGACTACCTGTATGTCATGATGGGGATAGGGCATTGGAATGGATATCTAGATAGAACAGCTATTTTCCTCGCTAAACTTTATCTCAATTGGTGATGTAGGATTTTTCATCCCGATAATAACCTCATATAGGATATAATTTGTTATGTGGACAATGCAGTGCATGAAGGTAACCCCCCCCCTGGAGTCAACCCTGGCTCTTCATGGATATTTTTACAATGAACATATTTTTTTACAGCCTTGTAATTTTTGGAGGCTTGTACCATATACCAGCCAAGTCCAACCTTGTTTATTTTAACCAAGATCAGATAATGTTTGCTGCATCACATACCTAAAAACAAAGATGAGCCCAAGGGTAGGTTAACTTCTAATGATTTACTTTGACTCCTGTGCAAGTGTTTGGCAGTATTAGAGAAATGATTTTTCATCGCTTGCCTTCTAGGATGTTCTTTTTACTCCCCTTTTAACCAAAGCTTTGGCATTTTCTAGCAGCTCCCATCCAAATATTAATCTTGATTAAATTGCAAGTTCGGTCAAATCAGGTAGATCAATTTTATGTGTCACCAGCTTGATCAGTTTTATACGTACTGTGCTTTAGTAAGTCTTACTGAATTTAATGAGATTTAAAGTTCAGTGAAATTTACTCCCGGGTAATGTGCATAGGATTCAAATCTTTATTTGTCCCAACTTACCTTCATACTGTTTCCCCATATGGCAGCATAGTTACCATATGGGGAATAATTATTTATGTGCCAATAAATAATTCCTTAATTTTTAATAGCCACCTTATAGTAATAGTACTTAGACTTACAGTATATATCACTTCGCAGTGCTTTGCAGCCTTCTCTAAATTGTTTACAGAGTCAGCATGTTGCCCCCAACAATCTGGGCCCTCATTTTACTCACCGCAGAAGGATGAGTCAACTTTGAGCTGATGAGATTCGAACTGCCAAAATTCTGGCAGCCGGCAATCAGCAGAAGTAGCCTGCAGTACTGCATTCTAACCACTGCATCACCATGGCTCTTATCCTCTTATTCTTGTGTAACTGATGTCACTGAGGCAAACTACATATCAGATAGATTCAGTACCATCGCTTTCCAGTTGTGTTTCTTACGGCAGTCATTTGCTTTGGTTTCCAGAAAAAAATTCTATGGAATACAGTAATGATCCAAATATTGCACATGCCAGCTGGCAGCAATTGATGAGTAGATTTGAGTTCAGAAGACCTGGGGATAGATGGTAGTTGCAAGTCTACCAACTTGTCTACAGAAGACAAGAACCATGTGAAAGATTGATGAAAGGCTGAGATTGACGAAAGGTTAAGACCCAAGTTGTAAAGTCACACCAGGGGATCACAGCTTGCAAAGTACTAGGATTCAGAGGAGTGAAACCTCATTCCTTAACCCATCTCTATTTATTTCAGGAACCAAATAATGGAATATTGCATTATGGGCATGTCCCAAATGATTGCAAAAGTGAACTACAAAGAAGTGCATGTATTAGAACTGATTTCTGTTGGAGCACTTGGATCACGAGCGGAGGAAGGGGAACATTTTCGTCACTCCTTTATCCTGGTCAGGTAAGTCACTGGTTTCTATAGAGTTAACTGGCACCACATATGTCTGCAGGCAGGATGAATCTACAAGTAGTCCTTGTTTAGTGACCTGCAACTCAGTTGTTAAGTGAAGTGGTTATGCTCATGATTTCATTTCAGCTTTCCTTTGCTTTACCGACCTGCAAAGACCATACATGCAATCATTGGTTTCAAGCTTACTTTTTCATCACTGTTGTAACTGCTAATGGCCACTAAACAAGGCTGTCACTAAATGAGGACTACATATATTTGGTAGCATTTGGTAGCAGGGTTTAATGAATCCCATGAATTCCCAAAGGATCCCTAGAGATTTCCCCAAACCCCTGGCTGAGTGATTAGTTGACTCTGGAATAAATGGGTGGCAGTGACTCTTGGCAGACTATTCCTGGGGACCTCTATCAGGGAACCACCAATCCAGGGAAGTTCCTGGTTTATGAACAAGCTCTGATAGATAAGACAGCAGAAGAGACACGTGGAGAGCAATACTAAAATAGAACTAAGAATGAAGGAGACTGAACCTGGATAAGAGCTGAGGTTGGACTCTACACTATGATAGTAAGAGTGATGCACAGGTCTCACTTCTCTGCTGATATTGTATCTGTGGATAGCTGCCCAACAATATTGTTTGAAACTGCTTGGTCTCCCTTAGAGAAGGCTGCACCAGAAGATTAGAAGAAAATTTTGCCTCATCTAGATGATAAAACTGCTTATATTTGTTGGCAGCTGGATGTCAGCTGGGTAAATCCAGTTAAATTGAAAGAAGCTTTTGTCTTATGAAATTATTTATTTATTTATTTATTTGTCAAACATGTACAAGATAACAAGTATACGTATGAACATAAACCTAAACAAAGGAAGTAAATACAAATAAATGGGGACAGTAAGACAGGGACGATAGGCACGCTGGTGAGCTTATGCACTCCCTCTTTACGGACCTCTTAAGAAGGGAGTGAGGTCCACGGTAAACAGTTTGAGGTTGAAACTGTGAGGGTTTGAGGCTGTAACAATGGAATCGGGTAGAGCATTCCAGGAATTGACCACTTTGTTGCTGAAATCATATTTCCTGCAATCGAGTTGGAAGTGATTTACCTTGAGTTTGTATCGATTGTTTGTCTGTGTACTATTGTGGTTGAAACTGAAGAAGTCGTTGACAGGCAAGACGTTGTACAGGACAATTTTGTGTAGTATGCTTAAATTGGACCGCAGGCGGGGCAATTCCAGATTGTCCAAGCCCAAAATTTTAAGCCTGGTGGCATAGGGAATTCTATTGTGAGTAGAGAAGTGAAGTACTCTTCTCATGAAATACCTCTGAACCCACTCAATCATATTAATGTCCGAAATACAAAAATTATCTCAGATTGATTTGAGTCTGTAGAACCTGAAGAAGTAGATACAGTTCTCTCTGCTCTTATCTCTGCTATTTGTAGACTACATTTTTGCAGTACAGGTAGTCCTCGACTTACGGCCACAATTGACCCCCAAATTTCTGTTGTTAAGTGAGACAGTTGTTAAGTGAGTTTTTCCCCATTTTACCACCTTTCTAGCCGTGGTTGTTAAGTGAACCACTGCAGCTGATAAGTTAATAACCCAGTTGTTAAGTGAATTTGGCTTCCCCATTGACTTTGCTTGTCAGAAAGTTGCAATAGGGAATTACATAACATTGGGATGCAGCAATGGTCATAAATATGAGTCAGTTGCCAAGTGTCTGAATTTTGACCACATGACCACGGCGATGCTGCAAAGGTTGTAACTGTGAGAAAAGGTTACAAGTCACAGCCACAGCAACGTTGGATCACCAGGGATGGACATGTAAAACTGTGTATCATCAGTGTACTGATGATATCTCATCCCATGGTGATGGATGATCTCACCCAGTGATTTCATGTAGATGTTAAAAAGGAGAGGAGAAAATACTGAGCCCTGTGGTATCCCTTAAAGGAGTGACTATGGGCTGGACCAGTGGTGAAATTCAAACTTTTTTACTACTGGTTCTGTGGGTGTGGCTTGGTGTGGCTTGGTGGGAGTGGCAGGAGAAGGATACTGCAAAATCTCCATTCCCTCCCCACTCCTGGGGGAAGGATATTGCAAAATCTCCATTCCCACCTACTTTGGGACCAGCCAGAGGTGGTATTTGCTGGTTCTCTGAACTACTCAAAATTTCCGCTACCGGTTCTCCAGAACCTGTCAGAACCTGCTGGATTTCACCCTAGGCTGCACCTATTGCTCTCCATTAACACCGATTGGGACCAGCCTTCGAGAAAGGAGTTAAACCAGTGCAAAACAGCCTCGGAGCCTCGGTTAGAGTGCAGTACTTCTGCTGACCGCTGGCTGTCTGCAATTTGGCAGTTCAAATCCCACCAGACTCAAGGCTGACTCAGCCTTCCTTCCTTCCGAGGTGGGTAAAATGAGGAACCAGATTGTTGGGAGCAATATGCTGACTCTGTAAAACTGCTTAGAGAGGGCTGTAAAGCACTGTCAAGCGGTATATAAGTTTAAGTGCTATTGCTATTGTTATTGCTATATTTGCCTGCCAGCCACAAACCCCATAGCCAGCCCCAAAAGATATCATGGTCAATGGTACTGAAGGCCATTGAGAGTCACAGAGGGCAAGCAGGGATGCACTACCCCCATCCTGCTCTCACCAGAGATCATCTGTAACTAAGTGTAACTAAGGCGTTTTCTGTCCTGTAACTTGGCCTGAAACCAGGTTGCATTTCCCTGAAGGCTTGTAACCTGGAGGATCTACTCAGACTTATAGCTGTTGCTTGAACAGCCTACTCCTGAATATTTGGACCCCTTTGTACTTCCAAGATTTCAAAGAGCTGGGAAAATATAAAGTATATACTTGGGGCCAGCTGATTATCACACATCCCTAAGTGGAGGCTTTTATTTTACTCTTGTATTGGCTTATCATAAGCCATTCAGAGCTCCCAGAATTGGAGCTTATAGTATTTTATGATTTTTGTTTTACTTTTAAAGATTTGCTTTCTTACATAAGATAGTCTAGAAGATACATAAAAGATCTTGTTTTTCTGGTTCTTAACGGTAACATACAAAATTCTTGGCACAGGATCACTTGTGCAGATAAGAACAATGCAAAGTATGTCTAGGCAAAGGAATATAATAAGGGAGGATACCATTATGGAACAATTAAATAAAATTCAAAGTATAAATCACTGTCTCATACTAGAGATGTGGTATAATTTTCCCAGGGTTAGAGTTTAGACTTCTAGTTTGTTGAAAACATGAAGATCTATTGCTTAGCACATTGTAAGCCGCCCTAAGTCTCCGGAGAAGGGCGGCATATAAATCAATTTTTTTTAAAAAAAGATCTAATATCATACGCAGAAAAACGCCTGCTGTAATGGTTTTTAAAGTGATTTTTAAAACAATTGTATGTATTTGCCAACTGTGACTAAGAAGCATTAAAAAAAAAATTACGTTGGAAACGTAATCCTGGGAATAAGAAAAGAAAAACAGAAGAAGAAGAAGAAGAAGAAGAAGAAGAAGAAGAGGAAGAAAGATCAGAAATGCAATGGCAACGCTAGCTTTTTTGGTACTAAGTTCAGATACTTGTTTCTGAAAATGTAGTTCTTCAAGCTTTTACACCTCTGAGAGCACACAGAATAACTTCGTATCAAAACTGAGTAAACTCAGCAGTTGATTTTACCACATCCTTTTCTGGAAGCTTTGACTCAACATTTCCATACTTTCTCATTGATCCATCCACTTCCCTCAAATGCTACGCTGTTTAGCTTAGAGTTGATAGCAGGTCAGAAAAAGTATTAGTGCAAGGAGAGAATTGATTGCCAATGAACCAGGGTTCATGGCAAATTTGAAGAAGGTTGCTATTTTGTAGGAATGTAAAGTTAGGAACCTGGGAATGCTTTGGAAAACACTGATCATTGAGTCAATGAAGATTCCCAGTCATCCAGAAACCTGAGTTATGGCAACTGGACTTATTTTCTTATTGGCTTGAGACTTTCACTTTTCATTGAAGCAGCTTCATCAGTCAGAGCAAGTTTGTTAGGCAAAGAGTCATCAGAATATTTATTGATATATTGCCACCCGCTTTAGGGAGGAAACTCCTGAGGTTGGTGTAGAAGGAGTTGGTACTATTCTGACCCAGCCTTAGCAGAAGCAAGAAACAGACCCCTTGTCACAAAAAACCCTCTTTATTTAACTCTTGTGAATTAATTGTATTCACCCACTGAAAAGTCCAGGCAAGAGTCCTTCAAAGAGTTAACCACAGTAAACAGACCTTATCAGTTCTTTGTAATAATTGCAAGGCCATGAGCTCCCAGCCGAAAGGCTGCAAATTAAGTCCTGGCAAGCAGTCTTTGTGGTATGAAACTGCTGTAGTCCGCCAGCAGCCTGCGGAGCTGGCAGCAGAGTTGGACAGTGAGGAGGCTGAGGAAGAACATGGGCCAGTCCTAGAGGCTGGGGAAGGCCCAGATGAGGGCTCTGCGTCGGAGGCAGACATGGGGCCAGGGCCATCTGGGAGTGATGTGCAGACTCTGGAGCCTCCAGAGGCTGACAGCAGAGAGGCAGAGGAACAAGAGGAGAAGAGCTGCCAGAAGGCAAGAGCAGCTAAAGCAAAAAGGACGACTCGGGAGTAGGGCCAAGATATGATGTGTCCCTCACATAAGGCTTAAAAGACCAGCAACGGCTCTTGGGCTCTTTGTTAGAAAACAACGTTGATAGATTTGCTTCTTGTCTTGCTGGGTTTATTTCTTGTCGGCGTCGTCTTCTTCTGAACTTTTGCCAAGAAAAGCCTTTGGTAGGTTGTCTAATTAGACCAAGGTTGGTGATAAGGCTGAAGATTTGTGTTATGAAGAATTTGTTTTGAATTAGTTTGGACTCTGAGAATGAGTTAATTCTCAGCTGTTCTAATAAAGTCTGTTTGTTTTGAACTGTTTGTGTCTGATAATACCTACTTGGCCCTGGGTCACAACAGAAACACAATGAGCAAAATCTTGAATCCTGAACTGTTGTCTCCTAACGACAACCACTCCCCTTTCCTTCTATTTATTCCCCAGTCAGGGAGGGGCCATTCAGCGTCCACATGTGCTTTGCTTCCCGAGTCAACTCCTTGTCCTCTGTTGTTCCCCTCTCCTAACTGCTCTGTGCATACACACATCCGGAACGGGCCCCAGCTGTTCTTCCTCCTCATTCATATCAGCCTCCAAAGGCAGCTGCCTCTCCGGTGGCTGGGAAATGTTGGACGGCCCTGGCTCTATTTCTGTGTCTGACACAGAGCATCCATCAGAGGCTTCCCCAGACTCCGGAAGTGGCCCAACTTCCTCCCCAACCTCCTCATCGTCCAAGTCTGCCACCAGCTCCACTAGCAGCTGGCGGGCCACAACGGGTACATTCCGGTGACTCAGCCTAACTAATTTTCTCTTGTGCAACATCACAAACCAACAAGAAAATAAGTCGAGTTGGCATGACTCAAGTTTCAGACTGTTCCTTGGAACCAACATTTTTTCCTTTGTAAATGTAGAGATTAAAAACATGCTTCAGCTTGTTCCTTTGTTTTTCCTTGTCACTGCGTTTTTGTATTTACCGGCAGAGCTCATTATTTCTGGACTGTCAGACTTTCCGTAGCTTGCCAGAATTTCTTAGCAGTAAGCTAACTACGTGTATCTGCATTCCTTTCTTTCCACTTCACACTTTTCTTTCTTCTCTTGCCAAGAGAAGTCCGGCTACTGAGAAGTAGCCGATATGAACTTTGCAAAAATGTAACAATTAAATTTTTAGACAGATGTTTTATTTTCTTTACAATAAATATGAGTTTATTAGAAGATGTATTCCGGTTTTATTTTATCAAAAGTATACACAAGGAAATGCCACGATCCAGGCAATTACCCCAGGAAGGTAAAGGGGTTAATTACCTCTGACATTCCATTGGGAGAAGCCACTCATTTCCATTCCCTCCCTAACTGGAAGGAGGACAGAGGATGGCATCTGGTGTAATGGGTGAATGTTTTAGAATCTTTGCACCGGGAGAAAAAGCAGCCATTAATGAAAACCAGATGTGCTGGGTCTTTACATAGCCAGTGAGAACTGAATAGGAGGAAACAATGATGCAGTGATGACTTGGGCACAGTGGCAAGCAGCTTTTTTGTGGGGTGGGTGCTCTGACTCCACAAGAGGCTTTTAAATGCAACTGATGCAGACTTTTTTTGCAGATTAGCAGAACTTTCATGTCTCAAGGTAATATTCCCTTTTGAGAAAAGTCTGCATATTGGAGGAAAAGGATGTGTGTATGTTGCTGTTAGTTGCAAAGTCATGTCTGCCCCATCGTGACCCCATGGACAATTTTCCTCCAGGCCTTCCTGTCCTCTTCCATCCTCGGAGACCATTTAAGCTCATGCCGACTGCTTCAGTGACTCATCCAGCCACCTCATTCTCTGCCGTCCCCTTCTTCTTTTGCCCTCAATCATTCCCAGCATTAGACTCTTCTCCAATGAGTCCTTCCTTCTCATTAAGTGGCATAAGTATTTGAGTTTCATCTTCAGGATCTAGCCTTCTAAAGAGCAGTCAGGGTTGATCTCCTCTAGGACTGACTGATTTGATCGCCTTGCAGTCCAAGGGAGGAGTCTTCTCCAGCACCATAGTTCAAAGGCCTCAATTCTTTGGTGCTCAGCCTTCCTTATGGTCCAACTTTCACAACCATACATTGCAACTGGGAAAATCATAGCCTTGACTATATGCACTTTTGTTGGCAGGGTGATGTCTCTGCTTTTTAGTGTGCCATAGCTTTCCTCCCCAGGAGCAAGCCTCTTTTAATTTCTTGGCTGTAGTCCCCATGTGCGGTTGACCTTGGAGCCCAGGAAAATAAAATCTGTCACTACCTCCATTTCTTCCCCGTCTATTTGCCAGGAATTGAGAGAGCTGGGAGCCATCATCTTAGTTTTCTTAATGTTGAATTTCAAGCCATCTTTTGCACCCTCCTCCTTCACCTGCATCAGAAGGCTCTTTAGTTCCTCTTCACTTTCTGCCATTAGAGTGGTATCATCTGCATATCTGAGGTTGTTGATATTTCTCTCGGCAATCTTAATTCCAACTTGTGATTCATTTAGTCTTGCCTTTCTCATGATGTGCTCTGCATATAAGTTAAATAGGCAGGGCGACAGTATACATCCTTGCCGGACTCCTTTTCCAATTTTGAACCAATCAGTGGTTCCGTGTCCAGTTCTCATTGTTGCTTTTTGACCCACATATGGGTTTCTCAAGAGACAAATAAGACGGTCTTGTACTCTCATCTCTTTGAGAACTTGCCACAATTTGTTGTGATCCACACAATCAAAGGCTTTAGCATAGTCAATGAAGTAGAATAGATGTTTTTCTGGAACTCCCCAGCTTTCTCCATGATCCAGCGTATGTTGGCAATTTGATCTCTAGTGTGTGTATATATACGCTTAAAAAAACCCTACAGTACCAAGGACAGCTCCATTCCTGCTGGAGTAATGCAATTTATCCTGATTCATGTGGATAAATTGCATTACTGAAGTTTTGTGAATCAACTAAGTGAATTGTTACAATGCCTCTTGTTTATAGTTTATGGAATGGATGAGGTGATATTTTAGACAGGCTGTAAAAAATACACTTGAAGGAGAAGAATATTCATGAGTAGCCTGGTTCACATTTTAAACCAAAATGGGATTGTGGTTGTAAACCTTGTTTATGACTGTGCAGATTTCTTAATCCTGGATGCTCTCCAGAGATCTGGACATCAACTCCCACAATTTATAGTCCAGCCTTAATATTGCTGAGGATTCTGGAGTTGTTCCATATATCTGAAGGATGCCAAAATTAGGGAAGAATGGCACTGTGTTTTGCAAATCCCTAGCCAATGGGAGATTGAACATGGCTTAGCATTATGTCTGACCCCAGACAATGTGAAACAACAGAGGAGATCCCATTGTGACACCCTGGACAAGTAGATGCTACATTTGGTTGAGTTGTCTTTGTAGCTCAATATTGCATATGCTGACTATCAATTATTTTCATGGCTTTTAGGTAGGTTCTTTCTAGAAATAATAGAGCCAACTGCATGTGAATCAGATGTTCCTTCCCTGAGCTACTGCTCATTCTATGTGAACATGCTTAGATATCTAGCAAATCTTGGTTGTCCTAAAAAAGCTAAGTAAGTCAGATATGGTTAGTAATATAATGAAATATCACCAGGTCACCCAGTTGCTAAGGTTGAGAAACATTGTTTTACTTCATATCAAAGGTGGATGGCAAGGTAAGGAGATGGTTCTTAACAATATCTAAATAATATTGAAATGAGAACATTTTGATATGCTCAAAAGCCTTCTCCCCCCCCCTACCCCAGGCATATATATTCTATTTTCCTGGGAAAGGGGAGAGAGAAAGATGTGATAGAACAGGGTATAATAGAATGAGTTCCAGCAATAAAAAATTACATCTATTCAAAACAGGAACAACACCAGGAACCATTTTTCTGCCTTTCAGCTGTTTTACAGCAATTGGGCAGAATGTGCTGGATATTTGTTTCTGATTCTTATTAACAACCACTATCATGTTGTCAGAACATTATTAGGTAAAGGTAAAGGTTCCCCTTGCACATATGTGCTAGTCATTCCTGACTCTAGGGGGCAGTGTTCATTCCCTTTCAAAGCCAAAGAGCCAGCGCTATCCGAAGACATCTCTGTGGTCATGTACTGGTTCTGGAGAACCAATAGAAATTTTGAGTAGTTCAGAGAACCAGCAAATATCACCTCTGGCTGGCCCCAGAATGTGGTGGGAATGGAGATTTTGCAATATCCTTCCCCCAGGAGTGGGGAGGGAATGGGGATTTTACAGTATCCTTCCCCTGGTGTGGGGTGGGAATGGAGATTTTGCAGTATCCTTCTGCCACACCCACCAAGCAACACTCACCAAGCCATGCCACGCCACACCCACCAAGCCACGCCCACAGAACAAGTAGTAAAAAAAAAATTGAATTTTACCAGTTATAACTCTTACTGAAAGTCATCACATAATCGATTTCTAATCACTCAGCCACTGCAGGAGAGGATAATAATATGTGTGATAGGGCATCTGCCATTTTTTCCATCCAGTAGCCCAAGGATCACTGAGTCTATTTCTGCTGTTCAGACTTGCTGGGGAAAACCTGAGATTCCACATTAATTCAAGAACAGAGTACTAATGTAGTAAAATGCTTCATGGGCCAATAATCCTGCTTCTTCCATGGTTCAACAAGCCTTTTGAACCCATCTCCTCACATGGAAATCCAGAAGACCTTGCTGTCTGTGCCTGATAGGATTGCCCTTCCAGGATTCCTCCTGCAGAATCTGTTTTCCTGCGTTCCTTTTCAAACTCCTTTCATATCAGCCTATTAGTAGGGAAGAAGCTATGCTGATTGAAGACCGGCACTCATGGTTACATGCGACATTTTTTCAGAAACTTGCTGGTACATTGTGCAAACCTTGCTCTGGTCTTAATTATGAACTCTGTGCTTCAAATTGGAATATTGGTTTGCTTTCATATAATGAATTATTCATTTAATGATGTTAAATGTGGAAACTGAGCCAATGTGAAATACAATTCTTGATTGGCATTTGGCCTGGGGGAAAGTTAGGAAAAAAAAAACCCTACCTGGGTGGAGTTGCCAATCAGTTCTCTTTATCTTTTAGGCGGTGGCTTCTTGTCATCCGAGAAGCAGGTATGTTTTCTGGCAGCAGAACTATTACAAAAAAACATGACCATTTGCTTAACTGTCTGGCATGAAGTACACAAAGAAGCAGAATGTACCTTGGGCAGGATGGCAGACAGATGCATTCTGGTACGTGTTGTTGTCTTGAGAGATTCGGTGTCTCTTTTGAGTTGTATAAACAGGACTCAACTTGGATTCCGCAAGAGAAAAGTCTTGAAGACCATCGGATCATCAGGGAGATAGAGTCAAATATACTATACTATACAGTACAGTACTATATAGTACAAATATACTATAAACCCTTTTGTTTATAGCTGATGCAGAGCTATAATTCAGAAAAACAAATAGCAGGTAGCAGCTGGAAGATGAAACCCCTGAATATTGACACACACAGGTGAGTGGGTGTATTTCTGAGCAATGTGGGAGAAAAAGAGCTTCCTGAATGCCCATCTATTGATCAAGAGTGAGGGTTTTCTAGCCTTCCAGAAATGACTGAATTATTATTTATCACAGCTTCAGCCAACATATTTAGGAATTGTGCACCAGCAATATTTACAGACCAAAATGTTTGCTCCACTGCCTGCTTATATAACCTCCCTCTGTTCTTGTGACTATATTCATACTTGCAATCTCAGGAAAGGCAGGTTTACAAAATAATTCTTTGTATGGAATTGACTTTTTGGTTCTTGAGCCTGGCTCTGATAGCCTAAGGCAAAAATATGAATGTTACAATAATAAAAGCAATATTTCTGAATCTTGGCAATTCTTTCATTTCAGTTCCCCTGGCTGGGGAATTCTGGGAATTGACCTTCACACATCTTAAAGATACCGAAGTTGAGAAACACTGACCTGGAAAGAAAACTCCCCCTCCCCCATGCTTTTCCCGTATGCCTGCATATGGAGGAAGCATGGATGACATATACATCCTGACTGAGTGATGATGGTTATTGAATTTTTGAGTCTGGAATCACAGTGTGAGTTAGCAGAGCAGTATGCAGTCTGCTTCTCTTGTTTCCTCAGGAAGAGTAGGCTTCCATTGGCTGTAATTTGATCCAAAGGGATGTCATTCAAAAGGATGCAATGTATCATCTGTGAGGGCTGAAATCAGCAAGGCCAAGTAAGGATAGGAATAAATGGGGACATTAGGACAGGGACGGTAGGCACATTGGTGCGCTTATGCACGCCCCTTGCAGACCTCTTAGGAATGGGGTGAGGTCAACAGTAGACAGTCTAAGGTTAAAGTTTTGGAGGTTTGGGGAAGAAACCACAGAGTCAGGTAGTGCATTCCAGGCATTGACCACTCTGTTGCTGAAGTCATATTTTCTGCAATTGAGTTTGGAGTGGTTTACCTTATGTTGGAATCTATTGTGTGCTCATGTATTGTTGCAATTGAAGCTGAAGTAGTCATTCACAGGTAGGACGTTGTAGCAGATAATTTTGTGTACTACGCTTAGGACAGACCGAAGGCAGCATCGTTCTAAGTTGTCTAAGCCCAAAATTTCAAGCCTGGTGGCATAAGGTATTCTGTTGCGAGCAGAGGAGTGGAGGACTCTTCTCGTGAAATATCTCTGGACTCTCTCAATTGTATTAATTAAGTTATCAAAATACTTTGCACATGTGATCAGTATCCAAGGCTGAGAAAGGGATGGTAGAAAGTCCAAATATCTTGTAAGTGCTGGAAAAAGGGACATAGGACTTTACACCCTGGAACTCCTTGGCTGGCAGGCAGAGAAAGTGAGAAACTCATTCTTTCTCTCTCTCTTTCTGTATAATTCTCTTAGGGAGATGGTTGTTAAGAAATAAGAAATGTAAGTAAGTAAGTAGCAATAGCACTTAGCAATAGCACTTAGACTTATATACTGCTTTACAGTGCTTTATAGCCTTCTCTAAGCGGTTTACAGAGTCAACATATTGCCCCAACAATTTGGGTTCTCATTTTATCCACCTTGGAAGGATGGAAGGCTTAGTCAACCTAAGTAAATAAGTAAGTAAGTAAGTAAGTAAATTCTCTTAGCTAAGATCTTCTCTCAGTCACTGGAAAATATTTGCTTTACGGTTTGAG
Source organism: Arizona elegans (assembly GCA_022577455.1). NCBI lineage: Eukaryota > Metazoa > Chordata > Lepidosauria > Squamata > Colubridae > Arizona > Arizona elegans. Next base: position 16,924,251 of record JAKOOJ010000008.1, on the reverse strand, counting down.
ATTACATTAATTTCTCATTATTCATGGTAGTTACATTCAATAAACTCATCACAATCACTGAATTAGCGAATGTTGAACCATTGCTCCTAGAGAAATGCAGGTAGCCTTTGGTTAACGACCACTCATTCAACAACCATTTGAAAGTATGAGGGCACTGAATGAGTGGTGTGAATGAGTCTTCAGATTTCTGATCATCTTCGTATTTCCGCAGTCCCATGATCACGATCTGGACTTTTGTTAACTGGCTTGCACTTATGAAAGTTGCAGCAACCTGCAGTCTTGTAGTCACTACTTACAATCTTCCCTGCCAGCTTCTGAGAAGCAGTCAATGGGGAAACCAGCAAGGAAAGTTGCAAGTTGTTCTTGTAAATGGCTCACACTCTTCTCCATCTGGCAGCAGCCATCCCTTATCCTGCTGCACTCACACCACACTACACCAACTCATTCCCCCCCTTGCATGTATTTACAACACATGTAAATAAAAAAAAAAGCAGTCACCTTCCAAATATAAGCATTGTATTGTGTGCATGGTGTACACTTATTTACAGTTGATTTCTAATTTCCATTTGACTCATGTGGGTTGGACAGGATGAATGCAAATGACATCTGCTAGAAAACTTAATTAAGCTACATTAAAGAGCAGACAGAAATGGGTTTCTAGGAAAAAATAAATAGCTGCGATACTGAGAAATACAGTTCCTAGAATGAATGAATCATTTTCTTTCTTAGAAACCTTCTTTTCCTTTTGTGTATGTGCTAGCTACTTGAATAGAAAAAAAAATCACTTAATTTCATAAATTTGAATATCTAGGTCACACTTCCCTCAACCTTGCTTGTTTAAAATGTATTTGAACTACAAGCAGTGGTGAAATCCAAATTTTTTTACCACTGGTTCTGTGAGCATGGCTTGGTGGGTGTGGCAAGGGAAGGATACTGCAAAATCCCCATTCCCACCCTACTCCAGGGGAAGGATACTGCAAAACCCCATTCCCTCCCCACTCCTGGGGGAAAGGATATTGCAAAATCTCTATTCCTACCCCACTCTGGGGTCATCTAGAGGTGGTATTTGCCGGTTCTCCGAACTGCTCAAAATTTCTGCTACCAGTTCCCCAGAACCTGTCAGAACCTGCTGGATTTCACCTCTGACTACAAGTGCCAGAATTTCCCAGACAACATAAACCCAATAGAGGTTGTCCTCTACTTACAATAGTTTGTTTAGTGACTGTTCAAAGTTACAACACGACTGAAAAAGTGACTAATGACCATTTCTCACACTTACGACCATTGCAGCATCCCCATAGACACACGATCAAAATTAAAACACTTGGCAACTGACTCATATTTATGACTGTTGCAGTGTCTCAGGGTCATGTGATCACCTTTTGTAACCTTCTGTCAAGCAAAGTCCATGGGAAATCCATATTCACTTAACAATTGTGTTACCAGCTTAACAACCTCAGCAATTCACTTAAGAGTTGTGGCAAGAAAGGTGGCAAAACAGGGCAAAACTCGCTTAACAACTGTCTTGCTTAGCAACAGAAATTTTGGGTTGAATTGTGGTCGTAAGTCGAGGACTGTCTATAGTTTTAAAGTATGTGGATGGAGAACAGCAGTCCTATGTCCCTTTGAGAGCTGAAAATAAAGGGATAATTACAATTACAATTTAAATATGACTTTTATTAAAACCAAAAAAAGGTCATGTAAAAAATTTCTTTAAGCAAATTAAATGCCCACATAGTGGGATGGAAACACAATTAGTATCTCAAAAAAGAGTCTCCCATAAAATGCTCTTGGGGAGAATGGGCACAGAATGGGCACATGGAAGGGATCTGAGCTCAAACAGCTTAAGACAACACCAAACATACAGCATCAAGAGCTGCAGTGGCACAGTGGTTAGAATCAGGAGTGAAATCCAGAGGTTCTGACAGGTTCTGGAGAACAGGTAGCGGAAATTTTGAGCAGTTTGGAGAATTGGCAAATTCCACCTCTGGCTGGCTCCAGAGTGGGGTGGGAACGGAGATTTTGCAATATCCTTCCCCCAGGAGTGGGGAGGAAATGGGGATTTTGCAGTATCCTTCCCCTGGAGTGGGGTGGGAATGGAGATTTTTCAGTATCCTTCCCCTGCCATGCCCACCAAACCACGCCCACAGAACCAGTAGTAAAAAAAAATGGATTTCACCACTGGTTAGAATGCAGTACTGCAGGCTACTTCTGCTGACAGCCGAAGTTGCCTGCAATTTGGCAGTTCGAATCTCACTAGGCTCAAAGTTGACTCAATCTTCCATCCTTCTGAGGTCGGTAAAATGCGGACCCAGATTGTTGAGGGCAATATGCTGATTCTGTAAACTGCTGAGAGAGGGCTGTAAAGCACTGTGAAGCGGTATAGTGCTATTGCTATTAAAACTGCTGATACAGAAAACGGAGGCAAATACTTTGAAACAGTTAGTAGATCCTTTCCAAATGTAGTCCATAAAGGAGACTAGAATACCTGAAAATAAATACTTTGAACCCAGATTCTACACCAAAATTCATCCTTTATTAAAGAGGAAGGATTAGCTTCACGTACTTGTCCAGCTAGCTGGCCCTGGCTACTGTACTCCTTGACTCTCCTAGTTACAATAGCAATAAAAATTTTAGAAGCAATTCTTTTTTAGGACCTGTTGATTCCCTTAAGCTATGTCTCTCAACCTTGGCAACTTTAAGATGTGTGGACTTCAACTCCCTGAAGATTTTCTTGGCTTTCAGCCATAGCCTTTCTCACCTCTCTAGCATTGGAAAAGTTTTGCTCCTACCAGGTTCTTTATACCTGACATTTGCTTAGCACTGTGCTTCTCTGTGCATCATATAAATACCCCATAAAGGGAAAAAACATTGAAGGCGACAGCTGAATATAGTGGAAGAGCTAAATCAGCTGGAATGGAGGTTTTTCTTGAACTGTTTTTGAAACAGCCAGAAGCAGTAATTTGGTACAACCCAAATATTTGAAACGTTTCAAATATACGCAAATGAGGTTTGCTAGGATTGTATCGAACAGTGTAAGTTTCAACTCTTACTGGATTACGAAGTTGTTATTACAGTTTACAGGGTTGATATTTCTTCATCAGCTTGCTTTTTGTCCTGGATCCACAGCTCTGGGGGGAAACAATGCGATTCTGCTCTGGGTTGCTGTAACAGTAGGATAACAAAGCAAAATCCCTTTGACATAGATTTGGATACTTATGACCTATATTAACTAAGGGAATTGGAGCACAGAGTAATATGGGACTGTACTTTTTTTAAAAAATGAACTTCTGATTTAGCAATTTGATTTGTAAACTCAAGCATAACCATACTTCATAAAATGGGAACATTTGAATGTTCTATCTGTACCCAAGATAAACCTAGCAGCTGGAAAAATTGCTGAATTACCAGTGATGCAAACTATAGGACTTAGTTTTGATGCATAGATGGGTTCTTCAGCTGTGGTTTTCTTTTCATCGAAAAGGAAAGCCAAACCCTTGATGACAAAACAGTTCTTCTTTGCTCTTACTGCAGATGAATGCAAGAGTACTTTTTTTGGATCACTTGCAGCTGGAAATAATTGATTCTGTTCCAAAACATTAAGCTTAAGAAGGCATGGAATGGACGCAGAAGTACTTTTTGTGGCATTTAGTCAATGAATTCTTATTTGTATGTGTGAATTACAGTTCATTTGGTTTTGCAGGAGATAGGTTTTATATATATATAAAGTGGTGATTTCACTGAACTAGGGCTGCATAAAAATCTTGGTTTACGTAGGAAGAACCTGGCTAAAGAGAAATACATACATACATACATACATACATACATACATACATACATACATATATATATATATACACACACACACACATATATATTTTATATATATATATATATATATATATATATATATATATATATATATATATATATATATATATATGTCTTTTTCTGTTTTTCGTAGGCTTTTATGTGCATATTCTTTCTAGCCAGGTTTTACCTACGTAAGCTAGGTTGTTCTGCAGCTCTGACTGTGTGAAATCTCATTCACCATCCTCAGAGCTCCTCCTCTGCTGACAAACTGCAACTCTGCGTTGCTCTCTGGGAGACTCAGATAGCTATTTCTGCCTTATAAGGCTTCGTCAGTGAGCCACACCCACTTCTCAGATATTCCCCCTGTAAAGGTACAATGTGTCTTTTTCTGTTTTTCGTAGGCTTTTATGTGCATATTCTGACTGACGAAGCCTTATAAGGCAGAAATAGCTATCTGAGTCTCCCAGAGAGCAACGCAGAGTTGCAGTTTGTCAGCAGAGGAGGAGCTCTGAGGATGGTGAATGAGATTTCACACAGTCAGAGCTGCAGAACAACCTAGCTTACGTAGGTAAAACCTGGCTAGAAAGAATATGCACATAAAAGCCTACGAAAAACAGAAAAAGACACATTGTACCTTTACAGGGGGAATATCTGAGAAGTGGGTGTGGCTCACTGACGAAGCCTTATAAGGCAGAAATAGCTATCTGAGTCTCCCAGAGAGCAACGCAGAGTTGCAGTTTGTCAGCAGAGGAGGAGCTCTGAGGATGGTGAATGAGATTTCACACAGTCAGAGCTGCAGAACAACCTAGCTTACGTAGGTAAAACCTGGCTAGAAAGAATATGCACATAAAAGCCTACGAAAAACAGAAAAAGACACATTGTACCTTTACAGGGGGAATATCTGAGAAGTGGGTGTGGCTCACTGACGAAGCCTTATAAGGCAGAAATAGCTATCTGAGTCTCCCAGAGAGCAACGCAGAGTTGCAGTTTGTCAGCAGAGGAGGAGCTCTGAGGATGGTGAATGAGATTTCACACAGTCAGAGCTGCAGAACAACCTAGCTTACGTAGGTAAAACCTGGCTAGAAAGAATATGCACATAAAAGCCTACGAAAAACAGAAAAAGACACATTGTACCTTTACAGGGGGAATATCTGAGAAGTGGGTGTGGCTCACTGACGAAGCCTTATAAGGCAGAAATAGCTATCTGAGTCTCCCAGAGAGCAACGCAGAGTTGCAGTTTGTCAGCAGAGGAGGAGCTCTGAGGATGGTGAATGAGATTTCACACAGTCAGAGCTGCAGAACAACCTAGCTTACGTAGGTAAAACCTGGCTAGAAAGAATATGCACATAAAAGCCTACGAAAAACAGAAAAAGACACATTGTACCTTTACAGGGGGAATATCTGAGAAGTGGGTGTGGCTCACTGACGAAGCCTTATAAGGCAGAAATAGCTATCTGAGTCTCCCAGAGAGCAACGCAGAGTTGCAGTTTGTCAGCAGAGGAGGAGCTCTGAGGATGGTGAATGAGATTTCACACAGTCAGAGCTGCAGAACAACCTAGCTTACGTAGGTAAAACCTGGCTAGAAAGAATATGCATATATATATATATATATATATATATATATATATATATATATATATATATATATATATATATATATATATTCTGAGGTTATCGCGGGTGTTTGTATGTAGGTCATTGGTTATTCGGGTTTTCTCCCACATAAAATTGGAAACGTCTTGGCGACGTTTCGACGAAGTCTCATTCGTCATCTTCAGGCTGGTGTTTTCGGCTTTGTGCTTCTAGGAGCAATATATACACACATACACACATACATACATATACACACACACATTACACACACACACACACACACACACACAGAGAGAGAGAGAGAGAGAGAGGTGAGATGGATTATTCCTTATAATTTTCCCAGCATTGATGTGACTATCGGAAAGTAAACAAATATGGTGTCTGTTCAAATTTGTTTGCAGACTTGATATTAATACAAGGAAGTTGTAGGGAAAGCAGATATGGCTGGAAACGAGAATATTCGCTTCTGGGTTTTGTCTATATGTAGCTTTTTTTGAGCCCCTGAACCCCAAGACTAATCATTAATTGTGGACTGATTCATAAAATAGTCTGCTGTTTAAATCTAATTCAAATATTATAGTGTAGGATAATATCCTAGAGCAGTGTTTCCCAACCTTAGCAACTTTACAACATGTGGACTTCAACTTCCAGAATTCCCCACCCAGTATGGCCGGCTGGGAAATTCTGGGACTTGAAGTACTGTACACACATCTCAAAGTTGCCAAGGTTGGGAAACACTATCCTTGAGTTAAAATTCATGGACAAGAATTTGAAGACTGTGTGCAAAGGTAACTCAAATAAAAGAGACATTCTTCCAGGAAAGAAGGCAAAGTTTGTTGAACAATTCTGACGAACTTTGTTTATACAAAGGAGAAAGAAACTGAAAAAAAAATGATCTTCGAATTATAGACTTGCTTGTTTAAACACAAAGTTCATTATAATAATAAATTATTTTTTGGATTACATCCTTGGGTTGGGAAAAGCTTACAACAGCAAATATTCAAGATAGCTAGGAATCATCCTCATAATTTATATATTTCATATTTAAGATTTTGTGCAAGGCAATGACTTCTGAAAATTCAAAGCTCTGCAAAAGAGTGCCTTGAAATCTAAATAAGTTTTTTAAAAAAGTTGTTTCAAATGCTGTTGAAACAATTACAGGAAACTGGCCTTTTAATACTGTTGTTTCTTGGTAAAGCAAATTCATTGTTAGTGATACATTTAATACTAGAAATTCTTGCTACTGTACCTGCCTTTTGTTCCTTTAGTAAGTTCAGTTCAGTTATTATCTAATTATCTCTATGCTATACAGCATTCATATAGTGAAAAGTGTCAAAATGATACACTTTGAAACCCAGTGAAAGTTAAAAAAGAAAATATTCTTCAGATGTTTCAGATGTTTAAAATAATTCAGATGTTTTAAGCTATAATGAATATCCACAAAGTGTAAATTCTAAATGCCAGTTCAGCTTTATGGTTGGCCAGGTGCCTAGAAAAAAAATGAGATGTTTAGACACTGGGATGCTTCAGGATACTCAATATTTAACATTGACTTCCTACTTAATGGTTACAAGCGTGACAAGTTTTCAAGTTGGTAACTTAAAATGCCTTTGCACTTTTTTTTTTACCCCAAGACTGTATCTCATCATGCTACAATATATATAGGGTAAATAACTTTTCTACTTTGTCTGTTAGTAAACACAGGAAAATTGTGGGGGGTGGGGGAGAAAGAGAGAGTGTGTGCAAAAATAATGATTACTTAGGGCAGGGCAGGCAACTATTTTTGGATTAAGGCTTGTCTGAGCTGAGGGGCCACTTTCCTAATAGACAGTGGCAGTGCTGTTCCTTGGCTTTGAATGGGAACACTTAGGAATGACCCAAGATAACTTTTGGATAATCATGGACCCAGTTGGGAAGGGGATTCTTGAAGATTCCTATTCCTTCTGGAAGTGATCAAAAAGTCACTGTACAATCTTCCTGTCAGCAGTTTAATTTTCTTAAGCATGCTTGGGATATTAACTTTCACTTTTGGAATTTGGTTTTTATTGGGTTTTTTGTCTAATAGACAGTGGTTTCTGCTTGCAGGTTTTTGCTTCTTATTTTTCTTACACTGGGCTGTTAGAATTTAGAAGCAAAAACTCCACTGCTGAGATTCAGCCACAACTGTATCATTGTTGATATTTATTGATGCCATTGATTTTCAGCCGCAAATGTTTAATTTGGGAAGGGATTTGTGTTTGTGTGTTGTGGGCCACTAGTGGAACTCACGAAGAGCCTGATGGAGATGCAGAGGAGACTTCAGTTAATGATTTCAATTATACATCAAAGCATAGCCAAGTAAACATAAATAAATACGGTAGCAACATATAATTCACTGGGTTTTCTTGGAAATGGAGCTGTGATTGAGTACTGGTATAATCCTGTGATATACTCCTTTGCTTTGTGATTCCTTCTGAATTTTACAAATAATAGTTCCTTGTATTTTAAATAGTCAGCAAATATGTTTATAGAAACCATTTTATTTACATAGTTTTACTTACAGGTCAATACAGTAAAGAGTCTCAAAGAAATACATGGAAGTCCATTTTATATATAACTTAAAATGTCTCTGTATCGCTGAAAGTAGACAATCTTTTTATTTGTTTAGGTTTATTTTCTATATTTTATTTTTTTCAGTATTGTTTTAGTTTTTACTTATAGCATTTTCTATAATTGAAAGGGCCAATAAGCCTAAATTGGAAAATAAATAACAATTATATCCCCATACATATAAATAACCATGTTGTTCTGTTCAGAACTTCTTTTTCAGGTAAAATTATATTGATTTTACAAGACAGAAACATTAAAAAGGCTGTTGAATCAGGAAAACATCACAATTATTGTTGAAAACATATAATATTGCCAGTAAATATAAGCCAATATTCCTAACCTATACTTATGATAATTCTAATCGAAGATGGAATCCACATTGCTTATAGAGTGCTTAATTTTAATTTTTGTTTTTGTTTGTTTGCTTGCTTTTCTGTTTTGTATTTTACTTTTTATGATAAAACAAAATAAATATACTTAAAGAAATTGAGTTACTTTTAAAAATTGCCTGATGTTGAAATCGAGGTCAATCTTCTAGGCAAAATACAAACTGAGCAGACTTCTCTGTTGGGTGAATCAATTTTCCTGAAATACATAACATGGTACCATTTAAAGCAGAGAAGTTCAAATCTGAGTTTCGAGGGCCTATCTATTCTCCAATTAGTTGGTAAAGAACTTGAGCCACAGAAGAATATCATGGGTCTAAAAGGCAAAGGAAAAAGCAGGTGAACTGAAGCCAAATTATAAGAATTGATTTTCTATACGTATGGTTATTAAAAATTATACCAAAGTGGGAAAATTTGTGACACTAATATGGACTTTGTATCATGTCTTTTTGGAGAGGGATCTGTAGAAATGTTTAATGGTTGCAGCTTCTCTGAAGCTGTAGAGAAGCATTAATTTTTTTAAATATATGCGTAGATAGAAAACTATTTCTGAATGTTGGATTTTCTGTATTGTATGTAAATTTCTCACATAGACAGATGGGCATCACCCTCACAAAGAAGGTATTAGCTGGTTTTGGGGAAAACAATTAGAAAAACATTTGAAGAGGTTGGATTGTTTTTTAAAAAAATATTCACGATATTTCACTCCCTGCCCAAAGTTGGAGGTGGATCTCAGTGCAGCTCATTGAGGAGTAAGCAGGACTTCCTAGGCCATTGGCAAAATATAGATACACATAGTCTTTGTCTTACAACCATTTGTTTAGTAACTATTGAAGTTATAATGGCATTGAAAAAAGTGACTTAACAATCAATCCTTTCACATATGACTGTGACAGCACTCCCACATTCACATGATCAAAAGTTGGGTGCTTGCAACCAACAAGTATTTATGACAGTTCCATAATCCCAGGATCATGCGACCACTATTTGTGACTTCCCAGCTGACTTCCAACTAGCAGAGTCAAAGGGGGAAGCTGGATTCACTTAATGACCACATTTCATTTAACTGCAATGATTCACTTAACAACCAGGGCAAAAAAGATCATAAACTTGGGCACAATATTTAATAGCCTTGCTTAGCAGCAGAAATTCTGGCCCCAATTGTGGCCATAAACTGAGGTAGACCTCAACTTATGACCACAATAAAGAAGGTGGCTAAGAATGGAACGGAATGGGGCATTCGAGATATTATAATTTGTTCCATTGTCAGAACAGAACAGAATAACAGAGTTGGAGGTCTTCTGATCCAAACCCCTGCTCCAGTGGTGGGTTCCTCCCGGTTCGGTCCGGTTCGGCCGAGCCGGTAGCGGTGATGATATGACGTCACCGAACTGGTTCTCCCCCACCCCCACCCTCCCACCCCCCACCTCCCACGTTATTCTTACCTTTTATTTGGTCCCACCCCCAATCTATTGCTGCCTCCTGAGTCCCAGCTGATGACTAGAGGGAAAAAAACTGTTTAAACTCTTGCCCCGGGACTTCAAAGGGCCGTCCTACAGCTGATCAGTGTTAAAAGCAAACAAATGAGTCAGGTCGTAAATGCGAGGACTGGTCGTAAGTGCGAGGACCTTCCAGAAATGACTGACCAGATAGCCACGCCCATCTAGTCACATGACCTCCAAGCCACACCCACAAAATAAGCCACGCCCACAGAACCGGTAGTAAAACAATTTAGAACCCACCCCTGCCCTGCTCAAGCAGAAGATGCTTTACCGTTCCAGACAAGTGGCTGTCCTACCTCTTCTTAAAAGCCTCCAGTGATGGCGCACTCACAACTTCTGAAGGCAAGTCTTTCCACTGGTTAATTGTTGTCATACTCAGGAAATTTCTCCTTAGTTCTAGGTTGCTTCTCTCCTTGTTTAGTTTCCATCCATTGCTTCTTGTCTTGCATTCTAGTGCTTTGGAAAATAGTTTGACAACACCCCCCCCCCCCTTCCTTGTGGCAGACCCTCAAATATTGGAACACTGCTATCATGAGAACCCAGATTGTTAGGGGCAAAATGCTGAGTCTGTAAAACTGCTTAGAGAGGGCTGTAAAGCACTGTGAAGCGGAAGTCTAAGTGCTATTGTTATCATGTCACCCCTAAACCTTCTTTTCACAAGACTAGACATACCCAATTCATGCAACCATTCTTCATATATATTAGTTGTCAGCCCCCTAATCATCCTTGTTACACTCTTTCCAGAGTCTCAACATATTTTTATGATGAACTTCAGTAGCGTGTGAACTTCAGTAGCATATGGCAGCATTTCAGAATGGTTCAGAAATGCTATATTTTTGGTGGTCCCCCGCCCCAGAGACCATGCTAAAAATAAATTCTAACATGCAAAATTAATTTTGCTCAGATGGGACCGGGAAAGCTAGGCAGAGTGGGGTTGAGGGGGGAGGGGAGCAGGGGGAATGAGTCTTGGGGAGAGATCCTGAGGATATCAGTCAGAACAACAACAATGCTAGCAGAGGAATGGCAAGAAGATGCCATGTTTGCTATGCCCAGTAAACAAATGTACTTTGCTAAGACCCCTGGCATGATGAAATGGAATATTGAAGTTTTTTTTAAATATTCCCTTTGACACACAATTGTAGCCAAACATGCATAATATATTCTCTTGCTTTGACTGGTAAGGGGTGCAGCTGTTGACCAGGCTAAAGTGGAATGTAACCTTTTCTCTTAAGAATTGGCATCTCCTACTACAGTAGTTTAAATTTGGACATGAGTACTTCTCCAGTATTTGCAAAATTCCTATAGTCTCCTCATGAAGATTTTTTTCATACATATACAAACATACACACGTGTGTGTGTGTGCGTGTGTGCGTGTGTGTGTGTTTATTCCCATTGTGTAGAGTGCAATTCCTCACATTCTGTAAAAGCGGATCCTGTGCACTAGAGTGTTTGGACAAAATTATTCTATTCTTGGAAGCCTTAACAATCTTCAGACTGTAAAATAGAGTCCTGTTTCTCATTCACACACCCTTTGTGTCAGGTTGCAAAATTCCTATGGTCTCCTCATGAAGATTTTTTTCATACATATACAAACATACACACGTGTGTGTGTGTGTGTGCGTGTGTGTGCGTGTGTGTGTGTTTATTCTCATTGTGTAGAGTGCAATTCCTCACATTCTGTAAAAGCAGATCCTGTGCACTAGAGTGTTTGGACAAAATTATTCTACTCTTGGAAGCCTTAACAATCATCAGACTGCAAAATAGAGTCCTGTTTCTCATTCACATACCCTTTGTGTCAGGTTTCGATGCTATCTCAAAATAAATGAATTTCCAAATTGCTGATCTTTGAGGAAATTTTCTCTTTATTGAGCTCAGCGATCCGAAGCACTTACACTTTGTACAGAATTCATCTCACATTGTAATTATCCATGGGCAGAGTCAAGTATACTCCTAAAGAAATAATGCCATAAAAATATTTTCTTTCGAATAAGGCTGGGCTCCAAAACTATGCCCCAAATCCAATTTGCCAAGATACATTTAGCTTGTTTGGTGCAGCTGGATTATCTTGGAGGTTATCTTGGATTATCTTGAAGTTTTTTGGTCAATCAAAACAAAAAACCCCTCCACTTTAATTGTTTATGTAGAGTAATATAGATTTTGGAATTCAAACATCACCTACGCCCAATTGTTTTGCAAGATGTGGGGAGTGAGTCATGGACTGGGGAAAAAGTCTGAAATATTTCTAAGGAAAACAAAACAAGGGGATGCAAAGACAATGATATCAGTCTGGCTTGAGTCTAGAATGCCAGGCATACACATCCCTGGTCACATCTAAGGTATCAGAACTCAAAACCCAGGAGTGCAAATATCACACAACCATGTTCTTATTCTTTCTTCATCAGGTTTCAGAGATATGTGCTTGACTCATTCATGTCCAAGTCACGGATGAACACAAGAGTATATGACATTAGCCTTAGATCAATGTCACCAGCAATCCTGCCTGTGAGACTCAGGAATATGGTGAGGAATTAGAAGAGGGGACCAGCACTAAATTGCTGGGCATCTGGAGAGGTTGAGTTTTAATTTCCACTCTGCCCACTTCCAACAATATCCCCTACAACCTGAGGACTCTACTTGATACCTTGCATGAGGTGAGACAGTTTATTCTCCCTCATGGACATGGTCAAGATCTTTTATAGAAATCCATTTACTCCTTGTATAAAAAGGTGTAAAAATGTAATCATGGAGCCAAAAACTGGCCCAATATTATTAACAAATTCTGTCATGTGGATTTTTTTTCTTTTAAGTATATTTTTTTTTTTCTGTTTATTTTTCTCCCCAGTTTTTCCATTCAGCACCGCAACTGCATAATGTCTGGTCCTCACATAAATGTTTTTATTTTTTGCTGCTTTACATATATATTTTTTGGAAAGTATGTTTATATTCCTACCAGTGGTGAAATCCATTTTTTTTTTACTACCGGTTCTGTGGGCGTGGCTTGGTGGGTGTGGTGTGGCTTGGTAGGCATGGCAGGGAAAGGATGCTGCAAAATCTCCATTCCAACCCCACTCCAGGGGAAGGATACTGCAAAATCCCCATTCCCTCCTCAGTCCTGGGGGAAGGATATTTTAAAAACTCCATTCCCACCCTACTCTGGAGCCAGCCAGAGGTGGTATTTGCCAGTTCTCCGAACTACTCAAAATTTCCGCTGCTGGTTCTCTGAACTGTTCAAAATTACTGCTACCGGTTCTCCAGAACCTGTCAGAACCTGCTGGATTTCACCCCTGATTCCTACAAATCTTTGCCTCCTTCTGTTAGTGACCCAGTTCTGGCAACAAAGCTAACCCTAACCTCTGGGTTTATTAGGGGACGGAAGGCTAAATAGTAAACCAGAACTTTCTCAGAAAAATAATATACTCAGGTTGAGACAAAAGAAATATCCTAAGAGAACCCTCCACCCTTTTGCATAGATGAATCTGAAAGCATGTTTGATTTCCACCACAAAAATAGACTTCCAGATTGTGCAGTCCCGTAGTCCTTGTGTAGGCGGCAGGCAGCAAAAACTGAAGCCAAATAACAGAATGGGTTTGCTGGAATGGCAGCTTTGCTCCCAAAGTTGATCAGCAAGACATTCTGGCTGTTGTCTACTTTAAACCAAAAACTTTGAACTCAGAAATCTGTAATAGTGAATAAATCACATAGTTCCCCATGAACCTGTTTTCTCTTCCTGGCTAACTTGGCCTGGATAGTCATGAACATGATTGTCCTTTAACCCCTAAAGGTGCATTTTTCAAGAGGCAACTGGACTTTCTGATTTTTCTTTGAAAAAGTTTCGCTTCTCATCCAAGAAGCTTCATGGATGAGAAGCGAAACGTCTTCAAAGAAAACCCAGAAAGTCCAGTTGCCTCTTGAAAAAAAAGCACCTTTGGGATAGCCATGACCTGAATGACTGAGAATCTCCATAGACGATTGTGCTTTAAACACTTGTAACCTTTTTTGTTTCATGCTTTTATAGCTTTGCTTGGTGGAACAATTCTGCGTTGTGTGTGTTGTCTGCTGCTGAGCCTGTTACAAGAATTCTTAAGACAACGATTTAGCTAGAATTTTTGAAAAGCCAAGGAGAAAACAAATGGGTAAAAAATGGGCACGTTTCATTTTTCCAGCCTGACGCGATTTCTAGAAAGCTGCTGCCCTCTGCTGAGTCACAGAAAATACGACTGGACAAGGCCCGATCAGACCAGCTTTTTCCTCCAATCAGGCGTGAGTTGAGCAGTCAGCCCAGCTGTAGTAGTTATCATTCCCAATCCATTTGTTCTGTGAGGTAGATGGGTGTGTTAAAAACAGAAATGTGATAGATAGATAAATAAATAAATAAGGATATTTTTTTGGGGGGTGGGATAACTTGCTGAAGTTTACTTCCTGAAGATTTCTTTGTGTGAAAGTACAATGAGTAATATGGTTCACGTTTCCCTCAAAGCGTTTCTCTCTTTAAAATTACTAGAAAGTTGAATCCAGAGGACTTTCATCTAATCCATAATTAACAATAGATTGTGACAATAAAGCTGGAAAGGAGCAAGAACAACAACAACAACAAAAAAGGCAAAAGTTGAAAAATAATGTTGAATTAATATATCTTATGCACATGTGTATAACACAGGGGTCTCCAAATTGGCAACTTTAAGACTTGTGGATTTCAACTCCCCATGGCTGGCTGAGGAATTCTGAGAATGAAATCCACAAGTCTCGAAGTTGCCAATTTGGAGACCCCTGTTTTATACACCTGTACATAAAATATATTAATTCAACATTATTTTTCAACTTTGCCCTTTATTTGTTGCTCCTTACTGGTTTTATTGTCACAATCTATTGTTAATTATGGATTAGATGAAAGTCCTCTGGATTAAACTTTCTAGCAATTTTAAAGTGGGAAACTGCTTGGAGGGAAACGTGAACCATATTACTTCTTGTTCTTTCACACAAAGAAAACTTCAGCAAGTCCATAAGTTTTAAAGTTGCCAAGTTTGGAGAACCCTGGTATACAACACCTAACCATTTTCATCCATCCCTTCCTCCCTCCCTCCTTTCCTTTCCTTTCCTTTCCTTTCCTTTCCTTTCCTTTCCTTTCCTTTCCTTTCCTTTCCTTTCCTTTCCTTTCCTTTCCTTTCCTTTCCTTTCCTTTTCCTCTGTTGATTTCCATCCCCTCCTTTTCATTGCTTTGTTAATTTACCATGTCTCCTGCTGCGATCTGCCTGCTGAATGGAAAAAAGAAAACCACATTGGAACTTGTTATGATCTCAATTCTTTCCACGAAAACATACTGCTATGTTTTATGTATGTAGTATGTTACATACTATTTTAAGGCCGCAGTTAGTTAATGGGGAGTGGATTTTAGTGTGAAGAAACTGTTAAGCTTGCAAGAAGAATGTCAAAATGACCACACCCTTGTTTTACTGAAACCCACAGAAGAACAAGGGGCATGCATTTCTCTGTACTCTAACAATCTCTCTCATGCTACTGTTGCAGCCACTGCCTGTAGCAAGGCTACCACATTTGCTGATTGCCAGCCAATCCACCCGCATTCCTTCATGTTAATTTGCTCAAGAATGTAATTTTGTCATATAAATTGTCTCCTGTTTTTAGTCAAAATCCTTCCTACCTCTTTTCAGGACATTTTTAATTCCTGAAAGTCTAATAAAACAAGATAAGAAGCTTTATAAGTCAATCCATAATTTAAAATTGTATTAGTTAATTCACCCTTTACTGTATGGTATTTCACTGGATCTGTTGCATATCTTTAAATGCTAGGTTAGGACATAAGGCACATTCTATCTACCTAAAGTACAGCTCACTACAAAGCACAATATATTTATAGCTCATTTACACTCAGTTGAATATGAGAGTCTTGTGAAAAGAATTTAGTTTGGCTTGCATAGTCTCAGCATTATATTGAAAAATTAGGATACTAGAGCCAACATGAATAACGTGTGTAAAGGGGTCTGTGGCTTTGGTGTTTCTATTTTATTTATGCAAGATACCAGCTAATCCTAAATAGTAATAGTTTCCATGATGTTCAATATCTTGTAAATTGATTTTTCAGCATGGAACAGCTGCACCAAACCACTTCCCCAGTGCTATCTGCTAATCAATCAAATGGATCTCTTTGAGGAAATTAATGTGCTAATTTACAGAAAGAAAACAGGGAAGTTACATCCCCACCTGGGATGAATATTCATTTGAGATTGAGATTGTGATCAGTAACTTTCTTGCAGTCAGGAGCTTAATTTCTTTCTTCCTTCCTTCCTTCCTTCCTTCCTTCCTTCCTTCCTTCCTTCCTTCCTTTCTTTCTTTCTTTCTTTCTTTCTCTCTCTCTCTCTCTCTCTCTCTCTCTCTCTCTCCCCCCCCCCCCTCTCTCTCTCACACACACACACACTTTCTTTTCTTTTCTAAATGCTGCAGACAGAGGATGTGAGCTACTAAGTGGGTCGAGCCACAATCCTGGCCTGGTTCAAGAGATGTATGTGGATTGTTGGCCATAATTTTTATTTTCCTTCTACATAAACCTTAAGAAAGACTGGCTGTGATCAGTTCTATATAGATACAAAACTATGAGGCAGAATGATAAAAATGGAAAGGAGGTAGATCTTGTTTGGTTTTTTTTTAAAAAAAGATTTTTATTCCACTCCCATCTCTTTCTTTCTCCCTCTCTCTCTGTAGGAAACATACCAATACTTCTTCTTCCTTCTACTTGCCCCACAACAACTACCCTGTGAGGTGGATTGGGCTGAGCAAGAATGCCTGGCACAGAGTTAACCAGTTGGCTTTCATGCCTAAGGTGGGACTAGAACTCACTGTTGCCTAGTTTCTAGACCAGTACTTGCACCACTACACCAAACTGGATCTCGGTCTTGTTTTATTTTTCCTAAAGAAGGATCTAAGGGGAAAGAAAGTGAAAACTATTTAGAATGTTACCTGACTTCCTGTATTCTTAAATTTAGTACAGCAATAGAAAGTGGAATACAGAAATGGTTATTTACCACCTCCAATATTTGAATGTATTCATTCAGGGGAAGAGTATTCTCTCCAGTACTGATTAAAGCCCATCTCTTCACGCAAATGCAGTATCCACACAATAGATTTCCCATCTTTTGTGGACTGTATTTCAGTGCATCTTATCGGTACTCATCCACTCAGTGATCACTCTAGGCCTAGGGCTAAGCACCGATTCAGGTTCAGCCATGAGTTGGAATCCATTCCCCACCAATTTAACCATTTTTCCTCCACAGGAAAAAAAAAATCACCCCAGAAAATTGAAGACAAGATACTTGCATGGGCTTGTGTGACAGGGTTCCTTCAGTTTAGACCTGTAGTATTCCTACATTCCTTCCACTAAGTGATTAGTGGAATTTGGCTATATATATATCATAGCACCTATGTCACTGGGCCAAGCAATGCTATTAGAAATTGGTGTCAGGGCAGATACATCATCCTCAGAGTGTGATATTCTCAGTCTCCGCTGCAGGATATTGACAGGATAAACAGCAGCCAAAAGAGCATAATTTTCTCTGTTCTTTAACTGTCTGTTTAAAAAAAAAAAGAATTGTGGAAAAATAGAATTGGGTATAATACAAATTGTTACACCAAGTTTGTATGCCAAGATAGATAAAATCATACATAGTACCATATTCCTCTTCATGGTAGAAAGTACAGTCATGGCCGTAAATGTTGGCACCCCTGAAATTTTCCCAGAAAATGAAGTATTTCTCACAGAAAAGTATTGCAGTAACACATGTTTTGCTATACACATGTTTATTCCCTTTGTGTGTAATGGAACAAAACCAAAAAGGGGAGGAAAAAAAGCAAATTGGACATAATGTCACACAAAACTCCAAAAATGGGCTGGACAAAATAATTGGCACCCTTTACTTAATATTTGGTTACACACCCTTTGGAATAAATAACTGAAATCAGTCGCTTCCGATAACCATCAATAAGCTTCTTATACCTCTCACCCGGAATTTTGGACCACTCTTCCTTTGCAAACTGCTCCAGGTCTCTCTTATTGGAAGGGCGCCTCTTCCCAACAGCAATTTTAAGATCTCTCCACAGGTGTTCAATGGGATTGGGATCTGGACTCATTGCTGGCCACTTCAGAACTCTCCAGCGCTTTGTTGCCATCCATTTCTGGGTGCTTTTTGACGTATGTTTGGGGTCATTGTCCTGCTGGAAGACCCAAGATCTCCGACGCAAACCCAGCTTTCTGACACTGGGCTCTACAGTGCGACCCAAAATCCGTTGGTAATCCTCAGATTTCATGATGCCTTGCACACATTCAAGGCACCCAGTGCCGGAGGCAGCAAAACAACCCCAAAACATCAGTGAACCTCCACCATATTTCACTGTAGGTATTGTGTTCTTTTCTTTGTAGGCCTCATTCCGTTTGCGGTAAACACTAGAATGATGTGCTTTACCAAAAAGCTCTATCTTAGTCTCATCTGTCCACAAGACATTTGCCCAGAAGGATTTTGGCTTACTCAAGTACATGTTGGCAAACTGTAGTGTTGCTTTTTTATGTCTCTGTGTCAGCAGTGGGGTCCTCCTGGGTCTCCTGCCATAGCGTTTCATTTCATTTAAATGTCGACAGATAGTTCGCGCTGACACTGATGCTCCCTGAGCCTGCAGGACAGCTTGAATTGCTTTGGAACTTGTCTGGGGCTGCTTTTCCACCATCCGGACTATCCTGCGTTGGCACCTTTCATCAATTTTTCTCTTCCGTCCATGCCCAGGGAGATTAGCTACAGTGCCATGGGTTGCAAACTTCTTGATAATGTTGCGCACTGTGGACAAAGACAAATCTAGATCTCTGGAGATGGACTTGTAACCTTGAGATTGATGATATTTTTCCACAATTTTGGTTCACAAGTCCTCAGACAGTTCTCTTCTCCTCTTTCTGTTGTCCATGCTTAGTGTGGCACACACAGACACACAATGCAAAGACTAAGTGAACTTCCCTCCTTTTTATCTGCTTTCAGGTGTGAGTTTTATATTGCCCACACCTATTACTTGCCCCAGGTGAGTTTAAAGGAGCATCACATGCTTCAAACAATCTTATTTATCCACAATTTTGAAAGGGTGCCAATGATTTTGTCCAGCCCATTTTTGGAGTTTTGTGTGACATTATGTCCAATTTGCTTTTTTTCCTCCCTTTTTTGGTTTTGTTCCATTACACACAAAGGGAATAAACATGTGTATAGCAAAACATGTGTTACTGCAATACTTTTCTGTGAGAAATACTTCATTTTCTGGGAAAATTTCAGGGGTGCCAACATTTACGGCCATGACTGTATGTATGAGAAAAAAGAAAAAGCAACAAGAACTTGGAATTTTGGTCTCGCCACCATCAGCTGATAAGACACTTATCATCTGGCAAATATTTTTAACCAAACCAGGAAACATACTGGAGGAAAAAAAAAGTTATGTGATTACATAACATGCAAAAACATCTTTAATTGCTTACTAAAGTTCATATCTTTTATTGCTTACTAAAATTTTGAATGTTTTTGTTTATTATTCCTGGTGCAAATATCAAAGTACTTACCTTTGATCCCACACCTGAAACTCAACTTTCCTTAGCCTATTGTCCTTGAGATAAATTACACTCCTCTGAGAATTACTAACCAGCAATTCTGGTGGGCGTTTAAAAATGGTTAACCTGCTTGGGCACAAAACAGAGGGGAAAAAACATGTGGTAAATTTTTACCAATCTGACTTTAACATTTATTTTTTGGTCCTTGCCCACATCCAGGCAAATGAAAACACTTCATAACAAAGAACTAGGCAAAACCCAACCACCATTTTAAATTTCACAAAATCAGTTCAATTTGTGTATGTAAGTATGTATAATTATATCTATTACATGATTTAGAGGCTACTCCCCTCTAAGCATCTCTGGGCGGGTTACATTTTAAAAAGCAGGAGAAACAACAAATATATAGATCATACACCCAGAATATAAACAATGCATAACGAGTAAAACATCCTACAGAGACTCAACAACTACTTTACTCTAGGAGTGGGACATAAATTTGGTTTTCAATAACTGTTTGACTATCATCAGGGTGAAAGCCATATGGATCTATGAATTAAAAAGAAAAATAGTTTGTCATCATGATTAAGGCAACATGCTAGAAGCTGGGGGACTGTAATTTCTAGTCCCATTTTAGGCACAAGGTCAGCTGGGTCACCATTTTTCAGCCCTAGGAAAGAACAGTGGCAAACCACTTCTGAAAATCTATCAAAGAAAACTGCAGGGACTAGTCCAGGTAATTCTAGGAGTCAATGCTGACTGGAAGGCAAACTTATTTATATATTTATATATAATCTTGTCTAGCTCACTGCTCAGTGAGAATCACTAAATCGGTGTTTCAACCTTGGGAACTTTAGGAAGTATGGACTTCAAGTCCCAGAATTTCCCAGCCATCACAAATCCTGAGAATTCTGAGAGTTGAAATCCACATCTTAAAGTACCCAAGGTTGAGAAACATTGCATTCTATTAACCCCATAGACCAGGGGTGTCAAACTCGCGTCATCATGGCGTCATCACGTGATGTATCGTGACTCCCTCCCTTCACTAAACCTGCATGGACATGGTCAGAGCATGACGCATCTGGCTCGCAGGTTGGGAGATTGACACCCCTGCCATAGACTACATGAATTGAATGCCCCCAGGATTCAGAAGCTTTCTTGTATATTGAGAACTCCAGAAGCAGGAGTTTTGCTGTCATACTATTATGTTATGCACTATGGTGCTTGTTGGTGTTAAAAGTCAGATGGGACCAAAGAATAGAGCAGGCTCAAGAAAGATTATGCAATCAATTTGCTATCCATGAACATAATAATGCTTTTTGTGTTCAGTGAACCAATCAATAGTTTCCTTTGATCATTACGTATAATCTCTTTGTGTGAAAGAAAGTAGCAGGGAGATTAGGCTTCTCAAATCAAAATAAAATCACTTTCAGTTGTTATCTAGAATGATTAAAAAAAACTGACACCTATACAATCGGACTATCTTACTGAGAGCCATTTTAGTCTCTATTACTCATCACTTACTAATTACAGTATCTGTCGGTGGTTCCCATGTGTACAAACACATCATCAGGATTCAGTGAAATTGCCACCATTCTTAATATTGTATTAGCCATTGCCATTGGGAACCCCAAAACCTAAATACCATCCTACATAAAACCTGCTCAGATTAATGGATCGGCAGCAAAACATGGAATATTAATCACCAAATGCTGATTATGTTTGCTACTCCTATGTTCTTGTCTGGTAGGTAGGCAGGAACAAGAGAGAGAAAACCTTTTGTCAGTTTCAAGACACAGGCAAATGCCTTTTTGAACTGAAAAGCAGGATCTGAGTCTGGAGCAGAAGCATACATTAGCACAAAACAGAAAAGGAGAGTTAATGTTTATGCAATGTTTAGTGTTAATCAAACATGCGAAAGTTCAAATAAAGCTGATTGTATATCATTATGAAGCTGGATACAGGTAGTCAGCATGATCACAATTGGAATTTTTAAAACTTAACTATGTTGATAACAAGGGGTGCGGTGGCTTGTCGATCAGAAGCTCGGC
This sequence comes from Arizona elegans, assembly GCA_022577455.1. Taxonomy (NCBI): domain Eukaryota; kingdom Metazoa; phylum Chordata; class Lepidosauria; order Squamata; family Colubridae; genus Arizona; species Arizona elegans. Next base: position 16,902,734 of record JAKOOJ010000008.1, on the reverse strand, counting down.
AGTTCAGTGGTTCAAATCCCTAGCACCGTATAATGGGGTGAACTCCTGTTACTTGTCCCAGCTTCTGCCCAGTTTGAAAGCACATAAAAAATGTAAGTAGAAAAATAGGGACCGCTTTGGTGCGAAGGTAACAGCGCTCCGTGCACCTTGGCCATTTAGTCATGCCAGCCACATGACCACGGAGACATTTTCGGAAAGCGCTGGCTGTTCAGCTTAGAAATGGAGATGAGCACCACCCCTAGAGCTGGAAACAACTAACACGCATGTGCGGGAAAACCTTTACCTTTTACCTTATGTCGATAACAGGAATGTGAGTTTTTTTTGCAAGGTGAAAAAGATATTTTTCAGATCAGACTGGACACTTTTTTTTTCATTCGTGTGGGCTGAAGAATCTTCTGGTGGCTTTTGTTTGCTACTAACATCCCAACCCGACTTTCTAAGCGGCAGCCTGTGAGTTATTGTAGGTAGGGAAGCTTTTGTTTGTTTTTCCACTAGCTTTGGAAAACGTGATTCACATCATATGATTATTGCAGGCATCTGCTGAGAAATAGAAGCCTTTTTTTTTTTTTTTGCTTGCAAGAACTCATCACCACTGCTTGGCATGTTCTAAACTTTTTGAAAGTTAAAAAAGAAGTGTGGACTGGAACAATTCTTCATCCAGAGCATACATTGGGAAAAAATAAATAGAGAGTCCCAGCCAGGTGCCCTCCTTTCCCCCAGCACACACTTTTCTTGGCTGGGAAAAATCAGTCTATCAGACTTTAGTTACAATTGTAGTAAATGAAGGTGGCAAATTTTCCTAGTCAGTAGTTATTGTGATCAGTACCAGGTACAGTATATGTATTTGGCAAAATGAGATAATTGGTCAAAACAGTTTTTGCGTCCAACAGGTAAATTGAGATGGAGAGCTGGAATGGATTGAGAAACTGCCTGTCCATAGCAGATAAGCCATCTGAATTGCTGCTAATCTTCTTTAGGAGTGTGTAAGTTTATGCACTTTGTCACCATCTGAAGTATTTGAAAGAAGAATTAAAAAGGCACCATTCCTAAGGTAGATCTATTTCTCAAGTGAATTTTCTGTGAGAATTGTATACAGGTAGTCCTCGACTTATGATCACAATTGAGCCCAAAATTTCTGTTGCTAAGTGAGACAGTTGTTAAGTGAGTTTTGCCCTATTTCACAATCTTTCTTGCCGCTGTGGTTAAGTGAATCACTACAGTTGTTAAGTTAGTAACGTGGTTGTAAAATGAATCCGGCTTCCCCATTGACTTTGCTTGTCAAAGGTCGCAAAAGTTGATCACATGACACCCCCCCCCCCGAGACTGCAACGTTATAAATATGAGTCAATTGCCAAGCACCTAAAATTTGATCACATCACCATAGAGATTCTGCAATGGTTATAAGTCATTTTTTTTTCAGTGGTATTGTAACTTTGAACAGTCACTAAATGAACTGTTGTAAGTCAAGGACTGTGTCAGGTATGCTTCCTTCAATATCCAGGAAAGGAAAACCCAAACTCAATCATTTTGAAGAGATTAGTACTTTTACTGAATATGAAATGATCGCAACCCAGGTAAAGCTGGAAGTGAGCAAAACGCGTGAAATGCATCTACTAAGCTTCTCCCCACCCCCCGTGTCCATTGATCATCAGCCAATCCAAAGGTCTCCCAAAGGTCAGGTGGCATCATGTCTGGCAGCGTCATTCATCAGGAATGTAGGGCAGTTGGTCAGCCGTCCCCTTTGAAGATTCACTTTCGTTTCTTATGAAGACACGTCCTACAAAGAAAAAAAAACACCTGCATCTTCCCACCCTTCGCCCTATAACTAATCCCTCCCCTGTTTCTTATGGCAGCTGAAGCAGGGAAAGCTGAGGCTGACATTCGGCCCCTCTTGCAGAAGAGAAGTTATTCCTAATTAAAAGGAAAGAGAGAGAGAGAAACAGAATATATACAATAATTATGGTTTATCTGGGTATTTGGTATAGAATTGCTGTACTTTCTTGGGAGCTTGGACATCCCGTTTATTCACCCATTCAGCCTGAGACAAAGGGAAATGTTTCCAGGCAATCAGATATTGGACTTTACCATGGTGTTTTCTAGAGTCCAAGATTTCTTTAACTTCAAAATGTTGCTCTCCCTCTATGAGAATGGGAATTGGAGGGGTGCTTTGGTCAGCCCTTAGGGGAGACGAGTGTTCAGGTTTCAATAAACTAACATGAAATACAGGATGTATACGTCTCAACATTTTTGGCAATTCCAATTCAACTGTTACTGGATTAATCAGTCTAATCACACGAAATGGTCCCACATACTTAGGCCCTAACTTTTTGGACTTCTGGGTAGTCTGTAAGTATTTAGTAGATAAATAGACTTTATCACCCACTTTATAAATGTGAGCTGGGGACCTTTTCTTATCGGCCTGCGCCTTATGGGCCCGGTGTGCCTCATCTAATGCCTTCCGAGTCACTGCCCATGTGCTCTTTAATTGTTCAATCCAATCCATCAAAGAGGGATTTTGAGGATCATCTTGTGGTAGCTCGGGAGTAGGTACGAAATCCTGGCCCGACACAACCTTGAAAGGAGTGAATCCGGTGCTACTATGTACGGAATTATTATATGCCACTTCTGCAAATGGCAACAGGTCTACCCAATTGTCTTGCTAGTAATTTACGTAACACCTCAGGTATTGTTCTAGCACCCCTAGGCCCCATTTGTCTGGGGGTGGTGACTGGAACTTAGTCCCTGGGCGGAGCCTATCAACTTCAAAAACTCTTTCCAGAAACCGGAAGTAAATTGTACACCCCTGTCAGAAATTATTCTTTTTGGAGATCCATGTAGCCGGTAAATCTGCCGAATAAACAGTTTTGCGAGGCTTCTTGCTGAAGGGATCTTTGAGCAAGGAATGAAATGTACTTGTTTGGAAAACAAATCAGTTACTACCCAAATGACAGTACAGCCTTCACTCTCTGGTAAGTCCACAATAAAGTCCATAGATATTTCCTTCCATGGGGTGTTTGGTCTAGCCACACTTTGCAGTAATCCAGGGGATTTTCCTGGAGGTCTTTTAGCCGAGGCACATACCGGACAGCTAGCCACATATGCCTCTATGTTCTTTTTAAGTGCAGGCCGCCAAAATTGTCTCTTAACAAGATGTAGAGTTTTGACAAACGCAAAGTGTCCTGCGGACTTGGCATCATGAGCATATTTTAATACGGTTGTCCTTAATATGGTTGGAACATACAATTTCGATCCAACCCAAGCTAGTCCATCACGAAGTGTGCATTCATTCGAGTGGTTCTTAAACCACTCGTCAGTTTTTAGCGCTTCTCGTAATTTTTCAAGCAAATCCCCCGAGAGTTCTGGTTTGGTTTTACTCTGCGCCCTGGTAGTGACCGGTGTTGCCAATTGTGTCAAGGGGATCATTGATTGAACCACTTCCTTCTTGATGCTGTTGTACTGCGGCAATCTGGAGAGTGCATCCGCCATGAAATTTTTTCCCCCAGGAAGGTAACGTAAAGTGAAATTGAAACGCTTGAAGTGTTGGGCCCAACGAGCCTGTTTTGGTGATAGTTTGCGTGGTGTTTTTAATGCTTCTAGATTCTTATGATCAGTCCACACCTCGAAAGGGTGTTTCGCCCCTTCTAAAAATTGTCTCCATGTTAACAGCACCCATCTAACTGCAAACGTTTCTTTCTCCCATATGGCCCATCTCCTTTCCGTGTCTGATAGTTTACGGGAAGTATAAGCACAGGGTTGTAATATCCGATTTTCCTTCTTTTGCAAAAGTATTGCTCCTACAGCTACGTCGCTGGCATCAGCTTGTACTACAAAAGGTTGTTCCATGTCGGGGTGTTTGAGCACAGGTTCAGCCGCAAACAGTCGTTTCAATTTTTCGAAAGCAGCTTGACAGTCCATAGTCCATTCTAGTGGTTTCGAGGGTTTGGGCTTTACTTCCCCTTTGGTTTTTAACAAGTCTGTAATCGGCAGTGCGATTTTTGCGAAAGAGGGGATAAATTGTCTATAAAAATTAGCAAACCCTAAGAAACTCTGTAATTGTTTACGGGTGCGCGGTGCGGCCCATTCCAGGACTGCTCGGACCTTTTCAGGGTCCATCTCTATTCCCTCATGCGATATACGATATCCAAGATAGTCGATTTTGTCTTGGTGAAATTCACATTTAGAAAGTTTGGCATAGAGTTCAGCTGCTCTGAGTTTCTTCAGGACCGTTCGAACTAATTTTACATGGTCGGCCATGTTGTCAGAATAGATCAAAATGTCATCCAAATAGACCAACACCCCCTTATACAGGTGCTCGTGCAATACCTCGTTGATCAACTGCATGAATACAGCCGGGGCTCCCTGTAGTCCAAAAGGGAATACTCTAAACTGGAAACATCCTAGTGGGCAGTTAAATGCTGTCTTCCATTCATCTCCCTCTTTTATTCTCACTTGGTAGTATGCCTCTCTTAAACCAAGTTTGGTGAAAATTTTTCCCTTCCCTAAATGGGCTAACATGTCCTTCATGAGTGGGAGGGGGTAGACATTTTCTATGCAAATCGCATTTATATTTCTATAATCAACTACGAGACGAAAGGATCCATCTTTCTTTTCACGGAACATTACTGGCGCCGCCACCTTGGGTTTGGCTCGTTCGATGAATCCCCGTTCTAAGTTTTTGTCAATAAAATTCCGCAATTCCCCCAATTCTCGAGGTGTCATGGGGTAAATTTTTGGTTTGGGAAGCTTCACTCCAGGCAGTATTTCAATGGTGCAGTCGGTGGCCCTGTGGGGAGGCAGAGCATCTGATGCCTTTTTGCTAAAAACTTCCTTGAGATCCCAATATTCCTTTGGAATTTTCTCTTCTCCTTCAATATAGTTAATGGCTACTGCCACCCTTTCCGATTTTATGTCGTCTTTCAGGGGGGGGGCTTCTTTTTCCGGAGTTGGTTCTGCCGTGTGGATGCGCAGGACCCCCGTTTTCCAATTTACTCTTGGGTTCCATTTTCGAAGCCAGGGCAGTCCTAAAATGAGGGGTCTCTCCATCCCAGGGGCTACAATAAATCTGAGATTTTCTACATGATTCCCCAACTGCAGTTCAAGGGGTTCAGTCATAAAGCTAGCTGGGCCCCCTCCTGCAATTGACCCATCTAATTGACAAAATGCAATGGGTCTTTTTAAGGTTTTTAGTCTCAGTCCCATTTCCTCCACTACTTTGGGGCTAATTATGCACCTAGTTCACCCCGAGTCCAACAAGGCTAACAATTGCGCATGAGTCCCTGTGGAGGGCACTCTTATTTCTATGGGGATGAGTAAGGGTTCTTCCGTGTGACTCACCCGATCGTCGGTGTCTGAGTCGGAGTCCGTCTCGCTGTCGTCATCGTTGGTTGGAGTTCCCAACTCATCCTGGTTTCGGGGAGTGAACTCAACGACTTCTTCTTTCAGGGCGGTGCCGTGGGTTTTGGCGGGTATTTTGTTGCTTTTCTTTGGGCTGGCCCCGGTAGCTTTTGGTGGTGGCTTGGAGAAACATTCAGCAGCCCGGTGACCTTCCTTCCCACATTTGAAACAGGTGAAGGGCTTTGACTTGGGTTTGAATTCGGTCTTCCCCCCAGTCATCTTTGGGGTCCCCTTACGGTAGAAAGAGGATGACTGGTCTCCCATACGCCTTCCTCGGAGTTCGCTCCGTCTCAGCTCGATCTCCACATCCTCAGCTACTATGTACCATCTATCCAAATCGTCGGGGACCCCCATGCTTCTGCAGTCACGATATATCTCTTCATTCAACCCATCCTTGAAACTCTCCAAAAGAGCCATTTCTGACCAGCCTGTCATATAGGGTGCCAGTTCACGGAACTCTTGGATATACTCTGCCACCGACCTCCAGCCCTGCTGAATGCTTTTCATTCTGAGTCTCGCCTTTCGTTCAGCTAAATGGTCCTCAAAACGCCTCCTGAGGCCCCCCATGAACTGGTTGTAATTTCTCAGCAAGAGGGAGTTGTTATTGTGGAGAACCACCATCCACTCAGCAGCTACTCCCTCTAGTGCGTTCGCGACGCTTCTGACTTTAGCAGCCTCTGATTCGTAGTCCTCCCCCCAATCTTGCATATGGTTCCACACTTGGGTCAGGAAAAATCCAAAGGCTTTAGGATTTCCATCAAACTTCCCAGGAAGGGGGGGGGGGATTTTGTGCTTTTTTCGTCTGCGGGGTGTGTGTGTGTGCCTGCAAGGCTGGGGTTCTCTGGCCGGCTGCATCTCTCCCTTGAGCTGCCGAAGCTTGGGATGTTTCTTCCTCAAGTTCTCCCTCTCTCCCACAGGCTGTCTCTTCTGGCTGCCCCCTGGGGCCTGCCTCCCCCTTTTCCACAGAAAGCCCAAAAGACTCACATTTTTTTCTGCTCTCTTTTACATCACGGATAAGCTGCAAGACTTGGTCCATCATGAAGCGTTCTTTTTGCTCCTGCATCCACACTGCCTCTTTTTTACGGGGTCTGGAAGTCGTCACTCCCCGGGGTTTTTCCCCCCAGTCTGGCAGCCTCCCCACTCCTTTCGACCATCTAGCTTCCTCCGGCTCTAAACCGATTCTTTCCAACAATTCTGCAGTCTCTTCCTCCGTTTGGAATGCGGCTGCCGTTGAACTCGCTGCCCCCATTTGCTCTTCTCTCTCTGACATATTTTGGATTTACAGTCCCCTCGGTTTTTGTCCGGGATGACTGGATGTGACTTCCAGTTTAACGTCAGGTATGCTTCCTTCAATATCCAGGAAAGGAAAACCCAAACTCAATCATTTTGAAGAGATTAGTACTTTTACTGAATATGAAATGATCGTAACCCAGGTAATGCTGGAAGTGAGCAAAACGCGCGAAATGCATCTACTAAGCTTCTCCCCCCACCCCCCCGTGTCCATTGATCACCAGCCAATCCAAAGGTCTCCCAAAGGTCAGGTGGCATCACGTCTGGCAGCGTCATTCATCAGGAATGTAGGGCAGTTGGTCAGCCGTCCCCTTTGAAGATTCACTTTTGTTTCTTATGGAGATACGTCCTACAAAGAAAAAAAAAACACCTCCTGCATCTTCCCAACCTTCGCCCTATAACTAATCCCTCCCCCGTTTCTTATGGCAGCTGAAGCAGGGAAAGCTGAGGCTGACAGACTACCTGTATTTAAAATGTATAATTAGTGGATATAATTATGAATCTTTTTCAATTTTTTCACGCTATGTTTGCAAGAAAAGGCTAAGCAGGTCATTCCCTTCCACCCACACCCAAAGTGACCTCTTTGTTATCCATCTACTATCACTTCCTTTCCCACTCCCCATTGGCTTCCCTAGCAAACTGAAGTTATATCCAAATGTCACCTGTTGGGACATCACAGTGGAGATCCCATCTTTATGTACTTCCATCCCAACATCTGATGCAAGCAGTAAGTTATAGTGTTTATGACATGTGGTATATTTGGTTCTTGTCTCCCATAGATATCAGTTTCTGCAACATGCCTCCCTTCCGATAATTGCCCCTTCCAAAAGATCCTTTCTGTCTAAAAAGTGAACACAGTTAATAGAAGAAATATGTTTAATACATAGGCAAATATTTGCATGATTTTTGACTTCCTGTTGAAGTCCTTTTCTCTTTGCTTGCTCATTCTGTTCCTGTTTCAGGAGCTAGTACATTGTATTATGTGGAATTAAAAAGCTCTTTTATTAAAACTCTCAGAGCTGGCTCCTTTCCAGAGAACAATGACATTATTAAGCAGACAGGATACCATGTTGGAATAAGATCACTATTTGAGTAGTGTGTTTGTTCTGCCGGGTGTTACCCATGCATATACTAGCTGAGTAATTATAAATTTGTGGTGATCTTTGCTAAATTACCTGAATCAAATAGACAGCAGACAATTCAAAGAGTATACTTGTGAACATTTACAGGACTATAATATTTGTTATCTTCTCCAGATATAAGAAATCCACCCAGTTTTCAATGAGAGTTGATAACCTGATACAATATAGTCAAACAGGTTTCTTCTTGGCATAAAGTCTATTATTATCTCTCATTTAGCACTTAACAATTCACAGAAACAAGAACCTAATTGGGAAAGATATGTTAAAGAATATACATACGGTATTTTTTGGAGTACAGGACGCACTGGAGTATAAGACGCAGCTTAATTTTTGGGGAGGAAAATAAGTAAAAAGCTGATTGGCAGGTGGATCGGCCTCCCGGAATACCCCCAATCAGCTGTTCCCAGAGGTGAATTTTAGCAACAGATTCCTTGTTTGTGAACTGTGTGCCTTGCTTTTTTTTGCTTTTTTTGCTGCTTCTGAAACTTCTGAAACTGTTTCAGAAAAAATGTTCTTTTCTGCCTCTGAAAGCCTCTGAAGCAGAGCTTCAGAAAAAAAGCCTCTGAAGCTCTGTTTGGGGGCTTCTTTTCTGAAGCTTCGTTTCTGATGCTTTTTTCAGTCTCTGAAACCTCCATTTGAGAAGCTGGGCAGGGCTACATTTGGACTATAAGACACACCGACATTTTCACCCTCTTTTTTTGGGGGAAAAAGGTGCGTCTTATACTCTGAAAAATACGGTATATATTGGGAACAGTGTGTTAATTAAAATGGGGAGAGAGAGAGAAAGGGAGGGAGGGAGAGAGAGGGAGGGAGAGTGGGAGGGAGAGAGAGAAAGAGAGAGAAGACGTGGTAGATTATGAGGCCACACAGAAGGTATTAGGAAAACAGAATAATGGAAACTTTAATAAGCAAAAGAATAAGCTCTATATAAACAAAGGAAAAAGGAAGAAATAACACTGATAAGTTCCAAAACAGTCTACTCTATGAAGCTTACATCAGTGTGAAAATAATTTGACTTTTGTTGTTGTTATTGAACTCAAGAGAGGAAATAGTTCAAGGCTCAGAAAGGAAAGCAAACTGAAAAGGAAAAAATAAGTGTATTAAATTGAGGAAGGGAAAGGAAATATATTAGGACTAGGATTGATTGATTATGGGGCATCAAGTTGGCATCATCTCTGAACAACTACATAGAGGAGGATCTATTTCCAACCTGGTTTGACTTGCACTGCTGTAATTGACTCCATCCACCTTAGACTCATCCCGTTCTATTTCCTTCCATCCATCCCTTCATTAAAGCCTTCCCTAGAGAGCCAGGACTTCACATCATGTGCCCAAAGCATGGTAATCTAAACCTGATCTTTTATGCCTTGAGTGAGAACTCTGTGTTGGACTCTGTATTCATTGGTTTGGCTATTCATGATTTTTTCTAACACCAAAGTTCAAAAGCCCAACTTTTTCTATTCCCCCCCGCCCAAACCTAATGTTGCATATAAGAAAAACATCTGAATTTTCCAGTTATTTTATTTAAAAAAATAAATATGGAAAGAATATGTGAAAATCAGTAAAAAGATATGATCTTGATATAAAATAATTCTCACATTTCTAGTTTCTTGAATAATTTTTGTTTTCATTCAGAGTTATACTGCCCTTTCTTGTAAATGCTGTCCTGTCTATTAACATTTGGTTATAACAAATCAATTGGATAATAGAATGCTTGGGAACATTCTGTGACACCAACATTTCAGTATGGCATTTCAATTTACATTAAGAAAAATTATTAGACCTCACGTTAGAAGGTGACTTTAAAATCTGAGTTTAGTTTGGTAAGTCTTTTTTTTTTAAATTGTTTTTATTATGCATTTTCCTTTGTTATACATAACGTTTCCATTTCTGCAACCGCATGTACTGACTGTATCAAACTCTTTTAAATACACATAGTTTTATACACACCATAATTATAACCATTTTTCTCATAATATGAGAATAATATATACAATGTAATCTTCCCTTCTAATTGCCCTATACAATTTAATCTATAATCAAGTATAATCCAGTGATAATATTGATTATGGTATTATTGTTTATATTTATACGCTTTTATTTTATTGATCGTCCTTAAATATAAATTACTAAATTCTGCTTCTATTTTCTAACCATTTATAAAAGAGTCCCAAGTTAAATAGTACTCTGTTTCTTCTTTATCCTTAATTTTCATCGTTAACCTGTCCATTTCAGCACAGTCTAATATTTTCTTTATTACATTTTCATTTATGGGTATATTTCCATTTTTCCAATTTTGTGGATACATAATTTTCGCTGCTGTTATTACATGTAATATTAAATATATGCTTCTTTTGTTGTATTTCCCTGGCAATATACCTAGTAGGAACAATTCTGGTTTTAAATCTATTTGTTGTGCTGTCATTTCTTCTAACCACCTTTTTATCTTTAACCAATATTTTTTTTGCCATTGAACAAGTCCACCACATGTGGTAATAGGACCCCAGTGTCTGTTTACATTTCCAGCACTCTGGCGATATGTTTTGGAACATCTTTGCCATTCTTGCTGGTGGCAAATGCCATCTGTAGAACATTTTATAAAGGTTTTCTTTATATGTTGTTGACATCGTTAGTTTGTAGTTTCTTTCCCAAAGTTTTTGTCAATTGTCTAATTCTATAGTATATCCAAAATTTTTGGCCCATACTATCATAGTTTCTTTTACATGTTCTTCTTCCATTTTAAAATTCAATAAGTAGCTATATATTTTCTTTATTAGTTTATTATCTCTCCCTAGAAATATCTGATCTAGCTCTAGGGGTTATTTATAGAATCCATATATTTCTGCATCTTTCTTGTGTCTTGTTTGTATTTGGATATATGGCCACCAGTCCAAATTGATTCCTTGATTTTTTTAGTTCCTGTTTCAATTTTAAGTCCCCTTGTTCTTTTAGGATATCTTTATAACTTACAATTTTTTCCAGTTCAAGAGCATTTGGATGTATTAGCGCTTCCATCGTGGATAGCCAGACCAGTATTTTCATGTAATATTTCTGTTTGATTTTTTCCCATACTGAGAACAGAGCATTCCTGATATAATGCCTTTGGAAGTATCTATATATTTTCCCATACCATGTAAATGCGTGCCACCCCAATTGTAAATCATATCCTTCTAAAGTCAATATTTTTTTGTTCTTCAAGTTTATCCACTCTTTCACCCATGTGAGCGCTGAAGCCTGTTAATGCAGCTCCCAATCTGGTAGTTTGGTAAATCTTAAAGACAAAGAAAAATTTCTAAATTCATTTTTGTAATTAAACAAAATATGAGTTTGCCATTAAAATCTCTATTTGTCTCATCTTTACTTAGTCACAGTTTCATACCACCTACACCGTACCAGTGACAAATGTTTTTCAATGAGTATAGTCAGAATTGGGACCATAATTTACAAAAAAATAATTGTTGGTTGCTTTGTCAATGCATGTATGCGTGGTCTAGTCTTTGTTCTAAAAATATGAAGTACTCCAAGCAAGACTTAACACCCAACAGACATTTTTACCTTTTATGGTAAATATGAAACTAGTGCATCTCACACAGATGTTCAGAAAAGGTCAGGTTTATGCCTAAATAGATACTATCTGGAAGAAGAAGAAATTATTTCTCCTTTAATCTCTAGCAAATAAATGAGCTAAAATGAATTGCATGTTTTTACTTCCTGAACATTCCAGGATAAGCCAAAAAAACAACAACAACCCAGAACAGAAGGACACAGATTATACCAAATGATCTACTGTTATTCTTGTGTCTGTCTCTAGTGCTTCCTTTTCTAATGCAGCTGCTCAGATACTGTCAGCATATGAATTATAATGTACGTAACAGTAGATGATTGCTACTGATATTTTTAGAAGTGGAAATCTGTGGCATGTGGACATCAGTGCAGCTATTATAGCTCCAAGAATTCTTGGTTAAATCATAAGATGTTATTGATATTTACATTATGGTTTGTAATAAGCTCTTTTGTTCTATTGTCTTAAGATCTGAAATATTTCCCTTTGGAGAGTTCTATTGGAGTTCAATTGCTTTAGCCATCTCTCCCAAATCAGATTTATTACTGAGATTGTCTGTCTCTGTCTGTCTCTTGAAGTTTCATCCTTGTAGAAAGAATGTGAACCCAAATAAGACTTGTATGTTTGCTTAGTATGACAATTCAAATAATTTCAGACAGCCACAATAGAATGCACATTAGGGTTATTCTACTAATTTTGGCTCAAAGATGCTTCACTACAAATCCTTTAAGGTTATACTTTATTTTCATGGCACAGCCATGAAAAGATATAGAGGATATATAGCTGAAGGATCTGACCTCCCTTACATTACTTGGAGGATCCTGAATAGGTTGAGAGTTGGGCTGCCTGAGTGTAAAACCAATATGCTGAAATGGAGGCTCTTAGAGGATAACAACATGCTATGCAGGGGTGGGTTCTACTTACCTTTACCACTGGTTCGCAATGGGATCATATGTGTGCGCTTGCTTAACTCATGTACGCGCCTTGCTTCTGCGCATGCGCAGATCGCTGATGACAACATCTGGGGTAGTGGGCGGGGCCTCCTGCTGGTTTTACTACTGGTTCTTGTGAACCGGTCCAAACCGGGGGCAATCCACCACTGATGCTGTGTGAATAAGGTGAGACACAGAGCCTGGGCCCATCTGTTGTATGTTGGCTACTACCAGAAACATGTATCAGTAATGACTTATTTTTGGCCAACGTCAAAGCCAAGAAAATGGCTTCATTCTGGCAGTTTAAAGTTTGATCTCAACATGCAAGGAGAAATGGCACAGCTTTCTACTTATCCCAAGCTCATAGCCATGGTGCCTAACTTTGTCTTTAAATGATAATAAGCTAAGATGATTTTTTCCATCTTTCTCAACACAAGTTTGACTGCATGCATAATTTTGTGTGTTTGATGATCATGATAGAATTTTCTAGACTTCAACTATTCAACTGCTGATGCATTTCTGCTCCTCCTTCAAGTTGGTGAATTTCCTCCATGCCTTGGGCAGCAGGAGAGTTCAGCCACCAGGTGTCTGCCACCATCTCCCCATGCCCATGGAGGAGACATTGCAGATCTATGGGATAGTAGAAGCTTCCAGACATACCTTTTTATCTGATATGCGTAGATGGGTTGACCAAGCAGGCTCCTACTTTGCCGGGAAACCTTTTTCACTTTGGCCCTGTGGATCAGGAAATCTGTGAATTGAGTAGGGACTTTGATAGATCATGGTTTGACAGATGGTTAAACCCATGAATCTTGCCCTTCTCCTCCAGTCCCAATCCATGTTGTTGTTGTTATTATTTTATTAAAGTTCATTTGTCATCCAATTTCAGTGGACTCCAGGCAGCTCCAATATACTCTGAGTGACATTAAATAATAGGGAAGGGCTGTGGGGTCACAGAGAGGTGACAAAGAACTGAACCAAAACAAATAAGCAAAAGAGTGAATTGCATGAAGTAAAAAAAAAAAAAAGATACTCAAAGGAGCCAAATTCATCTCATAGGGTTGTTATTGTTATTGTGGGGAAAATAGGAGGAAAAAGGAGTATTCGGTCCCTTGAGTTGGTGAATAAATAATAATATTGGTATATAAATAATAAAAAATAAGGTACATGTTAGAGGTGGAAATACAAAACAAAACAGAGCTAAATTCTGTAAGGTGGAAATAGTGTTAAGTGTTAAATCATTTATTTTGCATACATATGGTCTCAGGCAGGGGTGAAATCCAGCAGGTTCTGACAGGTTCTGGAGAAACGGTAGCAGAAATTTTGAGTAGCTCGGAGAACCAGCAAATATCATCTCTGGTTGGCCCCAGAGTGGGGTGGGAATGGAGATTTTGCAATATCCTTCCCCCAGGAGTGGGGAGGGAATGGGGATTTTGCAGTATCTTTCCCCTGGAGTGGGGTGGGAATGGAGATTTTGCAGTATCCTTCCCCTGCCACGCCCACCAAGCCACACCATGCCCACCAAGCCACACACACACAGAACCGATAGTTTAAAAAAATTTGGATTTCACCACTGTTCTCAGGTATATGATAGCATCCAAGTCAAATCTTCAATATGGTGTGGACTGGTTCCTGAAGTAGGTTCTTTTCAAATGTGATAAAACTTTTCCTCTGTCATACCTAGTTGGTATGCTCAGTATTGAAAGAGCATACATTTGAAAGCCTACCTTGTTCACACCTGCACGTATGAAGCATGTCTAAAAATAGCTTTGCATCTCTCAAACCTTTTTTTTTTTCATGCATTCTGGAAGTCTGTTAGTGTAATTATCAAAACCACAGCAGTATACTAAGAGCCTCCTGTGGTGCTGTTTCTAGGGAGGACTTGGACTTCCTCCAACTAAAAGCTGCTTAAAAGGCAATCCTATATGTATATCTTCAGAGTTCATTTGCAGAAAGTAGGTCTTATTTCCAGTGAAGAGGGACTAGGAATGCAGTTTCATTTCAATTTAAAATCCAGGCCATTAAGAGCAACAAATACCTATATATCAAACTAGTTTCTATTCATTGAAACTGATTAATGATTTTTTAAGGATGTTTGTTTTGGGGAAAAGAGAGGGACAGTTCTCCCCCCTCCAAATGACCAGAAAATTTTAGAATTCAATTAATTATGCTTTAATGGGGTTTATTATTGCATGCTGTGATAATTGGAAGACTATGCATGAGGGAACACAATGTTAAAATGAAGGAGGAAGTGGAATTAAAAATATTTTGAAAAAGAACATGGATAAGAAGATAAGGTTCACAGAGATGTCACATAGCGATTGCCTACTCAGAAGACAGGTTTCAAACCTTGTTTTGGAAATGAAGTCTTTCCCTCTTCACTTTTAGTTTACACAATGTGGAAAATCTCTTGGCCTTCTTCATATTATTCAATGTCTTAGAAGACCAAAGTGATACTTATGGGTAATTATTCTTCAACAATATCTGAAGTGCTGTTATTCACCACCTCTGCATTCTATGAATATCTGTCAAGCACTCATGTCACTTGTTTTTGAACTAGACGCCAGTAATACTCAATCAGAGAAAATCTACTTTCAATCTTAGAAAGCTCCAATACCAGACCTTTTGAGCACGCCCATTCCCTTTCAGACTTCTGAGTGCATGTATTCTTTCATTTTTTCTTGATCATATCTGCATATTTTTCTTAAAGGAATTTATTTCCATTGAAAGCAAGTTGGAGAGATATTTTTTACTGATACTGATTATGGTAGTTTAGAAGAAAGTTGGGAAGGGTTTTAATTGAACATGCTTCTTTTCCAACTTCTGCTGTGCTATCTTTTTTTCCTTCCTTCCTTCCTTCCTTCCTTCCTTCCTTCCTTCCTTCCTTCCTTCCTTCCTTCCTTCCTTCCTTCTTCCTCCTTCCTCCCTTCCTCCCTCCCTCCCTCTCTCTCTCTCTCTCTCTCTCTTTCTCTCTCTCTCTCTCTCTCTCTCTCTTTTCCAAGGGCAGAAGGAAGGAGATTAACAGTGGCAGAACAGGTTGATGATTTTATCCTATCCTCAGAAGGGGAAACTCAAATATTTCTGTGCTTCCTGAGACACTCTCCCAAAGACCATTGTAGCTTAATTGTCACAGTCTACAAAAATAACATCTTCGCTATACAATTATTTAGTGGAAAAATAAGTTGCATCAGTAATTCACTGTGAAATAAATAGAGATTCTACACTAGGACATTTGATCGTAGCACATTCCTATCATCAAAATCTCCTTGGGGTAGCTATCTCAAGGTATATTGACAAATAACTCATTCATTATCCATTTAATAGTTTCTCATAGGACTATGGAAGTCACTGTCTACCTAAGAAAATGTTTTGATAATATTCCCATAACACTCTGAAGATTTATTATTATTATTATTATTATTATTATTATTATTATTATTATTATTTAGTTAATCTTTAGTGAGATTCACAGCCTTTGAGGCTGGTTAATAGCTCAGCAGTTCGAGTCCTAACCAAGGATCTAGGAACTGTTAAGGTATCGTCGGAGGATGTAAGCTGTTCCGAGTAAGGTGGTTTTTTGTAGAGTCAAAATGTTCAAGTCCAGCAAATTTAGAATTTCTAAAAATCGGGATAACACACGATTTCTTTTTCCACAATCGCTCAACTTCAATTTGTAAGTCCCGGTACTTTGTGATTTTTTATTGCTGCTTATCTTCAATTTGTGCATCACCAGGTATTGCAATGTCAATGAACCATACTTTTTTCTTTTCAACTATTGTTATATCAGGTGTGTTGTGGACCAAGTGCCTGTCAGTCTGAATCCTAAAGTCCCACAAGATCTTGAGTTTCTCATTCTCTAAAACTTTCTCAACCTGATGTTCCCAGTGGTTTTTGCTGTACTCAAATCCAAACTTCTGGCACAATTTCCAGTGAATGATTTTAGCAACACGGTCATGGCGTTGTAGGTAGTCAGTTTGTGAAATTTTGCTGCACCCACTGATCAGGTGGTCGACTGTCTCCTCTTTCTCATTGCAGAGGCGGCATTTGCTGTTGGTGGTAACATTATTATTATTATTATTATTATTATTATTATTATTATTATTAATTTGATTTGTATGCCGCCCTATCTCCATAGGACTCAGGGCGGTTCACAACAATTAAAATCAAACCAGATAAAACATGTTAAAATACATATTAAACACATATTAAACATATTAAAAATAATCCAAACCCCATCAGTCCAGGGGTTTAAT
Organism: Arizona elegans; assembly: GCA_022577455.1. NCBI lineage: Eukaryota > Metazoa > Chordata > Lepidosauria > Squamata > Colubridae > Arizona > Arizona elegans. The sequence continues at coordinate 16,886,161 of JAKOOJ010000008.1, read as the reverse complement.
TAATGGCATATCATACATGGGCTAGCAATATATATTAACATTTCATCTAGCTTAATAAAACACAATAAAATATAAATGTTAAAAAGATCTGTGTTGAAATGTCAATGTCCAGGCCATCTAACACTGAAGCACAGCATTATTTTGATTTTAAAAAAATCAGATACTGGACCAGTATATGCCCTTAGCTTACAGCGGGTCACAATGGGATGTACAGTTGAGTGTGGGATTCCACAGTCAAACTGAGGGGAGGATATACTATGCCCCATTTCTACAGGGAGTCCCGGTAGATGCTGTGTGAGATGCGAATCATAATCCTAATTGCTGAAGAATAACAAAAAGAGACAACCATAGTTACGCTTAATGTCTTGTGCAAATTCTGCCCGAGTGACTAATTTAATTAAACATGTCATATGAACCTAGATAATGGGTTAATTGAATAAATATAGTCAAATATGAGTAAATGTATCATAAGAACATAATCCTTGTCTCTTCAACTCAGTGTTTTTTGCTTTGACTGGCAACAAAATTGTAGGGTTTAAGCAACAAGCATTTTATATTATCTAGTACCTATCTTATGTATGTTGAATATGAGAATGAAGATCTGGAAGGTATTTGTTTGTAGGATAGTTTTGTGCTAATGCACTTGGTTGTTTCTTTTTTCACACTTGAAGATGAATACCTTGTTTTGAGGAGCCTGAAAAATGGACTGAGTGAAATTGGGAAATTAAGCATTGAATGTTTAAAAAATCTGCTTTTGCTATTTTTGAAAAAGGAGCAAGGCAACTCACCACTGCCAAATTTACTGCCAAAATTGAAGGTCTGAAACATGGAATCCCACTCAGTTTACCAGGTATTTTTAGTTGGAAGTTAAATGGCAATTTTAAAGAATCTCCTTTAAAAAGGGATGTCATGTACTGTTTGTTATAACTTTATAAATAACTAAAGATATATTGGGAAACATTTTATATTCCATATTTATTTACTTGTATTTTTCTAATCTTTTCATCTGTTTTTTCATAGTTTATATTTTCCAAAAAGTATAATAAAAATATAAAGTCTTTGAAGTCTCTAAAAATGGAGCTTCATCTGACCTGCGGCAATGGGATACCCCTTTTCTCTACTGTAGGTTATTTCAGTTAAATTCATACTTTGGAGTATGGGTTTACCTCATTATTCAATATTTTAATAATAATTTTCCTCATTTGAAGGATAACACAACAGATGGCTAACAGCAACCAAAAATATAGACCTAGTTTCTTTGATTGGGTCTACAAATTGCTTTGCAAATTTTAGATTTTTGTAATTTTAAGGACTCAAAGCAAATCCTTGAAGTCAATAATACATTGAAACTTATTAAAATACAACTGTTTTTCCAAACACACTTAATTTGGATAATTTATCTAAATTATTCTGTTTTTATTTATTTATTTATTTATTTTATTTTATTTATATACGCCCTTCTCCCAGAAGGGACTCAGGGCGGTGAACAGCCAAAATTAAAAAACATACAAATACAAAAGTTAAGATAATTAAAAAGAATTAAATCACTGGCTTCCCAATTTAAAACCCCCAAATCCATAAAATTTAAAATCCCAATTAAAAACCATTTAGGCTAGGCCGGCTTGATGGAATAAAAACGTCTTCAGGGCTTTACGGAAGGTCCGGAGGTCCGGGATCAATCGTATTCCAGGAGGCAGCTCATTCCACAGGGCGGGTGCCCCCACAGAGAAGGCTCTCCTCCTGGGGGCCACCAGCCGACATTGCCTGACCGACGGCACCCTGAGAAGGCCCTCTCTGTGAGAGCGTATTGGCCGGTGGGAGGTTATCGGTAGCAGCAGGCAGTCTCGCAAATACCCTGGCCCTAAGCCATGGAGCGCTTTAAAGATGAGAACCAACACCTTAAAGTGCACCCGGAAGACCACCGGGAGCCAATGCAGCTCACGCAGGAGAGATGTTACATGGGAGCGCCACGTCGCTCCCATAATCACCCATGCGGCCGCATTCTGCACCAGCTGGAGCCTCCGAGTGCTCCTCAGGGGGAGCCTCATGTAGAGAGCGTTGCAGTAGTCCAGGCATGACGTAACCAAGGCATGAGTGACTGTGCACAAGGAGTCCCGATCCAGAAAGGGGCGCAACTGGCCTATCAGGTGAACCTGATAAAAAGCCCCCCTGGCCACGGCCGTCATATGCTCTTCTAAAGACAGCCGTGTGTCCAGGAGGACGCCCAAGTTGCAAGCCCCCTCTGTGGGGGTCAGTGACTCGCCCCCAATAGCCAGCGATGGCACCAAGGGTTGAGCCGAAGCCTGTTCCTCCCCATCCAGACCCGCACAGCCTCCAGACACTGGGACATCACTTCGAGGGCATCATTGGGGTGGTCTGGGATGGAGATGTACAGCTGAGTGTCATCAGCGTACAGATGGCATCGCACCCCAAAACCACGGATGATCTCACCCAGCGGCTTCACATAAATGTTGAACAGGTGCGGCAAGAGGACCGACCCTTGTGGCACCCCGCAAGCAAGCCGTCTCGAGGTCGACCTCTGCCCCCCTGCCAACACAGACTGCGACCGGTCAGAGAGATAGGAGGAGAACCACCACAACACGGTGCCTCCCACCCCCAATCCGTCCAGCCGACGCAGCATGATACCATGGTTGATGGTATCAAAAGCCGCTGAGAGGTCTAACAGGACCAGGACAGAGGAACAACCCCTGTCCCGAGCCCTCCAGTGATCATCCACCAATGCGACCAATGCCGTCTCCATGTTGTACCCAGACATGAAGCCGGACTGGCACGGATCTAGATAGACGGTTTCATCCAGGTACTGTGGGAGCTGTCGCGCAACCACATTCTCCACAACCTTCACAACAAAGCGAAGGTTGGAGACCGGATGGTAGTTTGCCAAAACGGCCGGGTCCAGAGAAAGCTTCTTGAGGAGGGGCCTCACCACCGCCTCTTTCAAGGTGGGAGGCAAGAAACCCTCTTTCAGAGAAGCATTTATAATCCTCTGGAGCCAGCCTCGTGTTACCTCCCGGGTGGCCAGTACCAGCCAGGAGGGGCATGGGTCCAATAAACATCTGGTTGCGTTTAACCTCCCCAGGATCCTGTCCACGTCCTCAGGAGTCACAGGGTCGAACTCATCCCAGGTAACATTCTCAAGACCAGCCTCAGTCACCCCGCCAGGATCTACCCAGTCAGAGTCCAAGCCTTCCCGAATGAGCGATTTTATCGTGCAGATACTGTGCAAAATCCTCAGCCTGCCCTTGCAAGGGGTCTTCCCACGCTCCCTGATGTTACATTTTAGATAACGAGTTTCAATCAGCTAAGGATTGCTATTTTATTGTACATATTTTACATCAATCGTTTTGTAATTCCCTGCTTGAAATCTGGAAGACTTTTAAAAGTAGTTTTCAGCTCTGACTCATCTCTGACCGTGGAATGCCTCTTATCACTTGGAAATAATCTGATGAATGCAGCACAACTATCCACCCTGTTTACAGATTTTTTAAAAGATGTATTTCTTTGGAATGGAATGTACCATTTCACTAGCCCTTGTACATCAATCGTATATTACATTCCAAATTACAGAGTTTATTGTTTAGTCTTTGTTGTGTGTTTTCTTCTTTTCCCCAGGAAGAGAAAAATAACATTCCTTTTGACCCATGGAAGTAAAAATAAAACTGGGCTGAATTTGAAGCTACAGTTTATATAATTGCCAAGATGGCTTGTCAAAGAAGCTAGTTCCCTGACATGTGATGAATTGCTCTTCAATAAGGAACCACTATTAGGTTGATGGTAGCCAGTGGTGGAATTCAGCCAGTTCGCACCCCTTCAGGAGAACCGGTTGTTAACTTTCTGAGCAGTTTGGCAAACTGGTTGTTGGAAGAAATCATTAGGGCAGAGAACTGGTTGTTAAATTATTTGAATACCACCACTGATGGTAGCTTATTTTAAGGCAGAGTCGCTGTACACACAGCATCCTGCAGAGAATACAAAACCACATACAGAGTTACTATTCAGTAAAAACAGAGTTAGTTACAGGCTATATTCTGCAGCCTCTCAAAAACTTATTTCTCCTTCCCTGCTCCAAAGCTATTAAATATGTAGTGTTAATATTAGGATCCAAATAAATTCAGACTATGTAGCACTGTTTTTGAACAAAAGGGTGCAGCTGGTTTTTTAGTGGCATGTCAAGAGACACACTCCAAAACATAGCTGGGCCTAGACAACCCGCTCCCTAAATATAATTATTTTCAATGTCATTAATAATTTTCTCCTTCTGTTATATATTAGAAAATACCAGGTACAGCTTTGGGACAGGCTGTAGGGGCCATATTCAAGTATATTAAAAGCTGTGGTATGTACCCATCTGCCTTAAAATAAGTGCACAAATCCATCCAGGTGGCTTTGAGCCACTCACACTCTCTTAGCCCTAGGAAGAAAGCAACGGCAAGCCACTTCTGAAAAACCTTGCAAAGAAAATTACAGGGATTGAGTTGAGGATGTCCAAATGATTAAGACCGCCTTCTACCGCATAGCTCCCAGCAACCGGTAAGATCCCACAGAGTTGGTCTCCTCCAGGTCCCGTCAGCTAAACAATGCTGGCTGGTGGGCCCACAGGGGAGGGCCTTCTGTGTGGCTGCCCCAGCTCTCTGGAACCAGTTACCTCCTGAGGTCCGACCATCCCCACCCTATTGGCCTTCCGAAAAGCACTGAAGACCTGGCTTTTCCGGCAGGCCTGGGGCGGTTGATCTCGCTCTTGCGATCCGGCGAGATCCGGTCATGAATGGTATGAATGAGTTTTAATGTTTCTAATGTTTTTTTAATTTTTAAATGTTTTTTATTAGGATTTTATATGTATTGTGAGCCGGGAGAGGGGCGGCATATAAATCGAATTAAATTGAAAATCGAAATTGAAAAAGAAAAAGGTATATCTATGTCAGAATAGATTAACATATTTATATATCATCAAAGTCATGATTAGAATGCTGTATTGCAGGCTAATTCTGCTGACTGCCAGGGATTCAATCCTCACTGGCACAAGGTTGACTCAGACTTCCATCCTTTCAAGGTCAGTGAAATGAGGACCCAGATTGTTGGGGGCAAGAGGCTGACTCTGTAAACGGTTAAGAGAGGGCTGCAAAGCACTGCGAAGCTGTATATAAGTCTAAGTGCTATTTCTATTGTTTAAAAGCATCTGACATTTTCTTATATTCAATGCACAAATGCAAAGAAATTAATTTTTTAAACTGACATTTTAAAAATCCCAATTCCATACTAAATGTTTAAATCAACTTCCTGTATAAATATTTCTGTAGTGATATTAACCTGGAGTAAGAAGTTGGCATTGAAAGTGGATCTTCATTGCCAAGTCATTGCTCATCTGCTTTGTCCTCAGCCAGAAGGTCAGAGATTGATCCAAATATGTAGAGAGAAGAAGGGGAATTGGCCATGTGAAGATGAAAAAACAGAAATTTTTAAACATAACAAAACATAAAACAACCATCATCTATTACAATCACAGAAAGTGTATCGATTGGTTAAAATTCTTTTGTGCTTAATCCCATATCCAAAATTTACAAGTTATTTAATTTCTCTTATTTAAAAATAAAAAAAATTCAAAAAAAAAAAAAGAAAGAAAGAAAAAACAGAAATTCTGTTATTGAACAGACTAAAACAGAACACAATATATACAGTAAATATGAAGAGGAAAGAACAAATTGAAATTCTTGGAATGTAACATGACTGCATCTAGCAGCATATTCTGTTTACCTTGTGCTCCATGTATTGCAAATTCCAGCCTGCCCTACCTGTATCTAGCAACAGCTATGAAAATTAAATAAAATAGGGATTAAATAGCTATGTGACCTTTTTTTTTTCATTAAACCAAAACACAATAGGGGATGCCATTTATCTATCGCAGTACAGCAAATGGGCTAAAGACTTAATACTCAAGCTAAACTGCATTTTTGTGGTTTCACTTCCTGCCGAGAATTTGATCGACTGTATAAAAGCCAAATATAGATAAGACCTTCTAGAACTAGTCCAGTTGCAAATGAAAGATTTGCACCCCTAGTTTAAACATGATCTATAGATAAATTATTTTATTTATGTATATCACTGTTTGAGATTAGATTAAAATATTTTAGATTAAAATATTTTCTTAAAATAAAACACTTAGATTAAAATATTTTCAGATAGCCCAGAAATGAATTTATTTATTTATTTATGTAATTTATATGCCGCCTTTCTCCCAAAAGACTCAGGGTGGCTTACAAGAAGGAACAAAAAATTACATAAACATCAAAGTCAATTTAAAATTAGTTAAAATTAATTAAAAATTTAATTAAAATTATTAAAAATCACCCCTATGGATTCAGCCCATTTGGTGAAAAAGCCACGTCTTCAATTCACGGCGGAAGGAGAGGAGGTCAGGGGCTGTCCTGAGGCCGGTGGGCAGCCCACTCCAGAGAGTCGACGCTCCCACAGAGAATGCTCTTCCCCTGGGGCCCGCCAGCCGACATTGTCTGGCTGACGGCAGCCTGAGGAAGCCCGCTCTGTGTGAGCGCCCCGGACGATGGGAGGATGGCAGGAGATGATGCTGCAGATATCCTGGGCCTAAGCCATGAATTGATTTCATTGATATATTAAAGGGATATAATATTTGCTGCAGCATGCTTACCTTATTAAACTAGCATGGGCTCCTAGAGATGCTTAATGTAAAATCAATAACAAATGAAAGTTGTTCAATTAATAACACGGTTGTTAAATGAATCCAGCCTCCCCATTGATTTTGCTTGTCAGAAGGTTACAAACGGGGATCACATGATCCAGGGCTATTGCCACCATCTTAAATATGAACCCGTTGTCATGCATCTGGAGGTAAATCACATGACCATGGGGTGCTTAAACAGTCATAAGTGTGGAAAATGGTCATAAGTCACTTTTTTCAGTGCTGTTGGAACTAAATGAACTGTTGTAAGTCGAGCATAGAGATAAATCAAGATAGTCTCTTTAGCCCAACAGATAAAGTGAAGCTGTAATTCCTGTCATCTCAATTAGGGTATAGTGATTTGCTTGTTAGGGGAATGGTGTTCTATTGTTCTAGTTTACCAAGACATAGGTAGTCCTCGATTTATGATCACAGTTGGGATTGGAAGCTCCATTGCTAAGTCAATGGGGAAACCACATTCACTAAACAAACGGGTAACTGATCAACTGCACTGCTTCACTTAACAACTGTGGCAAAAAAGGCCATAAAATGGGGCAAAGCTCACTTAACAAATGTCTCATTTTATCAACAGAAATTTTGGGCTCAATTGCGGTCGTAAGTCAAGGACTACCTGTATATTAAGAATTCTGTATTCAGAGTTGGGTCCTAGCTAAATGCCAGGATAATGTATAAAGGTAAATGTAAAGGTTCCCCTCGCACATATCTGCGAGTCGTTCCTGACTCTAGGGGGAAGTGCTCATCTCCATTTCAGAGCCGAAGAGCCAGCGCTGTCCAAAGACGTCTCTGTGGTCATGTGGCTGGCATGACTAAACACCAAAGGTGCACGGAATGCTGTTACCTTCCCACCAAAGGTGGTCCCTATTTTTCTACTTACAGTTTTTCACGTGCTTTCGAACTGCTAGGTTGGCAGAAGGACAACGTATATTCTGATGTTTTTAGAGAAGCCTTTCCTAACATAGATGTCACCAGGTTTTAGCTGTACAACTGCATCAAAGTCTGTCCTGAACTTGGACTCTATCTTTCGCCTGTAGTTAGGGCATGTTGGAGGGGTGTTGTACATTGACTTTTCTGCCCAAAAATGAACACAGCATTAAGAAGAAAGCTATAGCTGATTTTTCTTTCTGAGATGCTAATTTTGCATACGCAGACCACTTTTAATTTACTCATTTTGAAGGGATACATTTAATCATAACTCCTTTTCAGCTAGCAGCTTGAACACCTAAAAACTACTTCCTGATGCTGAATGGTTAAATAGATTCTGAAATATAATAGGTAGAAATAAGACCTTGTATTAAGACTCCAGTTTATTTTAAGCCTGATTGAGAAATAATTGTGCCATTGTATTTTTATCTTTCTGGTTCACAGACATCTGGTTGATTAATGTGGTAAGAAAATGCTGAACTAGATTGTTTTTTGTTAACTTTCAGATCTTGTGTTCGGAAAATTACAGCCATGTTTGTTTGAATTAAGAGCTTCTTGGAGTTGCAGTTATGAGTCAAATGTGTAAGAATTACTCATTTTCTACAGGGTGCCCATGATTTTGTCAAACTGTGAAGATAAAATATTCTTCAAAATATATCTCACGAGCCCTGCAACATAATCAATGTTTAGGGGATTTAGGAGTAGTCCCAGTTCAATCTACCTTTCAGGAATGTTGAGAAGTTGAAACTGGGTAACTCAGCATATATTGCTTTGAGTTCTTGCTGGAAAGTTAGGCTATACAGTATGTACCTGAATTCTCCATTTACATACTGCATGGAAGTGAGTGATATACTTTTCAAGAACGAACTTTTTATACATTTTAATTGCTTGGAACATTTTAAATAAAAACCAAAGAGGTCACAGCAAATTATTCTAGAACCCAAATTCACATTATTTAATATTACTTGCCTTTCCTTGGAATAAAGTGTTCAGAAGCAATTGTTGCAAGCTGTGGTTGAGGTTTTAAACCACGGCTGCTTGAACTTGAAGACACGATTAGAATTTTTTTTTCCCCCTGACAACTGATTCCAGTTCAAAAGAAATTTCTCTTGGTCACCCCGAAATCTTTGCTGTTGTTTTTAGAACCTACTTTTCCTTCTTTGAAAATGCTGTTTGGAATATTGTTTCACATAACAGACAAAATTTGGGAAGCTTGAGAGGCAGCTGGAACATTATAATGGGAGATTGAACAGTGATGATTTGTGGAGTGGGAGAATGAAACTGTAAGGCACGCTGGAGAGGAAGAAGGAAGGAAACTATATGAAACTGCAGGTGGAAACCCCCTAGAAAGCAATGAGGGAGGTTAGATGACTCAGAGGACAACCAATGTATGAACCAGAAAAAGGGGAGCATGTTTATGTGTTTTAGAAGTGGGGTGTCTGAATAAAAGATATTGTTTGGAGGAGTAATTCTGAAAGAGAAAAGGAAATGAGTAATTCAAGTAATTATATGTTGTGTTTTAGGCATATGGGAAGGTTGAATCTTATGGGATGGTTGGATCTTATGTGTCAGGACAATGCTTTGATCCGCATATTATATCACCCCCCCTTCCAGGAAACAGATATGAAATACTCATCATCATCATCATCATCATCACAGAATGACAGAATAACAGAAGGGCCTTGGAGGTCTTCTAATCCAACCCCCTGCTCAAGCAGGAAACCCTAATAACAATTCAGACAAATGGTTGTCCAATCTCTTCTTTAAAACCTCCATGTTGGAGCACCACAACTTCTGGAGGTAAGTTGTTCCACTGATTAATTGTTCCTCCTTAGTTCTAGGTTGGTTCTCTCCTTCATTAGTTTCCACCCATTGCTTCTTGTCCTGCCTTCAGGAGCTTCGGCGAATAGGTTGACCTCCCCTTCTTTGTGGCAGCCCTCAAATATTGGAACATTGCTATCATGTCACCCATTAGACCAAGGTTGTCAAACTGGCGGCCCGTGGGCCGGATGTGTCACATACAGGCCACACCCACCTCAGCTCTGCAAAGGCAAAAAATGTCGTGATACATCACATGACATTGTGATGCGGCGAGTTTGACATCTGTGCCCTAGACCTTCTCTTCATTAAACTAGACATACCCAATTCCTGCAACCTTTCCTCATATGTTTTAGCCTCCAGTCCCCTAATCATCTTTGTTGCTCTTCTCTTCACTCTTTCTAGGATCTCAACATCTTTTTTTACATTGTGGCAACCAAAACTGGATGCAGTATTCCAAGTGTGGTCTTACGAAGGCATTATAAAGTAGTACTAACTGTTCATGTGATCTTGATTCTATCCCTCTGTTAATGCAGCCTAGGGATAGAATCATCATCATCATCAATCATCATTATTGTAATAGACTAACAACTAAAACAATTGTGTTAGTAATTAATCAACATACTATAAGAATAGCCAAATATTTAAATATCTTAAAATATAAACATAATCTTAAAAGGTTTATACATATTATTAGGATTACAGTCTCTTTCTCAGCCCTAGGAAGGAGGAGATGGCAAACGACTTCTGAAAAACCTTGTCAAGAAAACTGAAGAAACTGGTCCAGGTAGTCACCAAGAGTCAAAAGCTGACTTGAATACATAAAAAAAAGTGACTGGTAAATCTGATTGGTTTGGCTCATGGAAGCAGACATTCCCTTTTATGAAACATGGGACTTTTGCCTGGAGAATTAGGGAAATATAATTCTAAAGGAAGTTTTGGCTTTTTCTGTATCCTAGCATTCTAAATCCTATATAACCCATGAATCTGCTTGGTTTAGCTTCCTGGGAAATGGATGTCCTTGCATTTTTGCCTTGGTTTTTTTTGGAGTTAAGGGAATCATAAAAATATATTGAAATGGTTAAATATTGTTTCAATTTATTTCTAATACAGTATATTCCTCTCTTTATTACATTTTGAAGGTGATAGAACTGTCTTCCTGCAAACATCCTTCCAGCCATTTTTTAACAGGCGTTAAACCTATCAATTGCAAATAAATAGACAAAGTCACCTATTCACTGGCATATGAGAGAAATTGTGTGGGGAAGATGACCTTATAGGTACCATGTGTGCACAATTGGGTTCTCCAGTTGTGCAAAATTCTGCAATAAAGTATAGGATTATTTTCTGATTAGGCACATCTATGATTGTGTTATTAAGCATATTATTTAGATAAACTGCCCTGTGCCCCGGGCAGGCAGTTGGGTGGGTCCTACTGGTTTTTATTTAATAGCTCATTATGCAGGGCATGATCACTTGGCAAGCTTATAAAATCTATTGTCATCTGCAGAGAGCATTTTATTATACTTTCACATGTAATTGGAAATTGGAATGAATAAGTGATAAATTCTCTCTACCGGATAGGATCAATTGGATATTTGCAGACAGTGATAAATGATCAGTTGGCAAACATGCAAGCATTTCCCCCAAGAAAATTAGATTAAAAAGAGAGCTTTGGTTTAATGAAGTCTGGAGAAAAGGAATATTTTCTGAAATTGCTATACACAGTAGAAATGTTCAAGTTAACAAGCAAGGTTTTCAAAAACAACAGCAAGAGCAAATGCATATATTTCTTATTGTAGATATTTACCCCAAATAAATAAAAAATATACTGATTACCTACATTATCTTAAGAATGAAGTGTCCCTTGTTCTATATTTTATCTCTCAACAGTTCTTCTGCTTCTAATTTACATTATTTGGCTCATTTGTGCTTCATTAACTGCTTCCTCTCTTTTTAAAGATATGCTAAACTACTTCTTTCTTCCTGGTTTTTTTTTTAAAAAATGAAATTTCCGGAGTTAGAAGTCATAGCCTCTTAATAATGAAGTAAAGCGGAAGCATCACTCATGTCCAGTTCCTTGTGGTTAGAATTACTATATTTGCACTGAATACTTGCATCCTGAATTCTCCTCTTTATCTTCATCTTAGTCAATAGAACTGTTACAGTGGGATTTGAGTGACTGTGGCAATGGGTTGATTAAATGTGTACATAATCCATATTGCTAAGATAATTAAAAATAACATTTAAAATATATGTATTCACTCCAGCCTTCTGTTTTTTATTTTCTGTTGTGTGTTTCTTTTTTTTTATTGAAAAGTTTTACAAAAAGTTTACATATTCCCCCCCCCCCTTCCCTACCTCAACCTCTCCCCTCCCCCCTCCTCTTCCCAGAACAAATTACAGGGTATAAACTTCAACAATCATAATCAATCCTAGTCTAAACAATTATGACATTCCACATCTCTTGTTCCTTCAATTCCCTAATTACCCGCCTAGCTTTATTACTTAAAGACACACCAAATATCTATATAATCATTCATAACCTATCTGCAATTTCTTATTCCGGTATTTATTTTGAATATAATCTATCCATCTTCTCCAGTCTCTTAAATATCTTTCATTTGAATGATCCTTCAAGTACGCTGAGATTTTTGCCATTTCTGCTAGATTTGTAACTTTCATTGTCCACTCTTGGATTGTAGGTAAGTCTTGCTTCTTCCAATATTGTGCCACCAACAGTCTTGCTGCAGTTATTAAATTCAAAATCAATTTAGTCTCTATGACTGTACAATCCGTAACTATACCCAGCAGAAACAGCTGTGGTGTAAATTTCAACCTCATTTTAAGAATATTTTGTAAAATCCACCAAATTTTTATCCAAAACGCTTTAACCTTTTTACATGTCCACCAAATGTGAAAATAAGTGGCATCCTCACAATTACATCTCCAACATTTTGGTTGTACATTCGGATACATACGAGATAGCTTTTTTGGGTCTAGATGCCATCTATAAAACATTTTATAAAAGTTCTCCCTTAAATTTTGCGCTTTGGTAAATTTCACATTTGTCACCCATATTTTCTCCCACGTTTCCATCATTATTGGCTGTTCAAAATTCTCCGCTCATTTTATCATACAGTCCTTAACTAGCTCTGTTTCCGAGTCCATCTCTATCAATATATTATACAATCTTTTTATGTGCATTGGGCTTTGGTCTCTAATTTGTTTAATTAAATTTTCATCACTTTGTATAACACCAGTTTTCTGGTCTTTTCTCCATCTGGCTTGTAATTGTACATATTGAAACCATGTTTGAGTTATTTTCTCCTTTTTCAACACATTCACAGATTTTAATTTTAATATACCTCCCTCCATAATGAGAATATCTTTATACGTAATTACATCCTGTCTACTTTCTATACTTGTATTCTCTATTGCGTGCCTGGGTGCTGTCCATATAGGTATGTTTTCATTTAACTTATATTGATATTTCTTCCAGACACGCAATATAGCATTTCTCAGTATATGACTCTTAAATGCTCTATCCACCCATTTTTCATACACTAAATAAGCATGCCAACCATAGATCAGGTCATGCCCTTCAATATTCAATATCCTTCCATTTGTTAAATTAATCCAATCACTAATTGCTGATAAAACAGCTGCTTCATAATACAATTTTAAATTTGGCATTTTCAATCCTCCTCTTTCTCGTATGTCCTGCATTATTTTCAGTTTTATCCTTGGTTTCTTACCTTGCCATACGAACTTATTAATACCTTTCTGCCATTCTTCCAGGTTGGCATCCTTTTTTAGTATTGGTATCATTTGAAAGAGGAATAAAAACCTAGGTAAAACATTCATTTTTATAACTGCTATTCTACCCAACAAGGACAGTTGTAATTTTTTCCATTTATCCATTTCAGCTTGTATTTTATGCCATATCAGTTCATAATTATACTTATACAATTTACCATTAGAAGATGCAATATAAACTCCTAAGTACTTAACTTTTTTAACTATTTCACATCCCGTTACCCTTTGTAATTCCTCTTTTTGATTAGCTGTCATATTTTTAACTACCATTAATAATTATCTGAGTTGTCTGTTCCTGATATATTGCTTTTATGGACTGCATAAAGCAATTCCCAAATTGCATCCTATTAACCACTCTCAATAAAAATTGCCAATCTAATCGATCAAAAGCTTTTTTCGCATCCAGAAATATAAGCACCGCAGGGATTTGGTTATTCCTTTCCAAATATTCCAATATGTCAACAATTTGTCTTACATTATTTTTCATTTGTCTACCTTGTATAAAACCAGTTTGGTCAGCATGAATCATTTTTTGCATTACTAGCATTAACCTATTTGCCAATATCTTAGCAAATATTTTATAATTTGTATTCAATAAGGATATGGGTCTATAATTTTTGGGATGTGTCAAATCTTGATCTTCTTTTGGAATTAACGAAATAAAAGCTGTTTTCCATGAAGGTGGTACCCCTTCACCCAGCTGAATTCTATTAAATAATTCTTTAAGAGGTAGAACCATCTCCAGTTGTAAATATTTATAATACACAGCTGTTAATCCATCCGTGCCAGGAGCCTTACCAGTTTTTAACTGTTTAATTGCTGAGAGGATCTCCTCCTCTGTTATTAATTGGTTTAACCGTTCTCTTTGTTCCTCTGTAACTATTGGAATATTCTGTCTATACCTCTGCACCTTGTATTTTGTCTGCAGTATACAGTCTTGCATAAAATTCTAAAAATGCCTTTTTAATCATATTTTGGTGATACACCTCTTTACCTTTATACTCTATTTTCTCTATGGTACGAGATTTTTGTTTTTTCCTCAGCATGTATGCCAACCATCTACCTGGTTTATTTGCATTACAAAAAGTATTATGTTTAGCATATTGTAGATTGGTTGCCACTTGATCTGAAAGCATCATATTAAATTGCCCACGTAATAAACTGATCTCTTCTTTGATTTTCTTATCCCCTGGGTTATCAATTAACACCCTTTATTTTTTCTTAATCTCTTCTTCTAATTCCCTCCTTTTTTCCACTTGTCTACGCCTATAAGCATTATTCATATTTATCAAAACTCCTCTCATATATGCTTTACTAGCATCCCATACCATATCCATAGATGTTCCCTTGTTCATATTAAAAACAAAAAATTCCTTCATTAGTTTTTTACATTCTATTACATTTTTCTCATATCTGAAAAGGTTTTCATTTAACCACCAAGATCTCCTAACTCTTTCCCCACACTCCAGTTCCATCCAAACTGGACTATGATCAGTTAAAATTCTGGGACAAATCTTTTATCTTCTTTACCCTGGAAAAAAAATCATTTGTAATTAATATAAAATCAATTATTGAAAAGGATTGATGTCTATCTGAAAAAAAATGTAAAATCTTGTTCTCTATAGTTCCGTTCACGCCAAATGTCTCTTAATTCCATATCCTCCATCATATCAAAAAAAGTCTTAGGCAGTCTGGATCGCAATTTGGTAGATTGTACTATTCTTTTCTTATCAATACTAGGGTCTATCACTCCGTTCCAATCTCCCATCAATATACATGAATTATAATCCCAATGTAATAATTTTGTATGTATCAACTTATAAAATTTATCTTGCTGTTGGTTGGGAGCATATATCCCCAATAAGAGTGTTTTCTTTCCTTCTATCATTATCTCAATTGCCAGAAATCTTCCTTGTTGATCTGCCTCAACTAATTTAGCCATCAAATCTCTTTTCAAGTAAATCACTATTCCATTCTTTTTTTCTGGGGCTGATGCAACAAAATGTGTTCCCAATTTTGTATTTATTAAATATTTTTGATCAGTTGTCCTTATATGTGTTTCCTGCAGGCATATTATTTCATTTTTGAATTGTCTCAAGTGGTGAAATATTTTCTTCCTTTTTTGTGGTGAGTTTAAACCATTTACATTCCAGGTTAAGAACCTAAAGCCATCCTCAGACTCTTGAAGCTTGGCAAGAACCGCTTGATAATCCTCTTGGAATTTTCTTTTGGGTCTCGCCCCTCCCACAGCTTCTGCACCAATATTCACTTCTTGTGATAAAGCCTACTCTTGTAACTTTTTTAACTCTTCAACTTTACGTTTAGTAGCTGCTCTGGTTTGTCTTTGATCTTTGCCTTCTTCTTGTTTTTCAACTATATCCCATGCTTGGACAGCACTTGAAAGTTGCAGTACCTCCTCCTGCATACTCATAGCTCCGCCTTCCAATTGCTTCTGCAGATCCTGTTTCCTTCCCTCTGTCGCCTCTCTTACTTTTTTACCTCCTGGCACTGGTGGTTGTCCAGCCTTTAGTATGTTACTATAAAAATCTCTTGCTTTGCATATTGTATTGAGACGATATCACTCTCCTGCATAGTCCACCGATAATCCAACTGGGACTTCCCATCTGTATTGTACCTGTCGATTCCTCAGCTCATCTGCCAGAAAAGGATACTCTTTCTTGGATTTCAGCATTTTGGGTGGTATTTCTTTAAATACTGCAACTTCTTGTCTTGCCACTTGCAACTTATTTTTATAGGCAGCTTGTAAAATCTAATTTCTAATCCTTCTAGTGACAAAGTAAATCACAACATCTCTTGGTAGTTTCCTTTGTCTAGCTATCCATGAATTAACACGATAGATCCGGTCCATTTGCCATTCAAGTTTCTCAGAAACAGTTCTTATAGCCAGCGAGGAAAAATCAGAGAGTCTTTAAAATCTTTAAATTTTGATTCCCAAAGTCCAAGATATAAGGTTAAATCCAAAAAGTTTTAAGCGGAGTTGTTAACTGATAGGTATTAATGAGTTAACAAGCCTGTAACAACTTTCTTCTTAACTTTCACTTTCGTCTCTTTGTCTTAACGAGCCAGCGCCATCTTCCCCTCCCTTTCCACTCCAGCTCCACTCTTATAGGCTCGAAAAGAAGCGATGTTCAAAGGAATTAAAGTATAAGTACTTGCAATTATGTAGTCTTCTGTCTTTGTTCTGCCTGCTTCAATATCCTCTTTGTATCAATTGGTAGCAGGGGTGGACGTGGCGTTTTGCTCTGCCTTCTGGCAGAGGCGTCCCGGCTTTGGAGCTTTCCCAGGTTCTTGGGGAGCTCACACCTTTCGAGCCCCAGAATTAATTCTAGGGCTCTTATGGAGCTCTACCCTGCACCTGGCTGCTCGCTTCCCCCTCTTCTCCTGGGGGAGAAGGTTCTTCGCCACTAGACAGCTGATTTTTTGCTGTTCTAGCGGCTAACAAAGTCACGGGGCTAGCGCTCACCCAGGGAGCGTCCTCAACCTCCTACGGAGCCGCCGGAAGTCCTGTTGTGTGTTTCTTAATCACACACATTGGGTTAACACATTTTGTAAAGCCATATTATGTTTATTTAGCCTTGTTTCAGGATGGTTCATGAACCTAGTCAATTGTAGTTTATTCAAGACATTCCACAATCATGCACATGGGTTCACAGGTCATGCTAAGCCATGGCTTGTTTAATCAGGATTTACACCTATATGGTCCCAACTTTTTGGAGCTGGTGGACATGTTTGGAATTTTGAGAATGCCATGGGCTGTCATGTAGAGGTGGACAATAAAAAAAAATCCATTTATCAGATTGCAAACCATTGAAAATGTTTCTCTTAACCCTTTCATGCCCCCATGATACATTATACCTGGTCATATCACTCCTGTCCTCTTTCTGGACAAATCAGCACAGTTAAAGGAAGACACCAGGGGTAGCTACCTACTATTTTGTTTCCTGAGAATGCCTCTGGAATTATATGGGGCCTTTTGGTACTGTTTGGAATAGCAATTATGCCTGGGACTGGGACTTTGCTTTGCAATATGCTAGCTCCATCCATCCATCCATCATTTCTCTCTCCATATGCCAGCTGTGAAAGGAAGACTAGCTGGAACCAAAAGAGATACTGCCGGATATATATGTGCCATGAGCACTATATTGAGAATCCAGTGTTTGTTGAATAAATTAAAATTGGCTGGCTTCAATGTGTTAACCCAAAATGTATTATTAAGAAATGTGTAATTAAGAATGTGTCTTAAGAATGTTAAAAATATACTTGAATGTTCCAGCTTTTATTTATTTCCATTCTCACATCGTAAAGAAGGGAATTACAGGCGAAAAGTGTACTTTTGGGGAATGCTCATCCATCTTGACTCATGATTTTATTGAAAAACCCTTGATAAGGTTCAAAGGAAACAATTGCCTCACAGTTATAGTTTGTCATAGCTGGATTTCAATTATGTTCTAGATTCTGAGTAAGCAATACATGGCCTTTCAGAAGCTGTCATATCTTTCCATTTCATTCCTTTTCTGAGGGAGACAGAATTAGCTGAATCGGGAGAACATGAGAAGCAGCCCAAGGCCAATTAAAGATGTATAATTTTCCAGCCTTGTGGTATGGGAAACCTATCTGATGCATACAAGAGTTCTGGGTAACTTCTTAGTCCTAGAGATGCCACTGAATGAGATCATGCAGCTGCCCTTTAATGTAAGACTGTAAACAATAGTGGATTCTCTGCACATGAGCTAGCTAGCAACCCTGCTCAGGGTAACCATTCCCTGCTGAGGAGGGAAGGTCTCAGTAACATCTTCAGGGCTGTTGTGAGGGTTATTCATGCTATTTGGTTGATATAGTTTGTCAGGGAATTGTGCAGCTGGTGTCCAAATGGAGCCAGAGATGCTGACCTGAACTTTTATATAAATAAATATATTTACAGTAAATAAGATAGACAAACAGGAGCATTGCCAGGTAAATCAACACATCATGAGGTAAATCACACACAGAGAAGAAAAAGGCGGGAAATAAGGAAACTTCCCCCTTTTCACTCACAGCAACCAAGCACAGCTCAGATTCCCTCATGCAATGGTCAGCTCTCTTCAACCAATTAGCTATAACTGTGTGTTCTTACTCATTGTCCAACTCTTCACTGCTCCAGCTATTACATTTTTTAAAATCTTAACAAAATTGTTCAGGATGTGGACTCCAACTAGGTGGCTCCAAACGAAATGCTTGGAAGATAGTCTTGTGCAATTATCTGAATTGAATTTCTGGCTCCTGAGAAAGTGGAAAATGCTAACCTGTGAATTGGCCTCCTGTTTATTAGTTCCAAATCTTCACTGGGTTGTGAAGATGGTTTAAGAGATTATCTATATTTGGGTCCATGTGATGGTAACAGTCCCACCAAGGGAAGGACTGGTCCCTCCAGGCTTAAAAGCCTTCTCAAGGAGCCATAGCTGGATCCAACTCTTCTGGACAGCTATCATCTCTACCAATCCCAAGGTTGTTGAGAAGGTAGTCAAACAACAGTTCCAGGGGCTCTTAGTAGAAACCGATGATCTGGCATATTTAAGTCTGATTTTAAATCAAGACAGAGGCGATAGCATTGGTTGCTATCATGGATACCTTGTGCACCAGTGTTGGTCATTCATGACAATTCCCCATGCCTTAATCACCTCATGGCTGGCCTAATGAGGGCATCCTTGAAGATCATTCGGAAGCTACAGCTTCTCCAAACTGTAGTAGCATAAGAAGTGATTGGTGCATCTCAATATGTCCATGTGTCATCCATACTTCCTGAACTGCCTTGGTTGCCTTTTTGCTTCCAAGTACAATTCAGAGTGCTGGCTGCTACCTAAAAAGCCCTTCATGGCATAGACCCTGGATTTGAGGGACTGCCTGTTTTCAGTGGTTTCTGCCCATCCACAAAACCAGGCACAGTTGAGAGGCTCTGGGTCCCTTCTATCAAGCAATGTCTTCTAGTATATCCCCTAAGCATACATTTTCTGCTGTGGCATCTGCCGTCTGGAAATTTGCTCAGCTCCCATCCTACAAGAATTCTGTAACTCGTGGAAAACATGACTGTGCTCCTAGGCATGAGGTTGGGTCAAGTTCGTGACCTCTAAAGGAGTTTTTGGGATGCAATGTGTGTTGGGTCTGGGCATGCATACTCATTTCTTTTCATTTTCTCTTTGTAAGCCTCCCAGAGTCATTTGGGACCTGGGTGGCTTTAATTAAATAAAATAAAGTGCAATAATCAGTATTGCTACTGATTATTGTATAAAAAACATTGCATTTTCTTTGTCTAATCCTCTTCCTCTAACCGAGGAAACCCATTAGACCTCATGCCGTAAAGACAAATGTTAGTCATTATTTCATAAAATTACTGCTTCAAAAGCTAAAAAATGAATATATATTTTAATGAAAGCTGACATTTTGCTGTCTTAACCCACTGCAGGCTTAGAAATATCCAAAACAGAGAGGGAAGTAGACTTGAATAGACTTAGGTCAAGTTTAGGAACATTAGCGGGAGTGAATTTAAAAGTGTTTAAGGGAGTTTGCTATAAGGAAGTACTGTTTCCTCATAGTACAGCAGCTGAACGTGATTTCCTAGTTATTTGAAAATGTAGGCTTATTTTGTTTCTCTAAATCTCTCTTAACTGAATTGGTGAAAAATAAAGACAATGTGCCAATAAATACTGTTTGAAAATATACACACATTGCTAAAAATAAACAGGTGAAGAAATGCAGATTTGAAAATCCTTCAGTAGAATATTTAGATGAATATCCCCGTTTTAGTTTCAAATAGTACATAGAGTATAATGATCTTGCCTCTTATTTTCTCTACAACAATAACCCAGTGAGGTGAGTTGGGCCAAGACAAAGTGACTGACTCAAGGTCACTCAGATAGCTTTTAGGCCTAAGGGAGGACTAAAAAGCCTAAAACACAGTCTCACAGTTTCTAGTCCAGCATCTTTACCACTGCATCAAATGGGCTCTCGGATGTTAATAAACATATACATACAGTACATATATAGTGGGGCAAAAAAGTATTTAGTCAGCTACCGATTGTGCCAGTTTTCCCACTTAAAAAGACGAGAGAGGCCTGTAATTGTCATAATAGGAAGACCTCAACTATGAGAGACAAAATGAGAAAACAAATCCAGACAATCACATTGTCTGATTTGGAAAGAATTTATTTGCAAATTATGGTGGAATATAAGTATTTGGTCACCTACAAACAAGCAAGATTTCTGGCTCTCACAGACCTGTAACTTCTTCTTTAAGAGGCTCCTCTGTCTTCCACTCATTACCTGGATTAATAGCACCTGTTTGAACTTGTTATCGGTATAAAAGACACCTGTCCACAACCTCAAACAGTCACACTCCAAACTCCACTATGGCGAAGACCAAAGAGCTGTCGAAGGACACCAGAAACAAAATTGTAGACCTGCACCAGGCTGGGAAGACTGAATCTGCAATAGGCAAGCAGCTTGGTGTGAAGAAATCAACTGTGGGAGCAATAATTAGATCTGGGGCTCCACGCAAGATCTCACCCCGTGGGGTCAAAATGATCACAAGAACGGTGAGCAAAAATCCTAGAACCACACCGGGGGACCTAGTGAATGACCTGCAGAGAGCAGGGACCAACGTAACAAAGGCTACCATTTGTAACACACTACACTGCCAGGGACTCAGATCCTGCAGTGCCAGACGTGTCCCCCTGCTTAAGCCAGTACATATCCAGGCCCGTCTGAAGTTTGCTAGAGAGCATTTGGATGATCCAGAAGAGGATTGAGAGAATGTCATATGGTCAGATGAAACCAAAGTAGAACTGTTTGGTAGAAACACAACTCGTCGTGTTTGGAGGAGAGAGAATGCTGAGTTGCATCCAAAGAACACCAAAGAACACCTCCCGCCTGGACTATTGCAACGCTCTCTACATGGGGCTCCCCTTGAGGAGCACCCGGAGGCTCCAACTGGCGCAGAGTGCGGCCGCGCGGGTGGTAATGGGAGCGACATGGCGTTCCCATGTAACACCCCTCCTGCGCAAGCTGCACTGGCTCCCGGTGGTCTTCCGGGTGCGCTTCAAGGTTCTGGTTACCACCTTTAAAGCGCTCCATGGCTTAGGACCCGGGTACTTGCGGGACCGCCTACTACCACCAATAGCCTCCCACTGGCCAGTACGCTCCCATAGAGAGGGGCTCCTCCGGGTGCCATCAGCCAAACAATGCCGACTGGCGGCCCCCAGGGGGAGAGCCTTCTCTGTGGGGGCACCTACTATCTGGAACGAGCTCTCCCCAGAGATACGGAGGATCCCAGATCTGCGCACCTTCCGCCGCGCCTTGAAGACCTTACTATTTCACCAGGCCGGCCTGGCCTAATTTTCCCCCTCTTTTATAAAAGATTTTTAAAATTTTAAATATCTTTTAGTATTTTATATATTCAATTTTAAACTGGTTTTAAAAGTTTGGGGTTTTAAATTTGTTGGGGCCAAAATTATTTAATTTGATTTTATTCTATTTTTAAATTTTGTATTGTATGTGTTTTTATTGTTTGGCTGTGCACCGCCCTGAGTCCTTTGGGAGTAGGGCGGTATAGAAATCTAAATAAATAAATAAATAAATAAACAAACAAACAAACAAACAAACAAACAAATACCTACTGGGAAGCATGGGGGTGGCAACATCATGCTTTGGGGCTGTTTCTCTGCAAAGGGACCAGGACGACTGATCCGTGTACAGGAAAGAATGAATGGGGCCATGTATCATGAGATTTTGAGTGCAAACCTCCTTCCATCAGCAAGGGCATTGGAGATGAAATGTGGCTGGGTCTTTCAGCATGACAATGATCCCAAACACACCACCCGGGCAACGAAGGAGTGGCTTCATAAGAAGCATTTCAAGGTTCTGGAGTGGCCTAGCCAGTCTCCAGATCTCAACCCCATAGAAAACCTTTGGAGGGAGTTGAAAGTCCATGTTTCCCAGCGACAGCCCCAAAACATCATTGCTCTAGAGGAGATCTGCATGGAGGAATGGGCCAACGTACCAGCAACAGTGTGTGCCAACCTTGTGAAGACTTACAGACAGCGTTTGACCTCTGTCATTGCCAACAAAGGATATATAACAAACTATTGAGATGAACTTTTGATATTGACCAAATACTTATTTTCCACCATAATTTGCAAATAAATTCTTGCCAAATCAGACAATGTGATTGTCTGGATTTGTTTTCTCATTTTGTCTCTCATAGTTGAGGTCTACCTATGATGACAATTACAGGCCTCTCTCATCTTTTTAAGTGGGAGAACTTGCACAATTGGTGGCTGACTAAATACTTTTTTGCCCCACTCTATATTGAAATGTCTTTATCCCATCTCATTTAATGTCCTTTCCCCATTGCTGAAATGAAGTGCTAGCCTCTTATCCTTGAGCTGGCAGAAAAAGATATCCCCATGACATTTGCTGTTTGTCTGGTTAACCTGTCCTCTTTTACGACCTCAGATTCAAGCTGCTGGGTGGCGGGTAACAACTTGAAAGACATAAACCTTGAGGCTTTCATTGGGCTGTGTGTTTTTTTTTTAAATTTTAATTTGATTTATATGCCGCCCTTCTCCGGAGACTCAGGGCGGCTTACAATGTGCAAGCAATAGCCTTCATCCTTTTGTATATTTATACAAAGTCAGCTTATTGCCCCCACAACTGTGTCCTCAATTTACCTACCTTAGAAAGGATGGAAGGCTGAGTCAACCTTGAGCCTGGCGAGATTCGAACCTGCAGTAATTGCAGGCAGCTTGTCTTAATAACAGGGTGCTTTAGACCACTGTATTACCAAGGCTCTTGGTGTTGGGGAAACATTGCTCTATATTTGTATGGGTGTGTGTGCAATGGCTCAGCGGTTAAAAGATGTCGAGCTTGTCAGCTGGAAAGCTGACAGCCTGGGTTCGAGACCTGAGTGCCATGTTACAGGGTGAGTGCCCTTTCCTCGCCCCAGTTCCTGGCAATCTCGCAGTTTGAAAGCATGCAAAAGTGAGTAGATAAATGGGTACCACTTTGGTGGGAAGGTAATTGCATTCCGTGTGCCTCAGCGCATAGTCATACTTGCCACATGACCACAGAAAATGTCTTTGGACAATACCAAGTCTCTCAGCTAAGAGACGGAGATGAGCACCGCCCCCTAGAGTCAGACATGACTGGACAGGGAAAATCTTTACCTTTACATTTTTTATATTTATAGCTCAGTATCTCATAGTCATGGGAATGGGGATGAGATGAAGGCCACGTCATGAGGGTGTAGCCAAAAAAAAAAGTGACCTGGGAATGCTTGGCCTGTTGAGGTTGAAAGGAGGGAAAGTCCCCGAAACTGGTTAAACAGAACAATTCAGATTATAATATAATTGTAGTATTGGATTTCTTATCAAGGAAAGGAATGTCACATGACTCCAAATGAATCACTAAAGGAAGACCAAGAAAGCAAACATCAGTTTTATACAACTGTAACCTTTAATGCATTGAAAATTGCCCAGCAGTTGCTGTAATAAAAAGTAAACTATATCCAACCATGACGAAAAAAGAGAATCAAAATATTTATGATATGATTCATTTTGCAGAAACTCGCTCAAATGTCTCCACAGAGTGTGGACTGTTTTCACATTCTCTAGAATTATTTTCAATTAGGCTTGATAGGAGGGAGGGAAGGAGGGAGGGAGGAAGGAAGGAAGGAAGGAAGACTATATGTGTGCTGTATGTTCCTCTACACTTAGAGACAGACTGAGTCTTTATTTCAGACATGAAGGGCTTAGACATGGAGTTTTCTTTCAAAGTCTTAAATTTCATCTTATATTTGCAGTGACTAATTAATTCACTCCACAGTTTCCATCTAAAAATTCAGCCTAGTAAAGAGAAATCCTCTGGCCAAAATAACTGCCTTCATTTTTATATTCCACCCCCTCCCATCTTCAACAAAAAAAATACTGTCCAACAGTACTGTCCAACAGGACGTTGGACTCCATGTAAACTACAGCAACACCAAGCAAAGCTGATACTGTCCAATGCCAGCAAATACCTTTTCAGAGCATTTCCCTATTGCTAAATTGTCACTTCAAACAGCCACTAAATGAATGGCCATAAGTTGAAGGCTACCTGTATATCTGCTGCACTGATCTCACTCAGTACCGGCCTTTAATCTTTTCTCTGACATAATGGATGGTCAAACCTAATTTATTTTACAGACTTTGTGGCATTTGGTAATGCTGTTCACTTAGGGAAGAAAATTCTATGTTGACACTAATGGTTTAAAGATCCTTCCGTCATGGGCTGGGAAGGAGATGAAGACAGTATCATGGGAACATGGTAGAAAACAGGGCATTCATCTCTTAAACCATGAAGATGCAGGGAATGTCTGCTTTCTGTCACCCTCCCATATGTGAAGGGAGGCTTCTCTATTTCCGAGTCAGAACTAGGAAAACAGCAGGGTCTCAAAGATGGTGTAGAGGTTAAGGTATGCAACTTAGGGCAGGGGAGCATGGAAAATCACTGGGTGACTTTGGGTTAGCCACTTTTTCTTAATCTGATCCATGTTGTGAGTAATGGTGGAGGAGGCAGGATTACCTCCATGAGCAGCCCAAGGAGTGGCAAGATATAAGGAAGAAATATAGAATAACAAGAGTTGGAAGGGACTCTTCCAACTCTTGGAATAACAAGAGTTATTGTTATTCCAAGGGAATAACAAGAGTTGCATCGGAAAGAATACAACTGACGACCACAATTGAGCCCAGAATTTATGTTGCTAACTGAGAAATTTGTCAAGTGAGTTTTGCCCCATTTTATGACTTTTCTTACCACAGTTGTTTAAGTGAATCATGGCAGTTGTTAAATTAGTAACACAGTTGTTTAAGTGAATCTGGCTTCCCCCTTGACGTTGCTTGTCAGATGATAATCACATGACCCTGGGCAGTGGTGAAATCCAAAATTTTACTACCACCCCACTCCAGGGGAAGGACACTGCAAAATCTCCATTCCTTCCCCACTCCTTGGGGAAGGATATTGCAAAATCTCCATTCCCACCCACTCTGGGGCCAGCCAGAGGTGGTATTTGCCGGTTTTTGTTTTTTTTAATTTTGATTTATATGCTGCCCTTCTCCGGAGACTCAAGGCGGCTTACAATGTGCTAAGCAATAGCCTTCATCCTTTTGTATATTTATACAAAGTCAGCTTATTGCCCCCACAACTGGGTCCTCAATTTACTTACCTTAGAAAGGATGGAAGGCTGAGTCAACCTTGAGCTTGGCGAGATTCGAACCTGCAGTAATTGCAGGCAGCTGTCTTAATAACAGGGTGCTTTAGACCACTATACTACTAAGGCTCTTGTTCAGTTTGGTTCTCCAAACTACTCAAAATTTCCACTACCGGTTCTCCAGAACCTGTCAGAACCTGCAGAACCTACTGGATTTCACCCCTGACCCCGGGACACTGCAACTGTCATAAATATGAGCCAGTCAACAAGCATCCGAATGTAAATCACGTGACCATGGGGATGCTGCAATGATCGTTAAGTGCAAAAAATGGTCATAAGTCACTTTTTTTCAGTGCCATTGTAATTTTGAATGGTCACTAAATGAACTGTTGCATGTTGAGGACTGCTCGTTTTATGATGGAGGGAGAGCTGAGCTAACCTACTAATCCCATCTCCTCTTATACCCATGCTTTCAAAGCCTTCTTTGTCTTGGTTTTGTAATTCACTTTGGAAACCAGAGGGATTAAGAAGTGCGGTGGCAGCAGCAAAAAATATTTGGCTTTTGTGTTTGGATAGTGTCACTGTATATATTGTTATAAGAATGTTTTTGTAAAGAATAAGTACTTAGCCCTCTTGCTGAGTTGTTTTGCAAAAAGCACATGGACTTTACAGGACATCCGGACTCCTGTTTAAGTTTATTGCTCTAACGGGGGTGGAAAAGCCATGAATCATTCTGGAATCGATCCAAACTGTTAATATAATAATACGTGTACACGATAAAAACATAACCGTTTTATTGATTCTAAACTATAAATCACCAGGCAACACCCATTATTTTCAGCTTTTAATTATTTTTGGGGGATGTGAACTCATTGAGATTGTCTGGCTGCAGTTTTTCTAACCTCAAAACTTTAAAATGTGTCCTAAATTGAAAATGTTTGGTTCAGAACCCCTGCATGATAGATATTGTAGATGAACTCTCTTAAAAGCCATTTTATACTGTGAAACTGATAGATCCAACCATAGTTGTTGCTGTTATTCAAAGAAGGCATAGCTCTGCCTTTTCCATTTTTTCTTTGACATCAACAATTAAGTACATATAGCTTGGATAAGAAAGAGACGCCGTCTTTTTCTTAATTTGGCGGTTATTGCTAGATAACTTTAATTATTTCTTCATGGTAAAAAAAAAGTCCATTTTCTTTTCTGCACAGGTAGCTGACCATAACTTGCATGATTTTTTAAAAAGATGGCAAACTGGGTAAACTAGATGCATAATAAAATATTTTCTCTCCCATCCCCCTTTTATTCTCTGTATTACTTCCTAAACTGGCAAAGCATTTCATTTTGGCAACAGAACTGATTGATTGAAAACATTAACTACAGCTGCAACTGTGGAGAATGATTCTTTCCCTCATGTACCTGGTTTTTTGTTTTTTTTTTTGGAATAAGGAACATGACCTTTGTGTGTAGGGGGATTGTTGTGACTCGATCAATTGTAATATTAATCATTCCCATATTCACAATCTATTTTGTTCCTGCTTAATTATGTCAACAGAAAAGCTTAACTAAACATGGTAGTAGTGGAGTTTCACCTCCATCTGTCAAAATACGGGAGGTAATCCAGAAATCAGAATTTTTTTAAAAAAATCTTAATATTAACCACAGGTTTGTTTTTTAGAAAGAAAATACGGTTGGGCAAATTTCTCTTTCCGGAAGAATTATGTCCAAAATGTGTTTATATCTGCTTGGTATCAGAATTGGCAGGAAGTTTTTTTTAAAAAAAACCCTGTGTCCTTCCGTCCTTGGAACATTAAAAACCTCTTTCTGGGATGAGTCACTGGACTCTGTGGTTAGTTTCTTCTGAATAGAGAAAAGATTTTGTGTGATCCCCATGTAGTTAAGCAGCTTGGATATATTCTACTTTGTACCTAACTTCCTGCGGAGGTTTTTCTTTTTCTTTTTTTGTGGGGGGTGGGGGGGGGGAGTAAGAAGGTTATTTGGATATATTTGTTCCTCTTTCTTTTATATAACTTGTTTTGTCAAGTGGTGGGTTTTTTTTTTACAGTAAGGATACTTTTTTTAAAAAAAAAGTGTCACCAATTATGCTTGTTCTCTGTATGATATTTTTGAGAAAAGCAATGAGTGTTGAAAATGAATGTTCTTGATGAAAAGCACAACTTACATTATAAGAACATAAGCAGGACTCTGGTAGATTGGACCTGTGGCTCATCTCTCAGCGGCCAACCAGCTGCCTAAGGAAGCCCAGGAGATGGCCTTCAGGGGCAGGCATTTGCTATAAAGCCTCATAGCATTGGTCCTTCTGATTTCCATGAATTGGCCATACCTTTTTTTTTAAACCAACCAAGCTGGTAGCCAGCACATCTTTTGGTAGCAAGTTCCAAAGAAATTCCCGTTTCTTTTCATAGAATGATATATCTGTTTAACAAAGTGGGAAAGAACTTTCTTCACTTAGTAGGAAAATTTTGAGACTTTTTGTGATTGCCCACACAATATGTCTGCATGGAAAGGATTGAAGATGATGGGTGTGACGGAAAATACAACTCCCAAACCAGACAGTAGGTCAGAGAAACTCTTTCTTCTCCTCAGACTTTTGGTCCTCTCCTCCTCAATTGCTTTCTGTTATCAAGATTACACATAACTTATTTTGAGCAAGTGGACAGACTTTTTACACAGACTAGTTGAAAGCACTCCTCACTAGGAGATGACCAGACTGAGCCAGAGGGAGGGGTCAAATGCATCATCAGTCATGATCCCTTTGCGCTGACAAGAAATCTAAGTCCAGCCCACCTTGAATTCCTTCTACTCTTATCTCCTGCTAATTTCCCTTGGCTGCTACTGTAGTAGTTCAGATTCTTGTAGAGAGCTTACGTTTACAATACACCTTTATAGCCATTCGAACTGTCTGGATCTCCTGATTTTCTGGTGCTTGACACCATCATTGTGACTTTCTAAGAATGGGCAATCAAATATTAATCTGGAGATTTTTCCAGTGTGCAAGCTTCTAATTTCTTAATCAAACAATTCTTTACCAAAAAGTCAAATCTAGTGTGGTGGGAAGGTATTACAGAAGGAGTCTTTGGGCACACTGGTAACCAGAGGCACAAGGTTTAGAGCAATAAATATGCAGGCAACTACTAAATGGCAGTCAATAGATCTAGAAACCCCCACAGGTAGACATCTATGGAGAGTCTGTAGAGATAATATTACTAATGACACAGTCGTAATTACCAATAGCAATAGCACTTAGACTCATATATAACTTCACAGTGCTTTACAGTCCTTTCTTAATGGTTTACAGAATCAGCATATTGCCCCCAACAATCTGGGTGCTCATTTTACCGACCTTACAAGGATGGAAGGCTGAGTCAACCTTGAGCCGGTGAGATTCGAACTTGTGGCTGTGAGCAGACATTGCCTGCAATTGCACTCTAACCACTGCACCACCACGGCTCTTAAAGAGCAAAATCCTGCAAATAGAAGTAGAACAACTGTTGCAAAGAAGGAAGAAATAGTACAAATAGTAACAGGCACTGTGCAATACCAAAACAAGTGGAGTAGCACCATTGATATTGGCAAAATTACTACTAGTCGATTGCAAAAGGCAGCTTGCATTCTGCGAGGATACTTTTAATATTGTCAAAAACACAACAACCGCCTACCCCAGGTTCATGGGAAGGACTCCATGTGTGGCTCAAAATGCCAAATCCAGGCAAACATCCGGCTGACTCTGCGATGAACCAAAATAATAATAAAGGCAAATCACTTTGGATATTGTAAAGGGATGTGCAAATGTGAAACAATGTTAGTTGTATCAAAGAAAAAAAATGAACTCTGGTCTCTGTGAAAAGAGAAATTCCTCAAGGAGTGTTTTGATAGGCAGTACAAGGTACTCTTTGTCAACCAGCCACAGCAGACACTGACTCATCTCTAAAGTCTGGGGCACCTGGAAAGACAAAAACTCAAATATTATGTAGGCAAGAAAGTGGCTTTCCATTGTGGGAAAACACATGGAGAGCGGAATCAAACATGAATATAAAGTTGTTTTCTTGCCTTCTCTAGTTTTATGGTCCTTTTGGTTATTCAATTGCTCAGGGCCTTACTCCTTTGATTAATTTATTGAATACAAGTAGTCCTTGATTTACAATAGTTTATTTATAGTGACTGTTCAAAGTTACAACAGCAGTGAAAAAAGTGACATTACCTTATGACCATTGCAGCATCCCCATGGTCATGTGATCAAAAGTCAGATGCTTGGTAACTAGTTCATAGTTATGACTGTATCCCAAGGTCATGTGATCACTTTTTACAACCTTATCACAAGCAAAGTCAATGGGGAAGCCAGATTCACTTAGCAACCATGTTACCAACTTAATTTCTGCAGTGATTCACGTAACAACTATGGCAAGAATGGTTGTACAATGGGGCAAAACTCACTTAATAACTGTCTTGCTTAGCAACATAACTTTTATTTATTTATTTTATTTTATTCAATTTGTATACCGCCCTTCTCCTAGTGGACTCAGGGTGGTGCACAGCCAGAACTAAAACACATACCAGTACAAAATTTAAAATTTTTTAAAGAATTACAAGACTTTGGCCCAAAATTTAAAACATTCAAACTAAAACCCATTGACAATTTAAAAAGCTAAAAAAAAGAGGGGTTCACGCCAGCCCTGCTTGATGGAAAAGAAAAGTTTTTAGGGCGCGGCAAAAGGCCCGGAGATCCGATATCCTTCATATCTCTAGGGGAAAATAGTTCCAGAGGGCAGGAGCTGTCACAGAGAAGGCCCTCTCCCTGGGGGTCACCAGCCGACATTGCCTGGCTGATGGCACCCTGAGGCGTCCCTCTCTGTGGGAGCGTACTGGTCAGTGGGAGGCTATCGGCGGCAGAAGGCAATCCCTCAAATACCCAGGTCCTATGCCATGGAGCGCTTTAAAGGTGGTAACCAACACCTTGAAGTGCACCCGGAAGACCACTGGAAGCCAATGCAGCTCACGCAGGAGAGGTGTCACATGGAAGCGCCCCCTCGCTCCCATAATCCCCTGCGCAGCTGCATTCTGCACCAGTTGGAGCCTCCGGGTGCTCCTCAAGGGGAGCCCCATGTAGAGAGCATTACAGTAGTCCAGGCGGGAAGTGACGAGTGCCTGAGTGACTGTGCATAAGGAGTCCCGATCCAGAAAGGGACGCAACTGGCGAATCAGGTGAACCTGATAAAAAGCCCCCCTGGCCATGGCTGTCGTATGCTCTTCTAAAGAAAGCTGTGCATCCAGGAGGACGCCCAAGTTGCGAGTCCTGTCCGTGGGGGCCAATAACTCGTCCCCAATAGCCAGCGATGGCACCAGCTGGCTATATCGGGACGCCGGAAGCCACAGCCACTCAGTCTTGGAAGGGTTGAGTCGAAGCCTGTTACTCCCCATCCAGATCCGCACGGCCTCCAGGCACCGGGACATCACTTCAAGGGCATCGTTGGGATGGCCTGGGGTGGAGATGTACAGCTGAGTATCATCAGCGTACTGATGGAACTCCACCCCAAAGCCAGAGATGAGCTCACCCAGCGGCTTCACTTAAATGTTGAATAGAAGGGGCGAGAGGACTGACCCTTGCGGCACCCACAAACAAGGCACCTGGGGTTGACCTCTGCCCCCCTGCCAACACCGACTGTGACCGGTCGGAGAGATAGGAGGAGAACCACAACAAAACGGTGACCCCCACTCCCAATCCCTCCAACCGGCGCAGCAGGATACCATGGTCGATGGTATCAAAAGCCGCTGAGAGATCTAACAGGACCAGGATAGAGGAGCAACCCCTATCTCGAGCCCTCCAGAGATCATCCACCAACGCGACCAATGCCGTTTCTGTGCTGTGCCCAGGCCTGAAGCCGGACTGGAGCGGATCCAGATAGACAGCTTCATCCAGGTACTCAGGAAGCTGTTGCACCACAACACTCTCAACAACTTTCGCCAAGAAGGGAAGGTTGGAGACCGGATGGTAGTTAGCCAAAACAGCCGGATCCAGAGCAGGTTTCTTGAGGAGGGACCTCACCACCGCCTCTTTCAAGGCGGATGGCAAGACATCCTCACTCAAGGAAGTGTTGATAATCCCCTGGAGCCAGCCTCGCGTAACCTCCCGGGAGGCCAGCACCAACCAGGAGGGACACGGGTCCAATAAACATGTGGTCGCGTTTTGGACTCAATTGTGGTTGTAAATCAAGGACTACCTGTACTAGTTAATGCTAGTTCTGAAAACTATTACATACTGATAAGAGCAGTGGTAGATTGCTCCTGGTTCTGTCCGGTCCTATAGAACCGGTAGTAAAAGTGGCGGGAGGCTCTGCCCACCCGCCCAGACATCATAATTGACAATCTGCGCATGCGCAGAAGTGCCCATGTGTGCTCATGTTAGGAAATGATTTTACCTAACTTGTTGGGTTAGCAATATATAAGCCAGCATTATAGCTTTAAGACTGGTGTATTGCTGTATTGCATCATACTGTGTCCTGATTGGTTAGCTCTGTAGCCAATGTCCTTAAGAGGGAGCTAGAAACATGGTTTGTTTCTCTTTGCTTTCTCTTTGCTGATATCTTTGCTGTGTTTGCTACTGTTTGCAAATACAGAAGAACTGATTATTGTATATGACTACAATGACTGGTAAAAAGACTTTGTTATTGGATTATCCCTGGATTATTGTTTAACCATCTACTGCTTTATCTGTGTATGACCTGGACTGTTTATTGGACTGTGCCTTATTACTATTTCCTGAAAGTAAACACAACTCAGTGTATCTCTGTGTTGGCTGTGTTATTTCGTAACTACTCTCAATCGCTTTCATGTTCACACCCTTGCTACTCAAGGGTTGCTCTGCGAATTCCTTAACAGCTCCCATTGAGAACCAGTAGTAAAGGTAAGTAGAAGCCACCCCTGGATAAGAGCAACTTAGTGCATGCCCCCATTAGTAAGCCTCAGTGAATTCTATTGGAATTTCACGCAAAGGAGGAAACTTAAAAGAAGCATCGAGATATTTATGTGTGTGTTTAGCTGTGTTTTGCATTTCTTACAGTAGTAATTGTACAACTACAGAGAGGGACTGTGGTGCTGCTTTAAGGTAAAGATAGCATCAACACTGCTTTCAAGATCACAGCTGTGGTGTAGCAATTAAGGTGTTGAACTGTGACTAAAAGCCCACTGAGGTGGGGGGACTTTGAGTCAGTCTCTCTTGCAGCCAATTTTTGCTTATTATTGTGTGGAAAGAAAAAGGCGGATCCTTATTTCATGTCCCAAAGATCCTAAGAATGATTCAAGAGTGGAACTTTCAGAAGAGGAAGGAAGGAAGGAAGGAAGGAAGGAAGGAAGGAAGGAAGGAAGGAAGGAAGGAAGGAGAGGAGAAAAAAAAGGAAGGAAGGGAGAAAGTTTTTAAAATTAATCCATTCTGTTTAAATATTTATTAAAGTTGTATACTGACAATTTCAATGAACTGACTCAGCAGTTTATAGCAAAAACATAAAACATCCATGTTAAAGAGAAATAAAACATCTATAACAGGGCTGCCAAACTCCTGGCCCATGGGACAGATGTGTCACGACCATGCCCGGTTTAGTAAAGGGGAAAAAAGTCCTGATATATCACATGACATCGCCATGACGACGTGAGTTTGACACCCCTGAGCTATAAGAACAGGCCTCAAACAATTACATCAGTCAAACCTCCAGATGATTTCACTGTTTCAGAAAGTCTGGTTTCTTTGATAGTACTGTATAGATATAGACCTTGAGAAACTAGGCTGTGACAGTTATAAAAAGATGTTTTAAGCCCAGGAAATGAAGGCACCTTTAAAAAAAAAAAACTCATACTCAGCCTGCCTTAACTCATGGGGATACAAGAGGGAGGGAGAGAGGGAGGCAGGGGAAAACACAGTCAGGTTTTCAAGATCGTTTAGTTTACACCCGTGTTTCTCAACTTCAGCAACTGTAAGATGTGTAGATTTCCAATTCCCAGAATTCAGCATCCAGCATGTTGGGACCAAAATGAACTCTGGTTTCTGTGGAAAGAGAAACTCCCTAAGGAGTGTTTTGTTTTCAGGGCAACCAGCCACAGCAGGCACTGATTCATCTTTAAAGTCCAGTGCATTTGGAAAGACAAAGACTCAGGTGTCACACGTGCAACAACGTGCACAACTGAGCATGCTGACTGAGGAATTCTGGCAATTGAAGTCCACAGCTTAGAGTTAGCTGAAGTTGAGAAACCCTGGCCTATGCTATACCAAAACAGGTAGTCCTCGACTTACAACTGTTCCTTTAGTGATCCTTCAAAGTTACAACGGCTATGAAAAAAGTGACTTATGACCGTTTTTCACACTTATGACTGTTTAAGCACACCATGGTCATGTGATTTACCTCCAGATGCATGACAATGGGTTCATATTTAAGATGGTGGCAGTAGCCCTGGATCATGTGATCCCCGTTTGTAACTGTTACATATTAAGTTAAGTTGATTGGAGTTTTGTGATTGGTTATTGTAAGCACAACGTTCATTGGTTAACAATTGACAGCCGGCAGTATAAAAGGAGCTGTCAAGCGCGGGTTCGGGGTTCTGTCATTCTTGTTAATAATAAAGGTTCCGTTGGTTTAAACTTCCGTCTCTGTCCTGTCAGCCGGCACTGAGAATGAAATAGTGGCGACGAGGATGGGATTAAGGCAGTATACCCTCCATAATTAAGAGACAAGGGTTTCCAGTGCCGAAGGGAAAAAAAAAAATTAAGGGAAACAGCAGAGCGGTGAGGAGAAATGGCGTCGCCTCAGAATTTCGCTCCATTCAATGCTACTGTGGAGTCATGGGAAGCGTTTGTTACTCGGTTCGAGTGTTTTTTGATCGCTAACGACTACCGTGAGTTGTCAAGTGAGAGGAAACAGGCGTACTTCCTGAGTCTGTGTGGGCCAGAAATGTTTGAAACTGCGATGACGTTAATGGCCCCGTTGTCAGTACACGCTGGCACCTGGGAGGACTTCCTGACTAAATTAAAAAATCATTATGCTCCCGCGCCGTCCCATATAGCTCGCCGTCAGCACTTCTACCACCGAGACCAGGCTGAGGGCGAGTCAATAAGCCAATATGTGGCGGCACTTAGAAAAGCAGCGAGGCACTGTCAATTTACTAATTTAGATGATTATTTGTTGGACAGATTAGTCAGCGGAGTGAGGGACGAGAACCTCAAGCGCCGGTTAATAGCCAAGCCTGACTTATCATTCCAGGACGCCCTAGATGAAGCGTGCGCTGCCGAATTAGCCATTCTGTCACTGGCTGATTTACCTAGGGGGCAGTGCTCTAATAGGGCAACAGGCGAGCAAATTCATCAAAATGAGACTGAGTTCAGTGATGAGGACAGCCCTGGGGTAGATGATGCCGTCGCTTGCATCAAGACTTCTCAGCGGCCCGGGAGACAGGCTACAATAGCACAGGGGAATTGCCGGAGCTGCGGAGGGAGTCATCAGCGAATCAGTTGCCGTTTTAAAGATGCAACGTGTTATCGATGTGGGCGCCGTGGCCACATCGCTCGAGTATGTCAGTCCCCGACGCTGAAGGAGAAAACTCCGCCCCCTCAGGAACATCTTCGTGGTCCGTGCAGACGAGAGGCGGGACGGAACCCGAGAGCGGATTGGGGGCGTGAGTCTGCAGGAGTGAATGGAGTGTATCAAACGCAGCGAAAGACCGCCTCACCAAACGGCCAGCCGAAAGTTAATGTGGAACTCTCCATCGAGGGCCGACAGTGTGTGATGGAAGTGGACACTGGGTCAGCCCACTCCATCATTGCTTGGAGTACAATTAAGTGATTAGTGCCCCACATCTCTCGGCGTCGCTTGGACCCTTGTAACCTGCAACTCCGTGATTATCAGGGAAACCCCATCAGAGTGCTGGGGTGTGGGCAGTTCAGAATTAAATTTAAGACATTTTCAGGATGCCCGCCGTTAATTATAGTGGAGGCTCCATTGCCAAGCTTATTAGGCTTAAATTGGTTCCAGGCTTTGGGAATTACTATCCAGGGAGTACACGCCATCCAGTCCTCCGAATTGGACTTACTAATTAAAGAATTTCCTGATGTTTTTGATGGAAAGCTAGGGTGTTATAACGGGCCCCCAGTATCCTTTAGCCTGGATCCTGGTGTGACCCCGCGACGGTTGAAACCACGCCGGGTGCCTTTTGCGCTGAAGGCAAGGGTGGATGCGGAACTTGATAAATTAATTTCTCAAGAGGTGTTAGAACCTGTTGAATTCGCACGCTGGGAAACCCCTATAGTAACTCCTATTAAGGCGGACAGATCGGTCCGTATTTGCGCTGACTACCAGGCTACGCTGAATAAGGCCCTATTAGGTCATGCTTATCCCGTTCCTGTCGTGCAGCATCTGCTGCACTCATTGGGGCAAGGGTCAATATTTGCAAAGCTGGATCAGGCCCAAGCCTACCAGCAACTTAAAGTGGATGACCTGACGGCGGAGGCACAGACAATAGTGACCCATAGGGGGGCATTCCGGTGTCGCCGTTTGCAGTTCGGGGTCAGTGTCGCCCCGGGGATATTCCAGAGCATGATGGAACGTTTGCTGCACGGAATCCCCGGGGTTATTCCTTATTTTGACGATGTTCTCGTCTCAGCTTCTTCGACTTCACAGTTATTGGATCGGACACGGCAGGTTCTTCGGAGGCTTGGTGCTGCAGGACTGAAAGTTAACAAGACCAAATGCCAAGTCGCGGTGCGCCAGGTGGAATTCCTAGGATTCCTGGTGGATAGTTCGGGAATCCATCCGACGGCAGCTAAAACATCGGCCATTATGGACTCTCCTCCTCCTACGTGTAAGGCTGATCTCCAATCTTTCCTAGGACTGCTTAACTTTTATGCAGTTTTCATTCCACATAAGGCTTCTGTTGCTGAGCCCCTTCACCGGCTGTTAAACCGCGACGTTCGTTGGCATTGGGGTGCCCGAGAGGCTAAAGCATTTTTGGCTGTCAAACATCTCCTGACCTCCAACTCGGTTCTCACCCAATTCTCTACACACCTGCCGGTAACCTTGGCATGTGATGCCTCCCCGTACGGGGTGGGAGCGGTGCTAAGCCATGTCCTACCTTCTGGCCGAGAATTGCCCATTGCCTATTATTCTAAGACCTTGGCACCAGCAGAGCGTAATTATTCGCAGTTAGATAAAGAGGCTCTCGCCTTGGTGGCTGGGGTCAAGCGTTTCCACCATTACCTCTATGGCCGTCCATTTGTATTGTACACTGATCATAAGCCCTTGTTAGGCATATTGGCAGGCGATCGCCCTGCTCCTCAAATTCTGTCCCCCCGCATGACCCGTTACTCTGTCTTCCTGGCTGCATACGAATATTGACTGGTTCACCGGCCTGGAAAAGATCTCGCGCACGCTGACGCATTGAGCCGATGCCCCAGCCCTGACTTGCTCGAGGACCCTGTCCCTGTTTCCTCTGTGTTCCTGTTGGAGGACGCGCCGTTGTTGATCACCACATCGGACGTCGCCCGTTTCTCCGCGAAGGATACTACCCTGGCACAGGTGTTGGACTGGATGGCCAGAGGGTGGCCACCAGGGCCCTTCGCTCCGGAATTCCAACCATTTGCCAGCCGCCGCCTCGAACTTTCTACTCAAGCGGGGTGCCTTCTGTGGGGCCATTGGGTGGTTATTCCACCCCCCCTTCGTTCCTCATTGTTGAAGCAATTGCATCGGGGTCACCCGGGGGTGGTCAGAATGAAGGCGTTAGGCCGTTGCTATATGTGGTGGCCTTTGTTAGACCGGGATATCACCGACTGGGTCGCACAATGCTCGCAGTGTCAGGAGAACATGTCAATGCCGCCTAGGGACCCCCCAGGGGTGTGGGAATCGCCTGGGGCCCCGTGGTCGAGGTTGCATATTGACCTCGCTGGTCCATTGAAGGGTCAGTCCTTCATGGTCCTTGCTGATGCGTTTTCAAAATGGGTTGAAGTCGTCCCATTATGGTCGACTACAGCAGAGGCTGTCATCAAGGCATTGCGTTCACTATTCGTAACACATGGGTTGCCTGACTGCATTGTTTCGGATAATGGTCCGCAATTTACTGCGGCCGAATTCGAGGGGTTTTTAGCCCACAGGGGCATACGGCATTGTTTAGTATCGCCGTTTCATCCTTCCAGCAATGGTTGTGCAGAATGCGCTGTGCGATCTGCAAAAGACTCACTGAAAAAGATAGGGCACGGGTCGTGGGCTGAGCGGGTGGAGGAGTTCTTGTTAGCTCAACATACCACGCCCTGTCAACTAACTAACAGGAGCCCGGCCGAACTTTTAATGGGCCGGAAGCTCCGCACAACCTTAGATCGTTTACACCCACATACGGCCATGCCAAGCCCTTAGATGCCATGAGACAATACAGGTCCTTTGTTATTGGGGATCACGTATACGCCAGGAACTATGGGGGAATGCCCTTATGGTTGGCAGGCAAGGTTGTTGGGATTGCAGGTCCTTGCTCCTACCACATTGAGATGGATCAAGGAAAAATTTGGAAGCGACACAAAGATCAATTGAGGGCTCGGAGGAAGGGAGCCAACGGTGGGGGTATGGAAGCCGAGTCAAACTTGCAGGAAGTTAGCTACGAGAAGGAACAACCGGTGCCGCCACAGGCGAACACACTGACCGCCCAAGGGGGAGAGGGTGAGGAGGAGAACTTACCTTTGCTGGATAGGAGAAGCAGTACAGTAGAGGTAGGGGACTCATTTAGCCCGCAGCCCAGAGTTGAGGGACCACGGGAGGTGAGTTCAAATTCGCCGCCGGAGTGGGCCGGAGGGGTGGAGCCCAGACGATCAGGGAGGTTACGGCGAAGACCAGCTTACCTGGGTGATTACGCATGTGCCTGACGTCGGCGCATGCTCAGATAAGTGGGAAGGGGTGTTACATATTAAGTTAAGTTGATTGGAGTTTTGTGATTGGTTATTGTAAGCACAACGTTCATTGGTTAACAATTGACAGCCGGCAGTATAAAAGGAGCTGTCAAGCGCGGGTTCGGGGTTCTGTTATTCTTGTTAATAATAAAGGTTCCGTTGGTTTAAACTTCCGTCTCTGTCCTGTCAGCCGGCACTGAGAATGAAATAGTAACCTTCTGACAAGCAAAATCAATGGGGAGACTGGATTCATTTAACAACCGTGTTACAGCATCCCTGAGGTCATGTGATCAAAATTCGGACGCTTGGCAATTGGTTCATATTTATGACGGTCGCAGTTTCCCGGGCTCATGCGATCACTTTTTGCCAGCTCCTGACAAGCAAAGTCAATGGGGAAGCCAGATTCACTTAACAACTATACCACTAACTTATCAATTTCAGTGATTCACCTAACAACTGGGGCAAGAAAGAGTGGAAAATGGGGCAAAATTCACTTAACGACTGTTTTATTTAACCACACAAATTTGGGGCTCAATTGTGGTCGTACGTCGAGGACTACCTGTATAGTACTAATATGATATATTGGTACTATTTACAAAGCCTTAGTAGAACCACACGTGGAATACTGCATCCAATGTTGGTTACAACAATATAAAAAAGATGTTGAGACCAGAGGTTTTACTCAGCAGATTCTGACCAATTCTGGGGAACCGGTAGCAGAAATTTTGAGTAGTTCAGAGAACCGGTAAATACCATTTCTGACTGGCCCCACCCCATCTATTCTCTGCCTCCCGAGTCCCAGCTGATCGGGAGGGAATGGGAATTTTGCAGTAACCTTCCCCTGGAGTGAATGGGGATTTTGCAGTAACCTTCCCCTGGAGTGGGGTGGGAATAGAGATTTTACAGTACCCTTCCCCTGCCATGCCCACCAAGCCACGCCCACCAAGCCACACCCACAGAACCAGTAGTAAAATAATTTGAATCCCACTACTGGTTGAGACTCTAGAAAGAGTGAAGAGAAGAGTAACAAAGATGATTTGGGGAGTGGAGGCTAAGATATATGAAGAATGGTTGCAGAAATTGGGTATGTCTAGTCTAGTGAAAAGAAGGACTAGGGGAGACATGATAGCAGTGTTCCGGTATTTGAGGAGCTGCCAGAAAAATGAGGGGGTCAATCTAGTTTCCAAAGCACCAGAAGGCAAGACAAGAAACAACGGATGGAAATTAATCAAGGAGAGGACCAACCTAGAACTAAGGAGAAATTTCCAGTGGAATGGCTTGCCTTCAGAAGTTGTGGGTGCTCCATCACTGAGGACTTTTAAGAAGAGACTGGACAGCCACTTTCTAAAATGGTTAAGGTCTTCTGCTCAGTGGTGGGATTCAAATAATTTAACAACTGGTTCTCTAATGACTGGCTGGGACTAGGTGGGCATGACTGGCTGGTCATGTGACTGGGTGGGGGTGGCTGGTGGTCATGTGACTGGGTGGGGGTGGCCAACTCGACACCACTTCTTTGCTCTAATGACTGTTTTAAGTATAAAAAAATATATACCAAAAGGTAGTTTATTATTTCATGCATTTAATACTTAAATAAGAATAAAAAAGGTACACAAAACTAGATTTTGCTATAAGAAAGAGTTTTAAAATATTAATGAAAAACTATTAGATAATACTTGACAAAAACCAATAAAACTGTTATTTAATATATTGCCAAATTGCTGTTTTATTGGCGTCCTCACTTGCACTTTTCTTCAGTTTTACTCGTGCATCGTTGAGAGTATGATTTACTCTCAACCATTTTTTGACTGTAGGGATACAGTCCCATTCTTATAGAGGTAGGCCAATTAGACTAATAGTCATTAGGTTTGCTATATTGGAAACAGTTAAGCAACTTCTACTCTCTGAACATATGATGTTCATTTGTGAAAAACCCCTTTCCGCTTCTGCTGAATTTACAGCAATTGTTCTGACAATACCTTTAGCTTTTTAAATACTGTCAGGAATTGCATATTTCTGGGAATCTTTTACAACATTTTCTATAAAATCTCAATAATTGTTAATATTAATTTCATAATTAAAAATGTCACTAAATGCAAACAATTGTTCTTCAGCTGCTTTCCATGGAACTACTACTTCTTCAATATTCCAATAATCTGGCTCCAAAAAATTGAGAAATTGTAATTTATTCGTATCTTGCAATTGGCTACCTGTTTTTAAATGTTCACATTCTATTAGTCTTTTCTTCAAATTTGTTACGATGCTTTCTAAAAGTCTTTCCCGAGGAAGACTAACAAATCAATGATTTTTTTTACAAATTTTAAATTTTTGAAGGTTTCTGAAGTAATTCTGATGTAAAAAAGTAATCAAGGTTTTTTTCGTATGCACCCTTTTCCTTTCTAAGCATTTCAACTGCTTTAATTGATCTTATCACAAGTTTTTCAGCCTTTATGATGTCTACATTTTTTGCTTGCATTGCATTTGAAAGAAGAGAAATTACGTTTAGAATATCAATCATCAATGCCAAATCAGTCATAAAATATATATTTTCAAGACGGGCAGCCATACCTAAGTATTTTTTGATTTGAATGAAAATAGTGATGTAGCACTGGATAAGCATACCACACAGCTAGGGTTGACCTTAAACTACAGGCAGCCCATCTTGGTCAAAAACCTCTACCAATCTTTATAATTTCAATTTCAAGTTGTTTGGATGTTTTGTAAAGTTCAATTTGGTTCTTATTGGATTGATGTAAAATAGTATATATCTTATCAATAAATATTTTAAAATGATTTACTTGCTTTATTTCCTTTATCGAATCATCTAAAACAAGTTAGAGGCGATGGTTTAAACAGTGTGTTCTGTCCCCATTCCCACACACACACACAAACAGCCAGCCGGGGGTTAAAGAAGTACTTGGCACACACAAGGTTCGTTATCAGGAACTTGGCAGCAATACGATAACCATCTGCCAAGTGCTTTACTACAAGAAGAGGGAGTGTTCCTCCACCAGATAACACCAACGAATACACACAGTTCTCAAAACAGTCCAGCTCAAACATGAAACCTTCAGCAGATTCGGCATTGTACAAAGTGATTAGCCAGAAGTTAGCTTTGTCCGTC
This sequence comes from Arizona elegans, assembly GCA_022577455.1. Taxonomy (NCBI): domain Eukaryota; kingdom Metazoa; phylum Chordata; class Lepidosauria; order Squamata; family Colubridae; genus Arizona; species Arizona elegans. Next base: position 16,844,586 of record JAKOOJ010000008.1, on the reverse strand, counting down.
ACAGAGTTTAAATGGCCACCACACTCTCTTATATAGCCTGTGGGCTGTGGTCCAGTGACTCAGCTTAATCCTTGGCACGGCTCCTCATCTGCTGCAAACGTTTATCTCGCCTTCGTTGGCGTGGATCCAGGAATGACTTATTGCCCTCATCGCTGTCATCGGAGACACCTGGCTCCTGGTTAATCTCCTCTCCCTCGGCAGACACCTGAGACATTGCCAGAGAGGAGGGGCCTTCATGTTCGGAGCCTTCTTCCTCTGATAAGATGGGCTCGGAGGTCGGAGCCACAACACAGTGCCATATTATGATGTTTGGAAAGTCTTTTGCTATTCTAGTGCTCACTCCAGATTTCCTCCCAAGAATAACTCTGGCACCATCAGAGCAAAATCCTATTAATTATTTTTCTAGGTAGTTCTTAGTAAACCCAACTTTATTTAAACTTTCCATAACTAAAGAACATATTGTCTCTGCATCTTGTTTTTCCAATTCTAGTAGCTCAACAAAAATTGTTGGTGAGGTAACTGAATTCTCAACTTTTAAAAAAAGTATCAGAACTGGTTTGCAAGATATCGTTGAGGCTTTGTCAATAGTGTGTCTTCACTTCGTCAATAACGTCTTCACTGTGAGTTGTATTGTGTTGGGGGGGTGCACTGAGGGAGCTCAACCAATCTCATTGTACATATGTTGTGAACTGACAATAAATATTTGAATTGAATAATCAAACATATTTTCAGATTTTTTTCAATAACTGTAGTAAATAATTGTTTTCTAATGTCTTTTGCAATGAAATCAACTATTTTCACTGCAGTTTTACGTGAATGCATTCCTATTCCCATATCTAATCCATTTTTAATTTGCACTTCTATGTCATCTTCTATGTCAGAAAATGTTTTACATCTTTGTGGCAGGCTGTAAACTGTATTGAATATTCTACAAGTAGTACCTAAATATTTTTCAGTCATCTTATCTATTCTGGGTCTTGTCTAATCTTTCTGAGCAAGACTTCCAGGGTTAGTATGAATAATAGAGGGGATAGTGGACATCCTTGCCTTGCGCCTTTACTTATGCTAAAATTTTCTGCTGTCTCCCCGTTTACTAACACTTTTACCATTTGTTTGGAATATATTGCTTGGATCGTATTTACAAAGTTTTCACCAAAGTCCACACCCTTCAATTGTAGCGTCATAAACTCCCAGCTCATATTATCAAAGGCTTTTTGTGTATCCAAGAAAATCAGTACTAGCTGTTTTTCAGGATGGGCTTTGTAATATTCCAATATGTTCAAGATAATCCTCATATTATTTTTTAGTTGTCTTTTAGGTAGGAAACCATTCTGGTCAGGATGTATAAATTCATTTAGAAATCTTTTTAATCTCTCTGAAATTAGAGAGGCATATATTTTGAAATCTATATTTAATAATGATATTGGTCTGAAGTTTTTTATCTGTTAGGAATCTGTATCTTCTTTTGGTATTAATCAGTGGGTGGTATTCAGCCGGTTCTATCCGGTTCAGATGAACTGGTAGTGGCGGCTGCAGGAGGTTCCGTCCACCCGCTGGGCGTCATTACATCCCATTTTTGATGTTCTGTGCATACGCGGTAGGCTCTGAGCATGCATGGAGGTGGTGCATATGAGCGAAGCGACACTGCGTGCATGCTCAGATTTGCAAACCAGTAGTGAAGATAAGTGAATACCACCCCTGGTATTAATGTATTATTATTATTATTATTATTATTATTATTATTATTATTATTATTATTATTATTATTATTAATTGAATTTGTATACCGCCCTACTCCCGAAGGACTCAGGGCGGTGAACAGCCAGATAAAATACATATAATACAAATGTTAAAAAGCATTAAAATACAATTAAATAATTTGGCCCGGAAAACGAAATTTAAAACACCCCAAATTCTTAAGACAAATTTAAAATATAAAATTTTTTAAAAGTTTAAAAGAGAGGTTAGGCCAGGCCGGCCTGCTGAAAAAGAAATGTTTTGATGGCACGGCAAAAAGTGTGCAGGTCCGGGATCCTCCGTATCTCCAGGGGGAGCTCGTTCCAGATGGCAGGTGCCCCCACAGAGAAGGCTCTCCCCCTGGGGGCCGCCAGTCGACATTGTTTGGCCAATGGCACCCTGAGGAGCCCCTCTCTATGGGAGCGTACTGGTCGGTGAGAGGCTACTGGTGGCAGAAGGCGGTCTCGTAAATACCTCGGTCCTAAGCCATGGAGCGCTCTAAAGGTGGTAACCAAAACCTTGAAGCGCACCCGGAAGACCACCGGGAGCCAGTGCAGCTCACGCAAGAGGGGGGTCACATGGGAGCGCCCCGTCGCTCCCATAACCACCCACGCGGCCACATTCTGGACCAGCTGGAGCCTCCGGGTGCTCCTCAAGGGGAGCCCCATGTAGAGAGCATTGCAGTAGTCCAGGCGGGAAGTGACGAGGGCATGAGAGACCGTATTTAACGAGTCCCGATCCAGAAAGGGACACAATTGGCGAATCAGGCGAACCTGATAAAACGCCCTCCCGGCCACAGCCGTCAAGTGCTCTTAATGTAATATATGCTTCTGTCTATGTTTGGGGAGCTTGACCTTTGATAGCGCTTCATTATAGACCTCCAGCATTGACAATCCTAATGTCTCTTGTAGATTTTTATAGAGTTCTGCCAGAAGCCCATCTGGTCCAGGTATTTTATTGGGTTTTTTTTTTTTTTTTGTCTTTTAATTGCTTCTGTTATTTCCATTGTCATTATTCTTTCGTTTAACATTGCTCTCACTGTATCTGGTATTTTAGGTAGACCAGCCTTTTCCAAATATTGTTTTATTGTATCTTCTGCCATTTTTTCTTGACTGTAGAGTTTCTTAAAAAATTCCGGGATTATTTTCTTTTTGTCTTCATTGTGGTAATGGCGAATCCCCTTCTCGTCTATCAGTTTGTGTATCATTTTCTTTTCTTTCTCTTTTTTCAATTTGTATGCTAGCCATTTACCTGGCTTATTTGCATTTTCAAAAAAGCTTTGTTTCACCATTTTAATTTTTTGTGCCATTTCCTCTTGTACTCTTAAGTTCAATTTATGTTTTATTAGATCAATTTTCTCTTTTATCTTATTTTTTGGGGGGGTCATTTTGCAATTCTGTCTCCAATTTTTTAAGCTCTTCCTGTAGTGTATTTTGCTGTTGTTTCCTTTTCTTAATTTTTCTTGCTATATATGTTATCGCTAACCCTTGGATATATGCTTTTGCCATGTCCTAAACAGTTTACAGTGATGTTTCTTCTTTCCCATTTTCTTTGAAGCAACATTCCATTTCTTTCCCCATTATTTGTGTAAACTCCTTGTCCTTTAAAATGGTTTGATTCAGTGTTCATCTCGGTTTCCTCCCTTCCATGTAAATTTTATGGGGGCTATGGTCTACTCATATGTTTGTTTCTATATCTACCTCTTGAACATCTGGCCTTGTTTCTGACATCTATTCTCAACCATGATTGGTGTCTATTCAAGTAAAATGTATATTGGTTTGTCTTTGGGTTTCACTCTCTCCATATATCCTGTAGGCCTATTTCTTGTGTCATTTCAAAAAAGCCAGTGGTGGGATTCACCGAACTGCATAAAATCTTAACAACTGGCTCGCCCAAACCAGTCCGAACCAGCTGAATCCCACCCCTGCTCCTGCTCAAGCAGCGCATTGGACTAGAAGACCCCCAAGGTCTCTATGTTCTATGTTGTAATAAAGTAGAATTCCAGCATTCAAGTGGAGTCTATTTCCTGATTGGTCTATCTTGAAGAGTTGACAGATAGCATTTATTTTTAAATTGAAAAGTTTTATAAGAAATTCAAACAATTTTCTCCCCCCGACCCTTTCCCCTTCCCCACATAAATTGTACATTTTCTTATACATAAGAAATCCTACATATACATGTTTCCCTTAAAGAAAGCATTAAAATAATACATTTTAATTACATTCGGAGTTGCTCTTCTTCTCTTTCTTCCCTCATTCCACAACAAACCTTCTTCTTCTCCTCCTTTCTTTCCCTTCCCTCCCTCCTCTTCTCTCCTACTTTCTGCTACCTCTTCTCCCACCTCATCCTACTTCCTTTCCCTTTCCCCCATTTCTCTCTTCTTTTCCCCCTTCTTGCCTTCACTCCTACTCCTATCCCCTTCCCTTCCCTTCCTCCTCTCCTTTCTTCCATTCCTCACCCTCCCTCTCCTCCTCCTACCCCCTCCTCCTCTCTCCTTTCTAACTTCTTTGCTGTGAAATATTTTCCTCCTTTAGTGTCTGAGCAACTCCTGTATTCTACTCATAGAATATACTTTCTTCTACTAAAACATTTCTCTATTCATCACCTTTCTCCCACATCCCTTATCCCCCCCTCCCCACCCCTCCCCCTGACTTCCCAGAGCAAAAACAGGGTATAGCATCTAACAAACATATACTAAAATAAACTAACAAATTATAAAGTTCAAAACTCCCGCATGTTCTTTAACTCCCTTGCTCCAATTCATCAACCTCCCTTTTATAAATTCTCAAAACCAATTAAATTAAATTCATTCTTCCTACTTATAAAAAAGAAAAAGAAATGTATAATCTGATACTTTAGCAGTCTTACAAACAGTAGAAATCATGAATAAATTCCATTTCTATTCCAGAAAAAAAGAAAAAATTTTCATCTTAAAATCTTACACATTTTATCTCATATATCTTTTAAAATAATATAGTCTTATGTTAAGCATTTTAAAAATCTCTTAATACCTTTAAAGCAGTTATTTACCAAATATAAATTTCAGAATCTACAGGAGGGTGTCTTTCAATTTTTCAATTAACCGTCTTAATACCTCTAACTTTTTAGAGAGCAACCCTTAACTATCCAAAACTAATTATCATTTTGCAATAAAATTCAGAATTTAACATTAATCCTCTTTGCTTCAAAGGGTTAGACATCTTAAAAGCTTATACAATTTATCTCATATATCTTGTAAAATAATATAACCTTATGTTAAACTTTTTAAAAATCTCTTAATGCCATTAAAACACATATTTGCCCGATGCCAATTTCAAAATCCACAGGTAGATATCTTCCTTAATCTTCTGTTCTTCTCGTCTTTCTATATTTTTTCCAATCCTTTTTTTATAAATTCTGTCAACAGTCCCCCCAGTTTTATTTTTGAAACTTTTAAAATGGTGATTTGAGGTTGATGCGCGTTTTCTAACTTGAAATCCCCATTTCGTTTCTTCTTGCTTGTATAATCATTCAGTCCATTTCTTTGTCCATATAGCCAAAATTTGTTGCCATAAAGATTGCCAGCTTGCAATAAAGAAACTATTTGTTGCTTTTCTGTCATTTGAATGGAAACGTCCACCAAAACCTTTGTTTCAACTACCAGCTAGTGTCTTAATCCTGTCCATCTCTTGATCTTCCAAAAACAAATTTCTCTGAATAATTTCCTGCTGTCCCTCTAACAACTGCTTATATTTTCCTGAGCTGTTTTTTGAAAAAGCCCTTTCGATTGTATCCAACAAGGCTGAAGTAAAAAAGTCTAGAAGTTCTTGAAAAGCCTGGACAGTCACGGCTTGGGAATTTGCTGATTCACCAGCCCTGTTGTCAGCCATATTTTAATTTAATTTAATTTAATTTAATTTCCAATTTATATACCGCCCTTCTCCCTGAGGACTCAGGGCGGTGTACAGCCAAGATAAAAAACATAGAATACAAATATTAAAACATTTAAAAATATATATAGATTTGGGCCGAAAGTTAAGAATAACAAACTAATTAAAAAATTTAAAATTTAAAAATTTCTTCTAAGCCAACCCGGCTTGCTGGAAAAGATGGGTTTTCAGGGAACGACGGAAGGCATTGAGGTCATGGATTCTCCTTATCTCCGGGGGCAACTGATTCCAGAGAGTGGGAGCCCCCACAGAGAAGGCCCTCCCCCTGGGGGCCACCAGCCTACATTGTTTGGCTGATGGCACCCTGAGGAGGCCCTCTCTGTGGGAGCGCACGGGTCGATGGGAGGTCGTTGGTAGCAGCAGGCGGTCTCGGAGATAGCTAGGCCCTATGCCATGGAGCGCTTTAAAGGTGATAACCAACACCTTGAAGCGCACCCGGAAGACCACCGGGAGCCAGTGCAGCTCGCGCAGGAGCGGTGTTACATGGGAGCGCCATGTTGCTCCCATCACTACCCGCGCTGCTGCATTCTGGACCAGCTGGAGCCTCCGGGTGCTCTTCAAGGGGAGCCCCATGTAGAGAGCGTTGCAGTAGTCAAGGCGAGAGGTGACGAGGGCATGAATGACTGTGCACAAGGAATCCCGATCAAGAAAGGGCCGCAACTGGCGAATCAGGCGAACCTGATAAAAGGTCCCCCTGGTAACAGCCGTCAGATGTTCCTCCAAGGACAGCTGCCTATCCAGGAGGACTCCCAGATTGCGCGCCCTCTCCGAGGGGGCCAGAGACTCGCCCCCAATAGTCAGCGATGGAGTCAACTGACTATATCGGGATGCCGGGAGCCACAGCCACTCAGTCTTGGAAGGGTTGAGCTTGAGCCTGTTCCTCCCCATCCAGATCCGCACAGCCTCCAGGCACTGGGACATCACTTCAAGGGCATCGTTGGGGTGGCCTGGGGTGGAGATGTACAGCTGGGTGTCATCAGCGTACTGGTGGTATCTCACCCCAAAGCCACGGATGATCTCGCCCAGCGGCTTCACATAAATGTTGAACAGAAGGGGCAAGAGGACCGATCCCTGCGGCACTCCACAGATGAGAGGCCTCGAGGTCGACCTCTGCCCCCCTGCCAACACAAACTGCGACCGGTCGGAGAGAAAGGAGGAGAACCACCGTAACACAGTGCTTCCCACCCCCAACTCTTCCAGCCGGTGCAGCATGATACCATGGTCGATGGTATCAAAAGCCGCTGAGAGATCTAATAGGACCAGAACAGAGGAATAACCCCTGTCCCGAGCCCTCCAGAGATCATCCACCAACGCGACCAATGCCGTTTCCGTGCTGTGCCCAGACCTGAAACCCGACTGGAACGGATCTAGATAGGATGTTTCCTCCAGGAATTGCAGAAACTGTTGCGCGACCACACTCTCAACAACCTTCGCAATGAAGCGAAGGTTGGAGACAGGACGATAGTTGGCCAATATTGCTGGATCCAGGGACGGCTTCTTGAGGAGAGGCCTCACCACCGCCTCTTTCAGGGCAGCGGGGAAGTGACCCTCACTCAAAGAAGCATTAATGACGCCCTGGAGCCAACCTCGTGTAACCTCCCGGGAAGCCAGTACCAACCAGGAGGGACACGGGTCCAGTAAACATGTGGCCCCACTAAGTCTCCCCAAAATCCTGTCCACATCATCGGGAGTCACAGCATCAAACTCCTCCCAGATAACATTCTCAAGACTGTTCCTCGTCACCCTGCCCTGATCTACCCAGTCAGAGTCCAGATCCCCCCGGATCTGAGCGATTTTGTCATACAGGTATTGTCCGAAATCCTCCACCCTGCCTTCTAAGGGATCCTCCCGCACTCCCAGATGGAGCAGGGCGCGGGTCACCCTAAACAGGGCGGCCGGACGATTCCCTGATGACGCAATAGAGGCGGAAAAGTAGTTAGACTTTGCCGTCTTTATCGCCACTAGGTAGGCCTTAATATGCGACCTTACCAGTGTTCGATCAGATTCAGCGAGACTGGCCCTCCAACCGCTCTCCAGGCGTCTTTTCCAGCGCTTCATTTCCCTCAGCTCCTCAGTAAACCAAGGAGCCGCACGGGATCGACATCGGGTCAGAGGCCGCAAAGGCACAACTCGGTCCAAGGCCCCACCAGCCGCCCGATCCCAGGCGGCTACCAGGTCCTCGGCCGAGTCATGTGCTAGATCCTCAGGAAATGGCCCAAGCTCCGTCTGGAACCTATCAGGATCCATCAGGCGCCTGGGGCGGATCCATCTAATTGGGTCCGCCTCCCTGCGGCGAGGGGTCGCGGTTCGAAGATCTAGGCGAAGGAGTGAGTGGTCAGTCCATGACAAGGGTTCCACGTCTATATCCCCTATAACAAGACCACTCAACCACTGGCCAGAGACAAAAATCAAATCCAGAGTGTGACCTCCCCTGTGAGTAGGGCCATGAACTAACTGGGTCAGGTCCATGGCCGTCATGGAAGCCATGAACTCCTGAGCCACCTCAGACGTTTCACCGACGGATGGCAAGTTGAAATCACCCATGACTAAAAGCCTGGGTGTATCTACCGCCACCGTGGCTATCACGTCGAGTAGCTCAGGTAGGGCTGTTGCCACGCGGCAGGGAGCCAGGTACGTAAGCAACAAGCCCATCTGAACCCCACAGCCCCACCTCACAAGGAGGGACTCACATCCGGCTATCTGAGGCACAGTGGTCTCCCTCGGACTCAGATCCTCGTTAATAATAACCGCCACCCCCCCCGCCCCTCCCCTGGGCCCTCGGCTGATGGAATGCTCTGAAGCCTGGTGGGCACATTTCCACCAGAGGGACGCCACCCTCCGGGCCCAACCAGGTCTCCGTAATACCCGCCAGGTCCGCTCCTCCCTCTTGTATAAGATCGTGAATGAGGGGGGCCTTATTGACCACGGACCTGGCATTGCACAGCATCAGCCGAAGGCCCAGCTCCTGAATATCTAAGCCACCTAGTATCCGAGCGGAGCCTTGGGGACCGGGGCAAGCAATTGCTCTCAAACAGCAAGTGCGAGCCCCCAACACCTGATGTGTTTGGCTGATATTTCAGCCACTTTGTATTTATCCAGCTATCAGGACAACAATTCAACTCTTTTCCACACAGTATAAAAACCAGATTTTAGTTAAAATCAGTACCAAATTCTTTTCCTCAATACCAAATTCTTTTCCTGGCTGCTTCCCCTTTAAAACTTTTTCTTAGGGTGTAATCCAGTAGCTGTATCACTGTTGCAAACTTTAACAAGCCTTAACAAGCACTTTCCCTGGTAGTTTCCTCCTCCCGCCCTAAGGCGCCATTTTCTGCATTTAAAAGTGGAGTTAAAGTGTTACTTGCAAATTTTCCTTTTGTTTTCTCCTGATTTGTTCTGTCTGCTATCAAAGTAAAGATGTTAAAAGTCCACCCCGTTGATTTTCAGCAGATTTTGGTTGCAGCTTCTAGCTCCGCTTTAGCGGAGTCGTTTCTGGTCTGGAGTAGCTTGACAGGCTTCTATAGGGAGCCCACACCCTTTGCGCCCCAGGATTTCTCCTAGTGCACTTGGGGGGCTCTACCTCCGCCTGTCGACTCTTCTCTCTCCCCTTTGCCCAGGGAGAGGGTTCCAAGCCTCCAGACAGCAGTTTTTCGGCTGTTCTGGGGCTTTTACAGAACCAGGGATCAGGTGCTCGTAAAAAAGCGTCTTCAAAGCTTGCGGAGCCAAGCGGAAGTCCCAGATAGCATTTGATGTCATGGAGCTCGTTCAGGAAGCAAACAGGAAAACTGACCGGAGTTTGAAGGGAAGGGATTCTATGAATCCTGTGAGAGGAGGAGGAGAAATCCTAGAAGATGGTGCAACAAAGAAGGACTGGGACTAAGACTGGGAGAGATGTGCAGGATGTAGGAGGCATCCAGCAATGAATTCATAAATATAGAAAAGAATAGATGAAGTACACATGATTCAAGAATTCTGGTATTTCTATAGAAATGTACAGTGTATGGGGAATGATCGGAGGAGCTATAGATCTTACAGTGGGAAAATGAGTATGGTCAGACAGACAAGGAGACCTGAACTCATTTGTAGCTTCACATTTCAATGAACAAGGACATGCATTCAATTTTGCAGTTACTAAGATTGTTGGTGGTGCAGGTACAAAGACAGTCAGGGAAATGACTGAAGCCTGGGAAGTGGGCACGTTGTCAGTCAACAGAAGAGCTGATTTACTACCAGCTTATCAGGTACTTGGGAGCCAAGGGTACCGCAATATTTTAACTTCGCAAGAAAAATGATAAAATGGGACAAAACTCACTTAAGAAATGTTTCACTCAGCAACCTAAATTTTGGGCTTAATTGTGTTCGTAAGTCAAGGACTACCTGTATCTGAAAGGCTGTCATGAAGAAGAAGGAGAAGAGGAAAAGGAATAATAATAATAATAATAATAATAATAATAATAATAATAATAATAATAATAATAATAATAAAAAAAAAAAATACTTGAAATGTATTGAAGGCAAAGCTGACCAGAAACTAACTTGGAACTGATTAAGATCAGAAGTACTGAAAAAAGAAACAGAAAGCTTTATTTTGGCAGCTCAAGAACAAGCCCTAGCCACAAACTGCATGAAGGTAAAAATTCAACAGCAAATGCTGCCTCTGCAATGAGAAAGATGAGACAGTCAACCACCTGATCAGTGGATGCAGCAAAATTTCACAAACTGATTACCTACAACGCCATGACCGTGTTGCTAAGATCATTCACTGGAAATTGTACCAGAAGTTTGGATTTGAGTACAGCAAAAACCACTAGGAACATCAGGTTGAGAAAGTTTTAGAGAATGAGAAACTCAAGATCTCTTGGGACTTCAGGATTTAGACTGACAGGCACTTGGTCCCAACACACCTGACATCACAATAGTTGAAAAGAAAAAAGTATGGTTCATTGACATTGCAATACCTGGTGATGCACGGATTGAAGATAAGCAGCAATAAAAAATCAGAAAGTACCTGGACTTGCAAATTGAAGTTGAGCGACTGTGGAAAAAGAAATTGTGTGTTGTCCTCATTGTAATTGGAGCCCTTGGAGCAATACCCAAAGGGCCACCCCGCTATTTAGAAATTCTAAATTTGCTGGACTTGAACATTTTGACTCCAAAAAACCACCTTACTCGGAACAGCTTACATCTTCCGACGATACCTTAACAGTTCCTAGGTCCTTGGTTAGGACTCGAGCTGCTGAGCTATTAACCAGCCTCAAAGGCTGTGAATCTCACTAAAGATTAACCAATAATAATAATAATAATAATTTGGGGTTGTTCAAAAGAAGGGTCAGAACCAATGAACTTAAATTATAAGGAAACAGGTTTTAGTTGGACCTTAAGGACAATTTCCTAACAGCAAGATTTGTTCCATAATGAAACATCTGCTCTGGCAGGTGATAGGTCCCCCCCCCCCCCAGACATGCTGAAGCAGTGGCTTGATGGTCATGGTCAGACATGCTATTATAAAGGATTCCTGCACCTGATTAGAATAGATCAGTGTTTGAAAAAACTTGGCAATTTTAGGACCTATAACCTTCAACTCTCAAAATTCCATAGCCAGCATGATAGCGGTGGAATTCTGGGACTTGAAGTCTACACAACTGCCAAGTTTGAAAAACACTTAAGTGTTTGTTAAGGTCTTTTCCAAACTTTTATATCCTTTGATTTCATTATAATGCAAGCATTTTTGAAGGGTATGTAGCTTTTGGGAGCTGAGAACTGTACTTCATAAAGCAGTGGTAGGATGAAGGGAAAAAATACATTTATTTCATTTCATTTACATTGAAGTTTAATTTAAATCCAGTCTGATTAACATGACTGCAGTCAGGCATTTAATGATTTCTCTCTTCCATAGATTAAAAACTGCAACTTAATAATTTTTAGAGATCTTTGGAGAAAACAAGACTTCTGGAGACTATATGTTGCTTTGTATCTCTGGATTAATGCATCCAACACTAAGAATCTACATAATGATTGCTATTTTTAACAACTTTTAAAATTGATGCCTTTGAACATAACCAATTCATTTATGCTTGTCTAAATCAATACTGCTGTAAATTGAAATATTGCCCTTCTAAAATATTTTCTAATTTCTACCTATTTATAACATATTCACTTTTTTCCTTATGTTTTTCAATAGTGACACCTAGTGGCAATGTGGAATCTCTTGCAAGGAGTGACACACAATATGAGAACACTTTTTCATTTATTACACAACTTTATTTATTATTTGAAAAAAAGTGGAAGGGACTTTCCATGAGGCATTCACCATGTGACCGGACAATGAAGAGGTTTCAGTATTAGTAATGAAACTTCACTTTATCTGAAAGAGGAATATTGGAGATTCTATATGAATGAAACCTATAGAATGTTTGTAAGCTGCTATTATTGTTGGTCTCATAGTCAGCCAAATCTTTAGACTGGATTTTGCATTTTTATCCACCCTCAAGTCCTCCTAGCATATGGGCAGATGTTGTTTGAAGCCATTATTATTTTGGTCCATTCCATAGTCATCCACATGTTTAGACTGGATTTGGCAGTTTCATCCACCTATCCCTTCTCAAGGATCTGAGATGTTTGATGGTATTAGTGGTATTATTGTAGAATGATTTCGCTCATTTAATTTTTTTCCTGCTAGGTTGCCTCTTGCAGAATTTCTCCTAACATAGGAAAAGATTCTAAACTGGTATTCATCACGTGTCTTTAGAAAATATTCATTCTCGAACCACATTAGAGCCTTCACCTCTTGTTTTGTGGTATATCTAGTGCAATTATCAAACAGGTGTGTTCATATCTTGATCTTCTATGAACAAACATTAAAAGAGAATCTGCATAAAACAGAGCCTGAATAAACTTGAAAATTTAGTATTGAAAACAATGCATCTGAAGAACCTAGTAGGCAATTAATAATAATGGCATGGTGAATGTCTCATGGAAAGTCCCTTCCAGGCTTGTCAAATAAACAAAGTTATGTAATGAAATGTCTGCTACTATATATTTATGTGAAATAAGTGCTGAGGTGACAGAAAATATACATGATATATGAATGATGTGTTCTGGGTCAGTAACCTGTAATTAAGGAAATTCTCTTGACTGGATGGTTATGGGTGTCCAGGACAACAATACTTAGAGGGAAAATAGTATGTATTTTCAACAGGGTAAAGATAAGTAGATCTACAGCCAGTTGATTATGCCTTTCAATAAACAATAATTTACTTAATGCAACGCTCTTCTTAAAAAGAGCATTGCATTTGTTATTAAAAAGAAACTTTAGCTTTTCACACATTTATGCATATTTATTTCAGTATATTTAATGTAGCATAGACCGTAATCCATAGACAAAAACCTAGTGCTCTCCAGATAATTTGAATTACAATTTCGAAATTCCTTGCCACTGGCCATGTTGGCTAAAGTGTATGATATTTAAAGCTCAAACATCTAGTAACAGCCTTCCCGCAGTTGGTTAATTTCATCTTTCAAGAATCCTTTGCAATGCTGTCTGGAGATTTCTTAGAGTAGCAGTCATTCATGCTCTTGTCATCTCTTGTATGCATTATTACAATCCGCTTTACTTGGGGCTACCCTTGAAGGGTATTCAGAAGCTACAAGTGGTCCAGAATGTGGCAGCATGAACATTTCTGTAGGCCAGTGGTGGCATATGTAACACCACTGTTTTATGCAAGCTGCACTGGCTGCCAGTTTGCTTGTGGGTCCAATTTAAGGTGTTGGTTATCTCCCATAAAGCCCTGCATTTAATCTTTGTAATTGTTTTACATTTATAATTGTTTTTATATCTCTATGTTTTATTATATTGTAAGCTAATTGGAGTCATCTCAAACCACAGGATGGGCAGCATATAAATTTAATCAATAAATAAATTGAAGTTCACATATCTGGAGGAGATCCAGTTGTTGGAGATAATTGATGGGGCAAGTACTCATCCTGCTCAAATAGAAACATAATCACTAATCATTTTAAGGGAGGGAGGGAGGGAGGGAGGGAGGGAGGGAGGGAAGGAAGGAAGGAAGGAAGGAAGGAAGGAAGGAAGGAAGGAGGGAGGGAGGGAGGGAACAAAATAAGTCAAAGCTTTTATGAGTCATAACACTAACCCACTGAAAGTCTCATGATTGTAGTGGACAAATGTGATGAATAAATAGAAGACAAAGGATGCTTCCTAAGCTTCAAAATGAATTCCTGTGTAAGGTTGCAGGCATATTTTAGTGGGAAACAGCAGAAAGCTGGGGAAGACAGAAAGAGTGGTGTGTAACTACCAGACTTAGTGGTAGACTTGTCCAGACTTGTTGGACATCTTTTTAATGTTGTCAGAGTACAGAGCAAATACTGCAACATACAGTGAATTACAGGTAGACCAGAGAATTGGGTCATTGTGAGCGCACCCCTGTCTTCTACAGTGTCTAGGACTTCTCATCACTGTGTCAGCCGAGTTAATGAAGCAAGGATGAATCCTTTTGTTGGAGTTGTAAATGTTCTTATTCTATTACACATAATTGTAATGATAGAAGAGAATATTTGTAGCTCAGGGTTGAACTGTGGGGCCTTTGGTGTTCTCTGAGCTTGGTGGTTTTCTTGCAGATGCTTCATTACCAAACTAGATAACATCATCAGAGCAATAATATATGTGTATATTACGCATAATTGTAATTATGTGTAATATACACATATATTATTGTACAGCAGACTAAAAGGGATTTGTTTTCCAAGGTATCGTGTGCTTTGAACTTTTTAAGGAGTTGCTAGGAATGTTATATGCACATATTATCTATGTATTTAGAAGAAAAAAAATTTGCTTATCAAAATGAAGCTCTGAGATTCCTAGAAAACATATATCTTTGTCTTGAGCTTTTTGTCTTCTGGCCTGGATTTTTTTTTTCTTGTTGAGTTTTCCATGGATCTTCTCAGGATCTACAATCATACCAGAGGTATTCAGAACAAAAATGTAGATAAAAAAAAATGTCATCCAGCTAAAACAGATGCCAGAAGAAAAAGGAATCTTTAATAATCCCTTATGTGGTTATTTTCAGAAGTTTCATTTCGCTATTAGCATTACATACTGTATAGCAATAAAATAGCATTTAGGTTTATATACAGTCTTTATTGCCCCCAACAATCAGGGTCCTCATACTGACCTCTGAAGGCTAGAAGGCTAAGTCAACCTTGAGTCCTGTCAGGATCAAATTCCAAGCTGTGGGCAGACTTTGCCTTCAATACTAAACTTTAACCACTGTACCACTAGGGTCAAAGATGGAAATAGAGATAGGGTTTTGCATTTATGTTACTTACTTTATTAATTCTTTAACAGACTTATATCTTTCAGTTTTTGCACAAAATAGAGACTAAATAGTGTGGCTAATAAAGTATATAGAAAATACAGTCAACACAGCCAATGGATCCTTCCTAGCATCCACTCAGCAATACAAATACTGAAACGAAACCCACAAAAACAGAGCAAAAGAAAATAAGAAGAAAAATAATAATCAAAATGTAAGAGACTACAGCCACATTTAAACTTATTTAAGGCCTAAATCAGCAAAGAGAGTGAGATTGGTGAGTTTCTTGATATCGTACATTCCATAAGATGGACATTTCTTGTGGAATAATACATTATGGCATGTCAGGTAGAACTCAACAGAGAGGTAACAACTAAAAGATACAAAAACCTTCAATTTGTGGACAGTCGCTGGAGGTCACATAAGAGAAGGCAAGGCTTCAAAAATCACGGTCCCCAAATTATTTTGGGTTTTAGAATTTATTTTTTAAAAAAAGTTTTTTTTTTATTTTTTACACAAACACACACACAAACATACAATGTATTTTTGCTAAACAGAGTATTTGGCCAGTTAACAAATTTAAACAGTTTTTAGTCCTTTCAACTAAAATTACAATTTCTATACCTCCTTTTTGCCATAGTATTTATTTTCATCTATTTTTTTACCAATATTACCCTTCATTTTCATCTCTAATTTTAACCAAATTCCATTTTTCCCTTCTATTCTATATTAAACCCCTTCCCATTGTCATCTGTTTTTGTATCCATCATCAAATTAATTAATTTTGTGGTGTTACAGTTGTTCAATTCTTATAGGAATAGTAAACCCACTTATTTTATAGCATACATTTCCTTAAATAATACAGTCCAACATTTTAATATAAATCAGTTAATTATGTAAATATCTTTTTCATTTATATATTCAAATAGGAAATAAAAAGAATATAAACATAGATATTAATCATTTCTACTTTCACCGCAATATGCAATTAAAGATATTTCATTTATTACAATTTCCTTAGTTAAATTTAAAAATATTCTAGCTGTTATCAGAGTTTTAGAATTTATGACGAGTATCTTGAACTGGATTTGGAACCTAGCAAATCAAGTGTTGATGGACATTTATGCATTTATACATACGATAGCATTATAATTAAAAACGAATACCCAAGTTATCTGTTAGGAATTCCTTCAGAGCTATAAAATGTTTGAAGATAGCCTCATAGAATTTGTATTTAAATAAAATCTTTTTGGACTCCCTCAGAACATATGTAACTATGGCAAGATTGGTCTTTTCCAGAAAAAGGTCACAGTTAACAAACAAGATGAAGAATTATGTTGCATTATTGATATTCTTTGATAAGCACATATGGTCTTCACGTTTTCTCCTGACTTGTTCTGGATGATTACATTCATCTTACTTGGTACTTTCCTGAAGTTCTTAACTGTCTGATATTTGAGGAGGGAAAGTCCCTAATTTTCCTATTCTTACTTGTCCTCCTCCCCTGAGAGTAAGATGTGGTAACTGAGGTATTTAGAAGTCGTTTCTTCCCTTTTGAACTTTGTGTTGTTTTCATACTTTCTTAGTTCAGGCAGGAAGGGAATAAAGATCAAATGGATGAAAGCTACATGGGAACCTTTCTCCTTGCAATTGATGGTGAGTGTGGTATCTCGGACTGGCCTTTCTACTTCAAAGAGTTTTGAAAAAATGAAAAAGCTTTTTTTTTTTTTGTGAACAAAGCCTTTCATAATTTAAATTCCTTCATGATTTAAGGGACAGTTTAGTTTGTTGTTACAAGTGTGTACGATGGAATCTTTTCGGATAACCCTGAAGAGGAGCATGCACTTCAATTAAAAGTTTACCAACGTGTTCTTTGTAAAGTGACATTGGGAAACTACATAAAAGCAATGGGGAAACATCAGTTTTACAGTATGCTCCCTTTTTATTGGGAAAACATAACTTGATATGACTTCTGACAATAATAATATAGCAAGAAAGAATGGGCATTGGTTTAAAAAGGTACTTAGAGACTGAGCAACCAATCTAGCTTGAATTTTTCATAATATTACTATCATAATCTACCATTCATTGCTTATTTGTATTGTTTTTCTCCTCTGAAAGGATGTTGGGTTAGAAGAAGGATTATTTCTTTTATGCAACAAAGAAATCTACAGTGTACAGGTAGCCCTCGACTTACAACAATTCATTTAGTGACCGTTCACAACAGCGTCGAAAAAAGTGACATATGAGCAATTTTCACACTTATGACCGACCATTGCAGGATCCCCATGGTCACATGATCAAAATTTAGACGCTTGGCAACTGACTCATATTTATGATAGTTGCAGTGTCCTGGGGTCATGGGCTCACATTTTGCAACCATTTGACAAGTCAAATGAGGAAGCCAGATTCACTTAACAAATCGTGTTACTAATTTAACAACTGCAGTGATGCACTTAACAAATGTGGCAAGAAAGGTCATAAAATGGGGCAAAACTCATTTAACAAATGTCTCATTTAGCAACAGAAATTTTGGGCTCGACTGTGGTCATAAGTCGAGGACTACCTGTATTCTATTAAATGGCATATGCATATGCTTTGTTAGACTACAATCCAATAGATGCCTACTGAATGGGACTCTAGCCTATGATAGTTCAAAACAATTCCTGCTTAATTCTACATGATACACTGTAGTTTTTTCTCCAACATGTCAATATGGTTACCTTTCTGATAGTTCTTTTAAAAAGCCGGTTTTTAATCAATGCCTCTAGGACTAGTAAAACATAACATGTTTTATGTACATAAAGATAATATAAATTAATAAAATAGTCTAAAAGTTCAAGATTGTTCAGATGATAGTAACAGTGGTATTAATCATACGCTTGAATGCTAAAGATTTATTTTGATTCCAGAATCCTATAAAGTAGGGATTTGTCATCTGAGATATTTGAAAATTCAGCAAAATAGTAGATATATCACCAGCATGTCACATATGCCTGTTGAAGAATTGAAATGAAGCAGAATTGTGATAAAAGACATGGAAAGCAAAGTGGTTTAGGCTATATTTGTGTGTCTCAAAAAATATTTTGTAGCACCAGATATGGTGTGGAAATTTTTCTCCCATTGACTTCAACAGGAATAAGTCATGTCAACAATTATTGCCGTGATAGAACGTAAGAGACCCTTATTTGCGAATATAATATCTTTTGTAACTCAGCATACCCAATCTAAGTTGGGATATGGTCATAAAATGTTGGTTGGGAATGCAGAGTTGTAGATGACACACATTTAAAGGACCCCCCCCCCAAATTAAAAAAGAATGCTGTTATTCAAATACAGCACCTGCCAGATTTTTTTGCAGGGCACAGCAATAATTCTAGGTTGCCCTCTATTAAAGAACATGCTTACAGCAAAATCAGGTGACTAGAATAGGTTAATGACCTTCATGAATGAATAGGGATTTGAATCTGATTCACCTCAGGCTCGGTCCAAAATTCTAACTAAATCTGAGCCATACTTCTTACTTTCTATAATCTATAATACAGATGTGGCAGAAATGGAAGCTGAGAGACATGTAGGTTGCCAAAAACCTCTAATAAGTTAAAAATGAGTTTAAATTATTTCAACTGGCAGGGACTTCCTGTTTCATAAGTCATAAAATAATCCTAACCATAATGTCTGTTCAGGAACAAGTAGACTCCAATGGTGCTTACTCCTAAGTGAAAACCAAATCTGGCTCTAGGTTCTGCCTCAGTTTACCTTCGCAATAAGCAACTGAGTCAGAAGATCATTTAAAAGCAAGTTATTAGGGTACCCTGATAAAGTGGGGTCTCTCTACTTACCTTTACAACCACTTCACTTGCTCGCGCTTCTGCGCATGCGCAGAAGTGTCCTGATGACATCGGGGTTGGGTGGAGCCTCCTGACTTTTTAGTACCAGTTCTACAGAGTAAAAGTAACCTCCCCTTTGCATCAGTTACATGTAGTCAAACAAATTACATATTTGCATCCCATAATACCACAAATGTTCACTAAAATGGTCTAATTGTAAGGAAAAAGGTTGTTTAGAGTTCACAAAAGAGATCAACCAGACCCAAATTTGTACCAATGAACTTTTTCTTATCTGGAGCTAGTCTCCAGTGTGTTTATCAATTTAGGAATGTTAAAAGCTAATAAATCTGAACATCACTTTAAAAGAAATAATTTAAATCAGATTAAAATACAAAATAGCTATGTTAGTTAACCAATTACAAAACCCATGTCATTTGCCCCTCATAAGTTACACTCCAGACACTGAAAAGAAATTGCGGCGTTGATGGGAAAGGTTTCAAAGTAACCATGGGAAAAACCTCTGGGCTTAGAGCATTTCACTATCTACCTAACAACAATTTTAAAAAGCCAACGCAAATCTTCGTTCTGAATGATTCTGGCATAGCTGATGTTAAAGGTGATTGGAATTTTTTTTTGGGGGTGGGGGAGAAAAGGAGCACTAGATGGTGCCAGTGAGCCTTTCACAAATTTGCAGAAAGGCCTGCAACGGGGAGCTTGTCTGACAGAGTTTTATAAATAATTATTTTAATTTGAAAATTGCTCCCATATGGTAATCACTTATTTAATTACAATTTTTCTAATTAACAATATATTTATATACTGGTAGAGTTGGTGAATGTACGGATTCCTCTCCTCTTTGTTATCTCCATACATAAGAATTCTGATGAAACTACAGATCAAGACTTAAAACAGGTGGGAACCTCTGGCCAACCTTATACTGCTAAATTACAATGCCCGTCATTCCTCACCATTGTTCATGCTGCCTAGGGCAGATGAGCTGATCCAGTTTAGCAACATCTGGTGGTCCACAGTTCTTCTATTTCCTTTGCGTGTTGCAAAATCCCAACCTTACTGCAACAATTCTAGGCCAGATGTTCCACATTCCAAATAGGCTTACCTGAGCTCCTGTACCCTTGTCTTGTTATAATCTGAGTGGTATTTGCAAAACAATTAAAAAAGGCAATATAGAGTCCTTTTCATGACTCCTGTATTGATGATTATGGAGAAAAGGATCACAGTCCACAATTTAAGTCATCTGGCATCTTTTTTATTTTCTACTACCATGACTTCTTGAGACAAATGAATGTATAACAGTAGAGAAAACTTCACACACACTTAAAATATATATGGAAAGTAGAGATAAGCAGAGATTTCTGTATTAAGTCACCTTGGCTTGCCAGATCTGGATTGAAATTCAGAACAAGGGAACTTTATTCTTCCATAGAACAGAATATAATTCTTTATTGGCCAAGTGTGACTGGACATGGGAAAAACAGAAATGGTTGTTTCTCAGCAAAATAAATAGAAATGGATATGATAGCTATTTTATGGGAAGAAACCTATTGTATGACATAGAAATTGATGTCAGAACCCAAGTCTATAGGGTCAGCAAGTGCATAATGCCATCGCTACATGGAAGTCATTGCTTTGCAGTAGTTCTCAGTTGTTCTCAGTGTATGTACACTGTGAGTTTATGCACCGGAGACAAATTCCTTGTGTGTTCAATCACACTTGGCCAACAAAGAATTCTATTCTATTCTGTTCTGTTCTATTTCTGGCAGATGCCACTGAGTCATTAAATCCAATATTCCAATAAATCCATCACCACTCCCACTTATTTGTGTTTTATGTTAATGAAACATAAAATGGTTTTGATTTTGTAGCAGTGCTAAACAATCAGGAGAAGCAGAAATGGAGCATGAAGGGGTCTAGAACTGAAGCAAGCTAGTTCAAATTCTTATGTTTCATCTGGGTGAATAAAAATCTGCCCTGCTCCGTATTGCATTTCGGACTTCAGTCAAAACTATGCCTCTAATTAAAAGCATATGTTAGCTTCTTTAAAATAAAGATATATTTACTCATTACATTTCTCATTTACTCTTTAATTTCTGAACTCCAATGTTATTTATAACAAAAATGTAAGTATAGTGTAACAAATACAAACTTACAAACACAAATAAGCAGCTGTGCAGAAAATTCAGTGGTGAAATCAAGCGATACAACTTCAAATTGTGTGCTGTGTTCTTTAAAAATTGACAATTTTTCTGGTGCCCTCTCCCGAAAAATATTGCTTTAAATCTGCCAGCTCATACCACAATGACAGTTTTAATTAACAGGATGTGGTTTCTGAGATCTGTAACCATCTCTGCTTTCCCTGTATTGGGTGGTGGTTAATATCTAAAAATGATGCTCAGCCTCATTCTTTTTGTTCAGAAATTTCACCTTTTATCGGTTTGGTCTAGCTGTTAGGGCACCAGGCTAGAAAACAGTAAACAATGAGTTCAGGTCTCACCTTAGCCATGAAAGCCAGTTGGGTGACTTTGGGCCAATTACTTTCTCTCAGCCAATCTCGCCTCACAAGGTGGTGGTTGTATGGAAAATAGGAGGAGGAAGGTGTGTTGGATATGTTTGTTGCTTTGAGTTATTTATAAGAAATAATAAAGCTGAGATACAAATAAACAAATAAAAAAATGAGTTGTGGCAATTCAGCAGAAAAATGACTCATACTTTCCCCATGTGTACAAGCTAATTATTTCACACATTTCACACACGTACTGAAAAAAAAAGTTTCATGAATTTTTCGAAAGATACTGTACAGCCTCATTTTCTTCACAAAGCAATGGCAAAGTGAGATTAATAAAACAAAAAAAATATTTTATCCAGTCTTAATGAGACTCATGATTTACCCAAAGTTTTTAAAAAACTTGCTTTAATGACTGAAGCAAAAATGTAACTGTATATCTTAAGGATCATCTATTCATAAATGCCTGAATCTCTGTAATAACTTTTCCACTCAACCCTGATTTTAGTTGAGGAGAGATGGAGGGCAATAAATAGCAGAGCCTTCTCTGTCATGGCCCCCGAATTATAATACATTTCCCATTTTTTTAAAGAAAAGCTTTTTATTTTTTAAGACAAACAAACATTCAATACATCAATCATCCCTCCCCTGTGACATCTCAGTATTGTCTTCTTCAGATCTTTTTGTTGTTCTTGTTCCATAAATTTTGTCTATCTTAATTGTCATCCAAACCACTATAACAATTCATTTCTATAACCATATTCATGCCATCAAATTTTTACACGGTTATAAAATTAATCATTTATATCTCTTTTCCAATCAAGAATAGAAATAATTCCATATTCTAAAGTATTCTGATTCTTCCCTATCTTTAATCAACAAAGTTAATTGATTCATTTCTGCACAATCTAAGATTTTTTTTATTACTACTTCTTCCAAAGGTATTTTCTCTGCTTTCCAGTTTTGAGCATAAACAATTCTTGCAGCTGTTATTATGTGTATAATCAAATAAATCTATTCCTTTTTAATTTTGTCAGGTAGGATACTTAATAAGAACAACCCTGGTTTAAATTCAATATGTAATTGGGTCATTTTTTCCAGCCAGATTTTAATTTTATTCCAATAATTTTTTGCTTCAGGGCATGTCCACCACATATGATAATAAGATCCTGGTAACTGATGACATTTCCAACATTTCGCTGATTTATCTTTAAACATTTTTGCTAACTTCTCTGGTGGCATATGCCATCTATAAAACATTTTGTATTGGTTTTCCTTATATGCGGTGGATATTGTTAGTTTATAATTCTTTTCCCATAGCTGTTGCTACTTTTCCAGATCAATTGAATGTCCAAAATTTCATCCCCAAGCTATCATCATTTCTTTTACCTGTTTCTCTTCCAATTCAATATATAACAAAAAATTATTAAAAAATTTAATTAAGTTTTCTTCCGTTCCTATGAGTATCCTATCCAACTCAGTTTTTTCCAAATAAAAACCATGTAATTTAGCATCTTTTTCATATCTTGTTCTTATCTGCATATACATTCAGTATACCAATCTGTCTCAATCCCCTGTTCTTCCAGTTCTCATTTCTCTTTCAATTCCCCCTTATCTGTTAACAAATCTTTATATTTAACAATATTTCCAAAATTAAAAACATTTGGGTGCATTAGAGCTTCCACTTTGGTATTTTCACATAATATTTATCTCTAACCTTCTCCCAAACCAATAGCAATGCATTTCTTATATAATGTCTATGAAAGTATGTATGTATCTTATGTCTACCATACCACAAAAAAGCATGCCAACCCAGTTGTAGAACGTGCCTTCCAAAGTTAACAACCTTATATTTCTTAGTTCAATCCATTCTTTCAGCCATGTCAATGTTGCTGCTTGGTAATATAATTCCCAAATCCCCCTCGCAGTCTCGTGTCTTGTAACATTTTTAAACTTATTCTTGCTTTTTCCCTTGCCATATAAATTTCCTCATTATCTTATTCAGATAATGAAAATATGTCTTTTCAATTTTTATTGGCACCGTCTGAAATAGAAATAACAATCTTGGTAATATGTTCATCTTTATCAATGCAATTCGTCCCATAAGTGATAATTGGAGATTCTTCCATTTTTCCAAATCTTTTTCAATTTGTTGTTTTAATTTATAATAATTATCTTCTTTTATTATTGCACATCTTGAAGTTAAATGAACTCTCAAATATTTGACTTTCTTCACAACTTGTATATTTAATTTTTCTTTTATCTCTCTGTTTTGTTTTTCTGTTGTATTTTTCACCAAGATTTTTGTTTTGTCTTTGTTTATTTTCAAACCAGAGACTTTTCCATATCTTTCTATCTGTTCTAGTAATTTAGAGCCCTGGTAGCGCAGCAGACTAAAGCACTGTTATGAACATCAGCTGCCTGCAATTACTGCAAGTTCAAATCTCACCAGGCTCAAGGTTGACTCAGCCTTCCATCCTTTCTAAGGTAGGTAAAATGAGGACCCAGATTGTGGGGGCAATAAGCTGACTTTGTATAAAATATACAAAAGTATGAAGGCTATTGCTTAATGCATTGTAAGCCACCCTGAGTCTCCAGAGAAGGGCGGCATATAAATCAAATAAAAAAAAAAAATTAGGGCCTGATATTTGTGTACATTTCCCATTTTTGATAGATTTCAGATGCCAGCACTCCTGACAGCACTATCGTTACTAGCCAAAATGAATCATCAAGCTTAGCCTTCTTTAATTGTAATTTTGCTGACGGTCTTTAGAAAGCTATTTTCAAAACTGTTTAAAATACTTCTTTATGCAATGCAAGCGTAACTACACTTCATAGGAAGTGAATTCAGGAGCCATTATCATCTCTGTAAGCATGCCTAGAATTTTATTAAGATGGGCTTTGCTTGCTGAGTCCTGTTTTACCAGCACCTGGGTAGATTAGCAGGCATTTGCCATATGCAGGAAACCCAATCTAGTTTTCCTGTTTGTCCTCACCAATAAAGTTTAGAAATGGCTCCATGGGCTCACTTACTGCTAGTGAAGGTGAGCTTAGAAAAAGGAAGCATTGGTCTTAATAATAACAACAACAAAAGCAACAACAATATAAAAATAAAAAACACATTCAGTCCTAGAGAAGATCAACCCTGACTGCTCTTTAGAAGGCTAGATCCTGAAGATGAAACTCAAATACTTTGGCTACCTAATGAGAAGGAAGGACTCAGTGGAGAAGAGCCTAATGCTGGGAAAGATTGAAGGCAAAAGAGGAAGGGGATGACAGAGAACGAGGTGGCTGGATGGAATCACTGAAGCAGTAGGCATGAGCTTAAATGGACTCCAGAGGATCGTAGAGGACAGGAAGGCCTGGAGGAATGTTGTCCATGGGGTCGCAATAGGTCGGACATGAGTTCACAACTAACAACAAAATTCTGACCCAGAGATGTGCAAAAGGAACATAGCTTGTTTTCTAATGGCGGTATGATTTCTCTGATGTTTAGATTTTTTTTTTTAGCTAGTCTGTCAAATGGTTGTTTTTAATGGTTTTGGAAATGGCTTTGGAAAATAGATCTCAGAAGTCGTGCTATATAAATATTCCCCATCCAGAAATGAAACTGAACTGAAACTGAAATTTCCCTGCAGTAGTTGCTTGTGTATAGAAATGAATGTAAAGAGTTGCCAGCGGAAGAAAGAAAGAAAAAAAAAAGAGTTGGGCATCTGTACCGATTCAGAAACACCATAGTTGAAACTGACCAGCAACGGCTTCTGGTTATTGCAAATACTAATTGCCCTACCACCAGCTAATTCAGTTTTGCAATGCCATCCATCTAAAAATGGACTATTTGCTCAAATTTCCGCTTTGCACAACAAAAGCAGCCTTTTTAAAAAATAAATGAACTGTTTTGAAATATACTTGCTTTGGTGTGTGCAAGTAGCATGGGGACATTCCAGCGGTAACTTTTTGTTTGGATGTAACAGAGTAGGATGTATAAAATGAATCATCTAGCCTTTGTATGCTGCACAGCTTAATGTGAGAGAAGCAAAGATCCGAATAGAATCTTAATGCTTAACGCTTAATGAAACAAAGATCCAAACACAATAGGGGCACTAGTTCCTTTGGTTAGGAAGGCTTCTAGAAAAGATACTTGCTTAAGAAAAAGAAAAGAACAGAATAACAGAGTTGAAAGCAGAGGACTTCACATACTGTAGCAACCAGTTCGCCCAGCACCGGAAATGTGAGCATGCGCCATCCATGCATGCATGCAGCATCACAAAACACGGCAATTCACTCGTGCGCTGTCCACACATGCATGCAACGTCAAACCACATGGCAATTTGCTCGCTCGCGCTGTCCACACATGCATGCGATGTCAAACAACACGGCAATTCGCTCACTCGCTTGCGCTGTCCGCACACACATGCGATGTCAAACAACACGGCAATTTGCTTGTTTGCGCCGTCCGCACATGCATGCGATGTCAAAGAACATGGCAATTCGCTCGCTCGCATCGTCCGCACATGCGTGCGTCGTCAAAAACACAGCGATATAGGACGGAATTGCGCCCGGGCAGATGGGTGAGTGGGCAGGCCAATCCACAGGTCGCCACTACTGGTTCACCCGAACCGGTCCGAATCAGCTGAATACAACCTCTGGTTGAAAGGGACCTTGCAGGTCATCTAGTCCAACTCCCTGCATGAGCAGGAGACCCTATACCATCTCAGACAAGTGGCTGTCCAGTCTCTTCTTAAAAGCCTCCAGTGATGAAGCACCCACAACATCTAAAGGTTCACTGTTCTCACTGTTAGGACATTTCTCCTTAGTTCTAGGTTGGTTCTCTCCTTGATTAGTTTCCATCCATTGCTTCTTGCCTTCTGGTGCTTTGGTTAATAGTTTGAAACCCTCATCTTTGTGGCAGCCCCTCAAATACTGGAACACTGCTATCACATCTTCCCTAGTCCTTTTTTTCACTAGACAAGGCATATCCATTTCCTGAAAGTTCTTCATATGTCTTTGTCTCCAGCCTCCTAATCATATTTGTTGCACTCTTTTCTGCACTCTTTCCAGCCCTGTTCCTTCAAATCCAAAAGACAGCCTAGTTCCTTCAAATTGAAAAGGGGAGCAAGTAAAAGAAAAAATGATAGCTTGGGGAAGAAACTTTGGATATTCAATTGATTTGGAAAAATGGCAACAACTATGGGAAAGGAATTATAAATTAACGGTGTCCACTGCATATAAGGAAAATCAATATAAAATGTTTTATAGATGGCATATGCCACCTGAGAAATTAGCAAAAATGTTTAAAGAAAAATCAGCTAAATGTTGGAAGTGTCATCAACTACCAGGATCATATTATCATATGTGGTGGACATGTCCGGAAGCTAAAAACTATTGGATTAAACTGAAGACTTGGTTGGAGGAAATGATACATCAACATATTGAATTTAAACCAGAGTTGTTCCTACTGGGTATCCTACTTGAAAAAATTAGCAAGGAAAAAGTTTATCTGATAATACATGTAATAACAGCTGCAAGAATTGTCTATGCACAAAATTGGAAAGCGGAGAAAATACCTTTGGAAGAAGAAGTAATTAAAAAAAATCTTAGATTGTGCAGAAATGAATAGATTAACTTTGATAATTAAAGATAGAAAAGACTCAGAATATTTTAAAATATGGAATGATTTTTATTATTGGTTGGAGAAGAGGTATAAATGATTAATTATATAAGTATGTAAAAATATGTGATGAGTTGAATATTATGTTAGTGATGAATTGATATTGTGGACTGGATAAGGATCAAGATAGAAGTAATGACAACTATACAGAAAAAGAAAGAACTTTGGAAGATAACACCGAGATGTCACAGGGCAGAGAAAACTAATGTAGTAGTAGTAGTAGTAGTAGTAGTAGTAGTAGTAAGCTTTTATTGCGGTCAAAGACCAAATTAAAATACACATAGAAGGGAAGTATAGTTTACAAATATAGATAGGTCATGTGACAGTACACCATCTACTGCCTCAGATACAATCTGTACTATCAATACTAGTGATCCTCTGCCGTAGGGGTTACCTGTCTCTTCTCCCGTTTTTTTTCAGCCACGACTGCAGCAAAATTTTTTGCCACCTTTGGAGTTATATTGGGGTCTGTGTCCTGAAGTAGGAAATAAAGGCTGAGCAGATCAGGTGAACCTGGGAATCTCTGGGAAATAGGAGAAATGAATCTTGATCTTATGTCTCAGTAGTGGGGACATACGAATGTAATGTGGAACAGAGATTCCAGGGATCGGCCATCACATGTACAATAGATGGCTTTTACTCCCCCCGAGAGCCTACACTCGAGGGGATCATGTTAAATCGTGCCTTCATAAATGCGAGCCTATGTTTGATAGAGTGTAACGCGGAGAGATAAGGTGGAGGGTGAGGCGAGGGAACAATACCAAGGAAAAATGGTGAGCATGTTCCCAATCTGTTTGCCAGATTTAATTGTCTATCAATGTCGTCCAGCCATTGGAAAATCAACGATTTGGCAGCATCAGGGCCTAAAATAAAAGCTTCAATGGGGGAAATTCTGATCTTCAAAAGTTTTGTATGGATATTATGGGCCCAGGGACTATGAAAAGGGTCCCACCATAGGCTTTGGCCTAGGTAATAGCCTGGGAGTCTATTCCACAGGGACAACCAATAGCCAATTGCATGTTTCCACAAGATTGTAGCAAGTGAGGATATGTCCAGTTCCAAACGAATTGCGGCATTACTTACACAGGGAGGGACTCCCATCAAACGGCATAGGAATTGACTGTGGACAGACTCAAGAGAGGAGATGTTGGATTGGACCCATAGGGGGGTGCCATAGGTGATAGCAGCTATCACCTTTGCCCTGTAGACTTTTATTGCTGAGGGGATGTGATGAGCTCCCTCAGCATGAAAAAAGTGCACGAGGGCATGGGTGGAAATCTTAGCCTTATTACAGAGAGACTTAACCTGCGCAGGTCACTTGGTATTGGATTGAAAGAGGATACCTAGATATTGAAATCTGTGGACCTGTTCCACTGGGATGCCATCAAGGTTCCAATGATAAATTTTCCTGCTTCTTGCAAAAACCATGATTTTAGACTTCGAGTGGTTTATATGCAGTTGGTTGGCAGAGCAATAAGCAGAAAGGATTTTTAAGGCTCTACGTAGGCCCACCCGGGAAAATGAAAGTATTGCGGCATCGTCAGCGTAGAGCAGGAGCGGACATCTATAATCAGCTAATCTAGGGGCATGGAAAACTGACGTATTAAATGTTTGTGTCAGCGTTCCAAATTAGGCTCTCTTCCAGCGCTGACATAGAAAGAATAGTAGCTTGATTTATTGCTGAGATGAACTTTTACCTAGTCTTTGTATGTTACAGATAGGGTTTCCTGGGAGACGAGGAGGGGGGCACATTCCTGTGAAAAGAATGTGCTGGGATGTAGAGATGGATTTGCATGATGGCCAATGAGACATTGGGGTTGGAGTGCGGAAGAGGAGGGGGTTGGAAGGAGGGGCCAGTTTGGCTGCAAAATGAATCAGAAATGTCGGACTTTGCTATTCTTAAAATAAAAGTGATTCATTAGAGAGCTTGCGCTTGAGAATGAAGTTTTTTTCAAGATAGCACCGAAACCTGACAGACAGCCAAACTCTCCCCCAAATCCAGGCTGGCTGAGTTTAAATCATCCCGTTTCCTCCCAGACATCTGGTCGGACGGACTATGGCTGAAGCCAAGCTCTCGGAGGAAAGCCTGCTTCAAGAGACTGGAGGAGCAGAAGCGGTCGTGATTCCAGCCAACTTGGAAAATACAAAGGTTCAACTTTCTCCGCCTTCCCTCCCCGCAGATTTTCAAGCAAAGAAACGTGAGGCAGATAAGTACCCGGGGACTGTGCCAAAAGCCTTAGAGGCGGAATTTTCTTTTGCAAATGTAAAAGATAAGGAAAAACCCCTAAGTGAATTGAGAAGGGCGAGCTGGGGATGGGAATGGCAGCGAAGCCCAGACAAGGCAGCACCTCCCCACCCCAGGATGAGAGACGAGGCAGAGGACTATCAACACCAAGGCTGGCCCTCCAGAGCTCAGCACAGAGAGGAGAGGGCAGAGAGGGAGGAGCCACCCCAGTTCAGAGGGAAGTTCGATGGTGACCCAGACAACCTCGCCCAATTCCTCGATTCAGCTGAGATATACATAGAGCGGTTCGGACACTTCTACCCTTTCCCCAGAGCCCTAGTGAATGCTATCTCGGAAGGGCTGGAGGGAGAAGCAAAGAGGTGGTCAGCATCACTCTACAAATACAGGGCCCCCCAGCTATGAGATGCAGATGGGTTCTTGCAACTATTGAGAGCCCGTTATGAGGAGGAGGAGGAGGACCCCTATGTGGAAGACGAGCTCAGAAACCTAATGCAGAGGGGGAAGCCTATCAGAGAGCATATCCGTGAATTCAGGAGAGTCATTGGGACACTGCCTCCCCTACCAGAGCGATTGCTGGTGTATTTTTTTAGAACAAGCCTAGATAAAAGAATTTCCCAAGTGACTGCCTATCGGGACATCCCAAACCGACTCGCTGAATGGTTCCGGGTAGCGATAAAAGTCGACAGAGGGCTGCGGGCGAGTGACACGTCAGAACCACCAGAGGGAAAGGAGAGAGGCTGACCAGACCAGGGGCCACTCAACAGACGAGAAACCCCAACATCACAGCCCTCCTACAGACCAACTGCCCCACGGAGCCCACTGAAATGCTACAGATGTGGAGGAAGCGGCCACATAGCAGCAAGATGTGGAACGCCTAGACCGGGACCAGCTCCACCACCCAAAGCACGACCGGAACGAGGGCCCAAGCATGTCACCCACGTACCGCGGGAAGCTCCCCAAATCCCGGAGTTTTTCGCTCATCTGACCGAAACCAGAGGAATCCCAGATGAGGGAGATCAGTCCCCCGAACCCTATGACACAGAGGACGAAGGCGAGGATGACCCGATGGTGAGTGGACCCTTCCATCCTTTTCTTTTCCCCATACGCCTAACAGCCCCCAAAACAGGGGCCCAAGAGACTTTCCAAGCCCTAATAGACTCGGGTAGCACACGGTGCCTAATCAACCTACCCACAGTTCTAAAATTGGGAATCCGAGCTAAACAGCTCAAACAACCAATTCGCTTCGAGCAAGTTGATGGGTCCCTAGTGGGAGGAGCGTACGCCACACACTTGACTGAACCCGTGAGACTAGAACTCGCAGATCACTGGGAGATGATCCACTTCATAATAGCCCCCAAGATGACAGAACCAGTCATATTGGGGCTCTCGTGGCTCGACAAATGGGGCCCAATCATTTGGTGGCAAGAGGGAACCCGCAGGCTGAGAATAGCAAAGGGGCCCCAACCCCTGCCGCCCCGACCAGAAGAATTCCCTCCCACGCTGAAACCCCAAAGCAGCCCTCCACTACAGAAGAAAACACCACAAACACAAGGGTCCCTCCCAGAAGGTGCAGCAAAGCAATTGGCAGCAGTACCCACCACCGCTGGTAACGCAAACCAGATCCCAAGGGAGTACCAAGACCTGGCAGGGGTATTCAGCGAGGCCGAGTGTGACATTCTGCCCCCCCACCGCGAGACCGATTGTGCCATCGAAATTATCCCCGGAGCGAAACTACCCAAACCTAAAATGTATGCCATGACGCCCCGAGAAATGCAGGAAATGCGAGACTACATAGACAAAAACTTACAAAGGGGATTTATTGAGCCAGTAAAACCAAGGGTAGCGGCGCCGGTCATGTTTAAAGAGAAAAAGGACGGCTCCATGAGACTGGTGGTCGACTTTCGAAGTATCAACGCTGTTTGCGTACACAACTTGTACCCCCTCCCCCTCATGAAAGACATGTTAGCCCACCTAGCTAAAGGGAAGGTTTTCACCAAACTAGACCTTTGAGAAGCTTATTACCGAGTACACATAAAGGCAGGAGATGAATGGAAAACAGCATTCAACTGCCCCCTGGGTAGTTTCCAGTTTAAAGTAATGCCTTTTGGATTGCAAGGAGCCCCGGCAGTATTCATGCAGTTAATAAACGAAGTCTTACATGAACACCTTTACAATGGGGTCCTCGTCTACCTGGACGATATTCTTATCTACACGGAGACCATAGACGAACATATACCCCTCGTCCGCCAAGTACTGAAAAAACTGCTACGGGCAAACCTATATGTCAAACTGCCAAAATGCGATTTCCACCAATCACGGCTAGATTACCTGGGCTACCGAGTATCAAATGAGGGGATAGAGATGGACCCAGCCAAGGTCCAATCAGTTCTACAATGGCAGCCCCCTCGCACCCGCAGACAACTGCAAAGTTTTCTAGGCTTTGCGAATTTCTACAGACAATTCATCCCCTCGTTCGCGAAGATTGCCAAACCTTTGACGGACCTCCTAAAGACAGGAAGCCCAGTGATGAAACCTCGCCCGGGACAACCCCTACAGTGGAACCTGACCTGCCAACAGCATTTGAGGCATTTGAGACACTAAAAGGACTGTTCGCGAAAGAACCTGTCTTAAAACACCCGGATCCGGAACAGCCTTTGTCATCCAAGCAGACGCAAGTGATGTGGCAGTAGGAGCCGTGTTACTCCAAAAGAACAACCAAGGTGATCTACAACCCTGCGCCTACACCTCCCGCAAACTCACCGATACGGAGAGATGATGGGCGGCGTGGGAGAAGGAAGCGTTTGCAGTAAGGTGGGCCTTGTTGACCTGGCGGCACCTTCTAGAGGGAGGCCAGAAACCATTTGAAGTCTGGACTGATCATAAAAACCTAGAGGCCCTAAAAACCCCACGAAAACTGTCGCCCAGGCAAGTGCGGTGGGCACAATACTTCAATCGTTTCAATTTCGAGCTTAAGCACATCCCAGGAGGGAGAAATTTCCTGGCTGATGCCCTCTCCCGGATGCCCCAATACAATAGTGAGCGGGAGCAGGTAGTGAATGCCATCATCCCCTCCACCCAAGCTGTGGCCCAAGTGATCACCAGACGGCAATGACGTGATCAGCAAGGCCAACTTGCAAGTGACTTAACTGCAAAATTAAAAAATGAAACCCTGACAGACCCCTGGTATTGGGACAATCAACATCTCTTGACAAAAAGAGATGAACTAGCATGGAGGGGGACAAAGCTCTATGTCCCACAGAGTTTACGCATCCTGATTCTCAAGAGGAGCCACGACGTTAAACCAGCAGGACACTTCGGATTCCTAAAGACTCTGCACCTAGTACGAAGGCAGTTCTGGTGGCCACACATGAGAAAGGACGTAGACAGTTATGTAAAAAGCTGCACCATTTGTGCCACGATGAAGACAAGGCCAGGGTGCCCGCCTGGATTGTTGCAACCAGTAGCTGAACCAACAAGACCATGGGAGGAGATTGCAATGGACTTTATAGTAGACCTACCGAGGAGCAGTGGAAATACAGTGATCTGGACTGTAATAGACTTATTCTCCAAACAGGCACACTTCATTCCTTGTAGTGGATTGCCTTCAGCTCGTCAGTTATCCAAACTGTTCCTGAAACACATTTACCGCCTACATGGAGTCCCCAGGAGAATCATTTCCGACAGAGGGGTCCAGTTCACAGCAAAGTTCTGGAGGGAGTTTCTACGATCCATAGGTTCATCCCAAGGGCTCAGCTCAGCATTTCACCCGAGCACCAATGGGGGGGCAGAAAGACTGAACACTATGATAGAACAGTATTTAAGATGCTACGTCAACTACCAGCAGTCCAATTGGGCAGACCTCCTATCTTTTGCGGAGGTTGCATATAATAATGCTGTCCACAGCAGCACGGGGCTAACCCCGTTCAAAATAGTGAGTGGCATGGATTTTGTTCCCATGCCAGAATACCCGAGGGAGCCCCCTTCCTCAGTCAGTTTGACCGACTGGATGGCAATGTTGAGACAAACTTGGGAAAATGTTAAGAGGGCGCTGGCAAAGGCGGCTCAATCTTATAAGGAACAAGCAGACAAGCACCGAACTCCCCAAAGACCATTTCAACTGAGAGAGAAAGTTTACCTCTCCACCAAGTACTTGAGACTTAGACTCCCGAGCAGGAAATTGGGTCCAAAATTTATAGGACCATTTCCTATAATAAAAATAATCAACCCCGTTACAGTTCAATTGCAGTTGCCACGGCTTTTGGGGAAAATTCACCCCGTTTTTCACAGTAGCCTTCTAAAACCTGTAGTGGGGTCTACTTTAAGGCCAATGCCACGTGAACCCCCTGGGCCCCTGGTTGTTGGGGGCCAAACGCACTACGAAGTGCAGCGGATTCTTGATTCAAGATGGCACAGGGGGCGCCTCCAGTACTTAATTAAATGGAAGGGTTACCCAGTGTCAGAGGCTTCCTGGGTGAAGAGCGCAAACATTCAAGCTGATCGCCTTATAGCAAAATTCCATGCAGACCACCCGGGAAAGCCGGGAGGGGGGGTGCACAGCCAGGGAGGGGCTGATGAGACTAATCTTGTTGTGTTTTCCCTATGGGATAGGTGATGTCGCAGAAGTGAAGGGAGAGGGGCCGGATGTCAGCGTTCCAAATTAGGCTCTCTTCCAGCGCTGACATAGAAAGAACAGTAGCTTGATTTATTGCTGAGATGAACTTTTACCTAGTCTTTGTATGTTACAGATAGGGTTTCCTGGGAGATGAGGAGGGGGGCACATTCCTGTGAAAAGAATGTGCTGGGATGTAGAGATGGATTTGCATGATGGCCAATGAGACATTGGGGTTGGAGTGCGGAAGAGGAGGGGGTTGGAAGGAGGGGCCAGTTTGGCTGCAAAATGAATCAGAAATGTCGGACTTTGCTATTCTTAAAATAAAAGTGATTCATTAGAGAGCTTGCGCTTGAGAATGAAGTTTTTTTCAAGATAGCACCGAAACCTGACAGTTTGTTTGTCTAAAAAATAAAAAACTTTAAAAAAAAAACCAAATTGAAAAGGGGACACAGTCACATCCATATCCACACTCACGCACTCTCACTCAAGATTGCCTCACAGGAAAACAAAACAAAAACCCTCCTCAACGTTTGTTTTGCAGGACGTCAGAGTCCCAAAGGAGTTTGCTATTGGTCCCAAGTCATGAGGAATTCTTTGTCCTTTGAATTTACAAGCACAGCCCATTCATTAATCCATAGTTAGATCTTTGAAGGTTGGTGTCCATAATTCATAATGAAAATAATAGGCCCATAACCTAGAATTTGCTCAATTATCTATGCCACATAAAATTTTGCAGTAAACATTTCATGTTTAGAAAAAAAATTTGAGCATATAAAATATAACATTGCTAACAATAGTTGCTATAGACTTTAAAAGGAAAGGAGAATCCTAATAACTTTTTGAGGGCTGCTCACAACTTCATCAAACCATTGAAGGGCTGCCTTGCTTGACAGGCTGGGATAAAGTATATATGTAGCTTTCAGCCAAATTTAAGAGAAATGTAAGATATGCTTGTCCCAGAGTCGTGTAAATATATCCATTTTCCATCCATCTATGACTAGAAAGGTAAAAGGGCATAATTCAAACTGTAATGTTCAGTTTTGGTCCAAAGATTTCATTTCTGCATTGTCAGTCAATGTTATGCAATGTCATCTACAGACAAAATATGAGATTATGACATGAAATAGAGTTCAGTTTCTAGAAATAAAGTAGTATTTCATAGCCATTATTCCAGAATATTTGATAGGTAATATTGCAAGTTTTAGCAAAGGCCCAGTACTTAATACTACTTGAAAAGGTTATTTTAAAATTTTATTTGTATGTAATTTTTTTGTCACACACACAGAAAAAATCACCAAGGGCATTTTCATATGTGAGATTAGAATCTCTCTACACTATTTCTGTTAACATCTGATTGCTAATGCTGCAGAAGATCAATAGGACAACCATTTGTAATGCAAATGATGTATTTCTCTGGCTTTGCAGAATAATTCAGAACAATTTGTATGATAATAATATACCATTGTTATAAAGGGGGATGGTTGCTGCAGCTGCTAAGGCTGATCTTCTTTGTCAAGCAGGTAGGAGGCCATCAGAGAACCCCACAAAATTGGCCCAAATCTTTGACAAGATTGTGGAGAGGATGCTGTTGTGATCTAGGCTTGCTGAGTTATTACAAAACACAATTAGTCCCAAACAAACCTATTTTATTGTAACAGCTGAGAATTACGTTCATTCCCAGCTGAGTCCCAGTTAGTGGCAAAACAAGTCTTTCGGAAGAAGTCCTTCGGGATATTCACCAACCTTTATCTTCTTTGATACTCTGCCAAAGGCCTTACTTGGCAAAGCCCCACGAAGTTCAGAAACAAACAAGAGATGCTGACTGGAAACAGAGTTAGCAACGTTGCTTTCCTGCAAAAAGGCCCAAGTGCCTTTGTTTCTCTTTTAAGCTATATGGGAGGGGCCAATCATCTCCTGGCCTTATTCCCGAGTCATCCCTTTTGCTTTAGCTGCTCTTGCCTTCTGGCAGCTCTGCGCATGCGTGTACTAGGAACAGGCTCCTCCTGTTCTTCTGCCTCTCTACTGTCTGATTCTGGAGGCTCCTGAGTCTGTGCATCACTCCCAGATGGCCCTGGCCCCATCTCTGCCTCTGATGCAGAGCCCTCGTTCAGGCCTTCCCCAAACCCCAAGACTGGCCCATGTTCCTCCCCAGCCTCCTCACTGTCCAACTCTGCTGCCAGCTCTGCAGGCTGCTGACGGACCACAACAGATGCAGCAATGTTGGGTTTTAACATCAACACAACATAGAGCTGATGTTTTTGTGAACAGTTGTGAACGGTGCAGCAAAATGATAGCGCAAAGCTATGCTATAGGTGTACAAAATGTTGGGTTTGATTAAAAAAAAAACAAAGCACCCCCTCTCCCAAATCTTTCCACCAGCCTAATTCCTGGCTCTTGTTCCCACTGATCTTCTAGATCTACTGGCTTTGAACTCTTTGAAAGATCACAGTGTTGCCCAGCCAGAGAAGTTTAACTACTTCCCAAGAAAACAACTCCTTGGAAAAATGTTAAAATAATTAGCTGATGCTAAACATCTTGATGAGGGTGGGACAGACACGGAGAAAGCAGCCAGACTTCAAACGTCTCTTTGAAGCGCTGATTGAAAACTAGAATTTCAAGTGCCTCCATGAGCCAAAATCAAGCCCATGTTAATTCATATTCACCATTGATCTCTGCAGAATCTAAGGCACAGAGAAGGACAGATAGTGGCATTTTATCCTAGCTTGCAAGTTTTCCTACATCAGTTTTTGCTACCACTTTATTTAAAACAAATGCAGAAAGACGGTGCCTTCAGCAGCCTTGCTTGAAAAAAATAAATAAAGTAAAAGGAACTTTTTAAAAAACGTCTATGTCTATGCTTTAAAACCAAAGCTAACATTAGAGACTTGATTGCTAATTAATCTGACAATCTCCTATTCATTATTTCACCTAGCAGGGTGCCTTTTGGCTCATCGAGCCTGTAAACTCATTAATGCACATTAATCAGTAGAATGTAATTGCTTGTTGTTGCCCGCAGACTGGATGTGCATTGGATAAATGGAGTGATGTATGCAATTAGCCTCAGGACTGGCTCTTCACTTCTAGCCTAGCCAACGGAAAAATGAGCATTGAAATAACAGAGCAAATGACTGTCTTGGGTCCTGCTGTTAGTGTCCTTGACAATGGTAAGGGAATGCCATTCTGCTGCTCCACTTTTAATTTTCTTAAATATACTGCTGGATAAATTGCTATTTGATGTGCCAGGATTTATAACATTAGTGAGAAACTTGGTCATTAGTACAACATAAACTGGGGTGTGTATCTGTATTTCCATAGGCATCGGCAATCAGTACTGTGAAGAGTATTAAAACACACTGGAAAGCTCAACGAAAGCTAAATCAAATGTCATTTAAAAAACACCCCAAGCATTTAAAATACCTCTAAATCTAGAAATCTTTTTCCCCCCAGTTAAAATAACCACGTCTTTGACATGAAGAAATATCAGACCAATTTGTCTCTCCAGGAGAAGTCAATGATGTCCTGGATTCACCCATTGGCTGCTTCTTCCCAGATCTAATGGAAGGAAAGGATCAACTAACAGTAATAGAGTTGGAAGGGACCTTGGAGGTCATCTAGTTCAACCCCCTGCTCACTCATCCCTAGACCTGTACTAGGGATTCGAACCGCCGAACTGCCAACCTTTCTGATCGACAAGCTCAGTGTCTTAGCCACTGAATCGCTTTTTTTTCAGGCTTTTTTTTTTTAGTCAGTTTGGCAACCACACACACTGAATGTATGGTTGCCAAACTCACCAAGAGCTATCTTATATTTGCACAATCCATCTGCAAACAGTTGAAATTCCTTCAACAGTACAGAAGCAAGCCGTACTTTAGCCACTTCTGAGAAATTTTACTTTCATCAAGTGATGAAAGATAAGCAAATTTACCCTCAAACTGTAGCACACGCTCGTTCCTGTTGCGAAGGAAGGCTCAACATCATCATCATAAGAGTCAGGTTTTGGAAGACTCTCAATTGCTTAGAAAATACACGTTGGATAATACTGAGAGGATGCAATATTGATGGAGTCATGATAATCATTTACAGCAGTGATTCTCAACCTCTGGTTGATATCACAGGGGGTCCGTAAAGGCTTGAAGAAATGTTATGATTTAAATCTTGATTTAAGTCTTGGGGGTCTGTGTTAGTGGTGGGTTCCTCCCGGTTCGGTCTGGTTCGGCTGAGCCAGTAGCGGTGACGATATGATGTCACCGAACTGGTTCTCCCACCCTGCCCCCCCATCCCCCCACGTTATTCTTACCTTTTATTTGGTCCCACCCCCAATCTATTGCTGCCTCCTGAGTCCCAGCTGATGACTAGAGGGAAAAAAACTGTTTAAACTCTTGCTGCAGGGCTTCAAAGGGCCGTCCTACAGCTGATCAGTGTTAAAAGCAAACAAATGAGTCGGGTCGTAAGTGTGAGGACCGGTCGTAAGTGCGAGGACCTTCCAGAAATGACTCTGACCAGCTAGCCACGCCCACCTAGTCACATGACCTCCAATCCACACCCACAAAATAAGCCATGCCCACAGAACTTTTTTTTCTAAAAAAAATTTAGAACCCACCCCTGGTCTGTGGCCATGGTCCATGGCCACAAAAGGTATTTAAAGAGAGTCCTTGGTGAAGAAAAGGTTGAGAAATACCGATTTACATATGTCTATGTGGATTCTCAGTCATCCAGATCATGGTTGTCCCAAAAGTGCTTTTTTCAAGAAGCAACTGAACATTCTGTTTTTTCTCTGAAGAACAATTCGCTTCTCATCCAAGAAGCTTCTTTAGCTCTGAAGCTCAGCTCTTCTTCAGCTCTGAAGCTGAAGAAGCTTCTTGGATGAGAAGTGAAACATAATCATAATCATCATAATCATAAGTTTATTTGTCAAGCATATATAAGATAACAGATAAAAATGTAAACATAATTTGAATACATGAAAAAAGTATGTAAAAAGGAATATTAGGACAGGGACGGTAGGCACGTTGGTGCACTTATGCACACCCCTGACAGACCTCTTAGGAATGGGGTGAGGTCAACAGTAGACAGTTTAAGGTTAAAGTTTTGGGGGTTTGGGGAAGAAACTACAGAGTCAGGTAGTGCATTCATCTTCAAAGAAAAACCAGAACGTCCAGTTGCCTCTTGAAAAAAGCACTTTTGGGACACGGATTTACAGTTAGTTCTATAATAAGTTATGTTAAATATTAACTGGTTATTTAAATAAAATGGATTGCCAGGTTGTTTTTGGATCCAATTCAAGGTGTTGGTTATCACTTTCAAGGCCCTTAATGGCATGGGTCCAGGCTATCTGAAGAACCAGCTCATCCTGATAGGATATGTCCGCTCCTTTGCTGGCAGAAGAGTCAAGCTTTGGATTTTGTTTGTCAAGAAATTTCAACTGGCAGGGTCCAGGAGAAGAGCCTTTTCTGCTGTGGCTCCCATCTTCTAGAACAGGAGTCTCCAACCTTGGCAACTTTAAGACTTGTGGATTTCAACTTCCAGAATTCCTCAGCCAGCAAAGCTCCCAACTTCAATGGGAGTTGAAGTCTACAAGTCTTAAAGTTGCCAATGTTGGAGACCCCTGTTCTAGAACATCCTGACCTCTGAAGTTAGATCCGCACTCACCAGGGGTGGGTTCTACTTACCTTTACTTTGGTTCGCATCGAAGCTTCTGCGCATGGGCAGATCACTTATGATGATGTCCGGGTCAGTGGGCGGAGTCACCCGCTGGTTTTACTACCGGTTCTTGTGAACTGGTCCAAACTGGGGGCAACCCACCACTGGCATCCACCCTTCTGACTCTCTAAAAGTGTTTGAAGACCTCGCTCTGCCAGCTGTCTTGGGGCCTCAATAATGGAGTGGCCTCTTGGAAGTGGTTAATGGATTAAGACAGACCCCACCTCCTCCTAAATGCACATCGTTCCTTTCCATGATTGTTAATCAAATTTATCTGAATTTTTAAATGTATGATCCTTATTTATTGCTTTGAGGTTTTATATCGTATTTTAATTATATGACTGCAAACCACCTAGAGAGTCACCTCAGCAAGATGGGCAGAATAGACGTTGAATAATAAGTAAATAAAAACCTGCACATCCTCTTAGATTTTCTGTAATAGGTGTTGTCTGCTGTTTTTGTTGCACAACTTAAATAGGGGTAGTCCTTGAGGACAGTTGCTCTAATCATCATCTATCTTCCTCTGAGGCATTTAACAGACGTATCAGCAATAGCAGCTAAAAAATTGTGAGTTGTATTGTTTACAGTCTCCAGGAATTTATTTGTAGCATTAAAGTAAACAAAGCTAGTAGTGAAATGTATTGCTACTTTCTTCTTCTTTTTATGTAATCCTTTTTTTCCGGGGTGGATCTCGGGCGACTAAATGGAACTGAGCATTTCCTGGCTGAATGCCCTTCCTGACACCTAAGCAGAGCTCACAGCAGATACTTTCTCATTGCGTCCTGATAGAGAAACATTTGCTGCTGCCTAGGATTGAACTCTCAACCTCCTAAGTGGGAGGCAAGCATCTTCACCTCTATACCGCTGTGCTGCTCACTGAAATGTCTTCCTACAGTACTTTGAAATGACAACAAATCTAATTCATTAAAAAAATTAAATATCGTATCATTGTGTCGGTTCAACAAAGTGAGAAGAAGGATGTACGTAACATCCACTAGCTCAAAGAAAAACATGTCTTGTGTGATCATGCCTTAAATAGCTTAGATTTTATTTTGCTGTGCAGGGATGTGGACATGAGACCCCCAAGGCTTCATCTCCACTCCCTAAAAAGTTGCCTGTGAATTGAACTTCTTAATGTGATTGATACGGAATACAAATAAATTGTATTTTAAAAATAATAATTTTAAACAAAATTGAGTTATTTTTTTTCCGTGGGCTCATCTACTTTTTTTTTTTTCCTGTCCTGGCTTCATCTACTTTTCCAATTGAGTCTAGATTTATTTTCTCAAAAACAAATGTAGCTTTCAGCATTCCTCTTTTGCTTGGATTAGAAACCAAAAATATGTAACCCTCTTAATCAGTTTGTTTTTCTATGTTTATTTTTTCATTTCATGCGTGCTCCACCTTTCTGCTCAAGGAGGAATTCAGTGTCTCTTTTTATGCAGTGGTCTTGTTAGTTGTTGTCCAGCAGGTGGAGATATGTTTTAACAAAGAATCTTGTATTGGATTTTAATCTGTCACTGGTTTATTTCAAAACATAGCACAGTTTATCCAAAGGGCACCGAATTAAAGAACCCCAATGCCCTTGTCAAAAACAAAAGCTAGGAAATCTTATGACAAGTGTGTAAATCCAATAGTATTAAGGCTTGTCCAGCATCTGAGAAGTGGCAAACTTAAATCATTTCAAATTAAAGGCAATTCTACACCGATGGAGTAAGTAAATTCTACCGATGGAGTAAGTAAATAGAATAACAGTAAGAGGTACAAAAAGAAACAATAAACCCAACAGTACTGTACTAGGACTTTAAATTGAAATGATTTGAGAAAAGGCTTTAAATGTGAATGATTATAAGATGGGAAGTTTCACATAGAAACTGGGCATGTCTGACACTCTGCGGGTGTGTCATTTCATTATATTTCAATATATTCCATTATAATTCATGAAATATTATATTTTGAAAGGCTGGTCTCAGCAGAAGCAGAATGTTGCAGAAGAAGTGAGAATGACCAAGAGTTACCGTATTTTTTGGAGTATAAGACGCACCGGTGTATAAGACGCACCTTAGTTTTTGGGGAGGAAAATAAGAAAAAAGCTGACTGGCGGATCAGCTCCCGGAATACCCCCAGTTTTTCCCAGAGGTGAATTTTAGCAACAGGTTCATTGGTTGTGAGCTCTGTGCCTTGCTTTTTTTTTTTTTTTCTGCCTCTGAAACTTCTGAAACTCTGTTTCAGAAAAAAACTTTTTTTCTGCCTCTGAAAGCCTCCAAAACAGAGCTTCAGAAAAAAAGCCTCTGAAGCTCTGTTTCTGAGACTTTTTTTCTGAAGCTCTGTTTGGGGGCTTTTTTTCTGAAGCTTCGTTTCTGATG
This sequence comes from Arizona elegans, assembly GCA_022577455.1. NCBI lineage: Eukaryota > Metazoa > Chordata > Lepidosauria > Squamata > Colubridae > Arizona > Arizona elegans. Next base: position 16,802,649 of record JAKOOJ010000008.1, on the reverse strand, counting down.
CTTTTTTCAGCCTCTGAAACCTTTGTTTGAGAAGCTGGGCGGGGCTACATTCGTAGTATATGACGCAGCCAGATTTTCACCCTCTTTTTTGGGGGAAAAAGGTGCATCTTATATTTTGAAAAATATGGTACATATTTATGAGAATGTAATTACAATTTGAATTAAATAATTATAAAGTTGAACAACTTTAAGTATGATCATATAATTAGAATCACAGAAATTTGGACTGGAAATGTTAAACGATATTCAGATGCATATGCACATAGGAATAGAATTATGTACGAGAAGGGTTAGAGATGCTGTTGTATGGTTAGGTATGTATGCTCAAATGCAGGTAGTCCTTGACTTACGACCACAATTCAGCCCAGAATTTATGTTGCTAAGTGAAAAATTTGTTAAGTGCATGGTTGTTAAGTGAATCTGGCTTCCCCATTGATTTTGCTGGTCAGACGGTCGCAAAAGATGCTCACATGACCCCGGGACACTGCAATATGAATATGAATAAATATGAACCAGTTGCCAAGCATTTGAATGTAAATCACGGAACCATAGGAATACAACAGTCATAAAGTGTGAAAAATAGAGTCTTGGTGGCACAGCAGACTAAAGCGCTGTTAAATAGCACCAGCTGCCTGCAATTACTGCAAGTTCAAATTTCACCAGGCTCAAGGTTGACTCAGCCTTCCATCCTTTCGAGGTAGGTAAAATGAGGACCCGGATTGTGGGGGCAATAAGCTGACTTTGTATAAAAAAGAACACTGCTTGGGGGGAGGGGGGGGCTGAAAGCCCTACTAAGCAGGTATATACAAAAGTATGAAGGCTATTGCTTAACGCATTGTAAGCCGCCCTGAGTCTCTGGAGAAGGGCGGCATATAAATTGAACCTATAAATAAATAATAAATAAATAAATAAAATGGTGATAAGTCCCTTTTTTCAGTGCCGCTGTAACTTTGAACCATCACTAAGTGAACTGTAGTAACTCGAGGACTACCTGTAGTGACCATGGTTGAGATTATCAAATTTATACAAATTTTACAAAAATCAATAGAAAACAAATCGTGTACTATAGCCAAAAATACGGACTGATTTCTTCGAATCTCAAGGTAAAGAATATCCTGTATTGATGGCATAGTATACAAAGTATTTATTTTTGTTCATTTTTTCATTCATTTTTACCCTGCCTTCATTATTTTTATAAATATCTTAAGGCAGCAAACATATCTCACATTCCTTCTTCCTCCTATTGTCCTGATAACACCAACCCTGTGAGGTTGGTTGGGCGGAGAAAGAGGGATTGGTCCAAAGTCATCCAGCTGGCTTTTATGCCTAAAGTGGGACTAGAATTCATAGTCTCTTGGTTTTTAACCTGGTGTCTTAGGCCACTACACGAAACTGGGTCTTTATTTGTTGATTAAGTATTTATTATTTATTTATATATTGTTTGTTTATATTTATGTATGTAAGCAGGTAGCAATGCTGCTACTATGCATTGTACATCTTTATTGGCTAGATGTGATATTCTACACGATGTTGTATACAAACATATGAAGAACGGTTGCAGGAACTGGGTATGTCTAGTTTAATGAAAAGAAGGACTAGGGGAGACATGATAGCAGTCTTCCAATATCTCAGGGGCTGCCACAAAGAAGAGGGAGTCAAACTATTCTTCAAAGCACCTGAGGGTAGAATAAGAAGCAATGGGTGGAAACTAATCAAGGAGAGAAGCAACTTAGAACTACGGAGAAATTTCCTGACAGAACAACTAATAAGTGGAACAACTTGCCTGCAGAAGTTGTGAATGCTCCAACATTGGAAGTTTTTAAGAAGATGTTGGATAACCATTTGTCTGAAATTGTGTAGGGTTTCCTGCCTGGGCAGGGGGTTGGACTAGAAGACCTCCAAGATCCCTTCCAACTCTGTTATTCTATTCTATTCTATTCTATTCTATTCTATTCTATTCTATTCTATTCTATTCTATTCTATTCTATTCTATTCTATTCTATTCTATTCTATTCCATTCCATTCCATTCCATTCCATTCCATTCATTATGATCTTTAGTGATTTCAAAGGTTTTGGTAAATTTGCATAGGAATAAAGTTTTTGCATAGGAATGAAGTGCTTGATGATGGGTATGTTAGAACAAGCAGTACAAATTATAAAAACTATGTCAGAGAAGTCAAAGTTAAATAAATCAAAATTATATCATAGTCTTATGGATTATAAAAATATTCCATTCATTTATGGAAATTGATTAGTCCATTTTTTAAAGGGTAAACTGAAGGCTATCTATCCTATAACAAGATTTATATTTCATTGTGAATATCATCAAAGCAAGTGCTACTTGGATAGGAACTATATTGCATCTTTAAGGTTAAAAACAAAACTAAAATTATGTTAAATATTACTATTATCATAGTGGGTAATAAAGTGAATATTCAGAAAAAAAATTGTCTGTCTGTCCGTCTATATCTATCTATCTATCTATCTATCTATCTATCTATCTATCTATCTATCTATCTCTCTCATTTGGAAACCCAAACAATGTTACTCTGGATTTGGAGTAACGAGCAGGTTAAGGTCCTATGGGACTTTAAGATTCAAATAGACAGGCATCTTGTTCATAATATGCCGGATGTAACAATTATTGAAAAGAAGAAAATCTTGGTTTATTGATGTTGTCATTCTGGGTGATGGGGGGATTGAGAAAAAAAAATTGGGAAAAGATTACAAATTGCAGATCAAAGTGGACACTCATTGAAAAAAGAAACCTGTTGTTATACCTTGGAGTGATAGAGGTAGTCCTTGACGTACAACAGTTCATTTAGCGACCGTTCAAATTTACCATGGTACTGAAAAAAGAAACTTATGATAGTTTTTCACACTTATGACTATTGCAGCATCCCCATAGTCAGACGATCAAAATTCAAACGTTTGGCTAATTGACTCATATTTATGACAGTTGTAGTGTCCTGGGGTCATGTGATCACTTATAATAACCTTCTGACAAGCAAAGTCAGTGGGAAACCCAGATTCATTTAACAACTGTAGTGATTTATTTAATAACTGTGACAAGAAAAGTCGTAAAATGGGGCAAAACTTACTTAACAAATGTCTCATTTAGCAACAGAAATTTTGGGTAGGAGAGGACCATGCTGAATCCGAGGGAGAGGTCAGACATGTCATAAGTCATGAGTCCCTTCATGCCCACAAGAGATCTAAGTCCAGCTCACCTTGAATGCCTTTCTTATCTCCCTCTCATTTCCCTTGACCATCAATTGGTCAGATTCTTGTAGAGAGCTTAAGTTTGCAATAAGTCTTTATACTCATTTGAACTGCCTGAATCTCCTGATTTCTCCCGCACTTGATACTAATTTAAATTGAGTCACTGTGGCATACATCCTTTTTGTTGGGAAAAAGCCATGACAAGAAGATAACAAATAGATGGTGTTCACCAATGAATGCCTGACTGTGTTGTTCCTGGAGAAAACATGATAATTTAGGGAGAAATTGGTAAAAGGCAACTCTGAAAAAGTGGATGGAGAATGCATTAAGAATATTGTTTAGATATTGACTCATCATTCTGGAGTCAGTTGTGATTTTAAATAACACATAAATTTTTGTCTTAAGAAAACAGTTGGGCCTGTAAAGTCCATTTTACAAGTTAGATAGAGAAATTGTCATTAACGTTCCTTACTAATTGGGGTTGCTAGATCTTGCAAGCTAAATCAACTTGGTTATTTACCAAATAACTTAGTCTAAATGAATGGTTAGGAATCAAGTGTTTACCTCTGAGGAACACGATGTCACATTCAATTAGTATCCAGAACTGGAAACTGTAAAAGTATGGTTTAGATTAAAAAAAAAGGATATTTTTTTTCCTAAAACATAATTTTGCAGTCTCCAGTTTTGGATACTAATTGAATGTTCCATTTTTTCCCCTCCAAACAGGATTATAGAACAGAAAAAAATATTGAAGTTGTTTTATATCCTATAAACTTAAAATGAAGTTTCACTGTAACTCTACAAAAAGGAGAGATTCTGCCTTTTGACAAGGTCAACATGGAGCCTAAGACAGACAATGAATAAAAATCAGATTATTAGAGTTTTTCCTTATGCTGGGAAACCAAAAGTAATACTGAAATTTAGCCAACTGCCTTGCTTTCGATGAGCTAGATTTAAGATATTATACATGATTTAACCAATTTTTGGAAGATTTGCTTCTGAGGCTTAAGGCTCAGAATGAATGGGCTGAATATAACATTTGGAGCTTATAATCATGTCTTCTTTCCCACATCTGAAACAGCATTGTAGGCTATATTCTCATTACTATTGCTTAATGATGCTTAGTTTTAATAACAATAACATAAATTGGTATGAATTACCATTAAGTATATAAATTACTACTCTGTCAAAGTCCCAAAGTTGTCTTCCCAAACTTAATATCTTTTTCAGTAGAAAGTCATCACAATTTAGAGATTTCTCAACTCCTTCCATGAGGTAACAGCTAATTAATATTTTGGGAAAATTATGACTGTTTAATATGCATTCATGCTGCTGAAATGTTTGATTGACACTTTGTGAAAACAACATTCCCTTCTACATTTGAGTATAACAATTGTAGTCTATGAAATGGAAATTTTCAGCCCATGCCTTCCAGTAGTTTTGCTTAGTACTTAAATGATGTCTTGGGATTGTTTGAATGTAGGGGAGCTTGGGAATATGAGCAGTGAAAGAAAGGAGATGGTCATTATACATCAAATATAATATTACAGAAAGTTTGAAAAGAATGAAACTTTTTGAAATCTAAATATACTATATCCAAGCATTTCCTTAATTTTGGACTCATTCATGATCTGTTTCCGTTTTTCACTAATCTTTGTTATTTGTTTTCTTTTTTATGGCTCTTTTTATCAGGGTGGAGTCAGGGTGACTGAATGGAGCTGAGCATTTACTGGCCGGATGCCCTTCCTGATGCCTACGCACAGTTCACAGCAGGTATTTTCATTTTGTGCCCCAATAGAAAAATTTCTGTCACTGCCTAGGATTGAATTCTCAGCCTTTTGAGTGGGAGACGAGCATCTTCAACTCTAGTCCACGGTGCATAATATCTATTATTATACTATTTTCCTCTTGTAATTTCAATATTATTTCTTCTTTTTGGGGGTAATTTGTATGCCATTCACTTCCATGGTTTATCCGCAAAACTTTTTGTTTTGCATAATTTATTTTTATTTACATTTCTCTTATGTTAACATAGATAATTATTACTTTAGAAGCTTAACTTGTTCAGAAATATTCTTTTCTCTGGAAACTTCTTTAATTCCTCTTCTTTTCTTTTTATATTCAAAATAGCTTGTGTTTTCTCTTGCCTCTTATTTTTGAGTTCACTATTATGTTGTATAAAATAACCTCGTATGAAAGTTTTGCATCTCAAACATTCTTAGATTTGTACCTTTATTAAGTTTTTTTAAAAAATATTTTCATTATTTCAAAAACTCCTTTAATTTCTTTTACATTTCACCCCACTGCTTCTTTCTGAAGAGCATTTCACATAACCTCCATCTGAAAGAATTGAGTTTCCATTTAAAAACCAAACTCAACACTAGTTAGAGTGGAGATTTGATCACCACTCGGTGATCAACCATGGACGATGGTTGTGTCCATCGTCTTGACTTTTTTTTTTTTAAACTCCCCTGCTGGCATCCCTGCTAGAAAGTTTGTGTGGATTTTGTGAGGACTGCTATTGCACATTACATTAAAACAGCCTAAGGCAGAGATGAAGGAGAAAGTTCTAGAAAGGCTTCAGGCAGAATGTGTTTCAAACTTGGCAATTTTGAATGGGCTTCAGCTCCCAGAATTGCATACTGGCTGGGAAATTTTGGGTGTGTTGTGTGTTGTGAGAGACAGTGATTGATTCAAAGTCATCTAGCTAGTTTTCATGCCTAAGGCAGAACTAGAATTCACTGTCTCCTGGTTTCTAGCCTATTGCCTTAACCACTAGATCAAAGTAATCATGCTTATGTAATGAAGTTAGTCAGAGGCACCCACTCTACTAGTTCCAATAGATGTTTATACAGGTAGTCCTCAACTTACAACAGTCCATTTACTGACCATTCAAAGTTACAATGGACCCGAGAAAAGTGACTTATGACTGTTTTTCACACTTACGACCATTGCAACATCCCCATGATCATGTGGTCAAAATTCAGATCCTTGGTAACTGACTCATATTTAGGATGGTTGCAGTATTCCGGGGTTATGTGATCCCATTTTGCAACCTTCAGACAAACAAAATCAATGGGGAAGCCAGATTCACTTAACGACAGTGTCACTAATTTAACTCCTGCAGTGATTCCCTTAACAGCTGTGGCAAGAAAGGTCATAAAATGGGCCAAAATTCTCTTAACAACTGTCTCACTTAGCAACATAAATTTGGGGCTTAAATTGAGGACTACCTATAAAGCCTAGTTAGTACTGGTTCTCAAGGTATTTCTGGAAATTTTGGGAATTATTTCTGCAGTTGTGGCAGTCATGAAGTACAAATATTATCTGATTAACAACTATTATATCTCTTCTGAAAGGTCAGTGATTAGATTAAAAAAAATCTTCTCCAGTTGGAACTGTTACCTGCAAAACTGTGTCTCTTTTTCTCTTTTCTCACGTTTTTGTGCTTTTTCCTCATATGGGAAGTTCTCCAAAAATATAGAAGGTCTGTATAAACATAAAATGTATATCTACTTTCTGCTTCTGAACATTCTTGTGGCACCTAGAAGTTTAGAAGGAGCCAAAATTTGATTTGGGCAGATTCAGAATACACAAATTCAGTTTTGAGGAATACTAGATTTCTCTGAATAAGTTTAATTTAATTTGGGATCTGTCCAGAATGAATACATAGTCCTGGACAATATGCTAGGGCAGTGATGGCGAACCTTTTGGGGAGTGCACACACGGACGTGCGGCATTACGTAGCTGATGTTAGCTGTAGTCAAATTTGGATTAAGGCCAACTGTAATGGGCTATAAGAATGATTTTGGGAGCTGCAGTTTAGACACCGATCAGATAAGAGATATCTCAGCCCACACAAGGAACGGAAACATGAAAAGCATCTCAGAAATGGCCCTTCCTAGCTGAGTGGAAACTTAACACAATAGAAATTCTGGGCTCACTTGTGGTGGTAAGATGAGGACTGTATTAGGCTGATTTACCAATGACTATGTGATAAGCTGCCATTACACTGCTACAGTTGGTCCTTTTCTCCAGCCTTATTCAGAGACATTGTTTATCAATGGTATGGTGTGAAGAAAACATTTTGGGCCCCGGTGGTACCCCACAAAGCAGGTTTTTGAGGGCTGTGGTTGCTCAACTACTGATGAGGTTCTTCTTTCTGATTAGTATAGTTTCCCTACATCTCAACCAGGGGTGGGGCTTCAAAATTTTTAGCAAGGGGTTCTCTACCCAGTTGTTGGGTGGACGTGCTATGGTGAGCGTGGTCTAGTTGGCCTCCTGCACCAGGACGGGTGGGGGGGCATTTTTGCCCTCCTCGGGCTCCGGAGGCTTTCCTCGAGCCTCTGGGAGGGCAAAAATGACCTCCCCAGGCTCCGGAGGCCCTCTGGAGGCCGGAAACAGGCCCTTTCCGGCCTTCACAAACTTCCGGTAGGCCGTTTTTTTGCCCTCCCTGAGCCTCCGTGCGTGCCCTGCATCCAAAACAGACTGCATGGGGACTCCTGGGAGGGGCGGGGTGGGCAGGGCCAGCCAGGAGTGGGATTTGGGGGTTCTCCAAACTGAACAGAATTTTATTTAGAGGTTCTCCCGAACCCCCGTGAACCCCCAACAACCCACTCTTGATCTCAATTGACTTGTGCAGAAGAAGGAAGTGGTGAGATCTGTGAAGCTTTCCCGCTGTTTCTCTGCAAGAAAGAGGGGTGGCATACATCTATCTTCCTTTGGAGCAATAGACACAAGATGGAATTCTTTGTCCATGATTACAGGAGAAGCTTTCCAAGGACAGATGTGCTCCCAAGGTCTGGCCTACACATATGGAGAAGCCCTCTCTAATCATGTAAAAGCTATTGAAGAGACAGCAGGTGAATATGGAAGAGGTGAAGAAGTACAAGAGACACCCCCACCCCCCCAAGCAGTAATTCAGGGTAGCCAAAGTGCTCAAACAGGTGTTTTTTTTTTTTTTTTTTACTATAGACACATTTAGCTCCTGTTGTAGGTTGGGCTCTCTCTACACATAATGATTATTCTTAAACACTCTTAAATAAGAATAATGGCTTAAACATTGCCACCATCTGTTCATAGTTAAGTGGCAGAAGATCTAATTACTAAGGAAAACATATTCCCCTGCCCGTTAGAAGAAATGGTGCATTTACAATGTATGGAAACTAATTGTAGCAAATATTTTTTTTTAAAAAAAAAAAGCAAAGCAAAACAAAACAAAAAACCCACCTCACCCTCTAATGATTGGTTTGGAGAATATTGATGGAAATAAGAAACTGCAATAGAAGCAAATGTTGCCATGCCTATGATAATTCCATACTTTGCTTAGAATAACCCATTTTCTTGTATTTAATATCTGACTCGTTTAGGAGCGTTATTAATTTTTGGTTGCAACAGGGCTTTTAACAGCGTTAAAAAGTTACTAAATTTCTTTCAGTAGTCAGTCACTTCAGCTTGCTAGATAACATTGAGAAATGATGAATAAGTTGACCCTGTTCTCAAATATAATAAACGAAATACTATTAGGAGGATTTGTGGCATCCGTAGAAGAATTAGATTCTGTAATACTTTGTAACATATAGTACACACACACAAACATGTAAGTATGTATGTATACAGTATAGTACATGTATGTGTGTGTATGTGTATATATGTGTATTCTTTTGAGAGTGGGCTTCAGAATTTCATATTAATGTGTGCCATTGTGTACACAGAAATGTGAAATAAACATTATTTATTTATTTATTTATTTATTTATTTATTTATTTATTTATTGGTTCGATTTATATGCCGCCCTTCTCCGGAGACTCAGGGTGGCTTACAATGCGTTAAGCAATAGCCTTCATACTTTTGTATATACCTGCTTAGTAGGGCTTTTGCCCCCCCCCCCCCAAGAGGTGTTCTTTTTTATTCAAAGTCAGCTTATTGCCCCCACAATCCAGGTCCTCATTTTACCTACCTCGGAAGGATGGAAGGCTGAGTCAACCTTGAGCCTGGTGAGATTCGAACTTGCAGTAATTGCAGGCAGCTGGCAGCTTAAGTGCTATTTAACAGTGCTTTAGTCCACTGCTCCACCAAGGTTATCTTATCTCTTATCTCATTTTTTTGTATATCGGTCATAAAAAAACTATTTTAATGATTTCTATGACACCATGGTCATTAAGACATAGGATTTTTCCTTAATAAAACCCAAAACAACATTACAATTTTTGAGTCTTTATCTTTTTTTAATACTCTTACATTTTGCATTCCTTCTAAACTGATTCAAGTAGCTTGGCTTATTCATTCATTCATTCATTCATTTATTTATAAAATATATATGGCCCCCAATTCCCTTACAGTGACTCCAGGAAGCTTCCAGAAATAAAACTCCAAATACAAAATCCAATAAAACCCTATCTCCCTGGTGATAACAATCACACAAGCTACTTGAAGGGCTCTGTATCACCCTGGGACTCCCAGCCCCCCTGGCAAACCCATGTTTTCATGACCTTTTGAAACATGTCAAGGTGGGGGCCGATCTTATCTCTGTGGAGATGATGTTCCACAGGGAGGGAGCCATCACAGAGAAGGCTCTTCTTGGTTCCATCAGAGGGACTTCCTTAATGCTTTATAAAGCAAAGGTGTAAGAAATACAAATGGCTTGTGTTTCCTTTTCTCCTCTTTAGATTTTATGAAATTTAATTTTAAATCCTAGAGTAATGAGATATAGAAACAACAATATGCAGATGCTGCATGATTACATAGTCAATCCTAGAAAAGCTGGGTGAGGGGAAATGATGATGTTGATGAAGATGATAGAAGAAACCTATCCCCATCATACGTTATTTCTTTGGAAGAACAAATGCTAATCATTTGCTACCATAGACCTGTCACAGATGTACCATAACAAAGTTCGTAAACATTCTCCTAGCAGTTTTGGTGATTTTTTTTAAAAAATCCCCATATCCAATATAATCCAAAATTAATAATGCTTAAATCTTTGAACTGTGTATTGTTACACATATCATTCCTGACATACTATTTAATAGTCATTAAAATCCTTCTGAATTAACTAAAATAAAACAATTATTTTTGATTATGTCTTCAGAAAAAAAAGTGATGTTAAAATAACATGTTTGAATAAAATTAGTCATTGATTTTGTATACATTTGCATTTTTCTGAAAAGAAAAACCCACACAACTCCACATCAAAACTCAATTGAAAAGTTCAAGAGCTGCATTTCAAAAGCTGAAACTCTAAATCAAAAGTACTCGGATTTGCCCTCGAAATTTATGTTTGAGATTTAGTTGCTATTTGCAGCAGGAACTACTTTTAATTTGGTTAAGAAATAAACCGTGTATATGTTAAGTCCTTCTAAATAACTGTGTTTTAGGCTTTAAATGTTAATTGGAAACAATCTTAGAAAATGTGCCACTTTTCAGTTTATCAATATGCTAGTTTATGTTTTTCGGTATATTTTATCTTAGTCACCAGGGTTGCAAAAATAATTTTAGAATTTTTTTTCATTCACTATCCATGAAAATCATTATGTTTAACATGAGATTCTTGCAACAACTTAACAAGCTTTCTTTCTTTCTTTCTTTCTTTCTTTCTTTCTTTCTTTCTTTCTTTCTTTCTTTCTTTCTTCCTTCCTTCCTTCCTTCCTTCCTTCCTTCCTTCCTTCCTTCCTTCCTTCCTTTCTTTCTTTCTTTCTTTCTTTCTTTCTTTCTTTCTTTCTTTCTTTCTTTCTTTCTTTCTTTCTTTCTCTTTTAAGTCTATTCAAGCTGTAGGGAAACACTGAGTGCTTACAGCCCAAACCATTCAGGTTCAGTCAGTTAGAAAAATCGAACAGTGAATATGTGCACAAATGATATCGCGCGGCAATTGCGATGAGTGAACAGCACAAAGAGGAGAGAAGAAATGAGTGTCCAAGACACCAAGATCTGTGTTTGAATTCAGTTTCCCAACACCAGCCTCAAAGTTTTCTCCCAAGATTCCTGGGTTTCAAAGTGGTCACAATGCTTTTATTGTAAGGAGTGTTACTTGGACAATATGGGAAATGGCAGTCCTTAATTACACTATTGGCTTCTGAGCTTTTGAAAGGTGTAATATTAATCCCAAAATTGTACAAAGAATGTGTTTGGCAGCCTATAATTGCATGGTTTCAAGAAAGCATTCACCATCAATGCTAATTTGGGGTCTGATATTGTGAGGTGCCAGATGCTTCCTAAGAAGGCCTAATTTCTCTAGCCATTCAAAGATAGAAAAAGGAATTTAGCTTCTCACAGGCGTCTCAACATCTTTCAGAACTGGGCTCCCAGTATCATTTGGACTCATGGGGCAGTCTGTGCTTGAAGCGGCTGCCCATTGGTTGTTTTAGGCAATTAAACTACTTATGCAAAGCAGCAAACTCTTTCTTAGCGGCTGAATAAGAAGGAAAGACTCAGACACTGAAAGTTTTGGGCAGTGGTAAATTTTGCCTTAGTGAGTGGATAGTTAAAATATGCCACAGGCCCAGGGGTGGGTTCTACTTACCTTTACTACCAGTTCGCAATGGAGCCGCACTTGCTTACTTGCTTTGCTCGCACACGCGTGTGCTCTTCTGCGCATGCAGAAGCGTTCTGATGACATTGGAGTCGGTGGGCGGAGCCTCCCGCCAGTTTTACTACCGGTTCTATAGAACCAGTGTGAACCGGGGGCAACCCACCACTGCACAGGCCATACACACAACATAGAACAAGTGGCCTAAGATATCCAATCATTCAAGCAAGCAAAAATGAGAGGGAGGATTTTACACCTCAACCCTTCATGTAGAAAGATGAAACAAACGGTCTAGGCCATTTTAGGACCTTTCTCTGCAACCCTTCTTTAAGGTAGCCATCTTGAATGCGTCAGAAAAAAAAGAAAACCCCTGTTCCCATTCTAGTAAGAGATTCATATTCCATACTGTTAGATTCGATGATGGAAGAGACAGACACAGCTCTTTAGTGACAACAGCTCTTTATTAGTAGACCAGTGCAACCCAACAACCTGCTTGTCTGGCAGCGTCTTCTTTTATAGAGGGCTGTCAGACAGCTGAACCAATGAGCTTCAAGTATTTTCCCGCTGTTTTGGCGGACCTGAGTGAAGCCTATGACTCACTCCTTTGATGGTCATAACACTTCCTATAATACATAACACATACTTCCTTTTGTGAGCCATAACAGAGAAACATTTATTCACAACCATATGTTATATACATTATATATATATATTGAACAGACCCCTGGCCAATGTGGAGAAATGGGAAATTTTTTAAAGCTGATTTCTTTTGCAGTCAATTTCTACACAGGAGTCAATCTGCTTAAGGCTCCCATGAGGAAAAGCTCTTAGTTAAACTTTTATTCAGCCATGAACTGTAGTGGAGGATTGACCATCTGGAAAAAATAAAACACTCAACAGCCATGTAATTTGCCCTTTGTCTGGCTCCTGGCAGTGGATTTTTTTTTTTTTTTTTTTTTGATGGCACTGAGTCAATGCCGAAAGACAGTTTTCCTTGAAGTTGTATTCAGTCTTTGAAAGTGTTGCATCGTGTTACTTTTATTATTTATTTATTCATTTATTCAAGTTCTATAGCTACCCAACCCATCCAAGTGACTCTGGGCTGGGTTACATATTAGGCACAGGTGCAATGCTGTTAAAAGAATTTGTCAACATTTCTAAGTGTGGGCTATTACATTAAAATCCTGCCAAAATGACATTTGTAAAAAAAATAAATAAATGATGTCTTTATCGGAAGAAGGGAGAGCAATCTATCATCAAACATGTTCATTCAAGTTACTGTGAAGAAATAAATGTGATTTATGCTATTTTCTATAGACAGTAGCAAATGGAGGTTGGCTGTTTCTTTGTTTTTCTTTCCTCTAGGACAATGAAGGTGTTGACAGTTGATATTTGAGTGTGCCATGCTGGAAAAGATGAAGTATTTTAACATTAAAGGGAAAAGGAAAAAGAATACCTCACTAACCATTTGGCAGAATGAAAAGTTGCAGGATCTACTGCAACTGTCCAAAACTCGTAGCATCTGGGTGCAAGTAGTTCTCGACTTACAACAGTTCATTTAGTGACCATTCAAAGTTATAACAGCATTGAAAAAAGTGACACGTAACTTTTTTTCACACTTAGAATCGTTACAGCATCCTCATGGTCAGTTGATCAAAATTTGGATGTTTGGCAACTGATTCATATTTATGATGTTTGCAATGTCCTGGGGACATGTGATTCCCTTTTGCGACCTTCTAACAATGGGAAATGTCAATGGGGAAGCCAGATTCATTTAACAGCTGTGTTACTAATTTAACAAGTGCAGTGATTCCGTTAACAACTGTGGCAAGAAAGTTTGTGAAATGGGGCAAAATTCTCTTAACGAATGTCTCGCTTAGCAATAGAAATTTTGGGCTCAATTGTGGTCCTGTATGTGAATTTAAGTCTCCATTTTTGTGTGTCTGATACAGGTGGGCTGCCTTGAGTTGGGGATAACATATTTGAGAACATCAGGTTGAATTGTTTCTAATCCCTTCCTTCCTTCCTTCCTTCCTTCCTTCCTTCCTTCCTTCCTTCCTTCCTTCCTTCCTTCCTTCCTTCCTTCCTTCCCTCCCTCCCTCCTCCTCCTCCTCCTCTACTACTACTACTACTACTTTTCTTCTTCTTCTTCCTCCTCCTCCTGCTCCTCCTCCTCTCTCTCTTTCCTTTCCTTTCCTTTCCCTTCCCTTCCTTTCCCTTCCCTTCCCTTCCCTTCCCTTCCCTTCCCTTCCCTTCCTTTCCTTTCCTTTCCTTTCCTTTCCTTTCCTTTCCTTTCCTTTCCTTTCCTTTCCTTTCCTTCTTTCCTGCAAATCATCAATGAAAGATTAGGAAACATTACTCAAGCTGAATGGATTCTTCCCCTATAAACTGCTCTTGTGATGTTAAAAGTATATCTGTCCCCATAGTCATTAGAATCCCAGTTCAATTCATCTGAGGAAAGCTGTAGCCAAAGGCATTGATTAGTGGCAAATCAATATCTGTAGCCAATCTCCAGACCTAGTTTATTCCCTGGGACTACAATGCTGCCTCTGTTCCCAAACCTGGTGGGAAACCAGATTGAAAAGTACTGAGAGAGGCTCCATCATCAAAGACTTCCTACTTCAATTGCTTTGCTAATATCTGTTCCCCAAGCCTTCCTATAATTGGGCAAGTCTTATTTATAGACTTTTTTTTTAAGAGGAGGGGAGATCTCCACTAATTCTTTTAAACGGAGGGAGTTTTGCCTTCCTACAAAGGCATTAAGGAGTTTTGCCAGCAGCCCAAGTTGTTTTCTCGTTAGTGCTTCTTCGGCCACCAGAGACGCGATTCTAAAACACAGCCAGTGGGCTTCACAAGATCTGGCATCCTTGCTATGTCTTGGGGAAAACACAAGCTAAAATAAGGCAAAAATAGTAGGCTATATAGATCCAGAAGGAATAATAATAATAATAAATGAAAAAAACAGCTGTGCCCAGGGTCTTTTAAGAGTAAAGACGTGAACAAAATAATCACAGCAACTAACAGACAATGCAATATTCAAGAAATGAAAGCAGCAAAGAAGAAAACCAATACGTGGATTTCATGCTGTTCCCATTTGGTTAAATACTCCTAAATACAAGCATTACCACATCCACAATATGTCAACCTGGCAGAGGCACCACTTAAAACCACATTTAATAAGAGGATTTAAATAAGTTGAAGCGGTGACAAATGCTACTCGGATGCTGCTGAAGTGACAATTAAGGTGAGCCCCAGGCAAAGCTTCCAGAACATATTTTGTGAACTTGCCAGAATTGTGTAAGTAGCAAGGATAAAAGTTTCTTCCTCCCCATCCCCCTTCCCACATAAGGACCTGATTTTCCTTGCCTCGGGGGTATAATTGCTGCCATAAGAAATTAGCTGGCAAGACCTACAATTCTGATATTTGTTCTAACATTTGTATCTCTATTTGAAAACCTTCTGGTTACCTCAGGCTAAACCGAGCAAAGCTTTCTGCCAAGAAATAGTTGCCTTTGTATGTTTGGAAAGATTTTGTTTTGGTCCTCCATTGTTCAGGCATTGAATACAAAATATGATACCTTCCCAGCAACTAATAACCTCTAAGAAAAGAAAAGGTAACTCTAGCATCTTAATTCTACTGGCTTTGATTGTCAGCTTGAGCTAGCATGCAATTTTATCATGGCTTCCTATCAAGATGGTCAAGAAATGGCATTTTCAGAGAAGCCATTTGCTTCATCAGAAGTCCTAATAAAGGAGATTATTTGTGGCTCAGGATTGACATGAAGGGTCCTTCATGCTCTATGATAGGTCTGTCAAATTGGTGGCCCACGGGCCGGATGCATCAGATGTAGGCCATACCCACCCTGGCTCCGCAAAGGCAAAAAACATTGTGATAGGTCACAATATGTCATGTCACGTGGTCGAGTTTCACACCTGTGCTCTCTGAGCTTGTTTGTTTTCTTGCAGATGTTTCATTACCCAAACTAGTAAGGAGTCTGGTAATGAAACGTCTGCAAGAAAACAAATAAGCTCAGAGAGCACCAAAGACCCCTCATCAAAAGTCTTCAGTGTGTATTTTACTATTTGCATTTTGGAAAGATATCTGAATCAAGTGCCTAGCTTTCTTTGTGGGGCTGATGATTTTCTTTCAGTGTGCATCTGGAGTGAACAATTTACAAGTTCTGCAGTTCTTCTTGGGTTTGCAGTAGGGGTACAAGAGCTTCCATCAGTAGCTTGATAACTGTGATTTAGAAGGTATTTCTTTGCCTTATGAACTGTTGCTGATTGATATGATAGGAAATGCTTATTTAATGAACTCTTTCAAGAGCTATACAACAGTTCTGCAATGGTGACACTAACACTGGTGAAAGCTGGCTAGTGGTTAAATTCCCAAAAGAAATTAAAAATTGTATTGCAGTAGTGGAAGCTAAGCATGGCTAAAGCTTCTTCTGCTTTACCTTTTTGATTAAAATGTTTTATTTTATTTGAAAGCGTGGGTCTCTCCAATACCAATTCTTTCTTTTGGCATCACTTCCAGGGTGCTCAATAAAATTTGATGGCTTTTTAAATTTTTTTTTACACAAAAGAGTTGTTTATTGTGATTTAAACTGGTGCTCCTACACATTTTCTCCCTTGGTTTACTAGGTTAATCTCAAATTAACAACACTTTAGTCCTGGATAAAATTTAGGCTGGTGCTTTTCCAAACATGGTATGAGGAGTGGTCATCTCACTCTTTCCTAAGCTGAAGATTGATTCCATACAGGGAATGTGACATAAGGGAATTAGGATGCTTTCCTGTCCATTTATTCACAATGCACTGCAAAGTCTTCCCACTATCTCCTTATTTAATATTAAAGAGGCTAATAAGATATTGTGTTCAAGTAAGAAGAACAGTGTAAAGGTAAAGATTCCCCTCGCACATATGTGCTAGTCGTTCCCGACTCTAGGGGGCTCATCTCCATTTCAAAGGCGAAGAGCCAGCACTGTCCGAAGATGTCTCTGTGGTCATGTGGCCAGCATGATTAAACGCCAAAGTCGCACAGAATGCTGTTACCTTCCCACCAAAGGTGGTCTCTATTTTTCTACTTGCATTTTTTACGTGCTTTCAAACTGCTAGGTTGGCAGAAGCTGGGACAAGTAACGGGAGCTCATCCTGTTAAGCGGCACTAGGGATTTGAACCCCTGAACTGCCGACCTTTCGATCGACAAGCTCAGCGTCTTAGCCACAGAGCCACCACCTCCCTTTTTAAACTTTTAAAATATAACTTAAAGTCTAATACTACTACAACAGTCATGTCAGAAGCTTTGAAGAGCTTCTGGGTTGAAAGGATTGAAGAGTGACATCACTGTTGCCTGGGGATGCCCAGTTTTCTTGTCCCCATTAAATTGCCCCCCAAAGTGATACCCATTTATCTACTTGTGGTCACTCGCTTTCAAACTGCTGAGTTGGCAGGAGTTGGAATATGTGACAGGTCCTCACCCCGTTCCAGCAGCAAACTGGGTCTCAAACTCAAGCCTGCTGATCCTTAGCCCAGTGTCTTAACCTCCTGAGCCACCTCATTCCTTGTGCTTAAAATTTAATAATCATGACAGAAAGAAAGAAGGGAACAAAGGAAAAGAAAAATGGAAACTCATGCCAGAGAACAAAATTATGGCTTGAGAACAAAAATCGACCATACTTCTCAGAAGTCATTTTCTTTCCTCTTTTTCAGAACACTAAGCACCTTATTTCAAATGTTGGCTATAAAATAATAATCATAGCTGCAAAACAGGAGTACTTTTCTTTTTTTCAGTGGTATCTGATGACATATTTAGCCAACCCTGAAGCCTGATAAGAATTCTTCTTTATAATGAATGTTTTTTTTTCCTGTTTGAAAGGCTCTCAGTAGACAATTTCTTTAGGAAGGATGTCCAATTTTAAGCCTGTTTTAAAGATTTATCCTAAAAAAAAGGGAGAACAACTAACACATCATATCAAGGAACTCCTGGCAGCTATTTGTGGCATCTTTCCCACTTTATAGTTTAGTTTATACTTTATTGGATTTCTATACCGCCCTTCTCCCAGGGGACTCAGGGTGGTGTACAGCCACATTAAAACACATGAATTTATAAAATTTCAAACCAATTAAAACAAATATATACAAATTGGCCCTCAAATTAAAGCACACATACACTCACTTGAAATTCATATTAGGTCAGTCTGGCTTGCTGAAACAGGAAGATCTTTAGGGCACGGCGAAAAGTACGCAAGTCGGGGCTAAGACGAAGCTCTAGGGGCAGCTCATTCCAAAGGGCTGGTGCCCCCATAGAGAAGGCTCTCCCCCTGGGTGTCGCCAGTCGGCATTATTTGGCCGACGGCACCCTGAGGAGCCCCTCTCTATGGGAGCGTATTGGCCAGTGGGAGGTTGTTGATGGTAGAAGGCGGTCTCGTATGTATCCCGGTCCTAAGCCATGGAGCGCTTTAAAGGTGGTGACCAACACCTTGAATCGCACTCGGAAGACCAACGGGAGCCAGTGCAGCTCGCGCAGGAGGGGTGTTACATGGGCGCACTGAGTTGCACCCATAACCACCCACGCGGCCGCATTCTGGACCAGCTGGAGCCTCCAAGTCCTCTTCAAGGGGAGCCCCATGTAGAGAGCGTTGCAGTAGTCCAGACAGGATGTGATGAGGGCATGAGTGACTGTGTACAGGGCATCCTGGTCCAGAAAGGGATGCAACTGGTGCATCAGGCGAACCCGATAGAAAGCTTCCCTGGTCACGGCTGTCATGTCTTCCAAAGACAGCCGTGCATCCAGGAGAACACCCAAGTTGCGAGCCCTCTCTGTGGGGGCCAAGATCTCACCTCCAATAGTCAGCTATGGTGGCAGCTGACTATACCAGGACGCCAGAAGCCACAGCCACTCAGTCTTGGAGGGGTTGAGTTTGAGCCTCGAGGTCAACCTCTGCCCCCCTGCCAACACAAACTGCGTGTGGTTGGAGAGGAAGGAAGAGAACCATTGCAACACAGTGCTCCCCACTCCTAACCCCTCCAATCGTTGCAGCATAATACCATGGTCGATGGTATCAAAAGGCTGCTGAGAGATCTAATAGGACCAGGACAGAGGAACAACCCCTGTTCCGAGCCCTCCAGAGATCATCAACCAATGCAACCAATACCGTTTCCGTGCTGTGCCCTGGCCTGAAGCCCAACTGGAATGGTTCTAGATAATCAGCTTCATCCAGGTACTGGGGCAGTTGTCGCGCTACCACACTCTCAACATCCTTCGCCACGAAGCGAAGGTTGGAGACTGGGTGATAATTCGCTAAAGTAGCTGGGTCCAGGGAGGGTTTTTGAGGAGAGGCCTCACCACTGCCTCTTTCAAAGAGGGGGGGGGAAGTAACCCTCACTCAAAGAAGCATTAATAATCCCCTGGAGCCAGCCTCATGTAACCTCCCAGGAGGCCAGCACCAACCAGGAGGGACACGGATCCAACAAACATGTGGCAGCGCTAAGCCTCCCCAGAATCCTGTCCACGTCCTCAGGAGTCACAGGGTCAAAGCCCTCCCAGATAAAATTCTCAAAATTCTCCTCCATCACTCCATCCGGATCTACCCAATCAGAGTCCAGACCTTCCCGAATCTGAGTGACTTTGTCATGCAGGAATTCCTCAGCGCTGCCCTGCAAGGGGTCTTCCCTCGCTCTCAGATGAAGGAGGGAGCGGGTCACCCTAAACAGGGCGGCTCTGCAGACCCGATAAGAGCGGAAAAATAGTTAAATTTCGCCGCTTTTGTCGCCACTAAGTAGATCTTAATATGAGACCTTACCAGTGTTCGGTCAGATTTGGAGCGACTGGCCCTCCAATCACTCTCCAGGCGTCTTTTCTGGTGCTTCATCTCTCTCAGCATCTTGGAGAACCAGGGAGCCAACTGAGATCGGCACCGGGTCAGAGGCCTCAAAGGCATGACACGATCCAAAGCTCCGGCGGCTGCCCTATTGAAGAGAGATCTTTGAAGAGAGATCCTTTGCTATTTAAGTAATTCACACATGTACCTTGAATTATGTAAAAGTTATATAAGTCTGCATTCTTTGGTGAGACAGAAATAGCTACATAGTGTGCTGAAGTGGTGAAAGAATGTAAACTGCCTTCATTCAAAATGCAATTTAATAAAACTTGCAAATATAAACTAGTCTCCTGGAATTGACAGCATATCTGGGTGTTGAGGATTCTGCGCAGCATCTTTGCTGTTCCTAGCACTGGACAGAGAGCTCTGTTATTGTTCCTGAGGTCTGTTGGAGTCTCTCTCTCAGTTTGGGAATCTCAGCCCTGAGTGCTCCTACCATTGCTGGAACCATTTTGGCTTTTACTCTCCACAACCTCTCTAGTTCCTCCTTCAGGCACTGGTACTTCTCTAGTTTCTCATACGCCTTCTTCCTGATGTTCCTGTCACTTGATATATCTACATCTTCACCACCACTGTCTTCTGGTCCTTGTCTACTACCATGATATCTGATTGACTGGTCGGTACCTGCCTATCTGTCTGGATCTGGAAGTCCCACATGATCTTATCCCTCTTATTCTCCACGACATTCTGTGGCATCCCCCATCTGGATTTGGAAGGGTCTTATCCTGCGATGGCGAACCAATGGCACGCGTGCCGGAAGTGGCACACAGAGCCAACTCTCTGGGCACGCGAGCCATTGCCTGTTGCTCTTCCAGGTTCCGGTGCGCCGGCCAGCTGGTCTTCACATGCGTGGAAACTGGAAGACCAGGTGGGTGGTGCACATGTGCACACTGGAAAGTGGAAGATCATCTTCTCGGTGTGGGCATGCGCACTGGGGGGCTGCTATTTCGGTTTCCGGCATGCATATGCGCACCGGCCAGCTGGTCTTTGCACGTGCATGTGTGCCAGAAACTGGAAGACCAGGTGGGCAGTGTGGATGCATGTGCCAGTGCACTGGAAACCGGAAGAGCCGCCTTCCAGTGCACGCATGCGCACCGGGCAGCAGCTCTTCCGGTTTCTGGCATGCGCATGCGCACTCCCATTTCGGCACTCGGTGCTGAAAACATTTGCCAACACTGGTCTAATCCATACACTGTGTAGATGTTCCTGTACGCCACGTGAGGTATTCATTTGTGCCATTTAATGTATGTCACACCTGCCTGCATCTTACTCCCTGCCAGTATGTGTTGGATCTCCTCTGAGGCCTCTCTGCATAGTCTCACCTTGGTTCCTGTCTAGTGCGGTAGAGTTCTGCTTTTGTGGATTTGGTGCTTACTGCCTGTTCTTGTGCTTCTGGGATTGTGCCTCAGGGCTGTGTTTTAGTCGAGTCCTTTCCAGCCATTGGTAGGACTTTCCAATGGCTGCCCCCCTCAGCTATCTGTCAATGGTACATCTCATGCAGGGCCTTGTCTTGCCATGGCACATACATACTGTAGATACATACATACTCTTTATTTTTTCAGCAGTCAAGTGTCTCAAGGGTGGCATGGGAATATTATATGAGGACTGGGGTTTGACCTCTGCCCAAAATAATTTATTGGATTACTGAAAACTGCTGATGGATAAACAATTAGAAAAGAATCACAGAACACTATTTATATTTTAGATAACTGCAGCAAGATTATTGTATGGAAAGGAGGAATGGGGTTCAAGATGGCAGAACATGTTGAAATGGCTAAATTGATTTGTTGGATCAGGGAGAAGAAAAATCTACATTCATTTGTGACTGGAACCCCTTATGACTGTTTGCGTAAAAAAGAAAAAAATCATAATAAATGTATATAATAATATATCGTATTACTGAAAAACTATACTCTTATTGCTACTACATTTTGGTAAACCACTTGTTCTGAAGTCTAGATATGACCATGGATTGGGAGCTGCCTACCCCTATTCTCTTGATGGCAGTGTTTACTGCTTTCCAAGAGTAAATTAGGATTGTCTTTTACTCTTGAAATGTAAATTTTGCATTGCAGGACTCTGCATTCGTGAAGAGAAGAGATTTTTACCTTCTCTGATAGGAATTGCACGTTTTTCTAATAACAACAAAATACAAAATACAATAATGGTGTCAGTTAGGTAACTCCACACAACCGAGAATGCTGGAAACCCGAAGCTCATTTCCCCCCAAAGTGTATTTATTTATTTATTTATTTATTTATTTATTTATTTATTTATTTATTTATTTATTTAATAAACAAACATACATATACAGACATAGACATTTAAACAAACTATACATAAACTAACTATACAGTAAAATCAAGTCATAGAGCTTGAACTTTGAAAATAGAGCTACTTCGGTAATTATATATCTATATATCTGTGTATATTTATCCTTCATCATGTATCAATGTTTATACAACGATATTTCATTTTATTTCCTTATTTTTGTATCATTGGGTGGTATTCCCTTATTTCGTGTTCTTTTTATCTAACCAGTTGTACCATTTTTGCCAAATTAAGTAATAATCTGAATCTTCTTTTCCCTGTATTTCTTTGGTAAGTTTGTCCATTTCCACACATTCCATTGTTTTTTGTATTATTTTTTCCTCTGATGGCGTATCCTCCAGTTTCCACATTTGTGCGAAAGTGATTCTAGCTGCGGTCAGGATGTGTATTATCAAGTATTGTGTCTCTTTTTTATAGTCCTTTGTAAGTATTCCTAATAGGTATGTTTCCGGTCTGAGGGGCACTTTTTGGTGGTGATTTCTTCCAGCTGATTTTGAATTGTTTTCCAAAATTTTTTGACCTTTGGGCATGACCACCACATGTGGTAGTAGGTCCCCTTCTGTGTTTTACACTTCCAACAGTTCTGATTAGTATTGGGGAACATCCTTGCCAGACGTGCAGGGGGGAGATGCCACCTATAAAACATCTTGTATGTATTTTCTTTGTAGGGCATGGACATTGTCAGCTTAGTATTTACTTTCCACATTTTCTCCCAATTTTCTAGGTTGATACTATATCCAAAATTTTTAGCCCAAATAATCATATTTTCCTTTACCACTTCTTCTTCCAATTTGTATTTTAATAGATAATTATATATTTTAGTTATTAATTTATCGTCTGATTGCATTATAATTTTATCTAATTCATTTCTTTCTTTTTGGATTCCAAATTTTTTCATGTCAATTTTATATCTTGATTTTATCTGTAAATACGTCCACCAGTCAATGTCCGTGCCCTGCTGTCTCAATTCCTCTCTTGTTTTCATTTCTCCGTGTTCAACAATTCGTCATAGGTTTTCATCTTGTCTATATCCATTGTGTTCGGATAAATTTGGGCCTCCATGGTTGATAGCCATCTTGGGATTTTGTCGTAGTGTTTTCTCCTTATTTCGGTCCAAATTTTTGCCAATGCTCCTCTGATATAATGTCTCCTGAAGTGTTCATGTTGCCTGGGTTTTTCCTCCCATAAAAATGCGTGCCAGCCTTTCGACAGGTCAAATCCTTCTAATGCTAACGTTCGTTTATCTTCGAGTGTCATCCAATCTTTAATCCAAGTTAAAGCTGTTGCAGTGTAGTAAATTTGCCAATCTGGTAGTCCCAGGCCACCCCTTTCTCTAGTGTCCTGCAGGTGTTTCAGTTTAATCCTGGCTCTTTTTCTTTGCCATATATACTTTAATGTCATTTTATCAAGGTCTTTGAAATATGATTTTCCTGGATTTATCGGTATTGTTCTAAATAGGTATAATAATTTCGGTAGAATTGTCATTTTGATTGAAGCAATTTTGCCTAATAGTGATAGTCTCAATTTACTCCATGCCTCTAAATCCTTTTGAATTTGTTTGGCCAATTTATTATAATTGCCTTCTTTAAGGGATGATACCTTATTGGTGAGCCAAATTCCTAGGTATTTTATTTTTGTTGTTGTTTGTATTTCTAACGTCTCTTCCAATTCTTTCTCCTGGATTTTTGTCAAATTTTTAGTTAGTAGTTTTGTTTTTTGTCTATTAATTTTCAATCCTGCCACTTCGCCATATTGTCCTATCTTCCTTAATAAATTCAGTCCTGATTGTTTTGGTCGTTCTAAAATAAATACTATGTCGTCCGCGAATGCTTGTAATTTATACTCCTGGTTTTTTGTTCTTAATCCTTTTATTTCATTGTCATTCCTAATTTCATTCAACAGTGGTTCCAGTGCTAATATATATAATATAGGAGAGAGGGGACATCCTTGTCTCACTCCCTTGGATATTTTAAATTGGTCTGTTGTCTCTCCATTTATCCATATTTTTGCGGTTTGGTCAGAGTATATTGTTTTGATCATATTTAAAAATTTATCGCCGGTTCCCATTTTTTCTAATTGTAATGTTAAGAATCCCCAATTAAGGTTGTCAAACGCCTTCTGTGCGTCAAGGAAGAGTAAGGCCATTTTTTCATCCGATTTTTGCTCATAGTATTCCAGGATATTGATTATTGTTCTTGTGTTCTTATTGATTTGCCTATTTGGAATGAATCCATTTTGGTCTGGATGGATGTAATCCACGATAATTCTTTTCATTCTCTGGGCCATGATTGATGTAAATAATTTATAATCTGCGTTTAGAAGCGATATGGGTCTGTAGTTTTTAGTTTGGGTGAGATCTGAGTCTTCTTTGGGTATCAATGTAATAATTGTCTCTATCCATGATTTAGGAATTTTGGCTTCTAAAATTGCTTCATTCAGGACTTGTAATAGAATTTCATCTATTGGCTGATGTTCAATTTTATAAAATTCCGCCGGGATGCCATCTGGACCTGGTGTTTTATTGTTGTTCTGCTTCTTCTTTGCTTCAATTAATTCTGACATCAATATTGGTCTGTTCAAGAGTTCTCTTTGAGTTTCCTTTATTTCTTGAATGTTGGTTTTATTTATATACTCTTTTACTTTTTTCAATTGGATTTCTTCCTGTGCATATAGTTCCTGATAGAAGTTTCTTACAATTCGCTTTTTTTCCTCATTCGTACGGTGCAATTGCCCTTGTTCGTCTTGTAGTTGATGTATTAGTCTTTTTTCCTTTTCTTTCTTTAGCTTATAGGCCAACCAACGTCCTGTTTTATTTGCGAATTCAAATTGGTTTTGTTTTGCCATTTTGATTTTCCTAGCTCTTTCTGTTGTTGTTATTAGGTTTATTTCATGTTTAATAAGATTTATTTTTTCCTTGATCTCTTTCCTGTCGGGTCTGTTCTGTAATTCTGCTTCCTGTTTTCCAAGATCAATCAATAAATTGTTTCTTCTTTGCTGTTTCTCTCTATTTTTCTTCGCCTTAAATGAAATTGTTAGTCCTCTTATATATGCTTTTGTGGTGTCCCATAGGACTTGCAATGATGTTTGTTCCCTCTTGTTCAAAGTGTCTTTATTTAAATTAATAGAAATAAAACTGTTCAGCCTTAAAAAAAAAAGTTGTAATAGCCCACCATATAATTAATGGCCAAAAGGAGGGTGGGAGGAGGCTTTGTCAGGCAGGGGATATTTATGAAAAGCTAACCATGAATAAGAGAAGTCTAGATCCTGCTTATTTTATAAAAGCGGCCAATATCCTCCCCGTCTGGCTAATTGGTTGTCATAGAGTTGATATCAAGGAGAAGGAGTGTCCTTTCAGCCGTTCCACAGCGACAGCCTTGTGAATAAAGCCCCTTTTCTCACTCTCACCTTTCCCTCCTTCCTTTGTTGTATTCAGCAAGTGTCAGGAGTAGGAAGCAATGATTTGGTTAGGCTCTGAACTTAGGATGATAGGCACATTGATCTAAAGCTTGGGGCTTTCCTCTCAGCAGGCCACCTTGCTCTGTCATTAGCCTTGATCCCAGAATTAGCGGCATTCTCACCAGCTGACCCGTATGACCCCAGAGGTCACGCCAGAGTGTGGATGTTGGTTTCCCCCCCCTCCCCAGGGTTTCTGAGCAGGTGTGAAACTTTCCCTGTTTGTTATTGGTTTATTATTGCACTTCTGTCACAATGGGATTTTGGGAGAGAAAGCAGTCTCAAAGGATGGGGAAAAGAAGGAAAGAATCATGGGAGACTATGTCGAGCAGAAGTTTCATTAACATAAACATGAGGTAGATGCCCGCACTGGCTGTAGCTATCAGTGTGCACATTTTTTTTTTCAGAGCAACAATTGCTTTTCTTTTGAATTTCAGCAGGGAAAACAGAGTTTGGTGCTTATTTTTGTGGTTAGATGCTGGAAGGGTTACCTTGAAAACATATTAGAGCAGGGATTTGGGGAGTAGTTATTTATTTATTTGGAGTATTTTAATTTAGAGATGCTTTCCAGGCAGAAAATATGAAAGAGTCCATATGAAATTATATCAACAGTGATCATAATTAAAACATTATTTTCAGAGCTATCCCTTTGTTGGAATGCTTTTACTACTCCGGGCTTCTCAAAGGTGCTATTCATGTAATTTTATTATCAGTCTGCGCGTGAGTTTTTCGGTTGCAATTTTTTGGTGTGTGTGTGTGGGGGGGGGCATGTGGTTTAACTCTCTGGTGTAACAGAAATTTGCTGATGGTGGCACTCGTTGCTTTTGAGTTTAGGATTTGCATACTATTATCAATGTTTAAGTTCATTTTATATGTGTATATATTAAAATGTATTAAATATAACAATGGACAACATATAAAATGACTTAATAAAAAGTTATTAAGCATTTGTTTCAAACACTACCTTTCTGGAAAGTAGCAAGAGATGTATGTATCTCAACAAAACACTTTTAAAGTTTTGAAAGAAACAAAGCCCAAATTCTTTGATTTAGAAAACTTTCCCCCATCGAACAAGACATGTAAGCAGTTCTTGTTTTGGCGTGAAATTCGACTGAATCTTGAAGGTTTATTTAAGTTGTATTTTAACTTTTGAAATAAAATAAAAAACTTGTGGAAAAAAAAAGAATCTCAAACTTTTACAACCTGATGTGTAAATTGGAAATAAGTTGGAGCCCAATCAGCTTTTTCTACCTCAGTTTCCACTTTGGGTTGAAGATAGTTCACCATCATTTTCTTTTTGCACTCACCCTGAAAATGTTGATATAGATAGTGATTACCTTAACAGATTTGGTAGGCCAATCAGAATGTTCCTCTGAGGGTGTCGCCCCATGTTTTGTTTCGGACTCTGTTGGTGGCTTGTACCAATTTGGGTGTGGGAGTGGTTCCTCTTTGAAGCATAATAACCTTGAGGAGATGCAGCTTGGAACAATCCAGCATTTCAGGCATTTCCCAATCAATATTTTGCCTACACTTTATGGTAGAAACTCTGCATTCAACATTTGTCGATGCTGGTAATTATTTGGCTTTCTTTATGTGGACCTTGCCATAAGGTCTATGTCATCACGACCACCAGCAAGAGTGGATGTCAGTGGTCAAAGTCAGTTATTCTTTCTAAGTAATACAAGTGAATAATTGACAGGGGGAAAATCTAAGTTAGGTCTAGTTATAATATTAAGAGGAAAAAGAGGAGGCAGTCTGCCTGCCCGCCAAACGATTAATCGTTTAACCAATCAATAACAAGGACTTAATGCTGGCAGCCACAGCTATGCAGCAATTGTAAATGTATTTTGCCAGGTGCATATGGAAGTGGAAAAGTGAGGTTGGGGTGAGAAAGAGGGGGAAAAAAAAACAAAATTAGTTGTTGTTTGCTTGCAACAGCTCTGGGATTGTCCTAAGCAGACTGGAAGAGAGAATGAAAAGAACACCTGGGGGATCGATTTTCATTTTGATTTAGTTTTGACCCACTTGTCTGCTTTTGTGAAGATTCCAGCTGGAAGCAATGCAGCTGGGTACAATAGATTGCCTGGCACCTTGGCAACAGAGTGTATTCTGAAGTCTATTTGGCTGGCAGTGCCGAACAGTTAATACAACAGCTTAAAAATCTTTAGAAAATGAGAGCGCTTAATGCTCTTCAATGGATATGATCCTCACCTTTGTTTTCTAACACTAGAAAAATGCTTCGCTTTCTTTCTTCCTTTTTTAAATACGCCTCAGGTATTCCAAAATCAGCTGGGCTTCTGAAGAGATACAGAGTTCGGGGAATGATATTAGAGACACAGGTATGAAAGGCACAGTATAAATCTAACAAACAACTAAACAAAAGGATTGAATTTTCAAGTGGTCACGAGGGTTGGGCATTCGTGTTTTTAACTAATTTCAGACGACGTTTCAAAGAAAGGACAGCTGTGAGAAGAGCTATGCCTCTGAAATTAAATTTCATGGATAAGATTGTGCGCCTGGAGTCACTGTATGTGAATCGGGCTACATAAATCTGTTTTACGAATAAATAAATAATCTCCTGTGGATTATCTGCTCTTCAGAAAAGGCAGAGTCTCCTACATATATTAGATTCTATAAAAATATTAATATATCGTATGCTTATGCATGCCATCACTCTATTCTCCTTAGGAGGTGACCAACACCATTCACTACAGGTAATTCTCAACATATAACCACAATTGATCCCAAAATTTCTATTGCTAAGAGATAGTTCTTGAGTGAGTTTTGCCCCATTTTATGACCTTCCTTGCCACAGTTGTTAAGTGAATCACTGCAGTGATTAAGTTAGTAACACGGTTGTTAAGTGAATCTGGCTTCCCTCTTGACCTTGCTTGTCAGGAGGTCACCAAAGGGGATCACATGATTCTGGGATACTGCAACGGTCATAAATATGAACAGTTGGTAAGCACCCAAATTTTGATTATGTGATATGCTGCAATAGTTATGTGAAAAATACCCATCAGGCACTTTTTCAGTGCCATTGTAATTTTGAATGGTCACTAAACAAATGGTTGTAAGTTGAAGGCCACCTGTACACCATTCCTGTTTCCTACCTTGCGAGCAACCGTTGCTTCTACAACATTCATGCACCAATTTGCAGGTTATCTTTTCTCCTTTAAACTTCTCACCTCTTTCTCACCCTCTCATTAGTGCTATGCGGCCATGATTTCCTCAGTTTTCCTCTTCCTCTTGACCTATTCAATTTCCTTTCATATATTTGTTTAGCGAGCCTGTTCTCATTCATTCTGTCTATATTGCCACTTCACTTCATTGCATTTCTTTCATTCTGTTCACTCACTTTTGTATTCATTTCACATATATTCAAAACCCGTTCATTCTTGACCCCATTTCTTCTTGTTTTACCACACATTTCTTAAGTATCCATTGTATTCAACTTCATTTTGTTTCTCCTGACATATCCAGCTTCAATTTCCAAATAAGAGACTCATGTTCTTAAATGGATGATTTTTCCTTCTTTCAACAAATATTCACACATCTCTAAGATCAGCCTAAGCCTCTACTTAACCCATGAGACATCACATAGTTTTTTCTTATTTTCTGGTCGATGTTGAACCATTCACTAAGCTTTCCATTTATTCACCTGTGTCTTTTGCAACCAGCATATACTACTTTTACTGTATTCAGCAACCAATTTTCAAATCCATATTTGTGCAATTTATTTCATAATACAAGCCTATTTCCACTTTTATCAAACAATTTCTCTAAACAAGTTATTCTTTTTGGGGGCCAATGAATCTGATCAAAGCTATAGAGATAAATGCATATAAACATCTAAAACATTGCACAGAATTTATTTATTTTTTTTGCACTGGAAAATGATTTTGTTCATATAGACAGAATATAATTTTTTTTTACAAAGAATGAAATTTCTCTCACTTTCACTTTTAATGCAAATATTAATAAATGTTTCCTAAACAAATTGAAATAAACCCAAAGTGTACAAATAACATAAAATCCAAACTTTAATTCTGCTCAAAAGTAAATTTTAATGAAAAGACTGTGGTTGTTTGGCTTGAATAAACTGAAATTATAGTGTAGTCTTGGACATGACATGATTTCTGACAGTCAATTAATTTCAAATTTTCAGACTGAAGGCAACTACTATTATAAACAGTGCTCTAAAGGTATGTAATGGTAAACAAAATTAGAATAATTATAGGTTATTTTGCTATATAAGACTAAGATTATATCAAGAAGCTCCAGAAGTCTACACAACTCTTTGAATTGAATTAATTTCTATTGTCCTCAAGTCAATGAGTAATCTATGGCAAAGTTTGAATCACTGATGCTCTCCATGTCAAAAAAGACATGATTTCCAATCTGTATTTCAGTTTTGAAGCAATGTTCAAAAGATTCCTGTGAAGTTTCCACATACAGAAATGCAAGATTTCTGCTTTCAGAAAAACTGACAAGTCTTTTGTCTTCCTTAACTTCAGACTGCAATAAACCCTTTACTTAGGACTACACATTTAGCATAATTCTCTGTTTACAATCTCTTTGTCAGGCCTGGAAGCCATCTTTTGTATTGAGCCTTCAGACATGCCACATTTACTACTGTGGAAAATTGGGAGGAGGGATTGTGTAGAGCATGAGGGGATATATAGTCATAATAACATTCCTTTCTCAGAGGTTCAAGGACATCTTGCCCTGCACCTGGGAAGCTGGGACTGGGAGGCATCTCCAGTTGGGACAATGCTCTGATTGGACCATGTGATGGACTTGTGGGTGCTGGGCAGGGACTTGGACTTTTCTTTGGGTGGGGAAAACCTGGAAGCTTTTAGATTCGGGTTTCCCCAGATGTGCCAATATGACATCTCTAATAAAATGTAACTTTGAGGAAACCCAAGCCTTGGAGTTTTCTTTCATTGGAGGTGTTACTTGGAACTCTGACACTCCTCTTCCAGGGTTGCAGTTTGGCTAAACATCTCGTGTGTTTTTTAGCAGCATCCGCAGTGGTGCTGGCAGGGCCTTAACCCACAAAATTTACCTTGGCCAAAAATTATATCTGTCAAGTAAACCAAGTCATGAATGAACTCTTCTATTTCAAATTGTTCTGAGAGTTGGTTTTCCTTGCCTCTTAAAAAAAAACCCAATGAAACTTGCCCATAAGTTTGTCTGCTTTAAGAGTTGCTCTGTGAAAAGCCAATGAACCTCTTAGCAGAGTTGAAGTTTATATTCTGTTCTCATTTTTTTGATATTACTTTTAGGATTCAAGGCTCTGCTGATGAAGAAGTTGATGACTTCCAGTAAACAAAATGTCTTTCAGCATTGTTGGCAGAATCGTTGATGCAAATGTGTGCTGATAGGGAAAGCTTAGGCCAGCTATAGTAAGTGTACAAAATACATTCAAGACACATTTTTTTCTGATTTCATACTGTAAATACATGTTACTTCTTTGTCTGCACAATGATGAACATTCATAAATATTTAACAATGTCCCAACGTGTGTAATTTTTAAATATAAATTACAATGTCACCTCATAAAATACTTGTGATTTTCTTTAAATTTCAGTAGGATCCTATATGAAAAAAAAATACAGAGATCCATAATTGTAATGGTGGAATATTTATTTTTTCTTAATTTCTATTAATGGGGAATTATTCTATACATTATAACATGGCCACAATGATATCTGCACATGCCATCACCTTGGGAAACTGCATCCCACAGCTCTTACGTGTCTGGACTGATACAATTCCTTAACAATATTATTAAATATGTTTACAAGATTCCCCCCACTGCCCCCCAATAGTAATTTTCAAAGTAACAGGGAGGAAATCAAAGGTAAAAGAGGACATGTGTTAAGAGCCCTTGTTCCAGTGGTGGATTGCTCCCGGTTCGCACCAGTTCGCAAGAACCAGTAGTAAAAATTTGTAGTAGTTCGGAGAACCGGTAATAACATTGGCTGGCCACGCCCCCAAACCGGTCCCCGGCCCGGTCACCACTCGCTTACCTCGCTCACCTCATCAGAGACTTTTTTTTTTTACTTTTAAAAGCATTTTTTCTACAACCTCTTCGGCCAAAAAAAATGCTTTTAAAAGTAAAAAAAAAAAAGCCTCTAATGATTGCGCGGCTCAGCTGGGATCGCCAGAGGCTTCTCAAAGCATTTTTTCTCCACCTCTTTGGTTGAAGAGGTTGTAGAAAAAAAAATGCCTTTAAAAGCCTCTGGCGATCCCAGCTGAGTTGCCTGATCGTCAGAGGCTCCTAAAAGCATTTTTTTCTGCAACCTCTTAAGGTTGTAGAAAAAATGCTTTTAAAAGTTAAAAAAAAAAGTTGGCAATGCCCACCCAATCACATTACCCCCCCCCACCAAGCCAAGCCCACAAAATAAGCCACGCCCACAGAACCGGTAATAAAAAATTTTAGAACCCACCCCTGCCTTGTTCCACATGCTTTCTTAATAGAGGTTGTCCTTGACTTACATTCATTTAGTGACTGTTCAAAGTTACAATGGAATTGGAAAAAAGTGACTTATGACTGTTTTTCACATTTATGTCTATTGCAGCATTCCCCCATGGTCATGTGATCAAAATTCAAACACTTGGAAACTAGTTTATATTTATGTCAGTTGCAGAGTCCAGAGTCTTGTGATCACCTTTTGTGACCTTCTGGAAAGCAAAGTCAATGGGAAGCCAGATTCACTTAACAACCATGTTACTAACTTAACAACTGCAGTGATTCACTTAACAACTGTGGCAAGTAAGGTTGTAAAATGGGGGCAAAATTCACTTAACATCTGTCTCACTTAGCAATGGAAAATTTGGCTCAGTTGTGGTTGTATGTCGAGGACTACCTATATACTGTGTGATGATATAACTACAGTATTTTTCGGAGTATAAAATGCACCGGAGTATAAGACGCACCTACCTTTTTTGGTGAGGAAAAGAAGAAAAAGAAATCTCCCTCTGCCTCTGTCTCTGAGCAATTTTGCCTTGTTGCAGCAAACAGCAAACAGCCTGCTTTACTTTCTTTTTCGTTTTCAGCATAGCTTGATTAGCACAAGGGGAAAAAAAATCTGCTCCAGCAATTTACCTCCTTGCAGCAAGCAGCAGAGGCCTGCGCAAAACAGCTGAGAGCA
This sequence comes from Arizona elegans, assembly GCA_022577455.1. Lineage (NCBI taxonomy): Eukaryota > Metazoa > Chordata > Lepidosauria > Squamata > Colubridae > Arizona > Arizona elegans. The sequence goes on along the minus strand of JAKOOJ010000008.1, from coordinate 16,770,075 downwards.
AATCACCTGAGAGTCGGGAGGCCGATCCAATCCACTTGGGCTAATTAGGCTGTGCTGAAGTTGAAAGGAGCTGTTTTTTCTTGCTGTTTGCTTGCAAGAAGGTAACTGATGCGAGGCAGAGGCCAAAGAGTGGGGGCCAGTGGGTGGGCAGGGCTACATTCGGTGTATAAGACGCACCTAAATTTTCACCCCCTTTTAGGGGGGAAAAAGGTGCGTTTTATAATCCGAAAAATACGGTACATAATAATTATGATAGAAGCTGTTTCAAGATATAATAAAGAATATCCATTGCCTTTCTGTATTGTTCATAGGTCTGACGGTGCTCTTCTAGTCAGCTTCTGTAGAGGAATATATTATTCTCCTCCATCTCTATGCCAGGTGTGATTGGGAGTATTGTATTTTTCCAAAAATTTCATTTTTCTGTCCTTCCTTCTTCCAGGTATGTCAGGTATGTCATACCTTCTTCCAGGTATGATGGCCTAATCTGAGGGTAGGTAATTATTGTATTTATGTCAAGACTGTGTGACCTTCCCAGTATTGCTGAATCTTAATGCCCAGAAAAAACTACTAACAGTGAGGGATATTAAGCACTGAAACTTAGCAAAAGCTGGAGGACAGTAGATTCCTTATCCTTGACTTATGACCAGCTTAAAATATAAAGTATTTGAGGTGTAAAGGGAAAACATGTGGATCTTAATTCAGATAAAGCAAATCGCTGGAAAAAAACAAAAAATTGGAAATCAGCAAGATAAATGAGATGATATGGAATGCAGGCATGCAGCTTATTATGTGGGATAAGGATTGTTCTAAGTTACACAAGACCTATAGAATTTCAGACAGTCTTTGATGTACATGCTCATCATATTTTTGTACATTGAGAGCTTACGCACCGGAAACCAATTCCTTGTGTGTCTAATCACACTTGGCCAATAAATAATTCTATTCTATTCTGTTCTGTTCTGTTCTGTTCTGTTCTGTTCTGTTCTGTTCTGTTCTGTTCTGTTCTAGTCTAGTCTAGTCTAGTCTAGTCTAGTCTAGTCTACTCAATGGTTGTGATCTAATTTCCATGTTTGCATTTAGGCAACTACCTGAGCTGTTATAACCAAGTTACTGTCTACTTGGGTTTGAAAGATTTGACTGAAAGACAGTGGAAAAACGATATTCCAGATTCCCCCCCTTTTAATTCAAACTATTGACGAAACACAGAAATTCAACTAAGCTTTGCATGTACAATTTATATATCCTAGTTGCCCAACTTTCTTCCTTTTATTCTGATGAATCAGAAGCAATTTTCCTTCTTAACCAGGGGTGAAATCCAGCAGGTTCTGACAGGTTCTGGAGAACTGGTAGCAGAAATTTTGAGCAGTTCGGAGAACCGGCAAATACCACCTCTGGCTGGCCCCAGCGCGGGGTGGGAATGGAGATTTTGCAATATCCTTCTCCCAGGAGTGGGGAGGGAATGGAGATTTTGCAGTATCCTTCCCCTGCCACGCCCACCAAGCCGTGTCCACCAAGCCACACCACGCCCACGCCACGCCCACAGAACCGGTAGTAAAAAAAATGAATTTCACCACTGCTCTTACCTTCAATTTCTAACCTTATAAACTCTAAATGTATTGTATATGCATGTCATGATACAAGCTTAACAGATGTGAACTCTGTTCTAATTCTAAGCCTCCCTACTTTTCCTACTTCTAGAGTTAAGAAAGGGCTTACAAGTGAGAAGATCTCCTCTTTTTTTGGTTAAGCCAGATGATTTGGCAGCTGGCCATGGCCTAGTTGCCGATCCTTTGTCCAGGAAAACTTTTGATTTCCCACCCCCCCATTCTTCCGGCACTCAATCGTGCCATCTGTGGGTATGTCAGGTCCCACACGTTTCTATTTCTCTCCTTCCATGAATTGGGCCATCAAATGCTTCATGGATTTCTAACTACTCACAAACTCACACGCTTTCCAAAGTACAAATGTTGCCTAATTGTATTAGCATTATAAGATACTGAACTGATAGTCTATCTCAGGGGTCTTCAAATGTGGCTTCAAATATTGTAATATTTTCTCTTCTGGATGTTGTATACGCGCAGCAGTGGAAGAATGAAAATACCCCTTCAGAGGATGAGACGATAAGGAAGATATTAGACTGTGTGGAAATGGACAGACTAACACTAAAAATAAAAGATAAAGGAGATACAGAATACTATTCAACGTCGAATAGATTCTATCAATGGTTAGAAACACAAAGTAGAAGTTGGAATGCGAAAGAAGCAGGTTAGGTGGACATGGAAAGAGATATTATTTTTAAAATCGATATAGGAATGTAAATATTAGAAGGATGGATAAGTTGACTTATAATGGTCAGAAAGTATTGTACAACACTAGCACTGTTTAAAATAGTGTATAAGTTTTTTTGTTTTTTACTTTTGTCTTATGGTAAGTGGAATGCCAGGACAATTACAATTTCAATATATTCATATGTAAACAGTAAAAATACCGTATTTTTCGGAGTATAAGACGCACCCAACTATAAGACGCACCTATCTTTTTTGGTGAGGAAAAGAAGAAAAAGAAATCTGCCTCTGCCTCCCAGCAATTTTGCCTCGTTGCAGCAAAAAGCAAGCAGCCTGCTTTACTTTCATTTTCGTTTTCAGCATAGCTTGATTAGCACAAGGAAAAAAAAAATCTGCTCCAGCAATTTACCTCCTTGCAGTAAGCAGCAAAGGCCTGGGCAAAACAGCTGAGAGCAAAACAGCTGAGAGTCGGAAGGCTGATCCAATCAACTTGTGCTAATTAGGCTGTGCTAAAGCTGAAAGGAGCTGTTTCTTCTGCTGGGAGGCAGAGGCCAAAAGGTGGGGGCCAAAGAGTGGTGGGCGGGGCTACATTCGGTGTATAAGACGCACCTAAATTTTCACCCCCTTTTGGGGGGGGAAAGGTGCATCTTATACTCTGAAAAATATGGTATATATCTTTAAAATGTGGCTATTTTAAGACTTGTGGACTTCAACTCCCAGAATTCCCCAGTTGAAATCCACAAGTCTTAAAGTTGCCAAGTTTGGAGATTCCCTAGTGTATCTTCAACACTTGCTCACACATATTAAGGTCATAAACTTACAACAGCTCATTTAGTGACCCTTCGAAGTTACAATGGCACTGAGAAAAGTGAATTATGACTGTTTTTCACGCCTAGAACCGTTGAAGCATCCCCACGGTCATGTGATCAAAATTTAGATGCTTGGCAATTGACTCATATTTACGATGGTTGCAGTGTCCCCGGGGTCATGTGATCACCTTTTGTGATCACATGACGAACAAGATCAATGGGGAAGCCAGATTCACTTAACAACTTTGTTACTAACTTAACAACTGCAGTGATTCACTTAACAATGGTGGCAAGAAAAGTCATAAAATGAGCTAAGAATTCACTTAACAACTGTCGCACTTAGCAACATAAATTTTGGGCTCAATTGTGGTCATAAGTCAAGGACTACCTGTATTAGATATTTGAACTGGTCACTTCAATTTCCAAGCTTTTTTTTTCCCTTTCAGAGTCCTCCTAGGATTTATAAGGCTTTGATCATTCTACATCGGCTTACTTCTTTGAGTACCATTTCTAGACAGAACCTAACGCAGATTCTCAGCCCCTTATCAGCATAATGAGTGAAAACTGTACTGTTTGGGTGACTGCACGGATACATGATCAGCCAGTGAGGGACAAGCTCATCATACACTGTCTCGTTTAATTTTGCCTGAGGACAATTCATTATAATTGTTCAGGGTATCATTGCTGAGAAATAATTTCAGAGTGAGATTGTTCAATTAGATGCTTATGATGTTCTAGCTGAAGGTAAACAGATGCTTACATGAAGCTAATAAGGAGGCAGTCAGGAATATACGGCTCTCTTACGTACCCTTTTCAAAATAGGCCTCCAGTTAATGCAATGCAGCTATTCTAACTTTAAAAGTACTGCAAACGACCATATATAAACCGAGACACAGGAATGAACATTTCAGTCTTATTCCAATATATACAGAAATGATCATCTCTGGCCTTTATGGAGATAGTGAACAGAAACAATATGCTTGTAAAGTTGGTCTGGATCTATTTATTTAAAGCAGGGTGTTGGAAAGGCTATATATTTATGTATATTTATGTCTGGAAAACAAAGGAAATACTGGCAGTGAGGCATCTGTGGCCCATTTTCATGAACATTAGCTTTCTACTTAGAAATTCATTGTAATCAAGAAGCAAAAAATAATAATAATTATTATTGATTAGTTTTGAAAATAGGAGAATGAATAATATATTATACCCCACAGCAATGAGAAGCAGAAATGGTTAAACTGATTTTATTTTTTTTTAATCCAAAGAAGAGAATATATTTAATTTTGTCCCGATTTTGAAATCGCTTCTGGATTTGGTGCTTAAAATTGGGGGTGGGTGGGTGGGTGGCGGGATGAAACTTTGATTTTGTTTTTGTAAACTAGACAGGATTATTGTTATAGAAATGGGGTGTGTACATACTGTTGTGTAAAAGCAAAAAGTTGTGGTTGTAATGTTGCTACCTTCTACTTTGCTAAAGAGAGTCGGACGGCAGTGCATTTTTCTTTTCTCCCGTTACACTATAGCTCTTCTTTTTCCCTCCCTCTCTTACTTTTTTTCCCCCTTTGTATTTTATACTTCGATAAACTAATAAAAAAGTTAAATGTAAAAAAAAAAAAAGCAGCAGCAGCAAAAGCCCCCAAATATTTGGAATTCCTGTCAGTGCTAATACTCACGAAGAGTGGCTGTCCTCTGGAACAGTAACAGATCTGGCCCCCAGCTATTGAAACTTGGGTAAACAACAAGAAAGGAATATATAGGTAGCCCTTGACCTACAACCACAATTTTTTTTTTATTTGATTTATATGCCGCCCTTCTCCGGAGACTCAGGGCGTCTTACAATGCGTTAAGCGATAGCCTTCATACTTTTGTATATTTATACAAAGTCAGCTTATTGCCCCCACAAACTGGGTCCTCATTTAACCTACCTTAGAAAGGATGGAAGGCTGAGTCAACCTTGAACCTGGTAAGATTCGAACCTGCAGTAATTGCAGGCAGCTGTGTTAATAACAGAGTGCTTTAAACCACTGTACTACCAAGGCTTGAGTTCAACATTTCCTTTACCAAGCAAGGCAGTTGCTAAGTGAGTTTGGCCCCATTTTTTTTTTTGCTATATTTTTTGTTTTGCTATATTTGTTAATTGATTCCCCTGGTCATTAAGTGAATCTGTCTCCCCCCTCTCCCACTGACTTTGCTTGATGGAAGGTAGCTGGGAAGGTTAGAAATAGCGATCAAATTACTTCAGGACAAGTGCAGCTGTCATCAATAACCTGCCAGCTGTCAAACACTCACATCTTGATCACGTGGGAATGCTTCAACGCTTGTTGGTCATAAGTCACTTTTTTCACTGCTTTTGTAAGTTCGAATGGTCACTAAACGAACTGTTTCAGGACTACCTGTCTTGAAGGCTTAGACAATCATTTCAGGAAGTGGTCAGCCTTGTTTTGAAACTCAATTTCTAACATTGTCTATGATGGCTCTTAAAACCAAACAAAAAGCATCCTCTTATTACCACAGCAACAAAAGCCTTAATTTTCAGAGGTACGAGTTTGTTTGAAGTGTGCCGTTTTAAACATAGATATAGAATGCCGCGTAACGGGGTGAGCTCCCATTACTTGTCCCAGCTTCTGCCAACCTAACAGTACGAAAGCACGTAAAAAATGCAAGTAGAAAAATAGGGACCACATTTGGTGGGAAGGTAACAATGTTTGTGCACCTTTGGCGTTTAGTCATGCCGCCACATGACCATGGAGACGTCTTCAGACAGCGCTGGCTCTTCGGCTTTGAAACGGAGATGAGCACCGCCCCCTAGAGTCGGGAACGACTAGCACATATGTGCGAGGGGAACCTTTACCTTTGATAGAATACAATTTGGTGGCTTAGAAGAAGACAAATGTTTTTATATTCATGTTGGGCAAGCAATAAAATCATGGGTTGACCCAAGTTGGAAAGCAGCTCTTAATGCACGTACACCCTGGCCTGATTCAGTAAGGCTCAATGTGTTTTATATTGTTTATCTGCACTAGATAACTATTCTCTGGCTGGATTCAATATTGAGCTGGGAATATGAGCATTAAATATCAGTCTAATATTTCAAACAAACTAAAGCACCTTATTTCTGAGAATAGTATGTAAACAGCAATCAATAAGGTCTTCTGTCAAGTCTTCTTCTTGGTCCTACAGAGTTTTCCATCAAATATCTCTGAATTCTGTACAGGGCATAGGAAATGGCCTCCAAGGACAGGAAGAAGAGCGGTCACTAAGGCAACAGTCAAATAAGTTAATAAGGCCAATAAGCAAAGTTGAGAAAATATTTCAGGCATGACCCTTCCTTATTCACATAACGGTAGAGTGAGGGCAGAGGGAAGCACATTCAGACTTGCAAGATTGTCTTATTATAGCTGTTACGATAAAAGTCAGGAGCCTGGATAGCTCTGAGGACTAAGCACTGTAATTTAACACCAGCTGTCTGCAAATAAAGTAAGTTCGAATCTCACCAGGCTCAAGGTTGACTCAGCCTTCCATCCTTTCTAAGGTAGGTAAATTGAGGACCCAGTTTGTGGGGGCAATAAGCTGACTTTGTATAAAATATACAAAAGTATGAAGGCTATTGCTTAATGCACTGTAAGCCGCCCTGAGTCTCCGGAGAAGGGCGGCATATAAATCAATTTTTTTTTAAAAAAAGTAGTCGTGACTCATATACAATTGGTTTCTTATTCTGCTCTACCTTGTCCAGCTGACAGTGCTTGAGTTAAATGTTTCAAAGATGTGGAGAAGGCATGGATAATGCAGTCATTACCAATAAAGCACAAATTTACATAAGATAAATTTTATCTTGTTAATCTATCTTGCTATGAGAGCTTCACGGGGATGGGAAGGAATGATGGACCTTTTCAGCCCTGGAAGGTGTTTTAATATTCTTTGGGGATCTTCTAATAAATCTTGCTTATTCTTAGGAGATAAAAGTGGCACAACATAATCACAGCGGCAAAGTGAATTTTATCTGATACTGCTGCACATGCCAAGTGTCTTACTTCAAATAATCATAGGCCACCAGCAACAGGGGTGCGTATGGGTGGGAAGCAGGAGCAAAAAGTTGCCAATTGTTCAGTTTTTTTGTGCCAAAGGTGCTTTTTCAAGAGGCAACTGGACTGGTTTTTTTTCCCCCTTTGAAGACCTTTCCCTGCTCATCCAAAAAGCTTCTTCAGCTGGGATTTTTTGTTTATCCCCACTAAAGGGAATATATTTGTGAAGTTTGGTTATGTTGCACAAGAAATATAAGGTTTTTTTTTTTTTTTAATCAAGCCTGCTTAATGGAAGACGGTTTGGTGCGCCACTGCTTTTTCCCCAAGATCCACATGCGTCTGAATGCAGGCTCACCTGCCTAACACGGGTTGGTATTGGAAGGCGCCAATGGAAAAAAAAGATAAAAAGCAGCACAGTTCCTGAATGGTTTTGACGCATACATGTATTTCCGAGGC